>OY979767.1:8152347-8888494 GCA_963855975.1 Andrena chrysosceles | reverse complement strand
TAGTTTTCATGACGTAAATAGGCATCCACTAAGGAAGGATTTTTGGAAATCCCGTCCCCAAGGGGGTGAGGAAGGGTAAAATGTATTTTCTCGGACTCCTTAATATCTCTTAGGCCCGATTAGATATCAACTTGGTTCTTACTCACAAAGATTGTCCACACAAATGCGTAGAAACCAATTTCTGGATTTTGCTCAAACCAATCCCTAAAGGCTGAACTGTGTTTTCACGGTTCTCTTAGGTCCGATTAGATATCAACTTGGTTTTTACTTCGAAAGGTTATCTACATAAATGCCTAAAAACCAATTTCAGGATTTTGTCTTAATCAACCCCTAAGGGGGTGGTAAAAAGGTTGTGAGATCGTATAGATCTGCGATCTTCGAGTTGCAGAAAATAACATCTATCAAAACTTTAAAACACTGTAAGAAATCGGGAAAATCGTTTGTTTCTTTTTTACATTTTCTAAAAGACACACATTTCAAGAATGCTCTCTCCAAATTTTATGATGAATTTCGTAAAATTGACGGTGATATAGTGTTTTCCGTGAAGCGGTGTCACGCGCGCGACCGCACCGAGCGGCACTTTGAACGCGTTTTTCTCAGAATGACATTTTTCAACCGCGTTGACGGTATACAGAGAAAATTATACATCCAATTGATACGAGCAAGGCCATTTATTGTACGAAAACTCCGTCTCTATTACGTGACGTTCAGGTTTTTTTATTTTTTTATCAACATTTTTAGACATTGGCTTCTATTTAGTTTTTTTAATATTGTTGCCTTTTTGAATTTAGAATAACCACAGCTACAGCACTGTCAACGGCACAGTAACGATTTTGCCGAAGCGCACATTTTGAAGAAAATTTTTTTTCCTTGCAATATGTACATGTTAACTATACTATGCAATCCATTGATTTACTTGCGTTTTTTGGTTGAAAAAATTCCCGAAGACACCCTTACTTTTCGGAGCATTATAGTGGTTTCCTCCTTAAACACGATTATTTTGAAACGACATTTTTCAAACTGGGCGGATTAATAACTCAGTCAATTTTTATCGGATTCGCTTGAAATTTTCAGTGAATATTAATTAAGTATATGTATTTTCAGGCTTGGAGCATATATGTATACCTGGAGCAGAGGTGGGCAAAATTTTTATTTAAATAACATGTCGAATAGTCGATATAAAAGTTTAAAAAAATATTCGTCAACTTTATTCGACACATGGCAAATAATTTTTTAAACATTTATTCGGTATTCGGGACTTTATTTGAATAAAAATTTTGCCCATCTCTGACCTGGAGGAAGCATGCAATGGGGCGAAAATGTAGACGGCGATAGAAAGGGAAAAATATAGTTTGGGTACTCTCCTTCTCTCTCTCGCAGGCACGGGGTTGGTTGACAGACTGCTCACGCGCTACTCGCCTCTGCCGCTAGAAAGAGAAAGGAGCGTACCCAAACTATATCTTTCCCTTTCTACCGTTGTCTACTTCAATTTTCGCCCATTGCATGTTTCCCCAGGTATCCATATATGCTCTAAGTTTTCAAGTGGTAATATTCTCCGTAGAAAGTTACATTTCAATAAAAAAGAATGCCTTGAAATTGAAAGTAGCCTTTATTTTCGACCACCACAGTGTCTCCCCCCTTCATAAATTCCAAAAACAATAATATAAACAGAAATCAGCTGTGAGACTTACAATTTAATAAACAAGTTTAGTATACAATATATTTTCTATTTTGTATAAGCTAGGTAAATTAATAACAATCGATCCGCAAGTATCGTCTCAATTACTTTCACCCGCACCTGCTACAAGCTTATCAATTGTCCAAACAGCTTCCGAAGTCTCGATAATCTACCAATATGAGTAATCCTTCGAGATTGTTCGACAGTATGGACCAAGCCAGGAGCGTTGCCGTAGTTCCGTCGCCTCTAATTCAAACGCAAAAGCTGATATCGGTCCACCATATGCAAATACAATTCAATCTCCGTCGAATTCAAGGACTAAACCAATATCGATTTTTTCCACGTGTCTCCATTGCTCGTTCCGTGCACTGGCCTTTCCCCTCGAGTCAGTGCCACTTGAACCAGAGTTGTCGCATTGTTCGCGGTAAATCGAGGCCCGGAGCAACGCAGATCCACCACTGCCGCCGCCCCCACCACGTGACCAGTCGCGAGCAGGTCTGAACACGTTCAGTTTGCCCCGGCATCGACAACCGAGCGCAGCGTCAGACCGCAGGTGGATTCCAAGCGGAGCAAGTGCCTTCTCACGTGCCAAACTGTGCGCGCGAATGAAACTGTCAGAGGCGTTTGGACGGCTCTTGCGCGCAAGCGACCACAATTACAAAAGTAAGAAACATTTCGGACCCCTCTACGTTCACGTCACATCTTCCAATGGTAAGTAGAACAAATTTTTAAAGTTATTTCGCGCCCCGCATGTGCAACGTCCCATTTCTCGTCTAGCAACTGTCAACTCTTAGCCGCGATAAAGTTCGCAGATCAGATTTCACGGTGCGGTCGCGAATCTTAGCTGGTAGAAAAAGGACGGTTCCGTAATTGCGTCGGCGGTGTTAAAACAATGATAAAATTGAGGGGCTCGAGATACGCATACCTACATGTCAGCAACAGCGCGCGTTGAATTACATACGCACGGGGCCACCAGTTGCTGTAGATAATGAAATCCGTGTGTTCAGATTCAATCGATTAAAGCTTTGTCGGTAATTCTTTCTAGTTTGGTGGTTCTTTCGTATTTTTAGAGCAATTACCTTCGTAATTTCTCACCGAGATTTCGTCATCTTGTCGAGAAGAATTTACAGTGTCCGTTTCTCGAGAGATTAATGCATCGTGGTCGGTTAGTTTTAATGTTCGGTTCTGTGAACCCGCGAGGTAAGTGTTACCGTTAGGAAAGACGTAGTTGATGATAGTGAACAGTGGTTTTATATAAAATTTTCATCGAAACAAAGATGAAAATAAAAGAGAAGACGTCGGAATGATTCAATGGGCAGTATTTCGTAAAAATCGAATCTTAATGGTGGTACTAGAACCGGAATATTTGCTCCACAATTCTTAGTACCACCACATCGTCGTGCGAGCGACGATGAGTCATGCGACCAGTCGAGCGGTGTTTTTTCTCGTTTTCGTCCGGGAATCTCCGCAGCCATCATAGGAACGTGATACCAAAAGAAAGCGGGAATACCTAGATCGTAATATCAAATTTTCTAGAACGAGCCTGTTATCGGGAAAGAATAGTTGATACGATTACAAACACTGTAAATAGGTACAGTTTTCAAACGAATAGGGTGACACACCGTGCGGTTGATAACAGCTCTCGTACTTGTTGCTTTGTTATGTGATATTGTGGCACGTGCATGTCGTGATTTGGCGACCGGCAAGTGTCATTATGTCATTACAAAATATACAGCTTATTCATTTACTTGTATTAATACATATTTACGTGAATATAATACGCGATTGTTTACAAATTATTTTTTTAACTTAGCATTCGATTTGGTTTTCGATTTATCGACTTCATCGATTCGCGTATAAAATGCCCAATGGTTTCGAATTGTTTATTATGATAATTAGCTGAGCATTGTGGATTTTATTTCTTAAAATTAAGAAATTTTATAGCATTCCAAATCTTTCATTTTGTCAATATTGCGCTGAGATTGAAGATTTTTAATACACTATTCAAAAGCTCGTGGTATTTGGTAAGATTGATGCTGCGTTTCAGAAAACTGTTAGATATTGTCGTGTTACTGAATAAGCACTAGCGGGAACCGCGAGGGTTCATTCTCCTGGTAATAATTTTGAAACGATTACGTGTTTCACTTGTGAAACCGATTTGTTCGGGTTTAACCCCATAGTATCTATATTAAGCAGCACGGTGAATGCACGCGTCTTCAGATGGCGGCAGTGATCGCGAACAAAATGGCGGCCTATGGCGTCTCAAAATCTGCAAAATCACCCACTTGTACTTTCACCAATCTTCAGAATAACAGCAATAAAATGACATTTTACGATCATTTTCCGCTCACAGGAGTTTAAACAGACTGTCCTTTCAACATATTTCAATATATAAAAGTATTTAACTATACATTATGCTGATATACAGAGAAGAATGTTTGCAACAATTAAATTGTCACGCAAACGCATAAAATTGAATGTTTACAATAAATTTCACACTTTCTTCTCATTTTTTAATATTTTACAATGATGCACTTTTCTGTATAGTAATAATTTGAAACTGAATGCGATCTTACTTTTCGAATGGTAAAATTCGATAAACATAATATTAAATTTGAAATGTTTAACCCATATCTTTTCCATTATTTTATCAAATTATTTTAAAACTCGATAGATTGAAAGTGTTTTATGTTTTATTCAGCCTCTGCCTTCTGTTTTTCGAAACGCATGCGTGCTGTGCAATAATTTTACGAAAACTATCGATTACTTAATAGGTAACATACAAAAATATGAATGTTCAGTAATTACTGTTTGTAAAAGTCACGTGTTTTGTAATCATTGGATCAATAGTGAACGTAACGCGAAAGAAACCGCAATATTTTTTAAAACTGATCGACAGTGAACGTAATTTTTTACTTCCCATAGAATTCCCAGCTAGAAATATCCGACATTTCCACAAAATCTCGTCGCAAAATATTTTAGATCACTTTATCCAGAGAAGAAGATTATTCGACTGGAGTTTCGATCGTATGTAGGTCTCGAAGGACCATTCGAAGTCCTTGAGCTTCGAACCGGAAGTGCCTCGCGTGCCAAAGCTCTGCCCTTTCTACTAAATCACAATAAAATCAGAATCAGTAATCACTTTTTGAAATATCATTAATTGTGCGCATTGTTCATATGTTCTTTCATAAACGATATATAATTTCATGATTTATCAATGACCTACATCGATAACAGAACAACTGATTTCGTTAGGCATTAACATAACAAAACACGAAATTAAATATTCATATTAGAATTATCTCTATAATTATAATTTAGTTGTATAGCAAGCTCAATATGTCTGATTTCCTTTGTTTTATTTATTTCAATACATACAGTGGCACCCCCAAAGAAGGGGCTTTGGAAAAATAAAAGAAAACAGGATATTATTGTTTACATAAATTTTTATAATCACCTAATTAATTTGATTGAATTTGCATTAAAAATATTTTTATCCGTTCAACTCGGCTCTCCCAAGATTAAATTCTGAGTGAGCCACTGAATAAATATGTATCTTCTTATCGAATTCCACCAAAACGTTGGTGGTGAAATTTTAAATCGTTAAAGCACTTGAAGGATAAATTAAAAATATGAAGCACGAAGTATTAATGCCCTTCATAGATATATATTTACCTTGAAACAATTATACTGGATTTAATTTTCCGAGAATAAAAGTTTCAGTCGCGATAACAACTGTTGCTTCGAGAGCATGCGAACCATTTTTCCGAAATCAGTTATTGATACTACCTAAATAGATTTTATTAACTCGCATGAAATTATATTTCTTGCAATTATATTTGTTCAAATTCCGCTGCTAAGTAGAACGAACTCAATTTAGCCCCAAATCGCCCGTGATTTTCGTTGAGGTAAGTTTTCCTATACGCGACTAGGCGCAACGTCAAGAATTTCAAAGTCGATTTTCTCGAAAATAAAGCGCAATATCAAAAAATTTTATTCCTTTTTCTCGATATATTTACTTGCTATAAGTCGAAAAGAAACAGTAACTTTTTTTATATCGCGCTTCGTTTTCGAGATATTCGACTTCGAAATTCTTGACGTTGCGTTCAATCGCGTATAGGAAAATCTACCGTAATAAAAATCATATTTACGGGAGTTACGGGCGATTTGAGCGTAAGTGGGATTCGCCAGTTGACAGTTGGGGGCAGGGTTGGCAGGGAAGGTGTCTCTCGCGTGATGATGCCGTAACGTCAAAACAATCGACGTCGAGGTTTGCCATTACGAGAGACACTTTCCTGGCAACCCTAGTGGAGTAGATCACTACCCTGGTGACGGGTTTGTTGTCATCGAAATTTCAAACGTTTCAAATTTCCGACGAACCATGGGATCGACGAATATTTTTTTGCATCGAAATTATTTTTACAGGCTACGATCGAGGAAGGGTTCTGTCGTGACGACGCTGATTGTTCCCAGGAACAATATTGTTATGACGTGTCCAAACGATGCGTTGATTATACACATTGTAGCAGATATAATCGACGAGAAAATGAGCGACGATCTCGTCAACCTTCGCAATGCGGACCATGCCTTTCAGGGTAACTATTTTGCTATTTCTTGTTATTATATTTTACTTAAGGCAACGAGAAGGTTATTTTTTTATACGCTTACCGAAAACAATATGATTATTTCCAGGCACATTGCCGAAACACTCGGCACAGGTGAAATGGCTGTGCTATGTAAGAAAGCGAACATGCAGGATAATGTTCCTGGTAAGTAGGAAATAATATAAAACAAATATGCGATTCGATTCAACTCGTACTGAACTTCTCTTCTCCATTTTGTTTTGTATAGAAGTTGATAGAAGACTGAATAGCAATGTAGTGATCTACGGAGTAGTTGGTGTACTGATCTGTATTCTGATAGGTGCAGTCACTGCCATATTTCTGAAGA
This sequence comes from Andrena chrysosceles, assembly GCA_963855975.1. Taxonomy (NCBI): domain Eukaryota; kingdom Metazoa; phylum Arthropoda; class Insecta; order Hymenoptera; family Andrenidae; genus Andrena; species Andrena chrysosceles. Next base: position 8,881,866 of record OY979767.1, on the reverse strand, counting down.
TTCGTGCACGAAGTAAGTAAAAGTATCGAGTATCTTCGTAGAAAATACAATATACGACTTCGCATAAGTGTGGTTCTACTAATAAAAATGAAAACCAAATTTTACTTCACAGGAGCCTCCAAGCGACGCGTTAATGATTCGGAACAGTGCACCGATCTTGTTGCAGTAAGACCGAGTGCTCCCCAAGCGGAAAGTAGTAAGTATTATTCACTGACACAGCACTGAGAGAGCACACAATTCACACTACTTAGAGTAGCACCATTCAAAAGACACCTTTCTAAGTAACAAACAGCAATCATCGCATTTGCTACTGACTAGTCGAAAGCTTGCTGTCTGTTTGAAGGTAAATTCCTCTTCGAGATCCTTCATTCAACGTTTCTTCTGTGTATCTGTCGATTAATACATCGCAGCGAAAAGAATTTCCAACAAATCGACGGCGAGGCGTCAATTGTGATATGTATCAGCACCAGCTTGCTTCTCTGTCTTAACTGTTCACTACTTAACATGCTGTCTATGGTAAAATTACTAACCGTTAGTAGGAACGGTTAATTTTGTTTTACGGAGACCACGATTATTTCATTACAGTATACCTACCTTCTTGAACGCTGAATTAAACTACAAGCTGTTCAATACATGGTAACAATTTGCATACGATTATGTATGTGATGTTGACAGCGCTTACACGATTCTCGACTTATGCTTTACTGACCTGCCAACGCGTTTTGCAGGTCCCTTTATTGGTTACGGAGACAACCAACCACACGTGCCATTTAATAACAATACTAACTCGAAGGACAAAAACAGACTAGTTGGCGCGGGTATTTTAACGGTACCGCATTGGGTCCGTGTGAATCCGAATTATGATGGCAACATCAGCGATGACAATGTGGCTGCATCGGAGCATCTGCATTCTCGATCCGAAATGCCACCAACCGCTGGTCCTTCACATATTTGGGGCCCAGAGTACGTAAATAGTACTGTTGAATATTCGATCTATCCTTATGTAATTAGCTGTATAATCGTTATGATTGTGTGCTTACAGGCAATTAGCGCTTCAAGTGAGCGGAAACGTAACAGGATATGAAGAAGAAATGGACAACAGTGCCAATATAGTTTTAACCCAGAGAAACAATCGATCTCCGTTAGATATAACGGAAGAAAATAATGATGATGACGACGACGACGGGGAAAATAATAACAATAATAACGGTAATAACAGTCGTTCGACAGGAAATAATGCTGAAGACAATCGAGAACGTGCCCGAGTTTCGAATATTTTGATCACGCAAAAGATATCTATGAATGTAAATGTGCTCAATGGTGATTGTTGATCATGAGGGATAGAAATTTCACGATGTAATGTCGAATGATGGGAGTGGCGGACTCGAAGGAGGTGTCATCAAATTCATTTGGTAAAGACTTTTTCTTTAGATATAATGATTTTATTTAGATGAGAGTTAAAAAGATTGAGGAGGAACCTCCAGTCGGATATTTTGTATAATACAGTTAAACGTATCATTTCGTTTATCAATTCGATCATAATATTTTAACACTTATTCAAAGAGGAAAGTAAGTCTTCAGATTGCAATGTTGTCAGCCGGAAAGATGTGTATAGTCAAGAAATATTATGAACGAAATGGTTTATCGACACTCTACCTAACAATTTTATTAGAACGCACGATACTAACTTTGTTCTTATTCGTGAAATATTTTCAATACATTCCCAGCATGATCTTAAATTCGTCTCATTTCCCTCTTTGATAAGCTCCTACATATCAATTAATATAACACTAACCAACGTATTATGGCCATTGTATTTTATTTATTTCTGTTTTCTCTTTGCAGTTTTGTTTTTAATGATGAACAATTTTTAAGGGGGATGAGTAATATTTCGAAATTTGATGAGCATAAATATAAATTACGGTAGAAATGTAAGCATTGTCTACCATTATTAATGCAATAATCCGATGATAATGGATGGTTAAAGGGTTTCTGTATGTTTTAAGTTTTAAACGACAATGTCGTTGTTATTAGTTTATGCTAGTACGCAAGTGCATTTCATTCTGCATCATAAGGAGATGCTCTTATCATTTACGACCTAAATATAGTAGTATCTACTTTAACGTTGAAATATTCTGATATTATAAATATGACGTGCTCAATATTTTGTATCGCATAGTCCTTGCTAACGTCAGGCAAGAGTGTGATAATTGTATATATCAATTTTTGTTGGTTCTCGAATATTTGCATATAATACCGCACATTGTAAAAATGTTGCAGTAAATTATTATTCGAGTATAAGTATTCAAATGTAATAGCTGTAGAATTTAAATCAGCGCGGTCCAAGCCAGAATACGTGTGCTCTATGGGGTTCTTCCACAATTGTCCGCGTTATCACGAATTCCGTGCGTAAAATCTTAAAAATTGTTATACTGGGCGAGAGAGGGGTTAAGAAATCGCGAAAATTATTAAAAGGGAAGCAGGCGCGTGAGAGGCCCCACAGAGATGGGGAAACAATTATTTTAAATAAAAATTTGTGTACGAAATTTTTAAAATAATTTTTTGCCAATCTCTGAGGCTCCACCGCTGGACTGCGCTGATATAGACAGTAAATTAAAAATGTAACTTAAAGACTTGTTGACGTATTGTGTTTTAATAACATAATACATTTTGTACGTCTAAAGCTGGGAATCCACCGGAAGCTATGATATGTTTTAGCATAGCTTTTAGTGGAAACGGTTCCATAAGAAGGTATTGAAGCTAATTTTTTTAAAACGTAGCATGGCATCGCATAGCATAGATTACCTTCCCGGTGGATTCCCGGCTTAACTGTAGAAAATGTTACTCATTATTTATTCATCAGGTTCTACAATTAGTACATTACCCATACATATTGTATCTACATAAGCTAACACAATTTATCATGTTTTATACTTACGTATTGTAATTTCGAATGTCATATCACACACCAAGTGCATGTTACATATAAATATGATCTCTAATGTTTGAATCAGTTTGATATAATTTGTTATGATGCAAACATTATATATATTTTACCGTATATAAAATAATTAAAAATAATCTTTTTATTAAGCAATGACTATTATTAATCCCCAATATCTAATGATTTTTAGATATCTGTAGCAAAATGAGTAGAGACTTGGGTATGCGTTCCAAATACGGATGGGTTTCTCGAAGCGCCAAAAACCAAGAAAATTTTGAGTTTCGAGAATTCGAATTTTTGCACGTTTTTTGTCATTCGAAACTCTCGAAACTTAGCTAAGAAAAAGTATAAAATCTATAAGAATTTGTATATTCTTATATTTTTGTTTGCGTTTTCATTAACTATGGTCGATAGAGATTTATGCAAAAATTTTGTTGACTTCAGTTCTTAAATCAAGATATTCCACTTACAAAACAGAAACAGCACATCAAGTTTCGAAAGTTTTGAGAGCCGAAGCCTTATAAAATTTCGGATTCGAGTTTCGAAAATTTAATAATTAACTTCGAACTCACCCCTAAATTATTATTATTGAATTATTTTTAAATAAAATCTTTAAGAGGAATTTATTTTTTCTTGGATCAGTTATTTATGGCAAAGAGATCACTTACTCTCTGTATCCTTGAGTTTTGAAAGTTTCAAAGCCTTACAAAGTTTCTCATTCGAGTTCCAAGAATTTAAAAATAGCTTCGAACTCACCCTAAATAATTCAAAAATTTCCATTGCAATTCTAGGGATATATAATTCCCCAACATTGGCCCACCATCGCCCGAAAGTAACTTTTTAAATGTTTCTATTGGCAGCAATGCATGGTGAAAATTTGAATTTCTTCGAACAACAACATGTAACTGACAGTAGAGTTTGTATTTAAATTCTTTTCTTATTAAATCCCTGAAAAATATAAACACGAGCATAATGGATGACATAATGAGTCTCAAGAACAAGCATATGAATAATACAGATTCTCAAATAAAAGAGTTATTAGAGAAGAAAATCAAGTTAATAGATCAAGTTAAAAATAAACAGAATCAGCAGTGTATTGGTAACTACTGTTTTACTCGTGTTATTAGCTTTTACGCGTAAACAAACGAATGTTCCTCTTTTTTAGAAGATGAAATGAAAATCACTGAATTAACATCGCAATTAACCTCTATGAAAGAGGGCCTTCAGTCTGAGAAGCAAATATTGGAATACAAGAATCAGGACTTAGCCAAGCATTTGAATTATATAGTAATTATTTTTATCATGCGTATGTTTATTATAAATACAGGAAAAAGTACGATACAATATCTTTATAGGCAGAGTTGGAAGCAGAGAAGAACAAGTTTTTAGAAGAAAGCCAGTCGCTAGAGCTAAGGAGAAATGAACTTAAACGCTGCAAACAAAATTTGACCGATCAAAGATTGCTGGATCTAGGAAGGTTTGTATTGTATTATATTACATTCATACACTGTGTAAATGTTTTAATGCTTTCTAATTATGTATTATAGAAAGAAATTTAATTTATACAAAGAAGTGACTGGGGTACGGTGGGATTTCGACAGGATTGATAAAAATGTAGAAGGCTGTATCCTTTTGACTATTATCTTTCATTAGTATTTGACATCTCATGACTTTAAACCATATATACAAAATATATCCTTAACATTGAAGCCAGATGTGACGAATAAAAGAGATTATATCCATCACTTCTGTTACAAAAGTGAGAAGAATGATCTGACTGATCTCCTGTGGCAAGAAATATATCGATCTACTGTTCCTACAGAAAGTAAAGATGTATCTAACAAGGAGAATATAGTAGAAAATAAATAGGCACAGCGTGTACTCAATCACATGTATATAAATTCTGATGGTTAAAGTATGTCTGTGTGCTTTCACTTTATATTACAGGGAAAAAATTTCCTGCACAGTTCCTATGCCAAGTATAGGCTCCTCCCAACTAGAATTTCATTTCTCGAACACTGTAATTTCATTTGCAAAGTTGTTGGAAAAATTAATGTGGAGTATGCAACAACATCATTGAAGTTTCATGAAGTCGATTATTTTAGTTTGTGTGGTACAAACTTCTATAAAATGTCTACCTGAATCCTACCAATGCTATACAACAGTAATCTCTTGCTATGGGCTCGCGCTCGGGGTTTGCGGTGAACGCTTAACGCATATAACGTAGGCACGTGAAAGATGAAGCGAGATCAGAAGTATCATGTTTTCTCCCTTTCGTAGTAGATGGTAATGACGCGTCAACAGGCCCGAATTAAGATTTTTGGGGCCCGGGGCTATCAAACCTTTGAGGCCCCTCATGGTTGAACAGCCCAGAGAAGAGGGGTTTATAGCGAATTCGGGAGACCCGCACTGGCCGCACTGAGTGCGACTTTTAGCCAATTGGAAGCGAGAAAACTCGCACTCAGTGCGGCCAGTGCGAGTCTCCCGAATTCGCTATTAGCAGTGGTGGGTAAAGACACGAATTTTCGATTTTATACACGACACGTGTCATAAATGTAGTAAATGTCGTATATCTGAAATGAAAACAACTAACCTATAATACATTTTTCGTATAGGTTATGAAGAAGTGCCAATTTATTAATAATTATAATTGTGATTAAAAAAGTTAAATTAAATTAAGTTACACTGATGAAAAATGGATATTGATAGGTTAGTAAAAGAAAAATGCATTGGGAAACCAAGAATTTCGATACGCCAACTAGTGACAGAAAATTGAATTACTGAGAATAGGTCGAAATCCGTCGAAGTCCATATGATTATCAGTGTTTAAATAGAAAGACATGTTGTGAAAAACGAGTGTTTTTAAATTTCTTTGAACACTAAATTTTTACTTATTCGATTAATATATACTTATTCGGAATGTTTGGTGGAACCGGATCTACTTTCAATAGTTTGCCAACTTACCATCAGAGGGCTGAAATCTAAGCCACGTCTCCACTGTTTCCCAATATAGAATAATAAATATAATTTGTTTTAATTAAAAATTATGTTAATAAACAGACTATTTTTATTTTAGGAAGAAAGAAAGAAGCTATCAATTAAAATTATAGCACCTTACTGTTCATTTTGTCCAATGGAATTGTATAATTGTTCATATTGTACATTTAAATGTATTGTATTTAATGTTTTTCTCGATGGAACTACATAGTCCTTATTTAGTACATGCACAAAAGCTTTAAAGTGGCTTAATTCCATCACGCTGAAAGGGATATTGCGCCAAAAAAAGAAATTTGTTTACAATTTATCAATTTCATTTTTTCTGAAACAGATATTTTTATTTACATAATTTTCAATTCAAATAAATTTGATTTTTCATCGTACATTTATTTCTAATTAGTTTACCTTTCACGATTCATTTTTTACTAGTTTTATCTAAACAATTACAAAACAATAATTAAGAGTATTAAGACCAAGACCTCGCTTTGGAATACTTTTTTGGGGTTATGAACGCGGCGATTATACGTAGTTTTCGACATTATTGACGTATTCTACAGTATTCTATAGTATTCGCATGCAACCAACAAGCGAGTCAGAAAGAACTATATTTTTCCAACACTTTAATTGTTGAAACCTTAAAATAATGAATATTTTTATTTACGACATTTGCGACATATTATACATACATTAGCGACACGTCGTAAATGGTCGTAAATGCATTTACGACGCGGCGTAAAATACACGACCCACCACTGGCTATTAGTAACAAAGAGGAGGTATAATAAGAGGCGTCACTCGACAAGGACAGAAATAATCTGGGAAAATTACTAAAAGAACCAATTTAAATGCTCCATTCGGCAATGATTGGTGAAATTTGGCAATGATCGGTAAACTTCGGCTATTGCCGAATAATCAGCCAATTGCGGTAAGGTACATTTAGTCGATTTTGAATATCCCGCTCGAATAGACAACCAATTTAAATGTCAAGGTCAAGTAAGGACTTCAAAGGTTCCGCCTGGAGTGACGCCTCTTATTGGGTGCGTTCAGCCGACAAAACCGGTGAGTAACCGGCGACTGCAACCGGTGAGTGATTTCCCTAGATTTTACTACAGACCGTGTAGAGACTTCGTCGATGATTTTACTCTGAACGCAACCGATCACTTCACCTACTCAACATGTTTAGTAACCGGTCGCCATTTTTTGTACCGGAAATAAACTATGGTACAAAAAATGGCGACCGGTTACTAAACATGTTGAGTAGGTGAAGTGATCGGTTGCGTTCAGAGTAAAATCATCGACGAAGTCTCTACACGGTCTGTAGTAAAATCTAGGGAAATCACTCACCGGTTGCAGTCGCCGGTTACTCACCGGTTTTGTCGGCTGAACGCACCCATTATACCTCCTCTTTGTTAGTAAGTTAATCCCAAGTGCGCCACTGCTTCGAAAATAGACACCACTCTCACGATTCCAAATATTCATAATAACAAAGTGAAAACAGTCATCGGTGTAACCATTTCGATTATTCAAATTCAAATCGAACCCTTAAACTTTTCGATTCCATGTGACGTTTTCCTTCACAATTCCCGCCCCTTCAATTTCCCAAAAAAGGGCTTATCAGTTCCCAAAATGTTAAAGCCCGATCTGCTTTAACATATTACTAGTTCCCATCTTTATATATTTATTACTCAATAATAAAGACGAATAAATGAATAAAAATAAATACTACATACTTAAAATAAGTCCGACCTGGTGCACTCTCTTGCAAACGTTACTTCATGCTTCGAAGAAATGTCTACTCGCAGTTTCTAACCTACGTGGTTACTCGCATGCTCCGTGCACGATTACATATACACAAGTGTCTAATTTTGGTGCACGGAATTAATATTATTTGACAATCAGTAAAAACCATCGAACGTATATAACGATCGAATACCTTCGCACATATATCTGAGAGGAGAGTACGAGCGTTCATCGGGAATCATGACGATGTTGCTCCGACTCCTTCATTCCCAAGGAGTCAGGAAAAGCCTGACCTTCTTCGGATCAAAAGACGTTAAAGTGTACGATTTAGCGCGTCGAGCCGTATCGTCGACACCAAAGAAAGACGAAACCGCTACAGACCTACCACACGCAGTGAACAATAAAGCATGGGTCTCTTATGGATTCGATCGAAACGACGAGTACCTAGACCGTCATTTCATGCACCAAACATTCTTCGTCTGTGTCTCCCTTCTATTAGTAGGCGGAGCATTCCTCATGGCTTATATGCCAGACCCATCGTTAAGAGATTGGGCCCAGCGAGAAGCGTATCTGCAGCTTCGTCACAGAGAAGAAAATGGGTTGCCCCTAATCGACCCGAATCTCATAGACCCGTCCAAGTTCACTCTTCCGAGCGAGGAGGAAATAAAGGATGTCGAGCTTATTATTTAAAGAGCTACTAGGACATCGTGTACATAAACGAGAAAAGAACCTACCATCTTTAAATACAAACAAAAAAGGGTTAATCGTTCCGCACATATTTGTCCGATAGTGCATCGACTAGGAAATAGTATTTGTAATATATAATAAAATGGTTTTCGTTACAAATGTCCTTTTATTCCGACGAATTCTGAAACCTCGGAGCGTAGCGAAGATGAGATGAAATTGTTGAAAGAGAAGTGGAGCATTTGTACGTTTACAGTGATTATGTAACAAGAAATTGTCGATTAATGATCGCGATTTGCGATTGGGTTTAACATTAATGTCAAAATTTATTAATATCTGCCATTCGAATGATACACAAATATTTTATTTCCCTATCTGTTAACAAATTAGAATTTATAATCTTACAGGATAAAGACAAGCTAGGTGATATAAACTTAATATATACATCGTTACACGTAAGTTCTACAGGCGTGTCGTAATCGGAAAAGTAAAAATCGTATAATCGCGGGGACGCACAAGAAATACGAAAAGCAGAGTAGTTATATAAGAATGTAATACTTTTCTTTCTTTTAAATGCTTTTAATTCAATCCTAATGCAGGTAATTATCCGAATAATTTTTACCTATGTACAGAATTACGGTATTCTCATTGCATACCAGAGCTTGTATACATTGCGTTTAGACGAGTAATAAAGTATAAACGCGCGAAGTAGAATGACACAGTATATTTGTAATATATGTATTGCGCTTTTATTTTACCTTCATCCGCAGACGTGTGTCTCGTTAGAAAACAGAAAATTCGTCCTGGTTGGAAAGCAAACGATCGTTACTGCGTTGATGTTACAGCGGACGCGGGTACTGCGTTGCCACCGGCCAGCTGATTTTGTTGGAGAACAGACGTGTAAAAGGACGTGTTCTGCGGTAAACTTGCACTGACGGTGATGGGTGGCATGCCGGGCAATGAGATCGGTGTCGTTACTACGTGAGATTGAGGCACATTGAACTGTACACCGGGCGATGATAGACCTTGTATGGTGGTGAAGTCTTTCGACGATGCGACGGTACCAGCTGCTTCGTTCAGAACCGTAATATTAGGAGTGAAAGCCGGTAAGGGCGGAGTGGTCGGCATACCAGGTATATTCGGCATTGCGTTTTGATAAGACGAAGAATTATTACCTGAATATAACGACGAGAAATTATTTTGTGGAAGGTAACTTTTCTCCCCTCCAAGGCTATTAATTACATATAATTACACGACTATGGTATAGTAGAGCGTTAATTATCCGAACTACTTGGGACCGAGTATTTAAGTATTCGAATACTCTTCGAATATTTAAGTATTCGGATACTAGTCGAATATTTAAGTATTCGAATACTATGCTGTGAATTATAAATCAAGTTATTAGCTTACAAGATTGTCACCCTAATTTTCACAAACTAACGAACTCACAACTGAAACTAAATAAAGCTTGTAAAAAAAATGAACCCAAAAAATTTGATTTATAATTCACACCATACTATTCGAATACTTAAATATTTTAATAGTATTCGAATTATGTTCGCCAAATAATTGAGCAACTGAAGTATTCGAATATTCGAATACCGAAAAATTCGACAAATAGTCTCAGCGCGATTAGTGATGATGCAACATTGATTCGGATAATTGATGCTCTACTGTACGATCATTTACGAATACTTACCAAACGTAATAGTCGTTGCGCCTTGAGTAGGCACAACATGAGGCACGGAATTAGTGGTAGTAGATCCCCCAACAGTGGCAGGATTTAATTGGGAAGTAGTATACGTTTGTACATTCTGAGTATAGACAGATTGCACTGGCATAGTGATTTCCAGCTCAGACTTCGTAGTGCTCTCTGGCGACGAGATATAGTTAGGTGGAATAGAAAATCCTGGAGGTATACTTGTCACCACATTACTCCCTCCGCTGTGAGTAGCGCTCGTTGTAGTCACCTGACTTGGAATCGTAGTTTTGATGTTACTCTGAAACAATGGGAATCAAAACTATTACACAGAATTCGATCATATCGAATGCGATTCTTGAAACGTTATGTACCGGATACGAGTTGTTCGGTTTATGTTCTTGGACGCTTCTAATGGGTATTCTGTGAAGGTATCCATATCCGATTCCACAACCCAAGCTGCAAAGACGTGCAAAGTAATGTTTGAAGAAATGTTTGCACATATAGCAAGTAAAAATACAGAACTTATATATTTTCGAAGAACTAATGCGATTACCTTCCTTCTCCGCCCCAAGTATGATTGGGTGTAATTGTGACTTCTCTACAAGAATCATCTTCCGTGTTATACACGTATAATTTCAGAAGTCGAGACTCGTGTGCCTCTATTAAAGTAAATAAGTCCTCGGACTCGTGTAAAACTGAATCGGCACCAATAATATAATCTGTAAATGGTCGTAATCCTGCTAATTCCGCAGGGGAAGATGGATGCACTTCCTGCAAGACACATATGTATGCTTGTAACTTATTATCGAAAGTACTCTCAACCTTTTGTGGTCCAACTAAACTCAATAATTAGCAATTTATTATCCAACTAGCTTTACTACTAGGCTTCGCCCAAAATTTAGATTCTAATATTACACATTCATCTGGATTAGTTAGGCATAATGAGCTGGGACACATTTCATGACCCCAGAGTTTACCATTCGAAAGTGTTTAGGCAACAGACAAACACACATTTTCTGTTTTATATATTAGATTCAGATGGACCACAAAGTTAAAATATAAACGTATTCCCTTCTTCAATACACACTTACAAGAACATGCCAAACATTCTCGTTGGAGCCTTCGAAGGAACAAAACCTTACGCTAACTCCTAGAAGACCTTGTCCACCCCACGTTAGACTAGGTACTATAACGGTTTGCCTTATAGATTGTGTTTTGCTACTGTACACTGTAAGCGACAATTTCTTGTCCACGCCACCTTTAAGAAGTTCCTTCAACGTATCGTTATCCTGGTCCTATGAAGAGGGGATGATTACCATCGTTAAAAGATACATTCAATTCGAAGTAGTCCATAAACAATAGATAATGAAAATGAAAACACACCAGGCGGGTATTTCCGATCGCCACAATGAAGTCGAAGAATGCTTCGAGGCCAGCTTTCTGTCCAGGGGACCCGTCCTGTACCTGTTTCAATTACGAAAATCCAATGAAATATGCTAAATGTATGTTAGGTGAACACCCACATCCATGCGAGAGCGTATTCAAATTTAATCTCCTTTATGTACAGTAGACGTTTAGAAATTTTCTGTTCGGAATTACAGTAAAACGTTCCTTGTTGAAAGAAGAAATTTTGCGAAGAAGAAATGAATTATTCTGACAAGTTGCCTTACCCTCAATACGTGGTAACCTTCTGTGCCACCTCCAGGTATCTCAACACTGTGGGAAGATCCCATTTCTGATAAGGATGTTTCTTAAGTCACTTGATCTGTACAAATAAAAAACATCAAAACAATCGTTGCTCGAGAATTGATAATCGAATACAAAAATATGTAGCGCAAGGGTTTTAGACAAATTGGTTGGTGACGTTGCCTATCATATGTAGAACTTCGGTATACGCTACGTTCATTCAGTGTTACCAATTTAGTGTCCTTTTTTAATAAAGATAAAAGTATCTACACTTGAAGATTGATCTACGATTGTAGTTAATTGCATTTCGACGTGTTTAGTTGATAACTTTAGTGCGGAATTGAGTAGCATTAGTGTAAAATTATGTTTACTAATTCTGAGATAAGTAATTATAGTAAATTTACTGGTGGAACCCATTTTGTTTCTTTTAAACATTTTAATAGTTATGTTTTCGGGAAACTGAGGGAAGCATTTATTTTTATTGAGCGTTGTTCGTTATATTATTTATATAATATCTGTATTTTTTAGTCTCAGAAATATTTTCTAGAATGTAAAATAGGTATTTCGATAGGATATTTACTTAAAATGCAGATATTTCGATTCACTGTTTACTATTTAAATTTCTACGGTCGATAATAAAGGGCGAATTCCACTTACGCCCAAATCGCTCGTGATTTTCATTAGGGTAGGTTTCCCTGTACGCGACTGGACGCATCGTCAAGAATTTCAAAGTGGATTTTCTCCAAAATGAAGCGCAATATCAAAAAATTGTATTCCTTTTTCTCGACTTATTTATTTGTTATAAGTAAAAAAGAAAAAGTAACTTTTTTTGATATCGCGCTTAACTTTCGAGAAAATCGACTTTGAAATTCTTGACGGTGCGTTTAGTCGCGTACAGGAAAACCTAGCTTAATGAAAATCACGGGCGATTTGGGCGTAAGTGGATTTCGATCAAAATAGGATATTTAAACAGTTTGAATACCGACACAGGTATAGGTTTATTCTTTTTTTTTTAATTTACGTTTCCTGTTGCTTCCAAAAGGTAGCGCTTCAAGAAAAATTCTGTGAGGGACATTCAATTAGAAATGATCGTTACTTTAGAGCGAAAGAGAAAAACACGTCGTAACTATTTGAGAAATAACTGTTATGAACAAAATAACCGCTTCACAAATATTAAACAAAAACTAAATATAAAACATTAATAACCCATTCCGTTCGTTCCAGAAATTACAAATTCGCGCGTAAACCAATCATGCAGACGAACAACATACCAGCACAAAAATCTTACAATTCTTTAGGTTATGTTAGGTTTATTCTTTCTTGGATACAACTTACAAAATATAATATTTCTGCATACACTTTCGCAAAAGTGTCATTTCAAGAATAATCTTCTTATTTCGAACTCTAGACCCCCTTACAATTCTTTTCTTCAAAAAATTGAGAATGCGCCTTGAGTATTATGTGCCGCGCCCTTTGCGCATGCGTTGCAAATTTGAATTAGTTCGAAAGGAAGGAACGTAAACAGTTTACAGTGGCTGACTTGTTACGATTTCCACAGGTTTCAAACAGCTTGAATACATAATAGACCGCAAGTATTATTTCTATAAACAATGGATTCAGATATAGAGCAAATTCACAACATTTTACTCGAAGCTAATCTTCCGTCGAGTATAAACGATTTGAAAAATCCGTCGGAGGAATTTGTCGTCAACCTCTTCAACACATTCCTGAAGAGATTCTGGATCGATATTAACGCACTGGATAAAGTAAGAGATTCACAAATTAATCCCCTCTAACATAATCCCGCTTTTCACATTCATATCATAAATTCTGCCGCAGCCAACGATGGAGCAGCAAGACGTAATGCCAAACTGCGAGGACTCTGATGTAATTGGGCTTATAAATTTACACGGAGCTATGGTACAGATATGCGATCGAATATATATAAAAGATCTGTACATCACGGATATCGTGAGTCCAGGTGCGTGTCTTTAAAGATTCGACTCGCATTGAGAATCGTGAATATCGACTTTAGAAAAATGCTTCTACAGGTTCGAAAAGGATACGCAAACAGGGAAAGTTCCTAGCGAACTTTATATTATACGCGACTAACAAGGAGTCAGAGATGAACGATAAGATCTTTGAGATCCAGCAGAAGGCGAAAATGTTACAGGATACCTTAGACAGGAAGAATGAATTATTGAAAGATATGAACGACAAGGCGTTGCATATAGCGAAACAGTTATCGCTGAAGGAAAAGGTATTACTCGTAACGAAGCTGATATCGAAGACTGTATTAAGAATTCTTATACTTCGCTTGTGTTTCAGTATACCGCGGAAACTCAAACTATTCAATTTAGGCTCGAGAAGAATAAGAAAAGAGTGATTGAATTAACTACGATAATGACTGCGGCGGAAGAGAAGAAACAAGAAGCGACGCAACTTTGTATATCCGATAGAACGCAGGCTTTAAAGGTAACGAGGGACATGAAGCCAGAATTATGAATTGTATAGATGCCTTGTGTATATTGAACTTAGTAGTGTGCAATTACAGCTAAGCAAAACAATAGCGGAACTGGAGTCGGAGATTGTGAAGTCTCCTGAAGACTATAAAATGCGTTTAAGCGGATTGGAGAAGGAACTGACTTTAAAGGGCAAGGAACGCGATGTGATGCAAGAGGCGTGTCAAGAGAAAAAGCATTCGATCGAGCAGCAGCAAAATATTTTGACGTTCATCGAGGAGCAGTTGGACAAGTTTTCTGAAGTGCGAGATGTAAAGGAGGAGCTAAAGTACATACGCAACTCTGTTTTTAATGTACGAGTAATTGAAACTCTAGTATGTTACTAATCGTGTTGTTACTTTTTAGGAAAATTAGTGTACAAGAAGACAGTATTAAGAAGCAGGTTGAAATACTTAGGAACGATATTAAGGAATTCGAACAGAAATTAGAAGCTCAAAAGTATCAGCGCAAAGAAACTGAAGTGGACGAGCTTCAAGTACAATACGAGGAGCGTCTATCTCCTCTGCGTAACTTAACTGTACAATTATTAAGGTATTACACATTACAGTAAATGTAGCCTTGATGCGTTCATATCACAAAAAATTCGTGTAAATTGCAGTAACAAGAAGATAAGTAAAAAGAACTTTGAAACAGTGCAAGTTCAGCACAATGAGGACATGATAAAGTTGAAGAATATGCGAAGTGACGTAAAGAAATTGGAAGAAGAAACTATGGTACTCATTAAGAATTATCAGGATCTTTATGACAACGAAGTCTTGACTGTAAGTTCAATTAAAATTATGTACAGATGCTTAAACCTATTTAATTAACAGAAGATTGAGGAGATTAATACCATGCTTGCTAATTTTCTTTGTATTAATAGGAGAAAGCTTTGTGGAAAGTCTCGGCGAATGAATGAAATGAATACACACTTGTCTTCTTAAGGTAAGATTATTTTTTAATACTAAAAACATTGTTTTACCGTGGCGAAATGAATAACTTTTGTATCATTCTTATCGATTTGTATATCGTGAATGTTAGGGACGTCTGGACTGTTCATAAAGTCACATCTCCTATTTTGAAGCTGAAATTATACTGGTATTTTTATATACAGGGTTCTCTAATTTATTTTTATTCAACAGAAATTGTGTAAATAATAAAATATAATATGAACATATGGGGAATAAAGTTCAGATAGAGTTAGTCTCCCATATTCTGTTTAATTACATATATTAACAGCATTTTTACATAATCAATTGTATATATATATTTTTAACTGGATCTATTTATCTAAATATTATCTTTATTGTATCATTCAATAACCGTGAAACATTAATATTTGGAATGATAATAAATACACAAGATAGTAACAATATATATATCTATATATCCTTTATACAAGATATAGTATAAGTACTTCGTTTTTGTTATTACCGTATTCAAACGTACTTATTACATGTATTGCCAAATAGTTTCGATATTTACGACTTTCAACGAATGTTTCAGTAGTCGAACATTTTCTGCAGTGCGCGATATTGATTGGAGAAAATGTTTTTCAGAGTTCCCTCTCCCAAATATTTGTCTGTATTAAAATTAACTTTAAATAAGTCGTATACCCGATTTAAATTCAAAGTACAAAATTTTATATTCATGAAATTTTATCGTTCGATGAAGATATCAATTCTCGAGGCCTTACGTACAAAACGAGTATTATTTCACAATTTTAAAAAGTTTCGAACATCTTCATAACACATTAACGATCGAAAATTTAGAACTTCAAATTTCGCGAATTAAATATGATTAAGTTATCTTACTCGTTAAGAATGTATTGTACTTTTAAATTCTACTATCGAGATAACGATTTAATAAAAATGCAGGTAGTTTGGTGTATATTTCAGGAAGTATTTAAGAAAAATGCATATTTGGAATATATTATTTTTAATTGTTAATGTGTTAATCACGGTGTCATGGAGAAATGATACACTTTTATAACAGATTAAGGGGGGAGCCTGGTGTAACGGGGCGAAGAAACGATTTTTTTTGCATAAATCAATAGTTGAACATCACGATAATATGTTTCCAAAGCCGCAAAACGAAATTTGAAAAATTAAAACGGATACAGCCGGTTTTGCTACGGAGCAACAGATTACCAGAAAACTTTAAATGCGTTTTTCTCGAAAGGGTAGTTTTACAATTGGCGGGCAATGTAACTCCAAAAATATTCAATCGATCGACTTGGGTTTGTGCACGGATATGTGTGAACATTTTCTTCACAGAACTTAGCTGTTGGTATAATGATATTGTTTAAATAAATAACTTTTTAACACATTTAAGGCAAAATTTCGTTGGAAAAAATTAAATTTTTTCAAGAGGCCGTCTGTTCAATTTTGCATGTTTCAAGTTTTGAATTTATACAATTTATGCGTGCACTCATAAACTAAACAAAAATTGTTGAATCTTTGGTTTTAGATGAATACAGTACGGACTGGACATAAACCCGTATAACTCTGTTATTTGGCGCTCTTCTTTGATAATTTTTTTTATCTACCTTAATCTGACAATTCGATTGATTAAATACTTTCTTTAAAAAAAATTCCTCGATTTTCACCTGGTTACACCAGGCTCCACCCTTAAAGTGCCGTATTAGTTTTGCTATGGTTCAATGAAGTTCGTCAATTTTTTAAAACACTCGTTTACTGCGATCGTGTAATTGAAATTAATACACCGCGTTGATAAACTGAATGAAGTCTCCTGTGCAATAGTTTATATATTATATACATATTGACACCTTTAACAATGTAACAAGCTTTAACAGTATGATTACAAACTAAAACAATGTACAGTATTTATAGCCGCATATACATGAATTGTCACAATTTCGTTTGATCTGTACAGACACAGAAGATGCTGTGGTAGTTACTTCGCATCCTATGAACGCGCTAACACATTTCGTGAAATTGCAATTCGCATACAATGCTCTTATATGCAAACCGGGGTATCTATACGTGAAAGAGCTAAGTGCACAAGAGAGTTTCTCACATATTTATACAGTGGAGAGCGGTTCCTTGCTAAACAGTGAATAGCTCCAAAATGTACATCAATTGTTTACATTTCTTACATATTTACCAATTCCCCCTTTTTCTGCATTTTGTACAAGTTTGTCCCAAGAAATTTAACAAACATTACAACTCATTTATTTCGCAATACTACCGGAATTACCGTCCCCTCTGCAATTCTTCGATACTCCTTGCAATTTCCATTATTCCATGCTCGTTTAATTTAAATGCACAATTCCGCAGGCTGGCCTGCGTGCGCGTTAAATACGATACAATATACATCCAACTAAATTTATAAACTTAAGTCATTGATACAATTCATTTAAATTACACTATATGGCAGTGATACAGAAAACTAAATACTGAAAGTGTCCTTGTGTCTTATTAAATTAATCTATTAACTTGCTCGTCACTTTCGTATCTTGGGTGATTATTTATAGTGAATTGTCGATATTGGATTCTTAAGTGACACGAATAACTGTTCGTTCCAGATTTGTCATTGTTCTATAAATATAGTATACCGAGTGTAAGTATTAGAAAGAGTTTCTTTATCTTTTCCAAGTCTTATCGATTAGAAAGTACTTGCTCGATGATTATTTCTATTATTCGAAAGAATATGTAATACAAACAACGAAATAGAATGATAATGTACAGCATATTTTACACAGTATTCATTATTCCAATGATTAAACAGAAATAAAAGTGAAGATTCAATTTTTTTTTATACAAAATGTATGATATACCATGGATAGTTATAGAGATACACAGGAATAGGGAACAATTTTAATATTCTGATAACGCAGAAGAAATTTAAACCTTTAAGTCGATAAATTTTTATAGAAGGTATTTAACGGTTTCTTTTAATGATACTTCGCAAAGCTATATCTTATTTAAAGATATGATACGAGTCAGCCTTCTTTCATTATTTGATAGACTGAATTAGAGTTGGGCAATATTTGAATAATCTCGAATAAGAATTGCGAATAAAATGAAATTATTCAAGAATAACGAATTAATTTTTAATCTCAGATAACTTCGTTTTCTTCGCAATTCTTATTCGAAATTATTGGAATAATGCCAAACTTTGGACTGAATTACATGATCATTCGAAAGTTTTAGAAGCGCTGCAAGAGTTAAATGATCATTTTAAACACATATCTATGCAAATGTATTATATACATATTTTCCTTTTTTTTTTATATCGATACGCGTATAACGCTTTGTTGAAGAAACTCATAGCGATACAGTTTTACATTGACTAGTTAACAATGTGATGCGATGTACAGTCTTTTTATGTAAATACCAATTCCAAGCTTTAATCTCTTCAACAGAATTTAGGCGTATTAAAATCCTGCCGGTGTTATTCAATGTTCATTGATCATTCCCGATGCGCTTTCATTGCTTCAAACGAAACGATAAGTAACCAATGAATACGTTCGAAATGAAGTTCTCTTAAAGAAGTATTTGCTATCACAGCACGTATTTACACGTGCGAATACTGTACGAATTATTCGGGACTTAGAGTAAAGGCACCAGTATCAGTAGTTGACACTTTTCAGAAAAACCTGGTTTTTTATGTTTTTCTGAAAAGTGTCGACTACTACAGAAAAACATGAAAAATAAAGTTTTTCTGAAAAGTGTCAGCTACTACAGAAAAACATGAAAAATATGGTTTTTCTGAAAAGTGTCAACTACTACAGAAAAGCATGAAAACTAAGGTTTTTCTGAAAAGTATCAACAACTGATGCATGGTCAACTACTGATGCCTTTACCCTATCTTCAGATATTTTGCCTCGCACTTTCTTTCGCTACGAACGATGCAATACTGTATCAGGAATTCAGTTCTTAAGTATACCCTTTGTATGTAATCCAATGTGGCTTGTATAATTACATTGAAATAAACGTCAATTACAATCACACGTAAAATAAAAAAATCTATTGATTGAAAGACCTTAGGTCTATTAGTATTACAGTTATGAGGAAAACATTAGTAGAAATCATTCTGTACCTGCTACTAGACAGACATGGCATTATTTAAGAACATCTTTTTCGTTTAGAAATTTATACAAAAACACATCTCCGTCTAAACACAACTTACAGGCAACTTTACGGATGTAGATAGGCGTAAAGATACATTATAGAAAATATGATTGTTAGGAAAATTACAAGGTTTCTCTAGCTTCCAAGTCAGTCATGCTGCGCCCTATCCGCAGAGTATTTGAAATTTGGAATTACAACAAGCCATATCTCTCGCGAACATATGGAACACCTTCGATCAGTTTCTATAGCATGACACGGAGTTAAATTATTGGCCCTCGTACAAGTATCAGCTGTGCATCTGTTTCGCAATTATTTTGCATCTCGCGCAAAAGTTCTGACAGAAGCGCGATACAAGTGACTGTTTTAAATATCGCTCCCGATATTTAGTTTAACGACAAACACGCAATTCAGGGGAAAGTATAAATAAGTACATTCTCTTCTGTTTAAAAATGTTCATGTTTCAAATTAAGTGTTCAAATAGTTGATCAATTATTCCTTACTATTAAATAAAAATACCATAAATAAAAGCGTCTTTAAAAGCATAATCCGATATATTAGAAGACACGTTACGAAGGCAACGAACAGAGACTTTTAATATACATTGTTTACCCAGCGATAAAAGCAAACGTACACTGTTAGCTTGTTGTTCCCTTCCCCATTATATTTTTGCTTAATCTTGTAAATCGATTACAGAGATCGTTATAGTAATGAGCCACTCCTGAAACAACTCTGCGTACAGTATCCTCCGCTTCCAATCACATTACCAGTTTAAATGCTACCTCGATAGTTGCCCGCAGACTCATTACGTTGGCGGTTGAATGAGATTATAAATAAAATTACGTCGAATGTGTCCTTAATTGTAAGGAAAGCAAAGGCTATGTACAACAGACTTAAAAAATAAATATCATAGTCGATCAGTACAGCCCACTACTAATTTATTGTTTTCGCTTTATATAAATCTATTACTTTAATCGTTCAAACAGAACTGACCCGAATGGACGAAGTCATCGGCTCTGTTTCATTATGCGATCTTAGATTAATAGGACCCTCCACATTGGTATTATCTATATCGCCACCCAATGCAAGACGTTCCCCGAGGATCAACGGAACATTAGTGTCTACTACCACCGATTTAATCTCTATACTACTATTCCTTTTCCTGATAGAACAGCCCATAATATTCCCATCGATCTCCGTCGACTCATTATTTAACACCGAGGAACTACCTTTAATACTCTCCTTCGAGGTTGTCTGAGATCCAAGCTTCTTCTCTTTATCGGACGCATTAACATGAGCATTCTTCGTTACCTTACCGTCCTTCTCTCGGGACTTCTTTCCGAGCACTGAGAAATTCGTGAGTTTCAAGGCAGTCTTTTGATCTTTCGATTGTCACATTGAACCAACCCTGCTCGCCTCCGTGGATTCCTCTTCTGTGATCGACACAAGGTTACCCTTATTTTCCCCTGTGGGATCTTCCTTTGTTACTTGAATTGGTATATCATCTAAACAAAAACAGAGAGGCCGGATTAGAATCTCGTCACTATCGTGGGTTAATGAAGGTATAACAAAGTACATATACGTATGTAAACACCGTGAAACTAAAGCAAATCGTGGTAAAGCAGAAAATAGCATAAATTTCACAATGTTAAGCTTGCAGAATTGAACGTAAACACGATTAGAAATTCTACTTTACACAGCAGAGCTCGTTTGATACGACTATTGAACAGCAATAACCAGTTTCGTAAGTGATTAATAAACAGAGAAAATTGTTAACATTCAATTCTAACACTGTGATGCCGTATACTGATTTATGTCTTAGGACGAGCACAAAACAATATAAGCTGAGAGTAACGGGGGAAACAAACGTGAAGGGAGTAGGACCTGCGTTATAACAAATTCGCTATCTCCAGTGCAAAGAAACGTGCCATAAAACTGCATGCAGTTTCCCATCATGTGCACTTGAATATACAAAATATGTTATGCCTGTGTTCTCTCTCCACTAAGAATGATGGCATCTCTGAAACGAATTTCATGAGTAAATGCACAAATCGCTACCAATCAGAGACTGCTTAATGTTACGTGGCGCGACAGCTAATCTGCCGCGTGTGTTGCCGAAGAGAGGGTTTAGATAGAGAGTAAAAAATCTCGTGATCCTAAAGTGCTGAAACTTGAACCACTAGTACCATGTATTCGTTGACAGAGCAGCACTCGTACGAAAACCGATCGACTTATTCCCCTCCAAATACACATTCTCCGCCGATTCGTGTACCATCTCCCCTAGAGCTTGCTCTTCTAACACGCTATAGAGATGCGAGCCGGAGCTCATTCTGTTCTCGCCGTAAGCCGAATCAGAGCTCTCTTTCTGCTCTTTTCTCGACCTGGCGTTTCCTTTAGAAGCGCCGTGATCTTCGTTGCTCTCGGACTTAGTTCTCTTAGAGTGTTCTTTGCCCCTTTTAGGGGAGGATTTGGCGGGTGAACTCTGACCGCTGCACGCGCTCCCGCGTCGGGAATTCTCCAACGAGGAAGAGGAGCTGACCTTTCTCATCCCGGAGTCCTCCTCGTTTGGAATTGAATGCTTCCAATGCCAAGGGAACCGCTTCCCGCTGCTTGCCACTGCCGGCTGCTGTTGCTTTTCGAGCTGAGCCTCGCTCAGCTCAGCCGCGAATAACTGCTCATCCAGATCGTCTGGTGACACATGTTTGCAAACCAATGCACATTTCTTGAGTCCAATAATTCGTTAAATGCGTGCTCGGAGTGTGATCCCGGTTCGTGCGTTCGATATATACTCGCTTTACGATAGGGAACGTATATATGCTTTCTCTAATGCGAACTTGGCTCAAGGCTGTATTCAATCCCTATTTACATCAACACTAATTCCTAGACATAAACTAAAATATATTTACAATGGCAATTCTGCATGCGAAATGATTCCGGTGATACATATACATCGTGTTCATGCAATCCTCGGCTCCGTACGTTTTTAATATACATAACGGTGTATGTTTATCCTAAGCTTCTATTTAAACAAAACTTCCCAACACGAGATACTCTTATTCGCGCAATATTTCGGTGCACATTAATTGGCACTAGCTGTACAACGCTCGACGACATGCTGGGTGGTTTGTAAATAATCTAACAAAAAACTGGACTTTATACTGTACGTATAACTAAAAAAACTGGGCATTAAATCATCGGGGCTATTAATACGGTGAACTATTCTCCGATTATTCATACAATTAGTAGTAGAAGGTGAGGTTTTTATTCGTGGATGCGTACCTGGTAACTTTTTGGTTCGGAAGGAAGCGTTCGTGATCATTGATTTAGATATCGTCGCGGTCGCGGTTGCGGGCGATAACGCAACACTCACGCCAATTGGTCCGTCGCTGGGTTGACCTGAAGCAATAAAATCTTTTTATAGTATTAATCGTATTAGCGAGACGATCTCTGCTTCGATCTCTATTTCGTTTACCTGAGGGCCCGCTAGTGGCCGAATTGCGTATAGCATTTGTGACTAGCATAACATCTGGATATGTCTCGTAACATGCCCGATTATGAATATCTTCCACTGCTTGGGTTCCTAAATTCCAGCAGTCATTATACCTGCCAATGTGTGTTACTTCTTATTTTCTTCGGAATATCATTCATTTGGTACGTTATTAGTAAAAAAGTGGTATATTACACACATAGCGAAATATACAGCATGCAAGAATTCGAGAAGAAATTGACTGGACACAGGTATACGAGGTAGGAGTCTTGGGACAAAGCTGGACTCGCTTCCATACGAGGATCGCTGGTGATGTCCTGGTTTCATGAATCCTTGCGTGACCAGTCTGCAATAGATTCTCGAATAAGTTCTCAAGTTTCTGTTTAGTTTAAACGGCAGTAAAATCTCTCTTACTTGGTAGCGACTTTGCACAATTGTTCTAAAGCAAACTTGCTCATGTAGCCGAGCTGTTGATTGTAGATGAACAGGAGGGCGGTCATAACTTTCAATCTGTTCTGAGCGTTCAGCGTTTCTACTTGCTGCAACGGTCCCCAACTAACTAACTTCGTATTGCATTCCTCGAACCTACGCACTGCGCTCTCTGTCAAAGAAGCAGGTGCTAAACTCGCAGGCTGTACATAACAATTAATCAAGGTTACAGAAGCGTTATTGCAAACTCGTATACCAGGATCCATGATAATACAGTGCGTACCTCGTGAAATATAGAAAGCATGGCAAGTGACGGTAATCTAAAGGAAATTACTTTCTGCTGCCCGGATTTATCCATTATTTCCAAATTGTACAATCCAATTAACAAGGTTTCTACAGATCGACAGTTCTGTAAAAAAGTAAATCACAAACCAGATATGAACTCAAAGCAGTTAAATGAGATGCATGAGCAGAGTTTCTTCTCTACCGAGAAATATTAATTATTCAAAGTGTAAGAGTTATAT
Organism: Andrena chrysosceles; assembly: GCA_963855975.1. Lineage (NCBI taxonomy): Eukaryota > Metazoa > Arthropoda > Insecta > Hymenoptera > Andrenidae > Andrena > Andrena chrysosceles. The sequence continues at coordinate 8,858,079 of OY979767.1, read as the reverse complement.
TAATATTAACCGAGATTAAGTTTAAACCATTCCAGTATAAATTAAACACTTTCCTTTACAATCATTTCAATATTCCATTTTCAAATTACTATCACAATATTCCTAAACCAAAATTAGATCAAACGAACTTCACGCATCCATCCTATAATTAATTTAATGATACAACTGTTCTTCCATGCAATTCTAAGTTAAATTACAGCTTGTCCTTGTTACATAACATTACTTTACACATGCTTCAAACATCGTGACCTCATCAAACTTCATTAACAAGGTTTACGTGTAATCATCTCTTCCCCTTTAATTACATATGCTTACCTTAATGTCGCCGTGAGCTGCAGAATTCAAATAAATGTACACCAATGTCGGTAGAAACTGCAAGGTGAACCTTTGCAATTCCGTTTCTCGGAAGCGGCAGAAATTGTATAACTGATCGCATACAGTATCCACCAACTATAACGAATAAGAAATTATTGAGACATACAAACTCAGTACAAGTTTAAAATACGTAATCCCATTAACAAGATTAAGTGAAAGAGAATGTAGAAAGAAGAATATACTTTATCTAACTTCCATCGAAGACAATAAATCATTCAAATTAACTGAAAGTAAAGCTCAGGAATAATATACACAGCTTAATTATTCATAACAAAAGGAAATAGACTGTTCGTAGAAATAGAAGGAATAATCCTGCGAACGAAACGTTACCTGGCTGTGTTTACTACGCTCTTCCAAGAGTATGTAAAGCGCTCTAACTATCTCGTTGTCCTGCAACAAGGTTGTGGCGAAAGTGTGGCGTCTCGACGGTGAGACGTCAGCGCAGTCCGCCAACCATTCGTTTATCAAACTCTCCGTCATCTTTACTCTGCCCTCGCCTGTGTAAATAAATTAAGATATTGCTGATCAGAAATTTCGGCATCGAAAATAAGTCATCTAACACATTGACAATCATTACCACTGACTTCGGAGATGATCAACTACCGAGAAAACGATTCCTACAAATCATCCATCGACGGCGCATTGATGTACGTCAAGGCTTACTATCGAATTTATAAGAAAGTAATAGGGATTCGGTTATCAAGCGGTTTACGGTCGGCAACTGTGATAACGTGGATTATCGCTAACATTTCTAAACATCACTGTCATGCGCGATCTCAATGTCCCGAGGTGGAATCCGTGGATTTTAACAACGCCCACTTTCTTATCAACCGATGACAGTCAAGAGAGCTTAAACTTATTTGCATTCATGCTGGAACACCTCTTAATTACCTCCATGACTTCCTCGAACGGCACTCGATTCTCACTCGCGAATCTGACACTTGTAACTACTGCGATTGAATACGTAGTACATAGATAGCTGTATCTATGAGAAATATAGTTGGATATAGTTGGATATAGTCACGCAATGGATGTGGTGGCTTTTCACTGGCTAGGGAATAATAAGTGTAGTATATTTTGGGAAGAGAGAATTATTCCGTAGAAGTTAATGCACTTTAGTTTAGCAGCGATTTGTTAACAATAAGGTAATAAAAGAGGAAATTTGGTTTAAGTTATTTCTGGGCTTTAAGGCGCGTTTATTTGTGGAAGTGCATGCGCAGTGCTAACTAGCGGTTTCCTTAGGGCGATTTCCACTTACGCCAAAATCGCCCGTGATTTGCATTAAGGTTTTTCCGTACGCGACTGGACGCATCGTCGGGAATTTCAAAGTCGAATTTCTCGAAAATGAAGCGCAATAACAAAAAATTGCATTCCTTTTTCTTTGCATATTTACTTGATATAAATCGAAAAGAAAGAGTAACTTTTTTTCATATCGCGCTTTATTTTCGAGAAAATCGACTTTGAAATTGTTGACGTTGCGTTTAGTCGCGTACAGGAAAACCTAGCTTAATGAAAATCATGATTTCGGGCGATTTCGGCGTAAATGGAATTCGCTCATAGTCGAAATTAAATGGGACCAATGGGAATGAAAGAAACTGTTGAAATAAATATATGATTAGCTCCTTGCAATACTGTTTCTCGATATTAATTCTGTATATTATGTAATTACGTTTTGCGGACTTTATAAGATTAGTTGATGTAGGTATCGCGCACATTGAAACACGCCTAAAATTAAGGAAATATTCGCCCGGAAATATATCAGAAATAATAAGGCCCATTTTCAAAAAATCGTACGCGTCGTCTCTGCTCGCTTTTGCTCGCATCGATCATTTGGAAAATGGTGGCGATAGTGAGAGGAGCGTACTGCGACAAAATTGAGTCAAGCATGGAGAGGCTGGTAAAAAGAGTTTATGTAACTTGAAAACAATGTTATAACATGAAAATTGTACGCTGAGATTCATTCCATCGATCGATCTTTCGAAAATGGATGAGACATATCAATCACGAGTAAGTATCAAATGGTGTGATTATTTTCTGTCGAAATTGCAACGTGATATTGTATTTCTAATCCAAAGACATCATCAATAATTAATTGTAATAATTCTACAATATTGTTATAGCTAATAAATTCCTCTTCTTCCTTAACATTTTAAGTATATATTTTTTAACAATTTGTATCGTATAATGATTATTACATACAGTAACTACTTCAGTCTTCTGTATTTAATGACCCATTAACCGGTTGCACCCGGGAATTATTTACGTTTTCAAAATAGAAAAGCATAAAAAAATAAATAGCCTATAATCCAATCTAGGGCGTATGTAATGTATATTCAAAATTCATTGAAATCCGTTCAGCCGTTTAGGCGTGAAAGAAGAACAAAGTTTCACTTTTATATATTAGTAAGGATAAGGAATTTAATACTAAAATATTTTCTTATTTCATATCTATTTCACTTATTTATTTTCAAGAAGACAGAGTAACTTATTCAATACTTTACTCTTGATTGAAAGAGAAATATATGGAAGAATAATATCTAATATACTATTTATTTATACTAAATAAATATTTTACCCATCTCTGATTCCAGATCTGGCCAGACGCCGCAAAATCAGTACCCTGCATGTCCGAAGACTTTCACCCACAAATCTGGGCTAAGAAACATATAAAGCAGAAGCCATATAAATGTTAAACCTCCAGTCTGAAATAACTACAAACCCCAATTAAAGCATTCATGGCTGAGATAATTTTTCAGCCATTTCTTCACCACCAAAGATTTGGTATATAATCCATTGTCCTTTAAGTATTTGTGTTCTTAAGGTAGACTCTCACTACACCTCACCTTGGTGCAACAATCTTTTCGCACTCGCATCTAGGCTCGCGTTGCTTCGGATTTCCCATACCTGAAGTTATCTGAGCTTGGCTCAGTTCATGTGTTTGGTCAGTGGCTCAGAGAACCTCTTCCTTCCTGTTTTAGCCGTCACAAATATTATATAATATTCGATAATATATGTATATGTAATAATATCGATAATATTATCGAGAAAGAATCCGCCGCTCTGAGTCTCGCCGAAGCGAGGCGCAGTGTGAGTGAAATTGTCAAAATAAATAAGAAAAGCATAGGAAGAATAAAATGAGGCGTGGCGTAGTGAGAGCTTTTACCTTTAGTATTTTTGGTGTATGTATTAAATTATTCACATTTTAGAACATACAAATGGGCGGAGGAATTTGGTGGATGCAGTCGGACCAGGTCGTTGATTACCACCAGGTATATATGAGTTCTTGAATATGTAATTTGTAAATTACAGCATGGAAAACTATATGATGATATTTCAACCACTTACATATATGATATTCGTGATTATACAATACATGCACCTCCAACTGAATCTTTTCCTCTTGAGAATGATATATTATTAGAATTGTTAAGCAAGGTTTAATTTAGTTTCCTTCATTGCAGGCCTCGTAAGAGAACTATTAAGTATTGCCAGAAGTCAAGAAAATTTAAGTTATGGTTAGTATTATTGTTTATGCATAAGATATCGTAGTACTGAAATGTAACAGGATGATACTTTAACCGATAATTATGAGTTCGTGATTATATTTACATGCACTACCAACTGAATTGTAAAAATCTACGTAGAAAGTAGTAAAGTTTTTAGAACATGTAATTACTCGTATTTTTGTGTTTTAGGTGACGAGTAGTCAACACAGATGACTCCCAATTTATACTTTCTTCGACAGAATAATTATAATAAAATTGTAATAAATGTATCATTGCGTAGAATTATAAATTGATACTTGCTACGAAATTCAAAATCCAGAACTCTTTCTTTCAAATTAGCGTAAAACGCGTCGCGATTTGTTTTGGCCCGTAACCACCGCGGTTCGAGCGCGGTTTTCGCATCGTTCGAGTTCCTATTAAATCCCGGCAACTTTAACCATCGTCGAAAAATGATAATATAAAGATGTACTGTACGATCGGAGTAATAAAATCAATTATTTGTAAAAGTTTTCAATTCACTTCTTTCAGTACCAACCCTGTGATAATATACATTTACACGTGCTTCGTCCAGTTTGAACTATTTGTTATTAAAAATAGAGACATTACGAACACATTTATCATATTTCATTTGTTTCATATAATTAGTCAACGACATTTTCTTCCATTGCACTATATATTTTTTTTAGGAATAGTGCTACATTCAAAGGAGGTCTATGAACTGTATTTTTTAAAGGCATATGATATGTAAAAATACATATATTATCTATATACAACGTTTCATAATATTATTGGTGCAGCAATCAAGATATACATATATCATACATATAATTTAACATTAGAACACAGATGCAGATGTGCGGAGTATCATTTCTCCCAAATAAGATTTTTGCCTATAAGAAAAGAGGAGCTTACAGTGAATTGTGTTTATCTCACAACACGTCACCATAAGCACGTTGTACTTTCACCTTATAGAGAATGATTTGGACATGATTTAGTTCTCGACTCGATAAAGATATTCATAATTGTAAATTACACATCGAGCATGTTATAAAAAGAATATACAGTCAAAAGTGTTCGTTGACGCGAAGATTAACAAAAAAAAAGATCAACTTCGAAAAATCTTTCCAGTCTGATCAGTCGTGCCGTAACATCTGTCTCGTAAAAAAATATATACCACTTTTATAAAAGGAGAGCGACGTCCTCTCTGCATAAATGATTGCGCGTACAATAAATTTTTTTCATATTCGTAACATAAATAACAAAACTAAATTATCCGTTTCTGTCCTACGATCAGTAACATATATACTACTAAAAGCATCAAACAATGTGCAGCAAATCGTTGAATGATCAAACTGGGCTCTCGATATACGAAACTATACTCTCTATAAACATATTGAAAAGCTTGTATACATAAGTCACAGAATATCGTTTGTATTAGAAAAAAAAAATGCATCCGAGAATTACTCTTTTCTTTTCTATAAAATGGTAAATATGTGTAGGATACTTGAAAAAGAAAGAAAGCTTTTGTAACGTCGTAATTTATCTATTACTGTTCAACTTTGATAAGTTCTCTTTTCCTCTGCTTCGACATAAAATTCACTCGATCACATCTGTGTGTAATTTACAAAACGCTGCGTACGCTACAACGACAATCCGAAGATTCGATTGAATTTTAGAAAGTTAGTGAATGTACGAGAATAAAAGTTCAAGTAATAACGCAATTCTATGATCTTTATGCAGGGCATAAAACTATAATGTATTACATAGTTTAAAAATATTGTATGTACCCATATTTACCTAAAACGTAACTTCATACATACAGTGTGTAAGTGTGTGTGTGTACGTGTGTGTGTGATTTGTATACGATAAGTATACAGAAATCTTCAAGGCACTCCAGATATACTGGTTGTCCCATAATATGTGGGACCCACTTTAGAGATGGAATTCAGCACTTGAAAATCATAAAAAAAAGTCCATATAAACATATGTCCTATTTATCCTTGTCACGAAGTTATAGAGAATTTTGTATTGTAATAATTCTATCGAAAAACGAAGTTAGCACTACTTTTCCTATTAAACTCGATATCTTACATAAATCCATTTGTCAATTTCGCAAACGGTTCTCTCGGCAAGAGTATACGTCCTATTGCGTGACTTGTTTACTCCCGCACACTTAAATCCGTTTGATTTTTAACTTGCGGCGACATTTAAATCTTATCTTTACGGAAGCCATGCGAAAGATGTTGAAACACTTCGTTACAGAATTGAGCAAGGCTTCCGTCAAATTCGCGTAAGACTTACAAGTATCGAAAGTATAGTAACATCAATGATAAAGCTGTTACAGACACGTGTTAAATAGCAAGGTAGTAATTTTAAGCGTCTCCTACGAAAGTAATCAAACATGAAACAGAAAAGTTGCTGTCCCGCAAGCAGTGTCAACTGGGACATATATTCGTGTGAACTTTCTCAATTATTTCCAAGCATCGAATCCATCTCTGAAATGGACCCCGCATATTATAGGGCACCCTGTATATTACATTCATATTTTACAAATTCTGTTCTCCAGTTTTTCGCACTTGAGGCATCTTAAGATAGAAAGTAAAATCAGATGAGAGCATTTCAACGAGTGCTTTTCCTATAGCACATTTCCCTACAGTATAAATTACAATTTCTCTCCATAATACATCCTGAAACTCGTATTTAAGGTAAAAAATTATACCCAGGCGACGCTTTATACATATACATATTACAGCAGCAATGATCAAATCAGCGAAATTTCCATCTATTTACAAGTATCTTCGATCTCTCTTCGATCCGACGCTACAGTTTCAAAGACTCTCGATTCGTTTCAACAATGATCTCGCCTCATTCGAGTCCAAAATAAAAGAGAATGATAAAGAAAGTATAGACATCGCAGTCTAAGAGATACAGAGTTTTCTTACCCAGAAACTATGTGGTTTTAAATCGCAACTGTATCTAGTAATTTCTAAATTACATTAGCAAATATTGTGTATAAGGCGTTTCTTTGAATTATTTATATCAGTGACCGATTAACTGTTACAAATTGACTACTAATCAACGTATTCTCTTGCTTTATAACGTTCGTGTATACGTGGAACAGGTCACCGCGATTTAAATGAACATTCCATCGAACATTGATGTTACCGTTTCGTTACCAACACATTGCGAACGTTAATCTGAATTTATACGATAGTTTGGTTTATCCAAAATATAGATTGACTTCCTGAATATTGCCTATAAGTTTGCTGCCATTGTATTTCATACACCTTTGGCTTCTCGCTTCAGTAATAGCAAGTCTCACAAGCCTTTCATATCCGCACTTAAATACAGTATGTTACAGAAATACTTATTTATAAGAATGCATGTACATCACCACTGCTTACCTAACAACGTTTAGGATAATGTACATAAAGAAGACATGTACAAGTTTCTTTAGCTGGTTAATAGCTCTGATACAATGTCTCAACATTAAACACCAACCTCAGTCAGTTTTCGGCTCGCATAGTTGCTTCAACGATTTCAGTTCCTCTATTAACGTCTGATTTCTATTCTCCAGTATCGCAACACGGTTTTCTAAACACTTTATGTACTCTTTCTTTTTCCTTCTGCACTCGCGGGCCGCTTCTCTATAAAAGAAAAGTGTTTACATACTTTTAAATACCTTCCTTAGAGTAAACTATAAAACGCTGAAACAAGAAATTCTTACAAAATCTTTTATTTTTAACTGGAAATTGAAAACGTTCTTATCCCGTTTCAATCTTACCTGTTCTTAAACAACCTTAATTCTCTTTTTCTAGCTGCATCTTCTACTACAACACCATGTCCTGTATAAGCTGGAACATTGCCAGAGACTGTATTCTCTAAATTTGTATCATTTTTTTTCATAATTAATACTTGAGTTTTCGAGGTCTCGATCGTTTTGCAAGTCGGTCATTAAAATAGCGTTTAACTATTATGAAAACTTATAACTTAGAAATGAGAATTGAGTATTATAAATACAGTTACGATTACGCATAATTACGCGTCGACAAACGAATAGCACGTTTGGCTGAAAAATAGAATTCTTTAAGAAATATGAAAAAAGCGAGCACCTGGAACGAAAAACTGGGTATCTTGGCCTTGCGCATACTGTACTATAGTTCCGCCGGCCGTTGTCGCGTTGCTCATAGTTAACGTATGGAGCCCCGGGACACCCTCTCCTTGGGTCGCAATCTGAATGGTACCGGCGGGGATCACTGTAAAATATAATAACAATTGGGTACTGAAACAATTACAGAGCTCGGGCAAGCAGCATTAGTAAACAAAATTGTGCATTCGGTTAAGTGTCTTTCCACGTTTCATTCCGTGCTGAATACGCTGAATACATGATGCTCTTACAACCATACTCGGCCGCGTAACATTTGTGTAAGTACGTACAGAGGTGTATGCGATACATACTATTCGGTGTATGTGCGTGTGCCTACCCGAAACAGAGAACTAAGAACCCCATAAGCAAGGATGCCACACCAAGCGTATATAATACAAAATATTGTGTTAGGCGATACGTACAGGGATAAAAGGGAGTTGCTTTAGTCTAACGAGTCTAACTTACTCCTCTAACATTATAATTCCTTCGAAGATGGAGGTACAGAGGTTGGGAGGTGCACAGAATCGAATGATACGAAGGACAGCCAGGAAAGATACGTAGAAGAGAAAATAACCAACCTGTCTGATAATGGAGAGAGTGGGAAGACACTTCACTGTCCACATTAGAATCACACTCAGAAGATGATTCTAGGGGGGGCAATCGACCGTCTGTAACACCGAATCAACACAACCCCCCATTAAAATAGAGATTCTATCGGTGTCGATTAGTCTAAATGAACTTGAGAATCCCCGCAAAGTAATATAAAACGTAATCAATGAACTCTTTTGATATGAATTTACAGAAGTAACGAAGCTAGGAGAACACAATTGCTATTTCTTCTAAAATAACTTTCCTGATCGCATAACTATGTACTTTTGTCTATGAAGAGAGATCTATATCCGTAAAATGAAACGATACTGATTAGAGAAAATTAAGAACAAAAATAAAATTACACTATTACACACTATTTCCTTTCTGGCTGCTGTTCATATTACATCGGAACACTGTGCAGTCAGCTCATACAAAAGAGGAGATACACCGAGATACTTCAAAAACTAAAGGCGAGTTACAGATGTGCACGATCGTGAACAGAGCAAACAGATTTGTAATCATAATTTGGTTTAGTAAAGCAATGTACGATTCGAATAGAAAGATGAAATGAAACTTAAATGAACTCAAAACAAGGAATAGTTATTTATTTAGCCTCGATCTATCAACTGCTTTTCTGCCTTAAGTATCTGACTCTGGAATTTAGATTTTGAAAAAGATTCACAAAGAAAAAGACAAGTAAATGATTTCTGGCACAGCTTAGTCAATTTCGTCTGTTACTCAAATTCAAGAACCGGTAGGCAATAACTTATTAAAACAAGTGCAAACGGGACTTCACTGACATGAAAATGCAATTTTTTAACGCAATGTTACGTACGCATAAATAACGGTTAGAGGAGAAACCACTGTTTGAAAATTTCCAGTATTAATGAATTACATTTTACCACAATAACTTACATCCTACGCTTGGTATGGCATTCTTTTCTTCATGTATACAATATACGTCAAAAGCTAAGTAAACACTCTTTCGATCTATATAAAATAAAATATTAAAAAGCATAAAGTTGACACACTCACACTCTTTCTTACAACCCTAAAGAAATTAAATGTATCGAAATGTTAACTCTATAAAAACAATTCCTGAAATTAATAAGAATCAATGAAAGACAGCAACTCGATTCAATAATAACGCAGAGTGTATGAACTGACATGCACTTTATGATTTTCTACGATCTGGTATATTATTAAAGGTATACGAAAGTTAGAATAATTCTGTGCGCAGTTACGGAGAACTGTTTCCATTTCAGATTGTGCGAACTACATAGGTAATTGTATAAGAAGGAAAGTTTGAAAGTAATAAATCTCAATCTTCTTTTCTTCGGTTCAATGGCAAGTTTGTCGATCGCTTGGCTTTTTAGATTACGCAAACAGGAAAAGATTACTGTACCTGTAATTTCACCGCCGCCTAAATCGTTGAGAATTTTCTTATAGGATGGTCGTCTGGTAAGAATACCTCCTCTCTGTTCTGGACATTCTTCAGAGTCCGAAAAGCTATCATCGCTACCTGTTTCAACTACCTATTAGAGAAATACAGTTACTCGAGTATTATTCAATCAATTTTTAATCTTAAGAGGGAATTCTCGTGTAACTGCCCCCGAAATTTATGAATGTTTTGTGAGAAAACTATTGTTAATATTGCATCAAACTAAGGAGGCATCTTTAAATTTATAGAATATTTATTTTTATGTCGATCTTTCTTATTTATTAATTATTCTGGAATCGAAAAAGGAGAAAATTTCTTAAAGTTAAATAATTTACACTGAATCTGCAGCTAAAATTTTAATTTTAGTTTCTATTTATAATACTTCTTTCGTCGATATAAAGAATAATATGAAAACTTTGTCTAAGGAAAAGAAGACTTACTTTTTCTTTTAAACACTATAACTCTTTCAATTTTTCATTTTTTTTCTTTAAAGTGGACCAATCCCAGCGTAAACTATCTAACTCTAAGAAACTTCTATTCTTTTTGCAATCAGATGACTACGATAGGTGCTACACATCCCGCCAACAGAGTTACATCGTGGTCAAGATTCCACGATAATTAATAAATAACAAGAAGAATCGGCATAAAAAAAATATTTCCTACAAGTTTAAAGATGTCTCCTTATATTCCAAAAGAGTTTCATCCAATATGACCAATAGTTTCTTCAATACCTCTTACTTTTGGGGCTGTTAAATGAGAATCTCCCCTTTAGGCGTACCTAGTATCTATTACTCGATACTTTCAAAACATTAGACAGTTACCTGAATCGTCTGTAAGCTTGCTTGAGCGGTTTGAATGACTGAGTTGGGTTTACTAACAAGAATAACGTTTCCTTTCGAAATAGCAACAGGCTGAATATTTGTCGCAGTCTGGATTACTGACTGTTGATTAGGTTGAATAACAGACTGAACCTGCATCAACAGATAAATATTATAAATCATTAAACAAATAAGAAAATTCATCAAATATATTATCAAATACATGAATGTGACTATTCATAAACTGTTCAAATCTGAACCCAATAGTAACAACCGATCTCATTCGTCAACATCATCATGCATATGCGAGTTACCGTCGAATATTTACGTAACACAAGGCGTATTAAATTTGCAGTTCCAACAGCTCGGAAAAGAAGTAGATTCTACTAAATCCCTCGAGAAAACTGGATTCCAGTTCTCATCTTCAGAGTCGAACCAGCATTATGCAAGATTGAATGTGTACACGTTGTTTCTTTTTTTCGATTAATCGACAATTATGATTAAAGCATAACTAAATTATATACGCATGCTTTCGAACGGAAGAGGTAAATAAATTATCAGACATAGATACACAGGAGATCCTCCTGTATACCTGTGTTGTCCCTGACGAAGGTAGTGTCAGTTGCACAATGCTGGTAGAAGCTACCAGATGATGAGTTTGCTGCTGATGTGTTCTATTGAGAGTTTGTACCGAAGTAGCTATTGCTGGCGCTGCGTCACCACTTTGAGAACCTCCAGACAATGGGTCAACGGCTGATCCATTTTCCTCGACCATACTTTCCATAGCCTGGGAACCTCAAACCCTACAAAAGAGAAATACAATTTTACAAGTACACGCATCGATACCAAAGAATCCACATTATACCCCGTAATTTTACTTCCCCACTTATTCCTTTATCGTTCAACACGCTTATCTATCGTTAAGCGCATGGTGCTGCAAATTTACTACTAAATCGAGGAAGAAAAAAAAAATAGAGTAAGTCTGAGAAAGTTTCAGCCAGAATTCAGTCGCGAACTTAAATCTAATTTTCCGACGACGGAAACGCTTGAAAGAAGAAATAGATCGCGATTCTGAATTGAATGGTATGAAATGTGTATGCATACTTGGAATGTCACGAATCGACTTCTAAACATCATCAGAGCAAGTGCGGCCGATTATTCGAATGCGTATCGAACTCGAGACCCGGGCCTATCCCGTTTAAAGTGCAAAAATTTTTAAATTTCCCGCCAGTCGGGCGATCGGCAGTGCTACTGCGTCATTTACATAAGCAGATCTAAAAATAATACGGGAGAACAATAAACACTTAAGATGCTTGCGTATTCCACTTGAAGGGCCGAGAAAGCCGTGGTGAATTAATGGACAATGGCATGGTCCAGCGTGGCCAGTATCCCGCCGATCGGTATCGTTGATCGTGGATCGACGGCCGATACGGGATGTCAGGGATCATCACGCAACCCCCATTGCCCTTTTCGAGAAATCCGTACATCTTTCTTTAGGCGCCATATTTTACGGCATATTCCATAGCAGACGTAAAACTGTCTGTACTGGGAGTCACGAAACGGAATGCTGCTAGTTTCGGCAGCATTTCGGATGTACCGTAAGTGCAGTGGTCCATGCCCGGTTGTTATTATTCTCCAGCTGGGTACTTACCAGTTACGTATTTCTCGTCACCAACTTTGCTGCAATCGGAGTGGGCAAACGGGTAGGTACGTAGCAGCCACGTCAAAACTCCAATGGCTTCGTCACTGGTGGAGCCTACGACCTGCGCGCTGCGCGTCACGATCAAAATGGCCGACGATTTTTCCCTCCACCCCCTTCGGCGGTTGATCTTGCATCGGACAGTGATGGGACCGGGACCGATATCCTCGTGCGCGACCGAATACCGATCGCTTCATTCTCTTCGTTCAATTCATTCTCTTAGTTGAAATACAGGGAAATTATCGTTACGCCGATTTAACTTAATAACCATGACGCTCGAACGTTTCATTAGCCTCGACGGCCTCGTGGTCGCGGGCAGTCACGATATTCTGGATGAGTAAAGAACAGTTAGTTGTCGCATTAGATGATTGTAGTCGCATTCGTAACTGAATCATTGTACTGACTCATGTTCCCTTTGTTTTAAGCTACTCGCTGTGGCGTATGCTATAGTTTTTCGCGAATGTAATAAAAGGAAGGTTAAGTAGTAATCGTTGGAATTATGTATGTAAGATAAGATTGCTGTTTAATGTACAGTCGTTTGGAAATGTACGTTATCTTGGGTAACGGGCGCTGCATGTTGCTCGTGTAATTTGTAATGTAATGAGTTACAAATTGGCGGTGGTTTAAGTGAGTTTTAAGTTTCGCGTGGCTTCATCATTCATCTTTGAAAATTCCTGATCGATGTTTTTTGTTCCGTGAATGTGTAAGATAGCTTTGGGGGCAATTATAGTTTTATGGGCAGTAATTTTATAATTGAGAATGGAATCGTTAGTAATTAAAAGTAATTAGGTGGTACTTAAGCAACTTTATGGATAATGTTCCTATTAAAATGTATAATTAATTTCTATACACGCATTTCACAAGAATGTGAGGTGTAATTTAAAATGAAGCAGTCGGGTATTTCGTTGGGAGATCCTCGAAATGCTGTAAATTTCAATATCATTCGAAATTTCAGTAACCATAGTGCGGATATCCTGTTTCTTGTGGTTGTAAAATAATTCTTATCGTTACTTATCACTCGTCAAAGTCTCGATATTTTTTTCAGTTTTCTAGAAGGTACACAAATTTTTTTAATAAAGTAATGAGAAACAATTCACGCATCTGTTTATCCACTTTATACTAAGCGATTAACATTTTAACGGACTTCGCTGAAGGTTATATTATATACAAAAATAGGATCAACATCGACATTAACGCGCTTACGTAATTTTATAATACCAGCAGTCGGCGCATCGGTTATGTATAGCAACAAAATTTATACACCCATCGCAAGTGTATCGAATGCGCAGGAAAAAGTCATTAACATTTTGTCGGAAGTGTACGTTTTTATGTACCCTTAGTTTGCATGAATTCGAAAACCTTATGCATACGAATAAACATATGCAAAACCGAATCGTGCATACATGAAATTCAAATTTATGGTGTGGAACCGTGTAATGTGGTCGCTTGGAGAAGCGTTGCGTGGTGTTGACGTCATTCAGTGACGTCATCGCCGTATTTATATCCACGTACATATGTTCCCCATGTTCCACGCTATTTTTTTCAAAGATTTTCTTTCAAACCTCCCCACAATCCCGCTACTTCAACATTTCCCTCTAATTCTTCCCACAGAAAAATTTCTCGAAACCCAACAGAATACATTTTCGTGTATATAACATAATTCTTACATTCTTACGATCGCTTAAAAAACGATCACTTTCGTAATCCTCGAATGAAACTTTTACCTACGCCACCTCTTTCTTTACCATCTACAGAAATTCATAGATTACAAACGCGGGTTATAAGTTTCCTATATATATTAAAAGCATAAACCGTGGAAGACTGCTGCCCAAACGCAAACTTAAAAAAAAATAAGTTCAAGTCTCGTTGACCCATGACACGCGCATAAACGATGTCAGATAAGAACTCACGGAGAACAATGCTCGCGTTGTTAATGTCTAAAATAAAATAGTAGCAACATCGCGATTCCAATCCCGGGATCACTTTCCATTGGGCGCAACGTGCTCTAGAAACTCAGCGAGTATAGTTGTGCTCTATTCGTCGAATGGGCAAACCCGTGAAATACCAATCAGTGCCGAGGTTAGAAGTATCTCCGCGGCGAGAGCCAATAAGAGCGCTCGTCATTTACCAGCGTTTCGAGTGATTATTCATTGATTCGGATCTGCATTTTCTCGTTGTATGATGCGGGCTAGTAGTACGCGAGTATATAGCAAGCATATTATTGAAACCTGTTGTTGACATTCCCAGTGACATAACCCTTCGAGTTAAGTCGCGTTGCTGTTTACGTATCGGGTTCGCGTTGTAATCAAACCGATAGAATATTAGAGTACAGATTGATAAGGTTCCGAAGCGAACGTATCAGTCATCGTAAGTGCATTGTTTCGTTCAGGGTAATTGTTCGGGAGTTGTTCCCGCAGTGGATGTCGCGAGGGTGAAAATTAAACATGTTTCGTACGATCGAACGCATTAGTTGCATCGGGCGTGACTAGCTCTAGTTGATGACTCGCACGGGCAATAAAATTCTCGCGATGCCACGCAGGTTGTTTCTCGACTCTGGAACCTGCGATGCGTGATTTTAGCGATTTCGTAGCCTCCGTTGGATATTAACAAACTGTGACAAGTAACAGGATAGAATATTTCGAACATTTCGTTAGTACTTTCTCGATTGTTCGATGTTAATACTACGATATTGTTTCACACAGGAACGTATAGTATGAGTGTGATTTTCTGAAAGAATTTCTGCGACTCATGTAGAAAATATGGAATAAACATTGTTAGCAGAAGCAAGAGATCGATGACCTTTTTATTCTGGCATCAAATTTAATATATCGACACGTTTTCTATGCTTCTTTGTTCTGTTTAGATAGTTATTCTTTTTAGTTACCCTAGCGATATGTTTAGTTTATTGATATCGTTACTTTCTATCGTTTTGTTGTTATGAATTTGTTTCTATTCTTATTACAGCTGAACAACAATGCCACAAACCACCACCATTGAAACAATCACTATTACTAGGCCATTGAAGGTAAGCTTTGATTTTTTGGCTTGAAGTTTTGCGACCAGTAATTGCTTCTTAATTTACTCGAGCGATGTTACTTTACACTATTTTTCTTTGATACTAATGTTTGAAAACTGCATCTTGAATTCCAACACATTGTGGATCAGTCGGAGATAACTTATATCTACTTTGCTGGCATATTTGCTGATTATTCGTATATTGAATGTGTTTTCTTGAAAGTCAGCTGTTCGTGAATGAAGAATGTGTGATACAAGACAATAATATCACTCAAGATTTAATTTTGGGGGAGTCGAGTTGAATGGATTAAAATATTTATAAATTTCAAATTCAATGAAATTCATTAGGGGACCATGAAAATTTATTTAAAGAATAAAATCCAGTTTTCTTTTCACGAAGCTCTGGGATTACTTCAGTCATGATTACATTAATCTCCTTTTTCTTTGGATAATATGCCACCGATCCACAATGTATTAAAATTTCTATCACAGAACAGTGAGTATCACACAGAAAATTGTTCAATTTCAGAAACATAAATCCAAGAAAACAGTATATTATTTACGACTACCCTTCAAAACTTAAATCCCTAAAACATCAAACTCTTCTAGAAGTGAATATAAATCGTAAAGAAAGCTAACTATATCCAGCCGAGTCCACTTGAGAATCAACTCAAGATATCGAAATATAGTCGGAATATTAAAAAAAAAAAATAGCGACGAAAACGCTAGCCCATCGGTGTCGAGTTAGGCGAGCCATAGTTTCCATAAATGGAGCGCATCCGTTTCAAGTTTCGTCTGTACTAAAAAGCACCCTCTATCATGTGCGCGCACTGCGCCACGACCTTTAATGGGCGCAGCCTCCCTGGAACCCAATTACTCCCCCAACCTCGGACAGAGGGACTCTGTCCCCGGTTGACCTCGCCGAGCGACGCGAATCTTTCGAGACTTTCGTTGGATATCGCTAAGGGAACAGAAATATATTCGTCACCAGCGGTCCCGTTCGCGTAAAGTTCACAACGGGGATGTGAATCCGCTCCCCCGATTCGCGGGCGGAGAATGCTCGCGAGCTTGATCCATGTTTACCCCGAAGGTGTTTGCCGCTCGTAGAGAACGTGCGTCCTCGGACGATCTCTAAATGCTTCCTTGCCGTCTGTCGAGGGTGATCCGTGGAAAAGTGTACGATGTCCCGTAAATGGTGCTCGCCGAAGAGACCGAAGCAAGCGTGAAAAAGTTCGAAACGGTTTTAACTGGACAGTAGGGTTCCCAGTTCTGCCCGTTTGGACTGATCTTGAAAGTGTACCGTGGATCTACGATGATCATGTATACAGTCGCGGAGGATCACATGGGCGATACCGAGATCGCACAGGTATAACCGAGACACGCTACTCAGAGAATTCGGATGCTTCCTTATCGAAATTGTTTAATATGATTTGTGTATTTTCTTCCGAGGTATCGCTGATTTTAGAATATTGCCTTCGTCGAATTATGGCTGTAAGGGAAGTTTGTAGCAGTGGGGTAGTCAGATTTGATTGCACTTCTTTTAGTACATTGAGTGCTAAAATACACAGGAGTGTATCTAAGTCAGGTCTTCCCAAGTAGAGGAAAACCACTCTTGATACATATGTTTCGGTTCTCCCTCCAACGTTGTGTCTTCAGCTAAAATGGGACGATTCTTACTACCCTCTCTCCAAGAAGGCAGTAATGCCGCTAGGAAGCATGTTAGGGCGCTTTAGGGTGAAAGTATCAAATGCGTCAAGTCTTGGTGGCACCCCAACATGTTTCTTAGCAGCGTTACTGTTTCCTCTGAGAGAGGGTAGTAGGAATCGTCCCACCTTAGCTGAAGGCGCAGCGTTGGAGGGAAAACCGAAACATATGTTTCAGGAGTGGTTTTTCCCTAGTTGGGAAGGCCTGGTCTAAGCTCTTGCGCTTAGCAGTGCAAGTAGAATTTTCTACCTATGTGAGTGGATATTATTTAGAAAGATAGGTACTAAGTTCGCTGGATTGGTAGATTTCTTGCAAAGGCGATCGCACTGTTACGATCTCTCTTTTTTAGATTGCAGTAAAAGGTTTTACTTGCAGGGAAGTAGATCTTTTTATTTGCGTTATGAGAGAGACTTGAGTTTGGAGTAGCGAAAGGGGCGATGTTTGGATTTATATGTTCACAGACTTTCCTTTGCGAATTGATTGTATCGCAAAAATTTATTGTATTCTTGATTTGCAGGTGATAGCGTTCATATGCGGGGTGATAGTAATATTGTTGATGATAATGGGTCTAGCTTCTACTGATTGGCTAATGGCGTTAGGGTGGAGGCAAGGCTTATTCGCCCATTGCATCGACGAGGAGGCTCCGACGCCTCTGCCGTTCAATATGCCAGATCCACCAGGGTGTTACCAAGCCAGAGACGTTGGTACGACAGACTTTTATCTTCAATAATCTGTTTAAGCGGGTATTTTCGTTTAGAAGGCCAATTTGTTGCCTTTCTTTAGGGGCGATGCATAAAAAAAATAGTTTTCATTGATAAGCATTGTCCACACTTATTTATTAACTTAGTTGCAAAAAATATTACAGCTATATATAATAATAATTAATGGGGATATGGAGGTAAAGCGTGTGTAAAAAAAGTTGCCTCATGGTACACACGATTCTGGTTGTTAAAAAACCAAACGGATTCTTAATCAGTAAGAGTCTGGCTACATCCAGGAGCAGATTTATGAAAATAAATTAAAAATTCACAAAATAGCAGGACTTTGAATTTAAAACTCATCTTCTCTGTGTTTTTTTGCGTCTTTAAACTTGCGAAAACAACTATTTCGCCTTGATTCTGCTACCGGCTAGAATTATATGTTTTCTGAAGGTGTACGAAAAAGATGGACCAGATTGGCCTGCTAGAAGTTAGGATATTATGTATAGTGTCATGAAAAACACTGTTTTGAGAAAAACCCATATCTCAATTAATTATTATTATATATGACTGATTTTTTTTACAAGTTAGTAAATACGTGTGAATATTGCTTATCGCTAAAAATTGCATAATTGTTTCGTGGATCGTTCCTAAAGAGAATAGAGGACCTCGTCCCTCTATTCGAGAACACCCTCTTAAAGCTACGATCTTTTACTCACCTTCGTCCTTTCCACAGCCTATATAAAAGCAGCCGCTGCTTTGTGCGTGGTCTGTTTATTAACAGACATCGCCGCAACCATTCTCACGGGACTTGGTCTGAGATCACAGGACAATCGTGATAAGCATAAATATTACAGATTCGCAGTCTTCTGCATGGGATTCGCACGTGAGTATAATAATTTCAAGCAAACATACGCGTATTAGCGAGTCTCTCATTACATATTCGTTATCCTCTTTTTCAGTGGTGTCGCTTTTGATAGCATTAGTGATATATCCTGTGTGCTTCACCACGGAGCTTAATCTTGGTAAGTTACGGTTCTACGAATCTAAATTCTAGAAGGCAAATAGTGTTGTTTTAAGGTACAGCATTGTCCATAGGAACAAATTATTTCGCAGGGAATCGACCGATGTGGGAATTCGGTTGGGCATACGGAGTCGGATGGGGCGCAGCTATATTCTTGTTCGGTGGAGCAGTATTGTTGTTATGCGATAAGGAGAGCGAGGAGATCTATTACAAAGAGAGAAAAATCGTTCGCGACGATATCGGTGGCGGAGGCTCTATGATTGGTATGGGTCATCATGGTGGACGAAGTGGGACGCAATTAGCCTAGTGGCATTGCTCCCTGCCCGACGTTGTTCTCTAGGTGATTAATTCCTTGTTTTTCTGTCCTCACAGTTTGATACATTCGTAAACAAAAGAAACGTACACACGTGTAAGAGTGAATGGTTTTTATATGTAATCTACCTTGTTACACCAGCATGTATTGGAACTTAACTATCACTTTGATACAAGATGATACGAAGCATCTTACCAATCCGTCACTGGACGTTTGACGAAAAAAAAGTGTTTGAGACTTGATCCATTGGTTACCAATTTCCAGCTTCTCATAGCAACATTTCGGGACCATTGCTACTTTTAGTTTACCATAATTACTATGATTTATGTGTATTATACAACTACAAATATTTTTTATATTGTACATTTACGTTAATTTTTAAATTTACCAATTAACTTTCGATACCATCGCGAATGGTAGCATTGACGCTGCGTTTCTTGTATGTGGAAAAATCAATTGATAACGAGGCCGCATTTACTATTACTGCCTAGGCCAGGACGTGATGGCAGCTAATTTACTTCTGATTAATTAACTTCGCAGTATTTAGAATGATTTTTACTGCTTCGAAACAGCCAAAACTGTACGCGTTTGATTAACACAGTTTTGACGCTTCTTGGCTCTTGGGAGTTCTAACAAAAATGTCGTTAAAGTGCAGCTAAAGAATATATGAGCAATTCGTGTCGTAGGACAAAAACACTGCCTTCTTTAGTCAAGTAACAAATCGCTAACTATTATCTTTATTTCTTTGCGTAAGACTCACTGTTTCGATTTCGTTACTATTTATTACGTTTTTGGTATATTAGCTATACGTAGCGTGTACATATACATATGTATATTAGGTGTTAGTAATTTATTGCTCGCTTTCATTTAGTTTTTTGTTTCTCTATCGAAAGTGATATTTGCTTTAATGAGATGATTTATATTGTAGCGTTTACCAGTATTTTTTTCGGTATAACATTGCGAGAGGGTAATATAATTTACACTTCCACATATCCTGCAACAAATCTTGGCCAAAAATCTTTGTAAATGACATATCGTGTGATTATATACACGCACAAAATTATATAAACGAAACTGCGAACGTTCCGGGAAAATTAATCTTGGGTGTCGAAAAGAAAAAGAAAGTGGGTCGGGCACACTTTGTCGATCATTACGAATCACCATCGTTTCGATGATTTTTTATATCTTTGGAGATAGAATCATTTTATTTTGTCGATTCAGATAATCGCAGAGTTACGCCGAGTAATTGATTTTTTGTGTAAGTAGGGACTAATGACGAAATCATTATTCTTCGCGATACACCAAGTATAATATTTTTACATTTATACGCGCGAATTCGAAGGTCTTCCTTTCTTACGGAAATATAAGTGTCTTCTATTAATGTACGAAACATGCAGATGCTACCTCCAGTAAATTTTGCTTTCTCGAGTGTGATCGTTTTGGAGTTAGAGAAATCGACGGGAATTTCTGTTTCCCATAATTCTTCCATACCGATGAAATATGATTCGATATAGTTTTACAAGCGACCAACTCAGTTGCGTCCCCTCCACACCTCACGTCGTAAGAGTAAGATGTTTTAACCAGGGATCGAAAGACTTCTGGAAATCTCGCTTTTTAAAAAAATCATTTAGAACTTACATGTTTCGTTTACGAAAATATCCGTTCTTGTGGAATTTTTATCGAACGAAAATTCTATAATATTTGCGTAGAAATTATCTATATAGGTAAATATTACAAATAAATAACACATCCAGAATATCAATTTAACTGTAATAATTATCTATCATTGTTGTAGTACTATTCATCGAATAGTATTCAGTATTTGTTACAACGATTGAGAACTTTTTTAATATCGATGAACAAAATATCTGTTCCTATTATAGAAATTTTTTTATTTTTATATTTCATACGTTCTATTCCAACTAAAACTTTTATTTACAAGAAGTTTTACTTTATCGGTTCTCATGGGAGTTTATAATGTGAGAACATTTGTAAAAAGGTTCCACGATTGAAGTTCTAAATAAAACCTATTAAAAACTTCCAGAATTCTTTCGAACCCTGGTTTTAAGTGTTCAGTTGCGCGAGATATTTATTTTACGAGTTACGTTAGTAATAAACAGCAACGTGTTTTTTTAAGGCAGCTCGAACGACTGACGCTATTAAGATTATTTATCCTTCGTTGATACGTAACTTGACGTTCGAAAACGATTGTACAAATTAAAACGTGTGCGAGGCTGGTACGAGTCTGATAGTTTTCCAAATATGTTTCACTTTCAAGAGTAAAATTTGGCACGCGTCATCGAGAATAATCTTACCAAATTAACAGTCAATGAACGATGCGAGAGCCGACTTATGTACGCGCTAAGAAGTTTGTGACGATACTTTGAATATCACGACAAGCGAGGAAGGCGACACCGCAAATTCATTGAGCATAGCTGGACAAAGATACAATTATTCTAGCAGTATTACGTATTCCATAGTGACTCTTGATCGGTAACCGTTTCTTCCATCTTCTTTTCCGTTCGGATCAAATGGATGTCTATAATTTGTACCCATCGTGTGTAGGGAGAAGTTTCTGATTTCCCTATAAGTCGAGTACATTTTAAGTTGAACAGAGCACGAAATATTTAAGTGTGCTACGGAATAGAGGCAGCTCGGGCAGGTATTATCTATTATGTTATCTGCATTACATACGTGTACGTATATGTATATATAGGTATTTGATAAATACATGTAATAGAACGATACACGGGGCAATTATCGCGATACTCTAACGGGAAGTCTAAAGTAAATCACCGACGACACATTCTACTTCGCGTAACGCGGTCAGATCAATCATGCTTTCTAATAAGGGGGGGTTAATATTAAATCTAAGGTTTTTACAGTGGGTTTGATTTTTTGTCGAACACTGTCGATTTGCGCCTTTCGATTTTGATATGATACTTTTAACGAAATAGAGTATTGCCTAAGACTAAGTGTAACCGAGTATCGAGATACGTTAAGAAGGAACACAAGCAGACCGTTGATATGTTAATTAAGAGGTTTATAATATACAGGAAATGTCCATGCAATGATACAAAAGAGTGCATCTCGAAGACAGTATGACTTGCATTCTGTTTGTACACGTCTTTAGTGTTTTAAACTAAGAGAACAAATAGCGACGCAGTGTGTAGTCAACATTGTTAGAACTCGTTGAGAAATGAAATAAGGCTGAGACTGAAATTCGAAAATGCTAGGTCGCGGCGAGGGGTATCCAGCTTTTAAGGGCATAATTTCCAATCCAGAGATGTATACTACTGTATCGATCGGTTATGTAATTGTTACAAGCTCGTATTTCTGTGTTAGAGTTGCAATGTAGATAACAGTTCATCATTTTCTACTCTATTATTACAGATCATATACAATAAGAATTTACGAGGAGACAGATAAGGCGATTGTGTAATTAAGCGAATATAGATATAATGTAGAGTTAATAGAGCACCATACCAGAGTAAAAAAATATTACAGTTATTTGTTACCTGTATGCAGTTTCGGATAAGAAACAAATTCTCTGTCGACTGTATTAAAACGAAGGAAAAAGAAGGATGGTCACCCGACGCCAGATGATAGAGAATTTGTTCTCTTTTTTTAGAGCTGTTTCTACGATGGTTATACTCCCTAATTTGTACATTGTAATAAAACATTATATACCGGAAGGTTCGAAGGGGAACCTTCGACGATTATTTGCAACGGAGGAAATTGCAGCGTAGAGAAATTAATTCATTGTATGCGGGGCGAGATTCAACTTCGATTACACTGGCAATGTAGAGGAACGTAATTTACTCGATAACTTATAAACATTTCATATTGTATAGTACACATATCGTACTTATTCATGCATATCGTAGTAGGTGTCATAAAAGATATACAGCGAAGGAACTGTAAATTCGTTTCCCTCATCAGAAATGTCGCGAAGGTGATATCAGTAGAAATGGTATGAAGAAAAATTATTTATGCGCCATATTAAAGTGTAAACATATCGTAATATTGTACAAAGAATAAACTGTATACATGGAAATCAGCTTTGTGCTTCAAACGAACCCCATTGCAGGATTAAGAAAACGTAGAAAAAAAGAAGAAAAGGCTTGCGCTTGAAAAATAAACGGTGGAGGAGATTGAAGTACCTCTCGTTCGCTTTTAAATAATTATTAATATTCAGCAATATAGCGATACAAAGAGTGAAAATTATTCATATTAAAGAGGCTTTCCGAATGCTGTTAACGTAACAAAATTCTCGGACTCGTATTATTTATATATAACAATGACACAAAAGGCGTCGCGCGACTTTTAAGTAATAAATACATGTGCGCGCGGGCGCGCCGCTGTGCAATGTGTGCGTGTACGTCTAAACAAAGTATTGCTGAACAATATTATATTCCACGACGTGTATCATTCGGTATAAATACAAAATAAGATTACATATGTATATATATTCATATAAATCTAAACAAAAAAAAAGGTAGTGTACAAAATATAAATCTATCCAGGATTCATGTCGATATAAAAAATTAATTTTTCCTCGGAAAATATATACATGTACACGCAGACTTTCGCTCGTCCATGCCGAATAGCGGGAAACTTAACAGCACATTTGCGACAGAAAACTACGATATATACCTCTCTCACTGGGTAACTGATATAAACTCTTCATTCTCCCCTTTTAACCCATCGTCCTCGATCGCACATCTATCACAACGTTAAACAGCAAAGACACACTCGTCATCGATCATAGATCTTCGTTCGTTCGTGTCTTTTCCCTCTCTTCCTTCCGCCTCCCTTTCCCCGGAGAAACCCTTATATCGCGTTTGGCAGTAAAATACATATATATCAAAAATGTTCTTCAACGTGCTAACGCTTATAAAAGATATAAAATATCTTACGCGCCCTCGCGAAAATGCCGCTAAACACCAACATGATCGTCATCGTCATCCGGCATTAAAGTACAGCAGTGATGAGATTTCTTCTTTTCATAAAGGATCAAAAACTAAACTTCAAACTTTTAATTCGCATCCTCTCTCCTTTATTCTATCAAAGGCAAAACCAAACTTGCGTTCAACGGAACATACATACGCGTTTCGATCCTATTATTCCCTCTTTTCTTTCCCCCTTTCGTTACATCGACGCGAGAAAATTTAAAAAAAAAAACAAAAGAAAAGATAATAATGTTTGATATTGTCAGAGATTCTTCGCAATGCCTTTCGGCTAACGCATCAAATGAATAAATCAGAGGCGCTGCTCTGCGTTTTGTTTGTTTCCCCGTATAAAAAGAGGGGTCTTATAAACTTTCGCAACAACAATTCGAGACGAAAAGTGAAAGAAGCGCGAGGCGCTTAAAAGTTCCATCGTTCCCTGAACCTCGGCGCAACGTCCCGCGTATGTAAAGCGTAGATAACGTTTCACATTCATATCTAACACACGCGGAGCCCCACCGAGCGAATAAAACTCGGGAAATCGCACTTCAAACCAGTGGTATTCGCATTCCGTTTCCGTTTCCTGCGGTTTAACCGGAAATGAGTAACTTCAAATTCTTTTACGAGGAACTTCAAATTTATATAGGCGCGTCCGCCGAAACATGATATCCCAACGGAATACCACTGCTTCGAGTTATCCTTGCGCAGCTTCAAATGCAACATTTATTAAAATACACGTTCGAAACTCAACCAGCTCCCCTCAATTCGCCTAAACAATTTCTCCCTTACTACAATCCTAGGCACTCGAGACAACTCATTCCGGCTCGTTTACCCTTAAACTCGCGCAAGAAGATCGCGTCCGAAGCGACTGAACGGTTCATACAAGCGTACACGGGGAACGCAGTCCACACAGAGAAAGGAAATAAAGATCGTCCACTACAAAGTTGAAAGCGTGTGTTATAAAATAGAAAAAAAAGAACGCCTGTCTTCAGAGAGCTACGCGGGAGCTACGTCTTGGGGCACTGTCGACAATCAAGGACAATCGAGTCGATAACTCTCAGCGTTCCAACATAGCGATCAATAATAACATTTCATTAACGAACGCTTGCGGAAAGAAAGACGCCGCGCTAATTAACCAACGAATCCTTATCCGAGTTTCCTTACATACTTAAAACAGATGCATATATATCTATATATATATATATATCAGTTCGACGGGTACTTTTTGGTCCTATTCGCCGACGCTACGAGAAACGTTTACCGTAGCCGGCCCGAAAACAAGGTATTTAACATCTCTATCCATACTGACGCAGGCGTAACGGCGTGCCTAGCGTAACTGAGTATCATAATTTCATTTCCCACAGCACGATATGTGCATCGTTGCTGTTGGGGTCTTTGAACGTGTAACCTGATTTAGAGGCCTTCTCGGTGGCAGACTGAACGTTCGGTTGTCTCCAGTTTATGTAACCCCGGCCGCCCATCAGAGTCAGTACAGTTCGTTTAGGCTGCTCTATCTGTTGTAGAGTCTTATTGATCTTCTTCCCGTTAGGCTTCAGATTCTTGGACGTCGGGATCGTCTCTGGGGTGGACTGTGCTGCTATGCTGCTGTTGGCAGCCGAGGCGTCGTACGGGCCATTTCTGCTGGCGGTGCTGCTGTTGCGAGAGAGCTTGCCGGTTTTCAGCGAGAGATTCTCCTCGGAGCCGGAGGACATGTATAGAGAGCTGGCGTGAGAGTCCACGGACCAATTCGACAGGTCGAGGGACCTGGGCCGGGTGATCTTCATCTTGAGCCTACGATCTAACGTGCTAACTTTATTTGGTATGGCAGCCAGCTCCGGGTCGCTTCTCCTCAGCGACTCGTAAATCGGATCGACGCCGGAGCTGGTCTCGTTCTCGTAGTCCTTGACGTACATCAACTCCCCGTACAAGCCGTAAACATCACAGTTCTCGCCGGAGCTCTGAGACCCGGACATCGAGCTGGAAAGAAATCCGCCGCCGGAGCCGAGCCCCCTTGGCAGTGTCTTGGACCCTCTGTACTCGTACTCCTTGCTCCGTTTCCGTCTGAGCATCACCGGGCTGCCGGCCAGTTGTTGCTTTAGCTTTATGATGCTGCTCGACATAGAGGAGTCTAAGCTCGCCCGGTCCCTGCTGCTTCTACTGTTCTCGGTCTCCTTGGTTCTCAACTGCACGCTCTCCTCGTCGTTGATCTCTTCCGTAGCGCAGTTCATCATGTTCTTCGGGTTTTGTATGGCTAGCAAGAAGGTGATAGGCCCGAAGTGAGCGTGATAGGAGATGTTCACTCTACCGCTGATGATCGGTACTCCCTCTAGTCTTGGGAGGGGAATGGTCAGACTGATGCCCACGTTCGTGCCAACCCAGAGGAGACCCTTGCAGGCTAGAAGCGCCGTCACCGTCACCGTGGTTTGATTGTTGTTCAAGTTGTCGCCGCACGAGTTCGAGGCGTTGCCGGACCTGGTTACTCTCAGCACGTTCGACGCTATGTTGATGTCTTGCAGGTGCTTGAACGTCTCAGTATGGTAGAGGCAAACGGTGCTAGAGTTCTTCAGAGCGACCCAGAGCCCGACACCGGAGTGTGCCATTAGCTTCACGCTGCCAACGTGCTCGTGCTGAGCGCTGAAGCTCTTGGTGATGTCGCCTGTTACACCGTTAAGTACCCAGACCTTCTTACCGCAGGCAGCGTATACGGATGCGTTGATCGGCATCAAACAGGAGACTGGCTCGCTGCCCAGGGATATTATGAACGGATCTCTGAGGTTCCAAGTGCCGTCCAGTTGCCTTCTGAACAGGAGGAGCAAGCCAATGCCTAGCGCGACGAACACGTTGTCGCAGTGGTACTTGATCTGTATCACCGGGCCTGCTACGGAATAGTTGCCGAGCTCCTCCTGCTTCTCGGGCTCCGAGGCGGCGTAGATGATGATCTTCCGCGAATCGGTGCCCATCCATACAAGATCCCCAGCCAGGGACAGTGGATCGGTAGAGGAGCCTTTCACGAACTCTACAGCACCCACTCGGGTCTCTACTAGGTCGAACGCTGTGATCTGCTTCAACGAAGTCGCGGATGCTGTCGTTGACTGGCCGAACACTGTCACGTGACTGGATATACCGTCACCTGTACATATCCACAGGTAACTCTGACTTCTACCGCGGCGCCTGGTGGGCCGTGGGTTCTGCGTTGTGTAGTAACAGCCGCAACGTACCTGTAAATGATTCGGGTGTTTAATTAGAGGAGATTGGAGGTATAGAAGGGAAGCATAAGAGCATGAGAGAGAAAGATAATGAATTCTTCGTTTACTAATACATTTTGTAATTTCTATATATTTTGTATATTTTTGCTTGTGGCCTACCGCGGAATTCTGGGAAGCGCCAGAGTTTGGCATTATTCGAATAAATTTTTTATTCGAAGATTATTCGAAGATTATTCGAATAAATTTTTTATTCGAAGATTATTCGAATAAATTTTTTATTCGAAGATTATTCGAATAAATTTTTTATTCGAAGATTATTCGAATAAATTTTTTATTTGACTATTATTCGAATAAAAATTTATTTGAAGACTATTCGAATAAAAATGATTTGAATACTATTAGCATACAAATTTATTTGAAAAAATTTATTCGGAGAATGCCTAATTCTGGGAAGGATTTAGGTGTACCGAGGGCGAGAAAAGGTTGCGTCGCACTGAAATAAAATATGGTATTCCTTGCGAAGAGGTGAAAATATTACTACAAATATTTACTTTCAACTATCTTACTTCTGTCTGATGTTGCGAATGGTAGACCTGTTGCGAGCTAACGAACAGCGGCATCTTCGTGGATGGTCTTTGCTCTTGTTCAGGTACTTCCCACGAAGGAGAATTATTCGGGTCTAAGGCTAGCTGCGCTAGCCTGAGCTCGGTTATCCAGTCTTTCTTCACCAGGGGATTCTCGGTTTGGAACGTGTACATCTGACCCTGCTTCGTCACCAATTGCAAGCAACAGCTGTCCGCCCAAACCATGTCCTCGTCCTTCTGTTGTATCGAAAGTTGTATGGACTGAAGAATTTGCTTGGTCTTCTCCAACGTCATCCCCTTCAAATTATACAGTCACGTTTGTATATTTATATAAAATCAAAGTATCCACGGCACCTTCGACAGACAAGCATTAAACTTTAATCTCACCTCGTATTTACCCTTCAGCTGCGCTACCAGATCACTTATCCTAGACATGACCTCGTAATCGTGCATAAGGTCGTTCATCTCCACGCAAAGGTTATCCGCGCCCGCCTGTCCGCATTCTCCGCTTTTGTCAGACTTCAGGCTGCCACCTTTGTTCAGCCCAGCGGTCAGCAAACGACTCAACGTTGGCGAAGTACTTGTATCCTGAATCTGAATGAGCATAGACAATTTTATACGACTGTTTCTCATTTGTTGCTGCTTCTATTATCCTCGCTATAGCTTCCTACGATTTACCGTCAAGTTTCTTTAACATACCTCGATATCTGACACAGGATACGTCCACTTTAAAGTCAGCCTTTCGCTGCCACTGAAATCCTCCGCGGACCTCGGAGTCACAGAGACGCAGACTACAAGATCATTCAGCAGAAGCAACCTTCGCCTTTTCGACTTCGTTATCATACCATTTTGATTAAACTCCTGCAAAAATTGATGATAATACAGACATTACGTGTACATTGCTTTTCTTCTTGTTTTCTTGAGAACTGCACACTCACCAATTGCGTGACATTATCTTCCCTTATGAGGTACCTAGACGAGGACGACAGAGGTCGGTGAGACAGCTTTCCAGACACGTGTCTCAGCATCTCTTTAAACGCCTGGAACTGCTCCGCCTCCCGTTTCCTCTCGTTCAACATTTCTGCCAAGCTCTCTAATTGTGTCAGCGCTAATTGCAACGACATTCGATCGTGGTGTCCTTGCGGCGTGTGTTTCAATAAGTCCTAACGAAAGTTTACGGTCAATCCACCGCGCATCATTCTCGAGGAGAAATTTAATACAGAAGACTCGTCGAACTTACTTGTAAAAATAGTATGAACTGCGGAAACCTCTGGACCGGTTTAACCATCAGCCCGAAGAAGGACAATCTATCGTGCGCGCTTATCTGCTTGACCTGAAGCATAATCAAAGCGATTGTAGGATAAGATCGTTAGAGAAGAGTTAGAAAGGCAAACGAAAGGTGTGACGCACCTTGAAAAAGTCAGCGAGCGCGGTCTTTCTTTTCGATTCCTGTTTAGCCAAATCCATAGCTACTGAAAAATTATTTATAAATCCACTATAAATGTCAAGAACGATTGCTTTGCTGAAACTTGCTACAAACACGTCGCCTAACTTTTCGTCTTTGTCCCATGAGCGCACGCACTCCGCTAGTGCGATTCTGAACAACGTATGGCATTGCAGTATCTCGGGCAATCTATGGAACAACGTCGCTATTTTCGCCTGACTCAATATAGGCGGCGAGGACTCCTCCAAAGGCTTCTTGTAATCCTGAAACGGAAAGTGTATTTTCAACGGGTACTCGGACTCGCCGAGACGCAGTAGGATGAATAGGACGGACGCGGCGTGCGCCGGTTCGAGCTGGTTGGGTACGCACGTTCACTAGCCTCTGTAGCGTCGACACGTAACTGTTCTCGGAGTGTACGATAGCGGCTACTATGTGTCGACGTTTCAACTGCTGAGGAGTTAAATTCGGAGGTGTCGGCGGCAGAGCGGGAGGAGTTTGCCGGCGTTGCTGCATGCACTGGAACTGCACCATTGCGCTGTTCTCCTCTTCCACCTAAAACAGATGCAGGCGTCCCGTTAAACATCGCGTAATCCATTGCATATCTTGCCTTATATCATGCGCATAAGAAGGGGAGGGATAAATACTATTGAGGACCTTGCAGCAAGAGGGGTGCAACTCTTTTTTTATAGGTTTTGAATTATGACGTGTAGTATACGTAAAAAGTTCTTTGTCGTTTGGTGCACGGATGATGCAAATCCGATGACAAATGAGCGATTTATTAATATTAGAATTAAGATTATTAATGGAATGTAATATTAGAGTTAATATTAATAACAGAAATGTTAATTTTAGAAATATTAATATTAGAGATATTAATAACAGAAATATTAATATGAGATATTAATGAGATATTAATATTGGAAATATTAATATTGGAAATATTAATATTAGAGATCTCTCATATTAGAGATATTAATATAGGAAATATTAATACGAGAGATATTAATATTGGAAATATTAATACGAGAAATATTAATATTGGAAATATTAATATGAGAGATATTAATATTGGAAATATTAATATTAGAGGTATTAATATTGGAAATATTAATATTTTTCTTATAGAATATTTTTCGCCAAACTAGAACTAAAAACTTATCAACTCAAAACCACTCCTTATTCTCTGAAAATATATTTTTCAATCAGTGTTCTCTTTTCAATATTAAATCAAAGCAATCATTTTATAAAAATAATTTTCTAATTTACTCGAAGTTGGTAAAGATAGAGCTGCACCCCTCTTGTTGCAAGGTCCTCAATTTTCATTATCCCAGGAAACAATAACGACTACATAGTTATCATTAAATACTTCATCTCAATTCAAATACTATCAGTATTATTTCTTGAAGAGGATAAGGATTTTAAATAATACCAAGATCAGGGTCTAACGCAAGAGCATATTCTAAGGCGTGTCCCGATGCGATTACAGTTTAAACTGGCCAGCGAATCAATGAATCCAATGTGCAGTGAAGCTGCCAGCTGTCCAAGGGTTAAAATAGAAGGGTGTAACTGGCCCCTAGCAAATCGTAAAGGTAATTACTTCGCAGAGCTGCGGCATCTGCGGCGCCTTGATAGGACTCGTAAGGGACACAGTGTCCGACGAGTCCACGTCGTACTGTTGTGTCGATCCTCTTCGGATGCTGAACCATCTGGACAGCCTTCCATGGTTCCCGGGTGAATCCAATGGGTCGGCATTGTTCACTCGCATATTCTGCGACCTCCACTTGTCGCAGAGCGTCCTTGCCTTGTGCAGCGTGTTCCTCAATTGGTAATTACTTCTGCAACGAGTGGAAACGTTGTATACCGATTAATTTACTCTGCTCATCGTGTACTCTACATTTAGGGTTGCCACATTCCTTTCAGAAAAATAACGTCAATATGCTTTGTTTCAGTATAAAAAAAGTACGTTCGAAAGAACTAAAAGTACATTTTATTGCAAGAACATATTTTTCATTGCATTTAGCATCACGGCGCACCTTTTTATAATTTTTAAATAGCTTGATGGCTTTATTGCACTCAATATTCATATTAAAATACGTAAATAATTTGTTCTTTATTAAATTAAGGATGCTTTATTTTCAAGTATGGGTGGCAACCCTAGCAAAATTTACGAAGCATGTTAATTAAGGGACACTGTCCACGCTTACTTAATACTGATATTACTCTTCTCGCTCTCGTCGTCGGAGGATAGGTCATGGTCCGACGCAGAGCACCAGGAGTCCTCGCTTCTGGCCGACTGCGTGGAGGTGTTGGACCTGGTCGCCTCCAAGGACGGGTGGTGCTGCCTGTGCGTTTGCCCGACAGTTTCCATTTTCGTCGGTCCTACGTCATCCCATGATCTGCACCTTGAACGTGGTTCATCTGAAACCGAGCGACACACACGCTATTTTGAAACGTAATTCCGACGGTCGAGCGCCGCTGTGAGACGTGCAACGCGAGCCGGCTGGTCGGTTTCAAGGGGGGTGGCATTCTGTTTACTGCTGGCGGTATGAATTTCAGTGGATGCACCCGGCCACCCTTTCGAGTGGGAGTCACGCTGAGAAGTAGAGGTGGGAGTAACCGAGTGTTATGGTGGGGATAAGGGAGTGGTGTGGTGGGAGTAGCGCCTTGGTGACCTTGAGTGGCCAATTGATTTTGTTTGAACTGTTGGGAGGAGTAATGAAGTAGGGTAACTTGGGTGATCTTGGAACGTAACAGGATGATCTTGAATGTTGTATGAGTTTTGGGGGGAAATGATGGTAGTACTTATGAGTAGAATAGTGGAGTCGATTTATGAGTAGAACTTCTGAGTGGAACTAACTTGTGAGTAGTATTCACGAGTGGAATCGACTTATGAGTAGAAACAACTTATGAGTAGAACTCCCGAGTGGAGTTAACTTATGAGTAGTATTCACGACTGGAATCAACTTATGAGTAGAACCAACTTATGAGTAGAACTCGCAGGTGGAATCAACTTATGAGTAGAAACAACTTACGAGTAGAACTCACAGGTGGAATCAACTTATGAGTAGAACTCCCGAGTGGAGTTAACTTATGAGTAGTATTCACGATTGGGATTGACTTATGAGTAGAACTCACAGGTGGAATCAACTTATGAGTAGAACTCACAGGTGGAATCAACTTATGAGTAGAACTCACAGATGGAATCAACTTATGAGTAGAACTCCCGAGTGGAGTTAACTTATGAGTAGCACTCACGAGTGGAATCAACTAATGCGTAGAACACACGATTGGAATCAAGTAATGAGTAGAACTCACGAGTAGAATTAAATCAAAAGAAAAGACGGACTCCGCACAAATACCTTAATAACAAAAATACCTTTTTTTTTAATTTCTACCACGCACTTTCTCACACATCTTTCTATTTACGATATTTCCAGCTTTGGAAAGTTGGTATAAACACAAGCAATTCTTCCTGAATAAAGTATTCACTCGAATTCATGAACCAGGAACGAGGAAGCCAAAGCAGTAAGAAAGTGATTACTCCTCGAGGCCTCAATATCACACAGGCATCAGTGTTGCGATCTGTCGTAAACTAGTACAAGTTTCGTAACAACAGCGTTCAACACTAAACAGTCTGCCCGAGATCAACTCATTATCATACGCCTTAACACAACCGTATTTCTGTTAAACGCGTGACGACAGTCTCTATTTATACGTCGTGTGTCAATCAGTTCATGATTCGATCACCCCCTCCCCCCATTTATTTATTTATCGATGAAATCATTTTCAACGTTCGTGTTTCGACCAAAAAAAAGAAGACTCGTACATTTAATTTCTAGCGTTCTATCTTCCTCTTTCCCCCGTTCAAAGCCAGTGACGATAGATTGGAAGTGTCCGAGATCGTTTCGCAATGTTGACGTCTTTCGAAGTGCACGAACGTCACCGCGTAATCGATTTCACAACAAGAACTTCCTACTTGCAGCTTCCTCCGTGAGTTTCATTTAGACCAGTGCATCTAACACAGCTCGCTGATTTAAATCAGCAACTTACTCACAAATAACGGAGTCATGTAATTCGCGGTGACTTAATCTACTCAGAAACTTTTCTATCGTATACTGTCCACTAACGGAAAAACACCAAACGCGCAATCCTATCACCTTCGCCATGAAAAATCTATAAACTCGGAACACACACGTCTGGAAGCAATACCAGCTGAGATAACTGTACTGGAATGAGTCACGAGCTTCAAAGCCAAACTGGGTATTGTCAAACTCTTCCATTCGTCGTCAGTTCAATTTTATAACTCGACTTATGCTCACCGAGGAGTGTTCTATCGCTCCATATTTAACCCCTTTAACTCTATAAACTCATACACGGGTACAGACGAAACGTTGGCTATGGACTAAGGACCTGCAAATACATGTGTCTGGGTGAAACTGTGCTCCGTGGACTATGGACCTATGTACGAGCCTGATACTAGTAAAAAAGTTTAGTATTCATGCTGTGCCACGGTGGGCACTGGGCTTTGTAGAAATAGTGAGTAATGTGGGACCTAGTCTAGTGGTGTTTATGATGCCCCTGAGGGTGGGAAGTAGGGGTGGGTTTGAAGATCATTTTTAAATTATTGAAACTTGAATCCGAAACTCTCGAAACTTGAAGTGTTGATTCGGTTTTGGAAATTTAATATCTTGCTTTGAGAACTGAGGTGAACGAGATTTTTGCATAAATTACTATAAAGCATAGTTGAATGAAATACAAACAATATTAATATACACAGTATTCATTGATTTTATAATTTTCCTTATCTGGATTTCGAGAGTTTCGAATCACGAAGAAAGTGCAAAGTTTCGAATTCTCGAAACTCGAAAGTTTCTTCGGTTTCAGTTTCGAGAAACCCATTCCTAGTATAATGTATAACCAATGTGTTATTCTACACTATTTATTCCATTTTTAATTCGTCATCTATTACAAGAATTATATTTCTACACACTGAATGGCCCTAAAATTCAAATATCCAAAAAGTATGCTGACTACGTGCCTGGGGTCCTGACTCAAAGCAAGACACTCAAAGACCCCACCAAATTCCCCTCCCCTTGCTGTTTTTAAATCACTAATCTCTGTAAGACCCTATACTCCACCCACAATGTACATAATCTTGTGCAACAGTATAACAATTTTTATTTAAAACAATTTTTTGTCCATTTCTGGGTAAAAATGATCTTCGTTATCCTCAAGATCATGACCTTCAACTATGTTTAAAAGATATTCTTCACATCCCCCAAATAAAAGCCTCAGACCTTTTTCGAAAATACTAACACTTCTCCCAGAATGGCAATTTAATTAGTTTTGTAAAAAAGTCACGTCTAATTTTAAAAGAAATATACACTACCGAGCTTAGACTATTAAGAACAATGGCCCCGAAAAAGAATTCTCGTTGCATTATATATGGATTGTTCAGTATCCAATTAGTATAACTCCAACTTTCTCTGAAAATGAGTTACGTACTTCAAAACCCCGTTTATTGTCAAACCTTTCAGTTAATAAATCAATTAAGTCACTACTTAACTATCCATAAGCAATAAATAGCGGTGCTTATATTGATCACGGAATTGCTAAGCAAAATTATTCAACGAACAGACAGCGTAAATCTCGGTTTTAATGCTAATGGACTTACACTGATTGGCTTCAGAACCGTCCATACGTGCTTTTAGTGTTTGAGTCCGAGACAAATCGAAACGGAGCAGGGAGTGTTTAACGAGCCACCCTGTATATAGAATGCAAGGCGGGGGGCCCGTTCGTCCATTCTGAACGTCGTTTATGAGGTTTGCGTGGTTCAGCGTCCGCCCGCGGCCGTCGCCTGGCAAATCGTTCCGAGTTAAAACACTCGGCCGGTTCCCACGTTTCGGAGACAAACTCAGACAATGGTCAGCGTTTACCTACTCCCTTGGCTACTCTGCCATGCAGCACTCGATTCTCACACTCACGTTGCTCATTCTAATAAGGCACCATTTCTGCAGTATACTATTAAAGCTGGAGGAGGTACAGAAAGGTCGCGAAATCGGTGGCGCGTTGAAATAAATATATGTGTAACTTCAGCAGAAATTAAGAGAGGGGTGAGAAGATAACGGGCCGAAGAGCTACTAGGCCCCCTTTAGCTGGGGCCCCTCATTCTAAATGGTTTCTTCAAAAAATTAGCATTTTTTATAATATCTTTATTAACTTGTATCTTTAATGTTTATTTATGTTAATGTTATGTTTAGTTTTGATATGCAATGTTAATTTTGAAATTAAATTCTTATTTAGATTATACGAGTTCTAGCTGTACTACTCGGCTTCGCCCAAAATTAAGATTCTGATTTTATATAAAAAAAATTTTTATTTTTTTTAAAAGAAAGCTGGGACACATTTCGTGACCCCAGAGTTTACCGTTCGAAAGTTTTTAGGTGACAAACACACACTTTCTGCTTTATATATTAAGATTATGATAAAAAAAATCAAATCAACGTCATTTTATTTTTTACATTTAACCGAGGGCCCACCAAATATTCAGCCTAGGGCCCCCTGAAAGGTAAATCCGGCTCTGACTATAGTACAGATTTGTTTTGAAAGAAGATGATGACTTGTGACCGAATGACGCCTTCTTTCAAGATAAAGGGCATTTTTATCTTGTCTTATCGCGTAGAATGAAAGACACTGAATGTAGCCCTTCTCAATCGCCGCGGGAATAACAGAAGGGTCTAGGGATTACTTTGCTTCGAGTCAGAAACCCCGAGACAATACTGTAGTTGAGAAAATATAGCGAGGTGGTAAATTGAACCATCAATCGACCACACCGACTAATGTAGCTATTCCGATCGAGGCTTCGTATCCTTAACTTCTCATATTTCTGTCAATTCGAAGCTCAAATACTGAAGCTACTATACATCATTCGCTGCCACCGTTGGATGGTTTAATTTACGACCTCGATACAACTTTTCCAACTACTACACGTTTCCATCGATCGAAGTATCGTAATAGGTACGGCGAACTTTCCAACAGAACGGAATTACGATACAGTGGATACTCTGTTTAATTGGATCACGCTGAGAGGGAACCATTTCGCTTAAACCAACTTGTATTACACAGAATTTTGGAGTTACTGTCACGTGTAGATTTCGTTCTGGATTGCTTGTTCTGAATAGATGGCTGCGCATGACACAGATCGTTCAAGTAAGACGAGTTGGAGGAAATAAGATTGGTACGCTCAAGGAATTTCTATGGAATGGATTGGTTTCTGTTTCTGAAAGGTTGTTTCGAGTGCATGGATCTTTCTGAAGACAGATAGCTCGAGAAACAGGAATTGGGAACTACGGTGGAATGAAATTCGATTGTTCCACTTGAAGAATTCTCTTAGAGGCACTACCTAGTTCTTGGTCTTCGAGATACGTAGTAAATGGTTGCTGCGATTCAACCTTTGTTCAATGAACAGGAACTGTGATTTATAGTGTCTTTGAAACGGCAAGTTTAATGTTTGAAGTTTGTTATGCTAGGCTTGAAGAATTTTCTTGGGGGTTATTAGTTTTCTTAAGCTTCGTTTCAAATAAACGACTGGCCTGGCCAACACTTTCGCTTATTTCAATTAGAGTCAGTGGACGATTAGGATTCTATTTTCTATTATATAAAAGACGCAGGGGCGTAGTTAGGGTTTTATTCGGGGAGGGGTGACGTTTTATTCAGGGAGGTGTAATAAATTGTGAAATCGAGTTTTCAATTTAGGAAATTAGGACTTTAGGAATATAACCGGGGTCGTGTAATACGGAATTACTTCACAATTTAATTTATTTTTATTTTGTAATAAATTAATTTATTTTTTGACAAACGACTAATTTATATTTTTTTCACCTGTGCCTGCCTCACCTTGACTAAATACGTCCATCAAAAAAACGTTGATTGTATTATGAATACAAGCTATAGGCCCTAGCAAGAATAGTCACCAATAGTGTTTAAAATTAATTCACGGAACTGAGAAGTAGATTATATTGAAACCTTAAAATTGGAATACAATTCAACTGTTATACCCACAGACGCATCTCAGAAGCATTGTTAAAAGAACTCTTTATCACGGCCAGCTTTGGAACGTTGGAGTGACGTGCAAAGCGAGGAAACAGAGGTCGTGTCCGTGTCGAATCTATCTGAGAGCGGCGTAAACACGCGCGAAAAATGTTCACGTGTCGTTTATAAATGTGGGAAAGAAGCGTGCGAGCGGCGTTAAACAGATAGCCACCCTGGATGTTAACACCCGAGTAACTTGAGCGCGGCACGCACGCCGGAAGGCCTAATAAAACTGACTACGCGTGGAACCTACCACTTCCGCACAGGGGACCGCCAGCATCACGATCACGTCGATGATTGCGAGAGAAAGGATCATCCTAAGTTCAAGTTCAAAGGACAACGATATTTCGTACGAAGGAAGATTCTATTGTAGTTCTCGCCAGCAAAATTGAAAGGGTTTGGAAAGAAGGGAAGTTTCCGGAAAATTGACAAATTTTACTGGAAATGTTTCCTCTGTTTCTGATTCTTCTGTGCCTAGTAGATCCATAGTTCTCGCGAATAGAACTGAAGGGGTTGGGAAAGAAGGGGAGGAGAAGTTCTCCGAACGTTGAAAATTTATACTGCAAAGTTTCGCTCTGTGTTTGTTTTATGTATGTATACTAGAGCCGAAGCTCTCGCGTGCAAAATTGGAGGAATTGGGAAAGAAGGGAAGTTCCCGAAAAATTGAAAATTTTCATTGCAAAGGTTTCCCTGTTTCTGTTTCATCTGTGTCTACTACATCCACAGCTCTCGCTAGTAGAATTGAAAAGGTTGCAAAGGAAGGAAAGTTCCCTGAACACTGAAAATTCCTACTGCAAAGGTTTTCCCTACTTGGTCAGCGAATTGAAGAGTTAGTAGAGATAAGTGAATCTCAAACAGAACAATCCTTTGCAGAAGAAACTTAAAATCTAAAGTCTGAGTCCAAAGTCCACAATTCATTGAAACCACATTAATGAGTTTTTTACCACATTAGGCTCAAGGGGAATCTATCGATGACTCGAATAGCTCTATTACTAACTATAAGAGCAATTGCCCCAGAAACGAAAGAATTGGAGTACATTGTATAATTTGGACCTCTTTCCCTCAATTCGATAAAGAGAGAATGATCTTCGTACAGTAGTGCCATAAAGTTCAAAGTACCTCTTTGAATAGCTGCCAGCCGCTCGAAGTAAAAGAGAACTACCCAGAGGATCCAGGAACACATCATTACAGACACCGCGAGAAAGAAATCTGGCAGAAGACACACGCAACACGATCATGCTGAGATTGACTGTTGGAAAGTGGCTACAATACTATAGGTACACATATATTATGCAAATGCAACAGTTGCCAATGAGGATGTTGCAGCTTTAACGTTTAACCGCCGACATGCGGTCGGAAATTAAGGTTTAAAGTTCTGCGGCCATTCTGTTACCTCGTCCGATCGAAATTGCTGCAAACTCAAATAGACACGATGCAGATGCTACAAACTGCGACCCAGCGTCTTCCATATTTGCTGAAACGTACTGCGCCGCGTGGGTCATTATTGACCCAGCACGTTTCTGGGCAGTGAAACTTTCAGCCAAAGATAAAATGTATTTGTGGTTCAATATTGAAATCGACGTAGAAGAAGTAGTAACAGTAGAACCCAATTATTAATTCCCCAATAATTAATTTTCTCAAATATTGTTTTTCCTAAATATGAATTTCCCCGAATATTAATTTTTTCAGATATCAAGTTTCCACAAATATTAAGTTTCCCTGATATCAATTTTCCCGAATAGTAATTTTCCCAATTATTAATTTTCCCAAATATTGATTTTACAAAATATTAATTTCTTCGGATATTAATATTCCCCCATATTAAATGTTCCAGATATTAAATTTTCTAAATATTAATTTTCCCATATATTAATTTCCCTAAATATAAATTTCTCTGGATATTAATTTTCCCAGGTATCAAATTTCCAAGATATTAACTTCTCCAAATATTAATCTTCTCAGATATTAAATTTCCCAGATATCAATTTTCCCAGATATTAATTTTCCCAGAATCAATTTCCCCAAATATTAATTTTCCCAATTATTACTTTTTTCATCATTTTCTGTAGTCCCTCAGAAAGTTTGCATTTCCACGGTGGCACGAAACGTGTCAAGCCGCGTTTTCACACCGCGGGAGTATCTAATTGACTGCTAGACGTTTGTTACGTGCGAACGATCCGCAGATTGGCGAGGGAAACGCGATATATCGCGTTCGTCACGACGCCTCGTGCTCGCCGCGTAGGAAAATATACAAGCGAAACTGGGCGGCGCAGAATCGTCGATACGTGGCATTGGAGGCGGTTAATTTCGCGCGCGTCTTCCAGCCCCGATAATTTAACAACCGCGCTGCAGTCCGCTTTAACGGTGTTAGGCTATTTACGGTGTAAATGATTCGACGCGAATGATCTTCGTTATGCAATACCGTAAATCAGTGTCGATTCCGTTTACACGTTGGATTTGTATACCGTTGCAAGGATATCGTTCTTGAACCGCTTGCTTTACTTATAACGGAACATTCGCGCTAATAAAATTCTGATTTCAATGAAACTTCAAGGAGAAGGATTTCTTTTCTGTGGAAATTCACTCTGCAGAGGTGAAAGCAGACTTTCTTTCGTTTGTTTAAATATAACTTTAGATTTCTTTCGGTAACATGATAGAGTTTAAAGAGGTAAGTAATCTTTGTATTTAAAATTTTGTTCTATCTAGCACCACTGCAAAATTTGATTCCACAGAAAAATGTTACTTTCCTGCGGCAATGTAATGTTGATTGGAGGCTGACAATGAGTAAAAAATGATCGTAATGCGTGATCACAGGAAGTTTCAGAGGTCGAAGTCAAATGCTTTCTCGTATTGTGAAGGCAACAAGGCAATAAGGAAGTTCTGATCATGAGTTATCCTTGAACATTATTTATTTGGTATTAGAGTAGCCCAAGGTAGTAGATGCGGGGCAGAGAAAGAAGGAGAGAAATTGTGATAAGGTAGTATGATTAAGGAAGGTAGATTGAAAGAGGGTGTTATGAAGGAGAAGAAGAAGAGAATGACGAGAATGTGTGGGGGTATGAGTGTTTTGCATGGGAGGCCAAAGTCATCTGACTGAAAGTAACACTTTGAGTAGCGTAATAGTTGGTTAACGAAAATTCACAATTTTTGTATTTTCTATTAGACCAATTCTTCAACACATATAATTAAAAATAGTCCAAGCGAGGTTGGACACATTTTCACCGGAAAAAACTCGCCCACCCAATCGTAACACATAAAAATAAAAATTTTCCCTGAGGAGGCAAAGTGCAAAACTTAAAGCTCCGTCTGTATTCAAAGTAAAACATTTAGGTACCCTTGGACAATATTCTCACCGTTTTTTAAAAAATATGACATGGAAACACGCCAAAAGAAACCTTCGGCGTGAAAACACGCCGACGCCACGCGAAGTGATAATATCAAACCATCTCGGTTTAAAGAGTGTACATTGATCCCCACTTCGAAAAGTATGCCGACACCCAAGAAAGCTAACGCAGAAAGCTTGAATCGAAGGCTATGCAACCGCATTGTAAAGCCTTTGCAAGCTCCACGCTATCGACCCCATTACACACAGACGCAACTTCTCGTCATTTATCTCTCCCTGGAAAGCAGCACGACCAACGAACGAAAGATACCTACTCGCCAGATATCTTTTTTTACCGTGAAATGGAGCTCGATAAACTTGCACTGCATTCAGTTTCATTCTGCAGCATCCACGGCGAAAAGTTAGGTTATGAAAAATTCCCAACCGCCATAAAACGCATTAGGGCCGCTCAGCGCACAACAACGCTCCTGTGAATCTCTTTCACCGGTATCCCTGGAACCTTGGATCTGTATCTTAATGGAATTAGCCACTGGACATTCGTCACGTTGCGCTGTGTGGATTACATAATGCACCGCGCGCATAATCTTTCCGAGCGTGTGCACCGTTTCGCGAAGCATCTGCAGCTCTTTCAACCTGACATGAATATTGCAAGAGATCGAACTCGATTTCCCAGCGAGGATTGGCACTTTACCATGCCCTAGGGAATTTGTGGAGAAACTGCGCAGTGTCACGTTCAAGGTTACCTTACGCCACCTCGTTAGCTTTTCCGACGATCCAGAGTCGTCCGCACTTATGTATCATCGTAGTGTTACGAGAAAAATGAGTCTGTTTTTTACACGCTCGATAAGATCGTCCTCGAACTAATCTGCTTATGGTAACGGGACGCGTGAAACGCATTCTTCTATGTGTTCGAAAAACGTCCCTTGACATTTACCAGAAGGTTACCGAAATGGTTTTGCTCGCGAACCATGGTTACCGGTCGGTGACAAGATTTTAGAAGGTGATGGTTATCGACGGTTATGATCGCGAAGCGGACGACAGCGTTGCGTCATGCTCCCGTATACGGTGCTGGCGAGGATGGGGTAAATCAGTGTCACCGTTGCCCGCTACTTCCGATGGGCGCTTTTGTGTTTTGGGTATTTCGTAGTACGTAAAGTACTCGCAGAGCGTTGCATCTCGAAGTCACCTCGAAACCGTTGGGAAAGAAGAATTGTGTATCAACGTAAACAGAGATTACTAACCCCAGAAGCGAAGGAAAGCCTTATCGAAGTTTCTGTTCGCGCAGCTGCATCCTCCGCACAGTTTTTACTTCTTCGAAGGAATAAAGGGATCTCTATTTCAAAAGCACGCCTCGAGCGAAAGAATTTTCCAAGGCTACGAGCATTCCATCCATCACCGCAGCGGAATATTTAATTAACTGATGCGATCTACAAACCGAAGTGGTTCTTTCATTCGACCGGAAGTGAAATCAAGTATTTATCCGCGAGAATGAATACGTAACAAATGAATTATGAAAAGAAAAACGAATCGAATAGCTAGGCTCGAAAGCTTTTTCAAGGATGAAGAAACATTCTGGGCAAAAAGGACGCGATCTTCTCGCCGTATCCTTTCTTCTCGCGAACCGGAAGTGGCCACCAGCGACACACAACGCATTCAGAATGCTCGCCCGACACGTCAGTCCGACCTCGAGACTGAATCGCGCGTATGCTTACAGAACTCGAGTACCTCGGCTCGGAAATAAGCGACCAAAACAGTAAACAGAGATTTCCAGGAACCTCGTACCATGTGAATTTCATAAAACATCAGTTTCTAGGGTCCATTCCACTTCGAGTCCCAAGAACACTTAATTAAGAAGAAAAAAAAATATTCCTCGTTCTCGTTTCAATGAAACTCTCTCGCGGTAATTGCCGTATATGTAAATCTCCGAATTCGTCGAGGCTCGGTTTCGCAATTTCTCGCGATTTCTCGTTTTCCTTGGGCTCTCCTTGGCTCCTACGCATCCTCTCTCTCTCTCCGGAGATTGAAACGTCGTCGGTGATAATTCAAGTTTGCGAACCCTCGGGAGAGACCGACGATAAGATCGCCGCGAGGCGACGTAAGCGTCGTAAGCCCTCGGCGTCGCGCGGTTTTATCGGTGCCGCCCGGGTAAGCGTTTATCGGAGGGGGGTTCGAGCGGAGCGCGGGAGAGGAACAATGGATCCGATGCTCTTTGAACGGGGCTTCGAAGAATGAAAAACGACGAGTCGTAGATCCGGCGACTTAAAAGGATAAATCATCGGCCGCCACCACTATTGGCAGACTTGGCGGTCATTACTGTCT
This sequence comes from Andrena chrysosceles, assembly GCA_963855975.1. Classification (NCBI taxonomy): domain Eukaryota; kingdom Metazoa; phylum Arthropoda; class Insecta; order Hymenoptera; family Andrenidae; genus Andrena; species Andrena chrysosceles. The sequence goes on along the minus strand of OY979767.1, from coordinate 8,814,812 downwards.
TCGGAGATAAACACGACCGGTCGGGACACCCCTTTCTGCTCCTTCTCGCGCTGCTCGCTCGCGCGCAGGAAGTCGATTATCGCGCCACCATGCATCGCGCCCCGGCGATCAAGAAAATCATGTCCAATAATGCGCGCGCCGACCGCCGGGGTGTCTTTAAAACGTGCTTAATCTTGTTTACGACTGCCGATAAATATCCCCGCGCGGCTAGGGACATTTTATACATTACGCGGCCGCAGCGAAAAGAGATATAATCATTGTTAATAATTCATGAACACGACGAGGAGGCCATTAAGCCATAAAATAACGAGACGGACGGTAACAGGAATCTACATACACCCTATAAATTCGCCGCACAGTGTGTGAGAGTTCTAATGGTCCTGTAAGTAGTAAATTGTTTGTCAGGAAAGAATTGCGAAACTTGTTAAACTCGTTTTACTGGAGAACATCGATAGGTTATAATATACTGTCGTTATATTAGTATCTTTTTAGCCCTTCTTGGAACGTCGACGGAGGCCTGCAGTTTCTTTAGTACCGATAAGATTAGCGTTATGCAGAGTTATATGATTAAGTTTGAAAGTACAAATTTGGTTTTTCGGAGGTGGTACCGAGAATCATATAATAAGATAGGAATGCTTATTATATTATAATCCCTATAGTTACGTCGCAATAACACTTTCATCATTTTCTATACCCTCTCGACACTCGTAAACAGCCAACTGTTCGATAACATTCAATTAACGGGAGCTACGGAGGCAAAGGATGATTCGTTTTCTCGATTCAGCGAGCACTCAAATTATTCCCGTTCTTTTTCTCCCGGCGCCGTGTCGTAACGCGGACTTTCACGAAGGGAAATGTTTGGAAACGTATCGTCGTCCACCCACGCGCACCAGTCACGCACGAATGAACAGGGAAGAGTACAAACGTATCTCCACTGGGCGCGTGTATGCAAACGAGGACCACGTGCTCCTTTACGACGAAAAAATATTTACGATTTTTTTCTTTCTTTCGCCTCCAACGTGGCCGGGGATTCCTGTAAATTGCAACGACAAAGAGGACTCGTGAAAGAGCGAATGTATATACCCTCCGCTTATTCACCGAGCCGGGAGCAAAGTGTTCTCGAGGCAACGTTTGAAGGTCCCGGAGACTCTATAAAAGAGCAGCGAATGTCTCTCGACAGTGTGTAGACGGATAAAGAATATCGCTCGGACTACTACTAATTTAGTTTTTAAGTCTCGAAAGGTCTACGCTTATGCTAACGAACGGTAGGAGGGAATGGGTCAGTTTAGACCCACACATCTTTTTTTATTTCTTTATCGATTAGGAACCTGATTTTTTTCTTATTAGATCGAAATGAATATCTTGAGCTCTAAAGACGGGTTTTTAATACAAATTAGAAATATTGAGGACATGGGTCAAAATTGACCCCAGCTCCGACGTTGGAGGGTTTATTTGTTTTATTTCTATTTTTATGTTTATTACTGTTTTTATTTTTATGTTTAGTTCTGTTTTTGTTTTTATTTTTATTTTTAGACTTGTCAAGCTTTGGTTTCAGTGTTATTTTTCTTTTGGCCGTGACTTTGAAGTCTATTTGCACTACAATAATGCGTAGTAAAGATATAAAAAAAAGATTTTGCATGGTGGAGGGTGTTTCAATTTCACATGATTGGCATTCGTTTCGCGAGCACTTCTACAATATTTTGTGAGTACCTATGGTTTAAAACAGAGCTCATAGGGTGGCTTTGCTCTAACACCATATTCCCGAAATACTGTAAAAGTGTTCGCGAAAGAAATTGGCATTTTGAGCGATATTTTTGAATACGGGTACCTATGTGAAAACTTCGAGTAAAATAACTGCTTCCCAGGTAGAGTCTACAACAAACAGTTATTCCTTTAAAAAGAGGGAAATATTGTATGTGGGTGGTCCAGCGTTTGTCTGTTCCCTATCGATTTTGCTGGTTCCAAGCCGGTGAGCGCTACTCCACGGAATTGAGATCGAATAAATATAACTGTTCGATTTAACGTGACACACGTGAAGAACACCATTCCTCCCTCTCCTATCGAGCTACCCACTCGTCCCCTTTTCACGAGCAAATACACGGGGAAACAACAACTTCCAATTGTGTCCACAATTCCAAGTCGTTGGAGCGCAAACTTTGTAAAACGGGTCAAGAGAGGCTATCATAATGAAATACACGTCCCTTGCATTTGGGACAAGTCATTTTTTGTGTGTACAAGGTGGTAAATAATTGATAGTGAAATTTGTAAAAGAGCCATTCTTAAAAAAATAGTGCAAGGTAAAAAGTGTGGAATAAGGTTTATGTAACGAACCTTCGTTGTTTGAGATATATATATATACGTTCAATCTTTTATCAACCATATGTCGCTATATGTTTACAAATAACGTCGATATTAGATAATAGCGAATTTGATTTAGGGGTAGTTTATGCAGAGACCTAAAATACTTCAGTTTTCATTAAAATTTAGTCATGCAAAAATTGTAGAAAATATTGCACAAGTTGCTCCACACAGAATTGAATTCTACAGCTCTAATTACCATACACCCTTACTAGCATACTTTTAAAATTTTGCTACTGACAATATTCATAACCACAAATTAATTTTTCTCAAAAAACAAAGGATAGTATTGCAAAAATTGCATTCTGAAATTTTAGTTACACACTCATAGTAAATAACTTCTTTCCAGATGGTACCGTCAATAGCGAATCACCCTGTATAAATCAACCCATTAATTTGACAACGAATTGACAAAGAGGAGTGGGGGCAGTGTAACCCCAAAATCATCTCATCTTAACATATACTTTAGTTCACCTTCAGAATCTTTTCCTATATCCCGCTACAAAAGCGTAAACTGAAACACAAGCGCACCGAAGCGCCCCCCTCCAAATTCATTCACGCGAATGCGTCGAAAACACGGAGTATGACTAATTCAATTCAGCGTAACTAATTCAAGAGATACACGCAAGACGAGTGTCCCGTGCACGCCCACTCTCGCGTACCTCCGAAACCCCTGATTCAAACATTCCGTTTTACAACATCATAAATCAGCTTTTACTGACCAGTTGAGCGACGCTGCGTATTGCGTATCACATCGAGGATCTAGAAACTGTTCGTCGAACTGATCACAACACAGACTTCGTGGTTTCCTCCTTTTATCCCAAAGCGAGGGTTGTCTCCTTTTCAATGTTTATACACCACGTGACCCGCCACACGGGGAATTTACGTGGGGAATATTTTGAAGTTAAGAAAACGTGAAATATAAGGCCCTGGATGCACTTGAACACCAACCAACACACTTACGATTCGCAACGGCTGTCAACCGCACCTGTTGGTTCGCTCCCCTGGATCGAGTGGATCCCGGCGCCGAATGTAAACACGGCCGATTCGTGGAAAGTAGGGGAACAGGCGACCGTTCGGTCGGAGCACACGATCGATACTATCCGTCCGCGAGCGCGTCGCTCATTCTCCGTGCCCGTCGACCCACGCGTCCTCTCCTGCGGAAGGGAGACAGAGGAGCGAGTGACCGAGCTTGTCTCGCGCGATGCACGCGATAGTATTCGAGCGCATGCGTGTCGCGCAGTACACTGTACATAAGTTTACGAGCGGCTGCTGCCGCGTACATACCCTCGACCGCAGCAACAGGGTGGAAATGGATCTTTAACGATCTCTCCCACAAGCTGAAGGGGAAAGAGAGGGCTCTCTAATCAGTTTAACACTTCACGTCGACCCTCCTGTTGCATCCAGTTCTGCGTGATATTTTGGTTAATCTTTAGCACGCTGGAGTTAAGATAGGAGGGTCATTTGAAAACTTTGCGGTGTTAGTGGCCGTAGCGGAGTGTTTTGCAGGCCAGGACCGACCGGGAACTTTTACTAGATCGAACTTCAGGCGTTGCAATAGCAGTAGATCGAGTGTAGCGATTTGAAAGGGGGCTGAAGTGGTGAATAATAAAGGAAAGAAATATTCTTAACGCTGGACGGCAATTAATACTGGATATTAGTTATATCTGTGATATTTGAAACGCTACCGAGCCGTTATTCCGCGGAAACCGTACAGGGGATAGAGAAAACAGGAATTAGGTTTTGACGCGGTCCAGTTGCGCGTGCACGGCTAAGGAGGTGGATTTAATATTATTTCTTTTTTCGTACTTGAGAACAATCTTAAGCGTTCGGCACTAGGGGAACTCTCTTTATTCTCCTACTCTGTTGGGCCGTGATGTTTTTAAATGACCCACGTAAGATTGTTGATAGAGATACTCATAAGTACCCCATAGGGTAGAGATGATATGACAAATGGAGACTATTAGGAGAATGTGTAGATGATTATCTTGGGATGTCGAGGTTCTTGTTTATATTCGGTGGCTTTTATGCTTGATAGAGGGAGACGAGATATAGCGGACAATCACGTGGTTCTATGACTTCGCGATAGAGTGACTCACCGGTGACCCACGCCAAGCTGGACGCATTAGATCCATTGAATCAGTTATCAAGAATGTGTAAAATATTAATGGAGAGGAAAAGTGAAACTATGTAGGATCTGAGATGTCGTGATACTGGTTAACATGGTCGGTTTCTCGTGATCGAAATTATTGATTAGAGTAACATGGGCCACTTTTAGATCGTGGCAACTATCGGGCGCTAACTATATAAGTCACTCGCGAGTCGTGGATAGTGCGAATTTAATATTAGTGTGGGTCACGTTAGTAAGTCACTAACATCATTCATTACAAAATCGTAGGTCATGTCAAAATTTTCATCGTTGGAGCGTGGGTCACTCGCAAAATCTGGGTTTTACGGTGGAACGTGGGTTGACTTTAACAATTTCTCATGAAAGAACGTGGGTCACCCAGCAAATTTTTCCAAACAAAACGTGGGTCACTCTAACGTTTCCCACGAAACTGCGTGGGTCACCCGTAAGATTTTCCTTGTAAGAGCACTGGTCACAAAATAATTTCTTGCGAGGAGATTTAGGTCACCCTGCAAATTTTTTCAAAAGAAATATTGGTCACATTAGCGTTTCCCATGAACATGTTTGGGTCACGCATAAGATTTTCCTCATAAGAGCGTGGGTCACAAAACAATTTCTCGCAAGGAGATTTAGGTCACCCCCCAAATTTTTCTAAATAAAACGTGGTTCACACTAGCGTTTCCGATAAACCAACATGGATCCTCGCGAGTAAAAATGGGTCACTTTTAGGTCACCATTGTGATCTACCATAAGATGACCTGAAACTCTTAGCCAACTTTAAATGTTGTCCAACTTTCTAACTAAATTTATCCTTGAAGTATTTAAAAGTTAATTGAGCAGTTGCCTTTTAATTCCTAAAATGGGGCACCGCATGAAATGTGTTGCGCGGCGTAAAGCGATCTGCAGTATCAAAGTTACGAAATCGTGGCTATCAGTATCCTGCCTACATTTATCTTTACGGGTGTGCAGGACAGGACACGTATTCGCGTAGATTGGCGCAGGTCCGCCCGTGTGAGTAATTTACACGAGTTACTTGTTAATGGCAGCACGAGGTAGTGTGGTCCCAGCGAGGTTTTATCACTTATACACCCAGCCTATTTGTTGATCCTACGCTTCGGCGTTATACACTGGACGAAACACACGCGAACGATCGCCTGAAGCGTTCCTTTGCACATATTTAATCTCCAGTCGCATAATTCAAGCGAAAGGAATTTAGGTAATAAAAGCGCAGTGACTTTCTCGGGTGAGTAATTTAAAGCGAAAAGGAGAATATCAATTCACTTCGATCGGAATATTTATTTTCGTATTTTTGAGAAATTGTAGGATGAATCGAAGATGTATATTTATCGCCGTTGAGTCCACAAAGGACTCCTAGGACAGTCGCGGGGAACTATTTAAAACGACATTACGCATTGCATATCCACGCGCGCGAATTTTCAGCTGAAACATATTTTCTTCAAAGCGGGCTTCGAATTTGGCGTGGCGCAACGAGTCGCTTAAAATCTTGTCTCGCCACTCGAACCTCTTCTTTTATCGCTTGCGATAACGGCAGCGGAGCGGCAGGTGCAATCTGCCAGCGTTGCTTCGTGTTTCGCTCGATCCTCGGTAAACAAAGACTTCTAAACAAACGGGAAGCATCGCCTACAGGTGCAACGATAAGTTCCTTTTACTACCAATCTACTCTTATAAACGGTGTACAACAGCTTCTATTTTTATTTCTCTGACTTTTCTCGTGACTAGAAAATCTGTTGAATTGTTGAGTTACGTTGTTTGGAGTGTACACAAGTTCTACTAATTTTTTTTATAACTAACAATATGTTAGTTTCTTCCGTGCTTCATATTATAAAAAAATATATATAAAAAATTTGATGTTAAACGATTTTATTAGAAATGCACTAAAAACTAAAAAAGAATTCTTTTCTTGTACTGCAATTTCGATGGTGTTTTTTCATTTTAAATAACATCGTGGAGCAGGATATCTCATAGCAAATTTATTTCGACGCTTGATGGTGTATTAAATTGATTCATATTCTGTTATGAAAAATCCTGCTCCACGATTTTATTTAAAGTGAAAAAACACCATCGAAATTGCAGTACAAGAAAAGAATTATTTTTTAGTTTTTAGTGCATTTTTAATAAAATCGTTTAACATAACATTTTTTTATATATATTTTTTATTTTCTAGTTTTTAGTGTTTTTGGATTTACTGTTGTTGGAAGTGGGTTAAATTTGAGTTGCCAGATTTGAATCATACATACAAACAAACAAACAAACAGAAGATCGAAGCTGAATAAAATCGTTTAAAAATCTAGGACAATAGTGTTCACATTTTCTTACTGTACAACTGCCTCATTTGATTCCGGCCGCTGTAACAGAAATACACGGAATAAAGTGGCCCACTTCACACGGTTGTCATTCGTTTCGCGAACACTTGTACAATACATAGCAAATATAATCTAACTCTGCAGAAAACCTATACCAGTGTTCCCAAACTGTTTTTAGTCACGATTCCCTTTTATAATACTCAAATAACCTGCGACATCGCCCCCATATAAGATTAGGTAAATTTAATAAGATAAAGAAAGCGCATTAAAAATAGGAATTACAGAATATAATTCTATCTTAATATATAAAATAAATAAGTGCTAAAGATCGCCAACTAAAAATAACCATAACGACCCCCCAGAAAACACTTCACGACCCACAGGTTGAGAATCACTGACATATACCATAAGCTCCCACCTGGACCACATTCCCCAAATATCGTACAAGTACTCGCAAAACGAACGCCAAGCGCACGAAGTAATCCCACTCTCCGCCATCAACTTGCATTAGATCGTCCCGAATCGAAGAAGCCAACTATACATCTGATCAATCACCAGTTAGATTTCAAATTGTACCCTGCTCCGCGAAGACCTATATTTTCCACCTAATGAGTTGCATTTCCCAAGTAATTAACGCGCCTCCTCTGCGAACCTACCCGTCATTAGCATCGTTCGTAACCTACCGCGTATCAATGAAGCGCGCGCAGCGCATTCTACACGTAACCGTGCACGTACGGCATACCGAACAGATGCCTGCGTACTGTACCGCGAAACCTGCACAGGACAATTCAAGCCAGTCGAACCAGTTACCCGCTCGCCCTGCCCCCCAACCGCCCCGCGCATTGAACACCTACGTAAACGCGGTTCGCCTACGAAGCCGCGTATTGTTCCCTTTCATCGAAAATAGAAGCGGTAACGCGCATCCCCTTGACTGTGCTCCCTTCGCTGCAAGCCCGCTCGGTTTAAATGTGAACGGGCACACCGAACGGATAAGGCGTACACGCCACGCAGGTGCAATGCGGCAATGCACAACAAAACGGCAGGTACACGACACCGCCGTTCTCACACCGATGTAAGGCGGTTGCAATTGCCGAGTCGCATCCCACACGATGCTGTGAACTTTCTCGTTTGCCCGGGCGTATTCGGTATAGCACCGCCGGTTGCGAGTCTCGCGCGCATGCGCGATCATTCGAAATCTGTTGTCAATCGGCGTCGCATAGCGCCACACAGGGTGGGCATTTTTACTAGCAATGGATTTTATCGCGTAAAATATTAGAGAAAATTATTATAAGATTTTGTAACGAGTAATGTAACAGGAGGAACGATTAAGCGTTAAGGCGAGGTTCAGCGTGAGGCTGTTATTAAACCTAACCTCAATATGATCATTTTCAAAATTGACGAACCATGGAGCGAGCCAAGGCGGGGAGGGCGGAAAGCGCGATTAATTACGAGGACAATTCGATTAACCAGAGGATACGCGACACTGTCCTTGCCTTCCGGAAGACTCTTGTAAACCGTATTGCGTCACAGGTGTGTACGCGCGTTGAATTGCGTCGTGTCTATGTATACGCGTCCAATTAACCACTACGCGTCTCGTTTATCGCTGTAGGCTCCAGCGCGGCGTCTAATTGTTCCGTATTTCCGATGTAATCGCCTGACCCATATCTTCTTTCGCGCAAAAAGGGGCCTTCCTAGATTGACGATAATAAAGGACCTTCTGTTCCTCCTTGCGATCGATGTTTAAATAAAAATTCAGTTTTATTTATGGCAGAAAACTACTCTACTTCGATTAAGACTTCGATATTCACGCAACACGGTGTGTGTAAGAGGAAACAGTGAGAAAAACACGTCAACGGGCGAGCGACGAAAAAGGAAGCGGTGTTTCGCGCGTACGCGACGCGGGCATTAATTTTAGGGCGCGTCAATTAGTTAAAAGCAACTGTATGTCAGTAGCGGAGTGTGGGCCTGATGTAAGTCTGGCAACAGCGCGCCACTTGAATGCTCATTGTGAGCACGTAGAGCGCGCTGCGCCGCTGGGATCCGTGTGAGCCGCTCACGGAGAGGCCAGCTTTTTACAGTGACACACGTGCTCCCCACTAACTTTATTTCTGACGACAGAGTCCGCGATTCGAGGAGTCATCGGCACGAGAATACTTCCTTTTTCGCCAGCGAGGAGCCGAATTTACTGCGGCATACGCGGCCCCGCTTATCCCTGGCCCCCTAGCTCGTTTCGTCTTTAAACACGCATAACTGAGATTAGCGGCGACTGTTTTCGACTCCGCGACGCGCGCTGCTTCACCAACCACCAACACCGATTTCCAATGGAAGCCCGTCTCGCGCAGGTTCCGACGCGGGTGGATAGTAAACGCCGGACCCAAAGTTACATAATCGACCGACGACCTCGATCGATGTAAACAAAGATTCGAGAAATCATCAGAAAATAATTACAACTATGAGCAACGATCTTATTGGTTCTAATAGTCTGTTGTGAAACTGGATGATATGTAAAAAAGTAGAATATCGATAGTAGGTACTAAAGCGGAGTTTGTATATTTAATGCAGTAAGCCAATCTAGTTTTTACTCGGGGGTCAAGCTGATTCTACCTTACCGGTCGAGGGGCAGTAGAAGTGCACGACAAACCCTACACCATCGCGAAAGAATTGGAACTAGCAATGAAGCGCAGCTCGGAAGAACATCGGCGATACACGGTCAGAAGTAAACACGCGTGCAGAGGCAATGAACTTTGTTTAATGATATATCTGTGGGAGAGAGGAAAAGTAAAGCGAAACAGGTTTCAGGAAAGCCGAGGCAGCTCGCATCCTGCAGAACAACACACAGGTCGGATCGAATTACGTATATCTGCCTTGCCATTATCGCTACGAATTGCCTTTTACGGTCGCAGACACGCGATCCTTGTCACGGTCAGTGTCCCATTTTTTTTCTCTCGTCCCGCGTATTTCGTACGCTCGCGTGACGACCACCGTGCGCATCGGCCAGATTTCTTCGCCGCTCTGGGCCCGGCTACGTAACAGGGGGGGGGGGGGGGGGGGAGTTGGGGGGCACGCTTCGACAGATCTATACGTTCCGAGCGTTAAGACAGTGAAACGATGACGACAGGCCAGCCATCCAGATGCGATTATCTGCTCACGCGAAAAGCGAGGCTCCGCTTACGTAATAAATCTTGTTTCGAAGCGGTGACGACGGGATTTAACGTCCACCGTGAATAACTGACGAAATACGCGACCGAAGGGGGTCCCGAGGTGACGCATTGACGAATACGACGAGGAACGCACAAAAAAAAGGGGGAAGGTACGATGTATCGTTTCTGTCCTATGAATATTCAATCGGACGTGGTCAGTGTACAATTATCCGGCGTGGTTTCGAGCGGTACAAATTAGCAACCATTTGTTCCCTTTCACTATCTCGACCGGTTCATCTGCGTGCCACAATAAGCGGGCCCGACTACAACGGGCGGATTTTTCATAACCAGTGAAATACCGGCGTTGGTATGACATTTCAATCAGCACTTTTACGGGAGAAAGCACGCCCACGCGCGAATAACAGGTCCTGGTGATCTAGTAGACCACTCGATACCGCGAGCGCGCGGTTTTATAAGGCCATACATCCACTCGGCATAAATTACCATATTAACTAACCGCGAGGAGGTGTCCCAAATGGGTTAAGTGTCCCGACGTCTCGAATCGAGACGAATCCTAATGTTACAGGCCGATGTTTCACAGGTGTAACTACCGCGACGCTCGGTCGGACCGTGCGAGGCGTGTCGATTACGACGCCGCGCACCTCGATCCAGTGGTAAAAACATAGGGTTAATCTTTCGGTGGCAACATGCGGACGCGCACGATATATACCATTGTCCCGGGAAATAATGGTCCGCCTGAGGTCGGTAGTTAACCGGATTCGCGACGTAAGCCCCATAGAAAGGAAATAAAATTGTGAAATCCATATTCCCCGGTCGTTTACGCGTCCAGGAAAGCACGTATTACTCATATTTCACGCGAAATACAATTTTTCCAAGAATCGTTGAATTCAGAGCTCTTGATACACTTAGGCAAGTATTATTTAAATTCTGCTGATTTGGACACAGTGACGTCGAGTCACGAAGTTATAGGTTATCAGTAATCGTATGATTAATACTTTCGAAAGAATTACAAAACCGAACTACGCTCTTAGTTAGAGTACCGCCGCTCGTCGTATTCCATGTGCGGAAACCGTTGGCCATAGATCCTTAAACATATCCACCGAACGCCCATGGGCGTCCACCGCCCGCAGTTCGCTGCCCGAGCGTCAGTATGCATCTAAAGGGCTGACGAAGATGTAACGACGAAATACACCGCGAAGGAATAATTCGCGGGAGGAACTGTGGGTAGGTAAGGAAGAGACATATGGACGAAGGCAGCAAGAACGCGGAACGGGCACTGTCCTGAAGCTGACGCCGCGCGACGCGGGGCGGCTCGTCGTTTCCACGCAACCGTGCTGAAGCCAATTACCGGGAACAATGATCGGCAATGTCGCAACCGAATCAGATGCACCGACTCACGTTTCCATTCCCGAACGCCGCTCCGCCACTACAAACCCGTTCCCAAATGATTTACTACGACACTATCAGCCTCAATCGTTACGTCAACCATCTTACAGAACAGAAAGAAAATGTACCTCGAGCCTGCGAAGGCACGAAACTGTACGGCAATAAGGTTAAATCGTCGACGGTCTAAATCGTCGCCGGTGACAGAGGGGTGAACGTTCTGTTTCTGGTTGAACGCCGTCACCGGGCGTGCACGCGACGCGAGATCGCGCTGAGAGGAGCACGCGCGGCGGGGCAGGGGGTTATTGTGCGCGGCGAGGTCAGCGAGGATTGACAAGGGGAATCCCGCGAACGGGGGAGGACTTACATTTGATCAGGATGACACCGTTGTGGAGCTCGTCCATCTCGCGGTGGCGAGCGATCCTCCTCGCGTTCCGTACTCCAGGTTAAGCCAGCACGATTATTATCGAGCACCGGGACGGACGGTTCGCGTCTTCCTTCTCTCTCGCCTCCGCGCAACGTGCTCGCGCTACCGAGCCTGCAGAGGCCCTGAACATACGCTCGCGCTCTCACTTGCACGGGGAACGACGACACTTAAGTCCAGCAGAGACGATCGAGGTGGATCCGGGCGGATCACGGCGCACACGTGCTCGCGCGGCGGCCGGCCGCGGGCATAATTAATATTGCGGCGTGCACCGATAAGAATGCGTCCGGTTCGACAAAGAAACGCCACCGAAACCGAGTAAACATGGCCGTGCGCGCGCGCCTCTCTGGCTCTCCGTGGCCCGCGGAGTCGTCACGCACTGAGGGAGGTTGCATGGAAACGAAGGGCATGGAGGAGAGGACACGGCGAGAGGGAGAGAGAAGGAGAGATCGAGGCTTGGGGCCGACGACTGAACAGAGACGCAGATCGGAGAGAATGGAACAGAGGGTGCTGCAAGCTGCGAACGAGAGAGAAAGTTGGTGGGACCGAAGGAGTGGACGGTGGGAAAGAGAGGAATCGACGAGGATGGAAGCGGGAGGGACAGGGACGCGGGATGAAAGAGTAGGCAGTTTTCTGTGCGCTGAAACGGAAGGAGCGAGAGGGAAAAAGGAAAAGAGAAGGGGCGATAGTTGCATTGAAAGGGAAACAGAGACCGCCTCGTCGTTTTATCGTAGTTCGCCGATACAGCCGCGCAGCGGCGCCACCTCGAACGCTCGCCACGATCGTGAACGCTTATGCTGGACGGGCCTGGTAAAGCACGATCTTCTGACCTGGGGCATTGTTCAACGGCAAAACCGTGCGGCAGCTGGACTCTAGGGGCTTTTGTTGGCTATGTATGCGCAGGTTTTATGCTGTTGGAATGCGGAAAATTCTCAGAAAACTGCGAACCGCAGGTGGGAAAGAAAATCACGCTGGTTGGTTCGTAAGGTGATGAAAAATTTGAAGAACACATTATTCGTTTTCAGCTTGTAGATTGTGTTTTCTATTTTAATTTAACGCGAGATGTCTATGTATTATTACGTGTTATGGAATCAATGGATCTTTAATAGTTGGCAAACATACTGATGTTATGAGATTCATAGATCGCGGTTCGAGATATTTTCGCGAGACTAAACACGTCAATCTGCTGTCAAATATTTAGCGCCCGTTCATCTTGCGCATGCGTCCGGAAACTAAGCTGCATAATGAGCAATAAGGAGTTGATCCAAAACGATCCAAAGAGGAAGTCGAAATTTTGACTTGTACAAATAAGTTTATAATTATCAATATTCATTAGTTGACAAATAAAGCGTATGAGATTACGCATAATTACAACGAAATTAGATCCCCTTAAATATACCCAGCGTTTTCGGATAAATTAGCACCAAAGGACAAATGGTGCAAAAATATGCATCATTTGCAGTTGGTAACACAAAGAACTCGAACGATGCATTGACACGCAAAGGGGTGCTTATACAGGTGTAATACGATGCGTTTCGGAAGTCCACGCATTTGCTGCGTGCGCGAAACGCGTATGCATAAAACACTGGACTCGATATAAGTGCTGCCTACAGCTGTTCCATAAAACGATAATTCCACAGCCTCGAGCTCTTATCCAAGAGCTTCTAGAATCGTAACGACGCGGATATCTCCAACAGTCGTTCATACCACATTAGGAAACGATCACACTGAGCCATCTAGCAGGAATAAATGTTTTAGCCAACGCCAGGCTACATTACTCGAACAGCAGTGCCAAAGGGGCAGACAGCCAAAGCTAGACGTTAATTGTATTTATGAAAACTTTTTTGAACTTCGATCTTGGCAGTGCTGCATTCGATGACCACATACTCTTCCCCCATACTTCAACAGTCCATTAACTGGCATTAAAAATTCTAATGGAGAAAACAGAAGAAAAGAAAAATATCTCGCGAGGTACACGACGCTGCGCATTTTTGTCAACGATCGATCACAGGGATCAATAGCGCTCGGTTGGAGTCCTGTCGCGTCGATAACGCAGTGAATCAAGAGAGGGACGGAACAGCTGGCCGGGCAAGAGGAGGAAAAAGAGCTGTTGTGTAGCTTTAATGGGAGATGGCGACGCGGTTTGTTTTCCTTTCTTGGTTGGCGCTCGCCCAAAGAACGGCCGGTTATACGCCTCGTCCGCGGACAATCCCGCGCATATACCGTCTAAGTATCGCGTCCCCACCAAATCTATGTTTGCAGCTTCCACCGCGGCGTTAGCAGGCCGTGCCTCTCCGCGTGCTCCCCTCTAGCTCGCGGTGAGGACTGAAACCAGGTCTAGATTTTAGTACGCATCAGAATCTCGACTATGAGAAGCCTTCGCACGGCCGATCGTCTCGTCCACGGTAGATTCGTATCGAGCGGTTATCATGACGCAGGCTTCTCAACCGACCAAATTTCGATGTGAGTTGTTGCCGTTCGAGCCGCGAGGACACCTATGCATCTTCGGGTGCCACGGCGGAACACGTGTACGATTTTTTCCCCGAGTGTACCGAGTGCCCTCTCGCCGTACCGAGCTGTCGTGTTTACGGCCGACGATCGTGCAACGCGCAATAGCTACGGGGAAACATTCTGCTCAACCGTGCCCGTGGTTCTCTTCGTTCGCCCGTTTTAATCGTCCCGCGTACGCATACGTCAGTCATGGTTATCCATTTTTGCTACGTAGATCCAAGGCGTGATACGCAAGTGCGAGTCTCGGTTGCGTTCCCCCTTGCGTCATCGTTCGTTGTGATGCTCGCTTTGTGCCGGTCTGAACTTTGCCATCTTCCTCCGCTCGATTCGGACCATTGTCTCGCCTGCTTTCAAACAAGTTTTCAATGGACACGTACCGAGCCATCGCAATCCTTTCCTTCCCTTAACGTGCTTACAACCCATGCTTCGAGTACATCCTTTAAACACTTGTCTCTGCTAGGGTATCGCATTAAACGCATACCAACGTGCGTAGTACTGCAGGCTCGGTATACTTGATACGTGCAACGAACGCCTATGGGCGTTTTCAGCACGCGCTGGGTTCGTTCAAGTAAACACGTTAAGTGTTTATTATTTTGAAATCATTGCGTACTAAATGTTTCATAATTCTTGCTTGTACTTTATTCATTATGGAATATTGCTTATTTAAGGCACTTTTAGTAACCGTCACTCGAGGTCGAGCGGGATTCTTGAATATATTGATACGCTGTACTGAATGAAGTAATTTGATTCCATCACGCGGTGTTATTGTACATGTACTGGACGTGACCTTGCAAGTAACACGCGTCCGATGATACGCTGTAGTTTAATTTATACTTGAAATAATAAAATGAGGATTGTGTTATTACAAAAGTTTCTTTTAATCAAATCACAAATTTTAGTTAACGTTTCATGGAAGGTTACTCTGAAACCAGTCTTATCATACATATCTGATGTGGGAGTTAAATTATAATTCAATTTTCATAGAATTTCTCCTTCTTTGAATCATTACTTCTCCATCTCAATTTCCCATTCAAATCACCCCTAGCTATTCAAAGCCGCCCAGCTGCATTTAATTAAAAAGTTGGGGAATCGATCCAAGTGGCAACAGGATTAGCCACGGCCATAGTGTTCCGTTCGCGTGCCCAACCGGAATCGTAACTCCCGTTTTTACCACCGCCAGACTGTGTCGATGCACACGAGCGATTCAAAGAAACGCACACTGGAATGCGCGTAACGCGTGTGCGCGTGCGTCCCGAGTCTCTTCCACGTGTTCCCGCGGTATTAAATTGCGCACCGTCCAATTGTTATCCCCGTCTGCCTCTTTTCACTGCGGCGACTGGTCTCGGCGACATTCCACCGGCGATATAATAAGCGTCTAATAGGAGAATCGTTAGCACACGGGTACAAAATAATCGCTGGTCACGCGGATAGCCGCGCATGGTGTCTAACCCTATCCCCCAACCTTCTCTAACGAATGTCCACAGGGACCGAGAATCTTACCTGCCGGTTCATTCAGCTACGAAAGGAAAATGGAAAGCTCTTCACCGGCCGCAAATATTCCGCCCAAGCAGGATGGGAGTAAGTATACACGGTGTGCGTTAAGCATGGTTATTCTGTTATTCAAACAACCGCTCGCCCTTTGCGCTTCACTTCTCCTCGAACGGTTGGGTACGGATTTGTCTTGGGAGAAGGTGACGGGAGTGAACCGTGTTTTTAGTTTGGCTTTATTGTTTTACCGCGTGCAATGAGCAAGAGAGACTGACATGGGAAGATCTTCAAGCCAGGAATTAAAAAATAATACTTGAATCTTCGGGGATATGTAGGTATGTATTATGCATTTTTTTGCTCGGGGGTGAAATTGACCACTGAAAATTTTTCGATTTTGTGTTATAACTCGCGAATTGTAAGAGATAGAAAAAAAGTTTTCTGACAAAAGTTAATTCTTTTAATTAGGACCATCATTTGGTGAGTTACAGTTCTTATAGTTCGCGAGTTATACCTAATACAGAATCGGAATTTTACCACCTTAGAGTGAATTTAGGCAGCAAAAGGAAATTGTGTAATTTAGATATCTACCCCTAAAGTTGCATATTTTTTAATTTCTGGGTTGGGGATCTTCTCTTTGGGTTAGGGTTGCCACCCGTAGTTTAAAATAAAGTATTTTACATTATTGGGATATTTCAAAATAATAAAAATTTACTCTGTAATGCTAAAAGCAATAGAAAATATTTTTGGAAGAAATGAATTTCGAGTAACCTTGGACCACATAAGCAATATTTCAAGGACTTTAAACGAGTTTCTTCTTTTCCTGAATTGCAGAAAGTAATTCTGGAGAAATCCTTATTAGCCCGAAATATTGTTATAAACCACGAGATCCTTTACTATGAACGTAACATTCTGCGTCCCAGCATGTATCAATGAGGAAGATGACTGCAACTTTTTTCCACCCGTGACGCCACCAGCACGCATTCCCATTTATACGATACATAAATGAAAAATTCGCGCGCAAACAATTCACACATACGCACTCGGGCACAACCACAAAACTTGCGGTAGTGGCGCCATCTGCGCCGAGCTTTGCGTCATCTTCCCCATTAGGCCAAGTTATGCAGAGAGCTATCAACCCTCAATCATCTGCAATTGACTAAATTTAGTTTGAATATTTTAATTGTTAAAGAAAAGTAGCTTTATTTCCATTCAGTATATTTTATTTCTTGGTATTGTTTTCCAAAGATTGTTAATGCATTATTTAATAGCGAGCAGTATAACTAATATTATTTTAAATTTTCTGTAGCTTTTGTTCATTAAACCTAAAATGGACCTATGGCTTGGTAGTTTTAAAAAAAGCTGTTCTATGGGTTAGTAATTTTTTGCAAAAAAAGATCACAACAATAATTTAGTTTAATTAAATTTTTGCCATTTTGAGGGTTAATAGGTTTCTGCAGAACTTGGCCCAATTGAAGTGGGTTATAAATTACTCTTCACTCCACTCCATTTCCTTTCTTTCAGAACAGGCTCCTCTCAAGAGAGTAGAAAACAAAATTCACAGAAATTTTGATCGCACAAAAGGAAAACAAAGAGAAGAATCCCGAAACCCTATTTCCTCCGTGTAAACGAGAAAATATCAGTAGAAAGGTCCGTCGAATCTGCGGAGCCACATTGAAACACGCCACGGGCGTTCTTTGTGCGCTGAAACGCGATCGCAGGTATCGTTTCACGTCCCGTCGCGTTTTACTTCCTTATCGGGATCTAGCGAGCCGTAGGAAAGCTGAACGACTCGCCGCGGGAGAGTTGCGCCAGCGCGTGAAACCGAAAAAGAGACTATGCCAAAGGACCTGCTGTCGACTAAAATAGCGCGGAACACCGAAATATCGGGACGCGAGCAGCGGACCACTATTATTAACAGCCGCGACGAAAACTGTGAGAAAAACTAGGCGCGTTCGACCTGTCGATTGTTTTCAATCCTTGCATTACACAATATTATCGCCTCTCAACTGTGAAGCCTTCTTCGTGTTCCTGAAACGCGTCCTGGTCAATGAACTGTCGACGTAAACATTTTATTGCGACCACAAAAGTGCTTGGAAAAAAATTTGTAGCTCAAGCAGATTTATTTTTGTTGGGCGACAAGTGTGCAAGTTTCAGTATTTTATAATTATACTCTATTTATTGTAATTATTGTTGAGAAATGCAGTGAGCTGAATAATATGTAGATAAAGGTCACTATAGTCAGGGCAAAGTCAACTGGGCACTCAAGAACAGTGGTTCCCAAACTGTGGGGCTTGACCCCCAAGGAGTTTATAAACGAAAAAAAGAAAAAAATTGTTACCCAGACGCAAGCACAACTATCACACTAAATAAGATAATTAAATATATTAAATATCTTTAAGTATTATATATAGTATATTAAGGCAAGGAAAATTTAATAAGATAAAGAAAACACATTAAAAATAGGTAATTCAGAATATAACTTGAGTTAATATTTAATTCTCTTAATACATAAATTAAATATTATTAACTTAGAATTATATTCTAAAATACCTATTTTTAATGTGTTTCCTTTATCTTATTAAAATTCTTTTACCTTATATAGGGGAGGGGGTTGTAGGTTATTTGAATATTATAAAAAGGGGTCGCAACTCAAAAAAGGTTGGCAAACACTGCTCAAGAAGATTAATCTTTTACTCTTATTGTATCATATGGTTATCCCCACTCTACTGTTCTGATCTCCCTCCATTTAACTACCCCCACCGTGTTACTTGAATCCCCCCCACTATACAATTTATATTCCCTCACTCCTTTTTCACACCTTCATGCAATCCACACACGTATTATCTATGCTCCTCAATCCTCGATGCTGACATAGCGCGAAGGTAGGACTGTGTGTGGAATGTAATCCATTAACGAATGATAGGAAACAAGATCACAGATCTAACTGTTATTATCCACCCGACAATTTGCTTTCCTTCCGCTGGAAAAATTCAAATCTAATTAGACAGACCTGGAACAGCCCACTCGTTAGCGCACGTTACGTTCACGTTGATAATTAGTACCCTGCCAATCGCCCGGGGCTGCGTCTATGTATCTGATTCATTACACTGTCGTTAGCTAATCGAATCGACAGGTCTCTGTTCACGCTGGCTCGTGCTAAAATATGTAACAGCGCGGCTATTTCACGCGGTCGTAACCCTCGATTAAAGGTACATTCTCGTGTAATCACTTAAAATATTAAGGACTTTTTTAAAGAAATCTTGGTATTGATTTATACATGTTTCAAGATAATAAAAAAATGTTTTTTCTGATGTAATCTTGAATAAATAACTATAACTCAATATATCATATTTCAAGATAAGCTCATCTGAAATCTAAAATCGAAAGATTTTCTTAAAACATATGAATATGGTTATCATATTACCAATTGTTACTGTAAAATAATGAAAATTCCATGATTGGTACATGTTTTAGTAAAATTACCCTGAAACAGATAATTTTTTGCGCTGAATAAAAAATCAAATTGAGTGGACCAAAACTTATGAAAATTGCTAATTCGATAGCGAGTTCATTTACGAAAAGAATCCCAAAAGAATTTTTGAAATTCGTCCATTAGTTCTTTTGTTTTTATGCACCCCGTTTTTTATCGCCGTCAGAATTACAACCTTGTAGCTATTTATTAAAGATTGCATCGAAGAGAAAATGTGAGGTTTGTATGTGGAAGCAGGAAGAGTAATTGTAATACTGAATTTACTATTCCAACACTTACTTAGACTTTATTCAATTTGATTGTAACAATTACATATTGCTAGAAGAAGGAAACAAGACGCGATCTTAAAACGGAAGTGAATACAAGAGCGCGCATTGGCTAATTGATTCAAATTATCCAACAGAAAAAAACAATAGGGTAAACCAACCAGTAATTGCCCGCATACTAGTGAATGACCATTAGGCAAAGAAATATCAACTATAAATTTAAAAACATTATTATTAAGCAAACGTATTAAGCACACATTAATAAGTACAATTCGTATTAAAAGTATGCGGTCATTTACTGGACTTCTATACGTTTTGCATTTTATAATCGTTTTTTAAAAATTCCGATAAGAATAAGTAATTATTTTTTTAAAAATTTCAAGAAAAATAAATTTAAATGCAATTTCAACAGTTCTTTTGTCGTTATACATAAATATATTCAAGTATCAATCTCAAAGGTCCATAAATTCAAAAATTCAATCATTCACTGGTTGGTTTACCCTATAAATTTTTTTATCATCTAAAAATATGTATAAATCAATACCAAAAAGCCTTTTTACCCAACGTCTTACAGTTTCCTTTAAAAAAAATCCTCAATGTTCGAAGAGATTACACGAGAATGTCCCCTTAATCTACACGCGTACCTCTTCTTCGGGCGGAAATATTAAGATGACATTCAATTACTCTAACCGCGATACATCACGCGAACGGAAACGGAAACGTCCGGCAATATTGCATGCCCGACTCGCGAGCACCGTGGCTGTTATTCATCGACCGTTCCTCTGCGCACGGTTCCGTTATCGGGCCCGAAGTATAAGGGAGATAAGAGCAAAACAATGGACCGATTTTGTTCGCAACGGTGAATAGTGTCCTCAGTGTTCCGTTCTCGGAAGAGGTGCGCTTATGGAGGAGTTTGGCGGTGGATCCAGTTTCACGTGCTTCCACGGATATCAGAAGCTTTTCGTAGCCCCGGATTTCTTACTCCTCTTTGTTTTCCCCAGATACATTCTGCAGCAGATGCGAGAAGAGTTCCCCACCATAATGGCTAACGTGCACTACAGGGTGCTGAAGAAGAAATGGTCGAACCTGTTGCAGCAATACAAAGTGAGGCGAGACAGATGCCTTTTATTACCACGCGCGATTAACCGAGATAGTCACTGTTTCATTTGCGCGTCGCTTTGCGAGTCTTCCGTTTGCGCTCCCCCCTTGGAGAGGGATAATAAACGCACTCGCCTAGGGAAGATAAGCGCCAGGTCGAAAGAGGCGGCTGCGAGTCAAAGTCGCGGAGATACCGCCCGAACGCTTTGCGAATTCCTGCTCTTGGGGCCTTTTTACGCGATATGTACACTTCTGCTAGACTGGTTGGGTGTGCTCTTTTTTTTGCGAATGCTGTTTGTACAGAGGGAAGTCGTTCAAAATAACAGCCAGCTTGCAAGCGTATCTTGGATTTTTTTTTTCTAATTGCTATGTAGTATAATTTGTGAGATTAATTTAATATTGATGTTTGTAGAAGTTTGCAAATTTTAGTACTATGGAATTAATTCGATAGTGAACAATATAGTATGCACAGGAATTTAACTAAGTAGTATAATTTCAGAGATTAATTTAGTAGTGATTTTTGTAGAAGTTTGTGAATAATATAGTACACGCAGTAATTTAATTAGCATAATTTCAGTGATAAATTTAATATTTATCTTTGTAGAAGTTTGCAAATTTTAGTAATATGAAATTAATTCGATAGTAAATAATATAGTACACACAGTAATTTAACTAGTATAATTTCAGAGATAAATTTAATATTTATCTTTGTAGAAGTTTGCAAATTTTAGTAATATGAAATTAATTCGATAGTAACTAATATAGTCCTCATAGTAATTTGTAATAGTAATTTTACACACTATAGTACTACAGAGATGCTCAATCATATTTCAAAGTCTTCACTAAAGTGATAAAAAATGTGATTTCGAAATTTCCCTGCAACTAAAAAACAAGTGGTTCTCACATAGTATATAATCACTTTAACCATCAAGCTATACTGCCCTCCTTAGTTAAACTGTTCTATCTAGCATTTTTTCATTTTCTTAGGTATGTTGAAATATTTAAAATTCCACACGTCTTATACATTTTAAGAAAAATTAGAAAACTCTACTTACTTCATAAAAACGTATAAACAGTCTAATGTATTAAACCTACCTTCTTTCCAAATGGTTAAAATATCCTATCTAAAGCAATTAATTAATTGGTACGTTAATAATATATTACCTACCGATACACCTATTACAAAAAATGATATCAGGCTGTTACAAAATAATGACAACATGTTTTAATTTGAATGAAGGAAACTAACGACAGTACAAAGTAAATGATAAAACTTCAGTTCTCTCGATTCTTTTAAAATGCTAAATACTTAGGACATTTTAAATAAAGAGGACAGTATACAATCTTTATACAATAGATTGAACATGAAACAAAAATTCGAAGCACAAGACGAACGCGTTTCTTCCTTCCGAATGGAAAGGGGGAAGGAGCGCGTGGTCTGAGGAACGAATGTCGTGTGCGGCTGGCACACGATCGAGCACGGCTCGTCCAGCCGATTCCTGTTACTATGCATCTGCCACAGCGATCTGTTAAAGGAGCTGAGGAACCCGGTCCACGGAGACAGAAGCAAGGCGGACGACGTTTCCTGGCCCTTCTACACCGCGATCGACGAGATCCTGGGGCACGACCGCGCCACCCCCAGCAACGACGACTACATCGATCCCCACGAGTTCCTCTGCGTCTCCGTCACGCCGGAAGAGCCCACCTCCTCGGTGGACGCGCTTCCTGCCGGATCTAACCCGGAAATCGAACGTCGAAGGAACGAGCTTCTCGCCGAACAACGACTACGGGCGTTCGGCGACGAGTGCTCGATAGAAATCGAGAGGGTCCCTTCTTCTCGGGAAACAACGAGGTGTGTATATAAAAGCTGGGATGTTCTGGTGGACGGAAAATATTTGTGGAAGATCTTGCGGGGAGATGAGTGAAGAAGGAATTGAAAAAGAAGTTCTTTTTAGCTTCTTCGAATGTGAGGTTCCTTTGTTGCTTGGGGCCTTTAAGGTTTAGAGATTAGAAGATTGAGAAAAAATTTCAGAGAATTCATCTGTTTGGGATTAGTATTCTATGTAGATTACGTAAATTATTTAGACTGTGGAGGTTGGTTTACCAAGAGTAGGGTACCTCGATATCTGCTTTTGGATTTATGCTACAGAAATATGCAATATTATAAAATCTAGTCAACCTTACCCTTTTTAACCCTTAAGTGCTATACTGTATTTTTCAAACGTAACTGGTATACTGGGGTCGTGGCAGACTACAAATAAAAAAGGATATAGAAATTTGTAAAGTCGACACTAGATCAACCTCTATGAATATTTTACTCTTAAATAATGTATAAAATAATAGAAACGTATTAATTATAAAATCCAGTTTACAAACTTAGACAACCAAAAATTTTGCAGCGAGCTTTGCGTGCATGGAGTCATGACCGACTCCAAAATACCAGTTAAGGGTTAAGAAACATGGATCTAATTTATTTTCAAATATAAGACACAGAAATTCCATTAAGAAATATTACTGACGTCACCCTGATCTTCTAAAATCGATCACTTTCCTAGCAACAATAGAATTCAATCACTCGACGCCGCCGTGCGGGTAACGCCCATAGGCGTTCGACCTCTGCGCTGTAGAAATACAACTACGAGGGTCCCGCACGCGGCACATGTCAAACTTTCGAAGTCTCCTGATTGAAAGAATAAAAATGGCCAATTTCTTTGAAACCATCTTACAATCCCTCTGGATACTATTACCATCTAGAATCAGCGAAGTCGCGAGGATAATCGGAGCCGTTCCGTTGGCTTCAGCAGAAATCAGAGCCTCCTCTGTTTTCAGGCAAACAGGCAGAAGCTACACGAGGAAGAAACGCGACTCCAGGGGCAGTCTGGTGTCGCGGCTACCACGTGCCACGGAGCTGACGATCAGGAAAGCAACGTCGGAGGCGGACTGCTCGAAAGACTTGCCGAGGGTACGTGGAAACGACTTGGTCGACTCCACCAGGGACAAAGAGCAAACGCCGCGCGACAACGGCGAGGACGGGGCCCCGAGAAAGTTGAAGCGGACGAGGGGGCCGTATCGCGAGGATCACGAGTCACGGACCGATCGGCGTATCGAGCAGATCTTCGAGTACATCAAGCGGCGGGACGAGGAGAATAGATCCATCATGATCCGAATAATGCACGCTGTGGAGACCATCGCCACTAAGCTGTGACGCTACCGCGAATCATGGCGGAAAGGGATTCGCGCGACCCTGTACCTTTTGCAAGTGACAGAGCAACTGGTTAATTAAGCTACCGCAGATCTGTGAACTAAGTACATACTTTGTAAACGGTTTTCTCCTTTTATTAAAAGACGTTAGTATGGGAATTCTTTTTAACGTTTCTGGAACAATCACCTGTGTGTATTGTAATTATATGGTTGCTTAGAAATTCAGAGTTGGGCATTAACTATATAAAAAGATACTTAAATAACGGATCAAATAAAAGTTACTTTAAAGTTAGATTATTTGATGAATAAAGTTAATTTTTTTATTCGTTGAGTATCGAATAAATTTTTCAACTTTCACTTTAACTTTATTCGACATCGAATAATTTTTTCAATGACGCGTCAGAAAATTATTCGATAAAGTGAAAGTTGAAAAATGTATTCGCCGCGGATGTTAAAACGCTCGATGATTTATCTTTCATTCGTTATTCGAGATCTTTACTGAAGTAATAATTTTGCACAGCTCTGCTTAGAATGAGTCCCTTGAAAGTTTGTTCGATAATTTTTGTAAAGATCGCTGATATACGAGGCATAGGTAATTAGAAGAGGAGTGTATAGTACAGTGATGTGATATGAACACACAGAGCGTAGTATTTAAAATATTCCGAGGATGCCAAGTTCAAAGTTTTGTTTATCTCAAGTTCTATAAGATCTATACTTCTTCCTATCTACGATAGACATCTAAATCTATACTTACATAAGATCTACATAATTATAGGAATACGAATTCATATATCAAGGTTCTAAAAAAGGCAAAACTTTGAACTCGACTTTTTCGCAAATTATTCCACACTGCATTCTACGCCTTTATCACATTATTATACACAGTCTACCTTAATTATTCCTGAAATTTCAAGGAGATCAGTGACCCAGCCGCCACGCACTCCTCTTGTTAGTGTAGGTCAGAGAGAAACGGTTAACATCGGTAGACGCTGCTACTAACTTAAGACCCCCTTTTCTTTTTCCGACTAAAGATTCTCCCTTCTGACTTGGACGGTTGAATTACGCGACTCAATCGAGTACATTAAGCGGTAAGATTGAGAATAAATGGAGTTAGTCGGGTCGACCACCGCGAGGAGCAATTGTGGCCCGAACGCTCGGGATCGGTTTTCTTGCTGCGCGATGTCTGTGTATTACGACGATGCAAAAAAGTTGGCAAACCCGAGTGAAAAGGAACAACGAAATCGATCGATCGCAATGGGGCCTGCTCCGAGGCAAGAGAAGCACGCGGAGTATCGAGTAGATCGATTACGATACGAATATTACACGCTGTCGAAACGAATACCAATAAAGTATCGCGATAATGGCGGCCGCAGTCTCGTCTGGCGCCTTTCTCTCGATCCTTAATGCGTTTCGCCTTCTTTCCGTTGCTTTGACCGTACCTTCCTTCCCGACCGGGGCTTCGCGTTCCATTCGATATCGCTGACGAATGATAGATCGTTGCATTTAAAGGAATTTCTTTCTGTTAGCGATTTTATATAGCTTGCTGTAAGCAGATCCAATCGTGGCTAGATGTGCAGAACATGTTTCGTTATTAATTGAAGGAAAGGAAGTATTAGAAGATTTAGAATTAGATAACAGGAAATCTTTCCTTGAGTTCTCGATATCTATTTTAAGGGGTTTGGTAATTTTAGCGATGAGGGAAACTTTTAAATAGGTAATTTGTAAGTGGCAGTAGAAAAAAAAGTAAACACCCGATTAATACGAAACATTGTACTGTATTTAAGTATAATAAGTATTTTAAAAAACTGATGCAATATGTAAAAAAAAATTTATAACTAAGTCCGTACGACGTCATTTTCCGGAACACCTTTTTTTAACTGGTGTGCAGGATTGCTCGAGTTTTATTTGATCAATCGCTTTGAAAATTTACAGTTATCCTTATTATTACATTTATTAAGCATTGATGATCCGTTTTTTTAATTTTCTAATTGTTTTGCAAAACATAAGCAATAAATTGACTCATTTTTCGTCGAAATTCGAACCCTAAATTTGAAATACCCGTCATGTTGTTAATTTTTACAAACATTGAAATGTTTGATCGTCAATGCTTAATAAATGTAATAGCAAGGATAACTGTAAATTTTCAAAGGAATTGATCAAATACCTAGAATTCGAGCAATCCTGCACACCAGTTGAGCATTAAAAAAAAAGGTATTGCGGAAAATGGCGTCATACGGACTTAGTTATAAACATTTTTTAAATATTGCAGCGTTTTTATTTAATACTCATTATACTTAAATAAATTACAAAGTTTCGTATTAATCGGTTGTTTACTTCATTTTGTTACTGCCTCTTACAAATTGCCTAGTTTTCCGCATCGCTAGAGTTACCTAAACCCTTAAAAAGGGCCGTCCTTGAATTACGCAAGGGTAATTTTGGAAATTTGTTGCCCCTCCCTCTTCAATGCATGAGAATTCTTAAGATTTTATATTCCCCCTTCAAAAGCCTTACGTAATTTAAGAACGACTCCTAACTGTTTAATACAAATATGGAATCCCTTATTCTTCCTCTTTTTTACAGAACTGTTAAAAGTGACTAGAAAGCTTTCCCTACATCCCCTACATTCCCTTTTTTCCCAACCTCCTCAGTTTTCTTCGCAACTATAATTTCCCCAGATCCAGATTCCCACCGTCTTTCAAACTCTAAACATTTTCATAACGAATCCCAACCAACCAAGAATATTATAATTACACACAGAGAGGAAAATCTTCATTCTTCGCGAGCTTCGTCATTTAGCGAAGGCTCGGTTGCTCGCAAAGAGGGGGAGAGATTATCGATATCATTGCGTTCGAGTGCTTTCACCGCGATTACCAGGGTTCGTCGGCTCGACCTTGAAGTTCCAAGAAAACTAGCAACATCCGCTGGCCCGCCACAAAGGCTGTATTGTTTAAAAAACCGTGTCCCCGATGGTCGGGTCGATAGATTAGGGTAGGCCTGCGTAGCGTCGAAGAATCTCTCAACGGGATCCGGGAAACCATATGGCCCGACCCTTGGAGGCTGCTCTTTTCGGAACATCTGCCCTCGGAAGAGAAGAGAGCCTTCCACGATTCTTGGCTTACAATCTCTACTCGGCTATCGTCAGAATTCGCCACCGTAAAGTGGCCCTTGCTGAACAGCTGACGTCCCGCCAGACGTGTCAAGTGAGAAATCAGTCGCCCGTGCGACGTTAATTGCCCCCGGACTGAGTGCTCTCCGAGCAAACTCTGCTGGACGAAACTGCTCGGCACAGCGGCGGATATAGATCCTTGAATTAAGAGGCTTCTAGGAATGGAAAACTGGTTTTTTGATCTTAACCAGAGATTTGCCGCTGCAGCTTCGCTACAATTCTTTCAACGATTGGAGCAATCGTTTCTTGGTTTAACGGGAGACTTATAAGGTTGATGGGTTTATGATTTAGTTGTGATTGGGGATTCTGGTCTAATTGGTCATAAAAAATATTGTGTAGTGAATGGTGTAATTTATTATTCGATGGGTCTAGAAGAGGGTTGTAGTGTTTTATGGAAAACTAGCGGAGGTGATAAGTTTATTATATGTGATGAAATTTGGTAAATATTGTGGTCCATTTGAGGAGCACCTGACCCGTAGTCTCCCACAGTAGGGTGTATGCACCTTTCGAGAATGGGGGCCTTACGCGCGAGCGAAATTTAATCCACTTTGGGTTGAATTTTAAGGGCCGAAGGGGAACTCGAGCGTGACCGAGAGAGAAACCGCGTGGTGAGACCGAAATCTATGTAGTTGTGGATCGGTGGGAGAGAGAAAAAATTAAGAAAGGAAGAAACGTGAAGAAGCCATGGAAATTGAGAGATAAAGAAATTATGGTAATCGAGGGAGAAGGGAGAGAATGATACCATGGAAATCGAGAGGTAAAGAATCTATGGAAAAAGAAAAGGAGGGGGAGAAAACCCTATGGAATTTTAGAAAGAAAAAATCGACGGAACTTGGGGGAGATAAGAAGGAAACTATGGAACTTTAGGAAGAATAGTAGGAAAACCTATGAAACTTTAGGAAGCAAAAGAGGAAAACCTATGAGACTTTAAAAAGAAAAGGAGGAAAACCTATGGAACTATAGGAAGAAAGGAAGGAAAACCTACGAAAGTCGAGGAGAAATGGAAGAAAAAACTATGAAACTTGAGGGGGGAAAGGAAAACCTACGGAAGTTGAGGAAAAATATAAGTCTAACTCTAAGTATAACTCTAGGAGGATAAGGAGGAAAACTTATGGAACTCTAGGAAGAAAAAGGAAAATCTATGAAATGGTAGGAGGAAAAGTAGAAAATCCTATGAAACTTGAGAGAAAAAATAAGGAAAACCTATGGATCTCTAGGAAGGAAAGAAGGAAAAACCTATAAAACTCTAAGAAGAAAAGAAGAAAAACCTCTGCAAATCGAGAGAGAAGAGAAAGCAAACTTATGGAAATTGAGTAACAAAAGAAAGAAAAGACTACAGAAGAGAAAAAAGAAACGCCAGAAATCCAGGAAGAAAATAGACAGAAACGATTGAAATCAAAGGAGAAGAAACAGAGTGGAAACTGGTGGAAATTAATGGAGACGGGGAAGAAAAAAACTACAGAAATTACCCAGAAGGGATAGAGAAAGCGAAATGATGGAAATCGAGGGAGAAGCGATGGGAGAAGGGCGTGCACGTGGTCTCGCATCTGCCTCTCCACCGAATGACCCAGCGGCTGACCCCTTCCAAGTACCAATAATTAACTCTGTTCGTGCGCCAAATGCACACGAGCGCGCGGGCTTCCAAGCGCTTGCGTCATACTCAGCGGCCAG
The DNA here is from genome assembly GCA_963855975.1 of Andrena chrysosceles. Taxonomy (NCBI): domain Eukaryota; kingdom Metazoa; phylum Arthropoda; class Insecta; order Hymenoptera; family Andrenidae; genus Andrena; species Andrena chrysosceles. The sequence continues at coordinate 8,786,143 of OY979767.1, read as the reverse complement.
TGTTCCCATGAAAGAAAGGCCCGCGCATACTTGTGCAGTTATGCGCGACAAAGGGCCATGAAATAGACGCGTAACAAAAGGTGCTCTCGACGAGCTGAGACCGTGGTGCGTGCGTTCCACTCGCGTACCAGTTCCTTCCGATATTACACCAGCTCAAATAATTGATAACTAGTTCCCATAAGCATTCAATGCCACGTCAGAGATGGTGGATGACCACTGCAACCTCTGAGTCACCGAAGTCTTCAAATGATAGCGTCGCTTAGAAACTTTAATGGGGACTCGATAACCCGAAGTAAACGGGACCCAAGCCGGATTAAAAGGAACCTGAGTAACACTCTATGCTAGCGAACCTCTAGGAAAAAAAATCTGTGCCACATTTAACACAGTAACTCTAGTTATAATTCGTCTCGTATCTATCAAAAGTCTAAAGATACAATAGCACTTCCAGCTATTTCATATCTAAGAATTATCCCAGCTTACCGATTCACTTTGCAGAAATTACTTTAAAACGCTTAATAAAATAAATTAGTAAAATTTTGGATAATCCCACAAATCTTAAACGCGTTCCGCTACACGTTATTCGCGAAATTCCGTGTCGATCACGCATGACTAAAGGTGCCAAAGCGTTCGCATGCTTCTCGAAATTGCTCGCAGAAAAGGAGCGGCACCTCTGAGTCCCTCTCTCTTTTCCGGCTTCGTAGTCGCGGCACGCGAGCCGCGGGTCGCGCGGCAGGAATTTTTAACGAAGCCGCAGCACAATTAATTCGTGGCCATGAGTCGTTCGTGACCGCAGGCCACCTCTGGTCACAGTTTCGTCGCGGCGATTTATCGGTATCCTTGGGCAACGAGCGTGGAAACGAAACCGAACGCGGTGAATCATCGTTTGTATCGATCGTTGACGACTACTCTGCGTCTCGCCGCTAAAAGGAACTCGGATGATACATGCGTGCGTTCAGGCCTTTCCATCGGCGAGCATTAGTAAATCTAAACTACGACTACTGAGCTAGTAGAGAATGTGTGACGAGTGACTCACCAATCTTGGCGGTGTTGTTGGCGAACGAGTGTAGCTTCTTCCAGCCTTTCCACCCCTTTTTCCAGATCATGGCGGCCTTAGTCTTCCGCTGACCAGCAGCTAGCTCTGGGATGCTCGTTTTGCCCATTCCTCGCCTTAGAGACCCTAGTCCGGACCTGGGGTAAGTGGATATTTAAATTGTTATCCCTCTTTTCTTTTATGGTATTAGAATGATAGGTGTGTTAAGAATTTTTTAATGACTGAAGAGTGTAAAGTGAGTGCACATTGGTATAAGTTATAAGTTATTATAAACTTACGAACGATTATTAGCTTTGAAACTTTGGACGAAAATTTGGTAGAGTTTAAGAAACTTTTAGGAATTTTTTCAACTGAAAAGTGAGTGCACATTGGTATAAGTTATTATAAACTTACGAACAATTATTAACTTTGAAACATTGGACGAAATTTTGTAGAGTTTAAGAAACTTTTAGGAATTTTTTCAACTAAAAGTAAGTGCACATTGGTATAAGTTATAAGTTATTATAAACTTACGAACCATTATTAGCTTTGAAACTTTGGACGAAATTTTGTAGAGTTTAAAAAACTTTAAGGAATTTTTTCAACTGAAAAGTGAGTGCACATTGGTATAAGTTATAAGTTATTATAAACTTACGAACAATTATTAACTTTGAAACTTTGGACGAAATTTTGTAGAGTTTAAGAAACTTTTAGGAATTTTTTCAACTAAAAGTAAGTGCACATTGGTATAAGTTATAAGTTATTATAAACTTACGAACAATTATTAACTTTGAAACTTTGGACGAGACTTTGTAGAGTTTAAGAAACTTTTAGGAATTTTTTCAACTGAAAATTGAGTGCACATTGGTATAAGTTATGAACTTACGAACAACTATTAACTTTGAAACTTTGTACGAGACTTTGTAGAGTTTAAGAAACTTTTAGGAATTTTCGTGAATTTTTGACACTGTTGTTTTGATTCCACAAGTTGTCTGGAAGCTATGGTTGAGATTGCTATTGACCTGTAGCTTGCACTGGAGCTCCCACTGAAGCCACTGTCCATGTCACAGCCCACGGGCGAGAGGAGGTCGTCGGTGGGGCTGACCGAGGACAACAGCTCCTCCGTGGACGCTCCGCGCTGGTCCTGAGGCTCGTCCTCGTCGTTGTTATCGGCCACGGTCGGCATCAGCATCGCCTCCACGCTCAGGTTCAATTCACCGAGCACACGGCGGTGCCGTGACTGCACGCGCCTCACCTCCTCCGCCACCAGGGATCTTCTCGAGCCGTGCAACGCCCGGTGACATTGTCTGCTAATGGATTAAGACGATTAGTATAGGTGTACAGTTGTGCCACGTTTGCGCGGGAAATTGACACTTATATCCCTACTAATATATAAAAGTAAAACGTTGTCTGTTTGTTTGTCCTTCTTTCACGCTAAACGGGCTGAGCGGATTTCAATGAAATTTTGAGTATATTGGGTTGGTGCAGAATTATCAGGCGTTTGTATTGGCGGGTTATTTGTTAATCAAAATTCGCCCGTCTTCCAAGCAAATGGGAAGCAGTTATTGAAGTAGATGGTGACTACGCTCCGGAATAATCATTTCAAAATGTTATTGTTTAATTTGTATGTTTCTTTTTTTCATAATAAATATTGTTTAAAAAACGCCTGATAATTATGCACCAACCCAATACATTACATACATCCTAGATTAGATTATAGGCTACTTTTTTACACTTTTTTGTTTTTGAAACATCATAAATAATTCCCGGGTGAAACCGGGTAACGGATCAGCTAGTTACTCATAAATCTTCAAACCTAAATCAATGGAAATTTCGAATTTAGTTATCAATTTGACCTCTGGAGATATGAGAATTTTAACTTAATGTGTGACTGTAAAGTTAATGATATTCGACTACCAATATATTGCAGATAGCGTTTCGCAAGAAGAGTGTGAATCATTTTAAATCAGTTAACCTTTAGAGGGCCGGGATTTTTTCATTGAAATCGTAAATTTTATTTACTAAAAATTTATGCATATATACCACCAAAATGGCCCGCAAAGTATCCAAATTCTTAGGTGGCCACTATAGTGGCCAGCCCGGCCCTCTAAAGGTTAAAGAGTGAATCCTAATGCTTTAGGTCTGGATATTCTGATTGCTTCTATAGACAAGTTTTAATAACAAAGAATCTATGAGTGCGTTCCGATTCACGCAGTAAGTGCATGAAATTGGTGGCATCGTACGAGTCCCTAGAATTTCTCGATGTCACTTCCGATGCCGCGAGCGTGCAGCAAACACAGAAACTCAGAGGAGAAGCAGTCACTGCACGCGCGCATGCGTGTTTGGTTCTACAATCTTTGATTATTTGGATTTCTCTATTTCCACTATAGAAATTCAGCTGATACAGTTCCTGAGTTAAAACACAAAATCGGAAAATACCCGGATTTTCAAGGGTCAATTTCACCCTCTTAGAGTGAATTTGGGCTGTAAACAAAAATTGCGTTGTAATCAGAAGGAAATCCCCTACATATTCACAAAGTTTCAGAATTTTTTTAATTTCCGGGCTTGGAACGTTCCCTTGTTAGATAACTTGGGCGGTCGAGAGCGTGCCCCATCCAAAGGCCCTACCGATCACTTTTGATGACGCGCCGCGTAATAATTTACTCGGGAATCGAATTGAATTCGAGCGACTATTTATCTTGCCCCGACCTAACCCGGACCCAGCCGCGGACGCAGCACGAACAATCCGCGGATCTCGTCGTCTTATTGCTCGCAGCTTGAACACCGTCTCATGGCATCCGGTGGCGGGGTACATCGAATCGGGCCAAGTGGTTGGATGCTTGTTGTCCACTTAAGCCGCATCTACTCGCGTTAGAGTGAAGTTCACTTCGCGTCGGGCGAATGAACGTGCGTATTCATCAACCATTTAAACTGAATGAAACCGTAATTCCGCGCACCATCGTTGGCGCTCCCTGCGACCGCTGTAAGAAACCCCCGCGCGGTTGGACACCCGGTAGGAAGCTAGAGTTGGACTTTCGATGAAGAAGTTCCCACCCGTAAAACCTCTTCCATGAAATTACCGGCGCGAATTTGATCCCCGAGCTCTTGCTGGGAGTTCGATCTTATTTTCATTTTCCTTCGAAGCTTCCACACTATCTACTCTGTTTTATCCAGCGCCAATTACAACGTTGCTGAGATTAACCCTCATTAAATTACTGAGAGGCATCCGATGCAGGGACAGGTTTGTAGTTCTTCCACGTTCGCGGGGAATTTCTTTCAATCTTTTTCCTGCTTCCTTGTCAGAGTTTCTAGCTTTAGTCGAAAGTTAAATTAAACTCTGCTATTCTTAATAGATACTTCGCTTCTATGTCTTTCTACTTCTAATAGATATATTTCTTCTATGTTGTCTTAGTTTTAATAAACTTCTACGTGGTCCTGGTTCTAATAAATATCTTTCTTCTACGCTGTGCTATTTCTAATAAATATATTTCTCCTACGTTGTCCTACAGTGGGGGACAAAAGTATGTGGAGACTTTTAAAATCGTATAATTTGTTCAAAATTGGTACAAACAACTTGAGTTTTTTTTCGAGAAGCTAGAAGGATTAGTTTGCTAAGTGGTGTGTTTCGTCGTTTTGAAAAAAAGTTAGAATTGGTCGGAATAGCAAAAAAAATAGGAAAGATAATTTTCTCAACTTTTTTGTCTGTGCTTGTAATGAAAATTTAAAAAATGCCTTTTGTAGATTGAAGTAAGTTGTATACACGCCTAAAATTTTTTAAATTTTCATTATTAGCACAGACAAAAAAGTTGAAAAAATGATCTTTCCTATTTTTTTTTGCTATTCCGACCACTTGCAACTTTTTTCAAAACGACGAAACACGTCACTTAGCAATTTAATCCTTCTAGCTTCTCAACAAACTCAAGTTGTTTGGACCAATTTTTGAACAAGTTATACGATTTAAAAAGTGTCCACATACTTTTGTCCCGCATTGAATTTCTAATAAACATATTTTTTCTACGTTGTGCTATTTCTAATAAATATCTTTCCTCTACGTTGTCTTATTTCAAATAGATACCTATCTTTCTTCTACGTTGCTCTAGTTCTAATAGATATATATATACTTCTTTCCCACGACCTTCTGTTTCTAATACATATTTCCTTTCTACGACCTTCTGCTTTTAATAAATATTTCCTTTCCACGACCTTCTGCTGCATATTTCCTTCCTAAATATTCCTACTTGGAATACACCCTTCATTTCTACATCTAGTTCCTCACTTGATCTCCGATATTTCCTCGTAGATGTTCTCCTCGGTCCCATACCGAGTCATATACGTGTGCCTCTTGAACGGTTCCGGGCGCAGCGGTTGCTGCTGCGGCTGCTGCACACGATTCAGGCCCACTTCCGCCGGATACGTGCCGTGGAGTCGACTCGGGCCAGGCTCGTAGTAGGCGTACGAATAATCCTGCAGGGGATGCTGGCGAGGAGAGCTTGTCATGGGCGACGCCACCGACGCTGGGTCCACCAATCCTGTGCAGGGCATCTGAGCGAAGAAAATAGATAACCGTGCATCAATACCGATGACAACGCTGCTTATATCTGACAGGTTCAATAAAAGAACTGGCAGTGACAAGAAAAATCGAAAACAGTGAAGGGGAAGAAACGAAGGATCTTTGATTATTAACAAATAAATGATGAAGGTGCATAACTCTCTCCTACTAATCAATTGAAAAATCTTTATAGAAAACACTGTAAGTGCCAAAATTCAAATTCTATACTATAGTATTACCCAGAGTTGAGTTGGGTATGAGTCGAATAAATTTTTATTCGAATGATCTCGAATAAAAATTTCGAATAATGTCCAATAAAAATTTCGAATAATGTCCAATTTTATTATTCTCTGGTATTACCATTGGCGCGTAGAACGTTTTCCGATAAATTCTTTTTCAATTTTGGTATTTACAGTGTTCTATACTTAATTTGAAATTAATATAGTAATACGTGCAGGATTTAGTGCAAAGGGTTAATAAACAAGCACACTTTTAATTATCCACGTGAAGAAGCGGAACCTCTGCTGTGTTATACACGCCATTGCCCAGGGGTTCAATTTAGTCTTTTAAAATATCCTCGTTGAAAACAATAGGCGGGTATAACGCTGAAGGCTGTTTAGAGGTACAGGCAGAACGCTTGACACAAGCCATGCATAATTTAGCCTTGCACACGGGGAATTATACCTGACTGTGAGGAGGTGGATAAGGCGGAGGTGGTGGAAACTCCAGGTTGACTCTTCGCGGTGTCGGAACACCCGACGCCATTCCTGGTCCCCCTAACGACGAAGCCATGATGCATCGTTCGGCTAGTTAATGCGCTTTTTTCTCATCGCTCTTCCAACTTTCTGCAACAACACCACCGGCACTCTTACTTGCTGCAAGTGGACACTTTCTAGCAACGGTACACCTCGCGTGTTTGTACCGTAAACTTAGGGAGCATTCGCAGCACGGGGTAACACTGGCAGTTACTTAACACGTGTTGAAGGAGGATAAGGAACAAAATTTTATGCGTTTTCACACAGTACAATTTGCATTTTAATGCAGTACAATCACAAATTTTATTTCTATTTATTATTTCTATTTTATTATTGTTGATGCGATGTTATAATGGGATGCCTCAAGCAAATTTAAAGATGTTAATTTTATTGAGGCATTGAGAGCAAACGCGGATTAACCCACATTTTTTTGCGAAATTGAGTTAGTAGCAATAGTGTATCCCAATATAATAAAATAGAAAAATGTAAAAGAGAGTGAATTGAAAATAAAAAGAAACAAATTTAAGTGTCAACGTAAGTTTAGTTTGGTAAAACTTTAGCTGTTAATGTTATTTATAAATAACGTGTATTAAAGAGGAAGAAGATAACAATTTTATGTATTTTGCCACTTGTTGTACAATCACAAAAGATGCAATGTTATGATAGGATACTTCAAGCAAATGTAAAAATGTTAATTTTTATATTACATACCAAAATGTTTCAAAAACATGCCAAGGTTCCCCCAGTTTACGGTATATTTCTAAAATGCAATAAGTAGGTTCACCGAGAAGCTTCAAATAATAAAATAAATATACCAAGCAGTAGTGAAGTATCCAATGTAAAGTGTGCCAACAGAAGCGACCCTCAAAACGCAAATTCTGCGAGAATAGCGACTAGATTCAAGGTTTAGCAGCTCTAGTATCAAAGCATTATTATTTGACGACTGGTGACCAAAGATTTTTCATGAACTTCTGTCTTTTCCAGCCCCCTGTGTTAACTACTATGAACCAGAGCCCAATCTAGCTCTTCCACCGTTCTGGGCAAAAGTGATTTTTGCCACCCCTTATATTTAATTATAAATAATCATTTTAATATACAATTTTTGATAGTGAGTGAAATTTTTTGTAGGTATTTGCTGAATAACAAAAGCCTTTTGTTTAATAAAAAATTAGCTTTACTACTCGGCTTCGCCTGAACTTTAGATTCTGATTTTAAAATTTTTTTTTATTTACTTATTTTGTTTTGTGAAAATAGTCACATTTATCTGGATTAGTTAGGCATAATGAGCTGGGACACATTTCAAGACCCCAGAGTTTACTGTTCGAAAGTTTTTAGGCGACAGACAAACACACACTTTCTGTTTTATATATTAAGATTAATATTCATAAATTATGAATGAACCAATTTTCTTGCTCTAGGTAAGTTGTCCTGCTTGGGCTGGAACCTCGAGGCTATGAACCTCGCTGCTCATGAACTCACCTACGATATTTCTAAGGGATGTACTATTACTGCGCGGAAAGAAGGCTCCTGGCAGGCGGTGCATTCCACCGCTATGACAATTGGTTTTTGTCTCCGATTGGTGCGCGCTCATAAAGACAAGGCACACGTATTTTTGTTATTGGCGGAATCGACCACATCATTTATTACAATGTACACAGACGGAGGTTCAGGCAGAGCTAACAGCGGACTGCACCACCTGCCAAGAGCCTTCTTTCCGCACAGTAATAGTAGAAGCCTCAAATACAGAAGAACCTACTGCGAACCCTACTTGAAACTTAATTCCCGCCAATTTCGCGTACATGAGATTAACCACAAATGATACCGATTCCACCCATCTTGTCCAAGACCCACGTCGAAAATAGCACTTGCGTGTGTCTCTGACCTTGATGGAAACCCTCAACATTTCTCGACATACCACAATTACAGAAGAAAAACTCTGAATCGAGGACAAAGTCAATCCCTTCAAAGAACTTCACCGACGCGTGTTACCAGGCGTCATTCCTCGATCTTTGCGCACGATCTACCCATTTCCAGCTGGAAGGGTGTCATTAAGCTCTTGGCGAGCGATGCTCCCGAGTATTTATCACGACAATTGGACACTTAACATAAATAGAAGAACGTCGAGGATCTTGATTCTCTGCAAGGTCCCTTTTCCACCCTTAACTGACCTTAGCCCTTTAACTCCCAGTATTACACCAGTGCAACACTAATTTTAACCCTTCGTGGTCACAACTTTTTTAATCACAAATCGCGCGGCGGAGAGCGTATCTGCCGCGGAAAAAGAATGCAGGTGCGGGCGCGGCGATTGAGATTCAAAACGCGCCGTGTAATCCGCTAACGCCGAGTACACGCTCAACGACGTGTAATAATCTCACCGAGCGGGTGCGAGATCCGGCTAACGAGATAAACGTGCTGTTATTCGCGATGGCCGTGTCGATGCGTGTGGGTTCTCTCGCGTGTCGCGGCGATAACGATAGAAATTAACCTGCTTATCGCTGGAAACCACGCGCCCTTCGTTAAATCGCATTGTTCTCCGAAAATTGCTCCCGGAAGTGCGGGGGACCGCGAAGTTCACGGTCAGTCTGTTGCGCTGGCGTAAGAAGATGCTGAGGGATCACGAGGGATGTGATGAACCACTGAAAACCTGGGGGATGATCGATTCATCAAAATTTGAAGGCAATGAAATATTCTATGGATATCTTGGAAGGTAGAGAAAAGTTGATGGAACTTGACACCCGCTGTGCGGCAGAGTTGGGCATTAAATGAATAAATAATTATTTAAAAAACGGATCAAATAAAAGATACTTTAACTTTAGATTATTTGACAAATAAAGTTAATTTTTGCATTCGATTGTGAGAATGAAATCTTGTAAGCTAATTCTGACCCACTTCCACATGTCCGATCGACTCGAAATTTTGCACACATACGTACTTCCGAGAACAATATAAAAGCTTGTTTTAAAATTTTTTTTTAGTTTGGTTTATCTAACTTTTATTCGTTATTGGACATTTTTATTTCAATAAAACTTTTGCCCATCTCTGCCGTGCGGAAATTCTTTAGTCGTATTTAGTAGCTATGTGCGCAAACGCACCGTGGGCGTTCCCCGCACGGGGTAGATGTACCAACCAAGTGCATTTACGTCTGCATAGCTCCCAAGAGTGTTGAAACTTGGATCAAACTTAGATTTTATCAAAAACCACCCAAATCTTTATAATATTCTCAAAATCTACCAAAATCTTCACTGGAAGAAATACAAGGTTTGTCATCTTTCTAAAATTTTTCCCATATCTGGTTGCCAGCCTTATCCCCCTGCAATCCTTCCTCCCGCATTCGTGTTAAAGTTCCAGACAACCATTCCCCGACAGAGAAAAAGCGAGTCGCGTCCGATCTAAAAGAACCGAGGTCGTCGATGACGATATTGACCCCGCGGCTTGTAAAACCCATCGGAAACCGTAACGAGGCTGCGTCCGCGGGAACGAACTTGAAATTCACTCTGTGTAGGAGGCGCAAGAGAATGCAGACGCCACGGTCAGAGGGACAAGCCAGCGTCGGCTGGCCACGCATGATAAACGACCGGTGTCTATCTTCACCTGCCCACGTAACGTAAATGCAGTCAATTACTGGCTAAAGTGATTCGAACCGAGCCGTAATTTCTTTTTCGATCGAAATTACCGACACAGAGTGGAGATCGCGCGTGCGACGAGGGGAACGCTACATCGGTGGCGCGCGGCGAACTAGTTCAACGTCTCCAGTGCTGGATTAACCAATAAGTAAAATAAGCACGTGCTTGGGGCATCGAGAGAAAGGGGGAAGTTTTTTTAATTTTAAAATGTAGATTTTGTTAGAAAGAGTTTTTAATTTAATTATCGAAAATGTCTAAGAAGTTGTATATTGCGTTGAAGTGATCACCCTGTATAAGGGGGTTCAAAATCTTTTAAGTGCTTGGGGCCTCTAAAGGTCTCAATTCGGCCCTGAACGTGTGTTATATGAATTTGATGATATTGTCCGTATGTCTTTCATAATATATTCGACTCTGACGTCCTGTGCGATCAACCTCGGTCCTTTATCAGCACTTGTTCGCGACTGATCAGAGATTTGGTTCGAAAGGTGACGGTTCGAGACAAGTAACTTTATTTCATGTGAATTTGTGATAAATAAAGACGAATTATTATTATTATTATTATTATTTCATTTTTTGGTAGTGTGATGGGGGCATAAGAAAATTAAGAATTATTATATTTAAGCCGGGGATCCACGTGGAAGCTAAGCTAACTTATGCTATGGTATGCTATGTTTTAAAAAATTAGGTACAGTGCTTTCTTATGTAACCGTTTCCATCAAAAGCTAAGCTAAGTTGTTCTATTTTTTCAGAAGCTATGCTTTGCTATGTTTTCGAAAAATTATAGCTTCCGAAAAAACATAGCATAGCTTAGCTTACCTTTTGGTGTAAACGGTTCCATAAGGATGTATTGAAGCTAATTTTCTTAAACCGTAGAATAGCATAGCTTAGCTTAGTTTTCAAGTGGATTTAAACATAAAAAAACATAGGACGGTTTAGCTTAACATTTGGTTGAAACCCATAAAGTTATCTCGTTTTTTCGTTTTCTTAATAACCTTATATTCTTAGTACTGCAATAGCGCATAAAAAACTGAACAATTCTTGTATTTAAATTTTTGTTCTATCTCGCACCGTTACAAAGTTATATTAAAAAATGAAAAAAGGGGGGATAAATTTAAGAGCTGATTTCACCCCCACAGAGCGAGCTACAATATTTCAATATGTTGTACATTTATACGAAATTTCATTAAAATCAAAATTGTCAGGGATGTTCCCCTGGGATTGCCCCCCTCGCTTATACGCAGTCTATCTCACTTTCTGCGACAAAAAGAAAAGTGGAAACGATAGGGATCACCTTATTTCGAATCAAAACATTGTCCTTCTTTCGAGGCACTACTGTATTTATTCTCGGACCCCACTCACACGATCATTCTCCCGCCTCACTCACACTCGCTCTTACTTTCTCTTATTAACTGTACCGATTCGTTGAAGAATCGTGCATCTCCTGATTTCTGGTTCATAAATTTCTACAACTATTGTATTAGTAGCACCTGCTTCAGACTTCCACGGCTTTTTTAACCCAAGCGTAACGTTGATGGGGTTAGTCACAAATATGTAGAATACAGTAGAGCGTCAATTATCCGAACCTCGATTAACTGAACCGTCGATTATCCGAACCAGTACTGCATCATTGATTGGTTATTAAAAATAACCAATCAATCGGTATCCTATTGGTTATTATTTGGTAAATTAACGCAGTAGTACTCTCGTATTTAACAAGTAATTTTAAGTGTAATTCCTATAGTTATAAACTGTGTACATTCTCCGAACTGTTCGATTATCCGAACAATTCGAATTTCCGAACCACCTCGGTCGCAAGCAGTTCGGATAATTGACGCTCTACTGTAATAAAGAGAACTTCAAAAATTGAAAAAATTAATTGCTCCAATAGGAAAGATGTTTAAAATGAATATAGTAGGACAGTTATATAGCACGGGTCAAAATGATACGGTTGTTATTTTATCCATGGAAGAGTTAGCGAGAAAATAGAAGTTTTCCCAGTCGCTATTAAGCCTCAATTTGTAGCAGTCTGTTCGTAAATTAATGGAACGAGGATTTTATATTTTATGCATAAGTGACGGTCTGAGAGACAGTTGTAATCAAGAGAGCAATATAACCTTTCACCCTTCCTCTACACTTCCCATCCTTCTTCCATTGTATTTATGTATAGCGATTACAATTTAAAAGCGATAAAGTCAATGCAGGCGTCCATAAGAGAGTCAAGTAAGAAACAGGGGAGAAAAAGAGAGTCATTTCAAAGGGGCGATAGATTCTGTGGAAACCTTGGTTCTCAGAAAGTCAGTACTTATATTCGAAAGGACGAGCAACGAATCCCAAATAAACTCTTGACACTTGTCACCCAACTGAAACCTATCCGATTTATCTACTACACGAATGAAGAAACTAGAAATATGAAAGTGGCACGTCGTGATCCTCAATTTTTATGAAAACAAGAATTTCTTAAATTGAATCACTTTGTGGCTAATTTGAGTCATTGAATCAAATATCAGAAGCGAACAAAAGAAATAGTGATAATTAACGCAGCAATGTTTCGCCTTTACATTGTGTTAGTGCACCTTGCAATTATTAAATGCTGTGCTGGATGTTGAAGTAAAAGCTACAACCTTTGATTCTTTTACCAATTTTCACAAGGGCGACGGTGACAGTAAGATCGTAAAGAAATATTATTACCTAAAACGTTTCGCCTCGTACAAATTACGACCATAAGCAAGCACGTAATTCCAGAGAGGAATTCGCCGCATCCGCCTCACGGTATTCAACTTGACGAACAATTTGCCTTAATTACGTAGGCCACATCCTCGTCTCGCGACTTTCGAGGGCTCGAAACTACTAACCGTCCCCAAAGTCCCAGAGAGATTGCGACGTTGTCGGAAAATCGTTACGCCGATCAACGATCGAATCTTAAACATGTAAATATTTAGCGGTAACCTCCACGCGATTCGTATTCACCGATCCCCGCTATCGAACTTCGAATATACACCAACAATTTCATTCAACATTCTGCGTTCTTAGTTGCCATTGGCCCGCGCGCGATGTTTACTCGAGCAGCGAGAAGGAAAGCCAAATAATACAGCTATTTAAACGAGACCTGCACGTGGACAGATTTATCGTTGCTGACGTCACCGGGGATCACGTCTTTGTATATAATAATCCACTAAACACTCGAGTACTTCAACACAGTGCGTCAGGATTGTCAGAAATTTGACAATTATACGACGTTTATTCTCGAAACTGTTGAAAGAGACAATCTGACATAGTCACTTAAATATCATTCAAATCTCAAATTTAAATAGCAGAGAACCGTATTCGATATACTTCTTTCCAGTGGGAAAATCTATTTCTTTATTTACAATCACCAGATGACCAAAATTACCTTTTCACAAACTACATACGTCTGTATTGACTTTGCTTTTTTTCTGATCGACAAACCATGCAGCGAGGTCAATATTCTGGGACAAACACAAGCCATACCGTCGCCACAGTTAAAAACACGAGGTTCCTTGAACTGAAATATTATTTCCGGTATGTCCTGTCTCAACCACGAATATACGCATACCTCGGACGGCCGTCGGTATTTCTGGAAGCGATCCAACGGTCCGCCAAAGCGATAGGAAGAAGGGCTCGATGATGTCGATTCCCTCTGGACGCGACAACCGAAAATACACTTCGCAACCGCGTAACGACTGCCACGAGGTGCACGAGAACACGCATCTAATCCCTCTGCAGTGGGTAAGTGGCCCCTTACGTCGGCATCTCGGTGGGTCTATTTCGTTTCATCCCGATTTAAGCTGAAAAGGGAGGCTCGAGCCAAAGCGTGTCCAATTCGATTTAGGGATTGACTTTCGAGACACGTGTCCCGGTGCCCGATTATTTGCCCCCATTCAGTGAATTACATCGCTCCACCGTCACGGAATAAAAAAAACGAACGAAGGGCGCTAGACAGCACAGGTTGCGTTGTCTCCCGTCGTCGTTCGTATCGATTTCTCTATAAGACGGATAACTACGTGGCTGGTAACTTTTCTCACGATCTATCTCGCACGAAGCAATGGTATTTCGAAATGGGAACGCGATACCTATTGACTCGACGATTATGAATCGAAGTCGGCACACGGCGGCACAAACGTTGCCTCGCGCGCGGTTTATTGGGAAATTCGACTGGAACGAAATAGCTAAATAGCCTTCGCTGGCCCGTTCGAGAGGATTACCCAGAAACCAGGAACGTTAAGGATCTGGCTCATCCCAGCTGTGCGTTAAGTTAAGAGACTGTTCGACCCGTACGTTGAACCGTACGTTGAAAGAAATATAATTGAAACGGTGAGTTCGTTTTGGTGGTCGAACGATATCGAGCGCCCCTCCGGTCGAAAGACTCGCGCAAAAAGCACGCCGATCGGACGAAAATAAAGGAGCGCGGGTAATAACACATCGCGTACACTTACCTCGGAGAGCGGTGTACTTAAAGGCACGATCCTATCCTCTCGTCTCTCTCTCCGTCTCTCTAGTTATCTCTCCGTCTCTTTAGCTGCTCGCCCGTTGTGGATCCATTCGAAATGGGAGAAAAGGTCGAGGCTCCGACCGTTTTCGCCGCGTAAACACTCGCGTTGCGGTGATCGCGGGGCCCACACGCAGCCAGAAAACACGGGAATCATTCGTTCGCGCCTCGTGCTTACATAGTTTTGCGTTCGCTCATTGTTGAATGTGGCCAAGCACGCCCCCTTTGAGAGACCGGTCGGCCGAGGAACGGAGAGAGCGAAGGAGGAGAAGGAGAGGGACAGGGACGTGGACAGAGAAAGGGGGCAAGAGAGGAGAAAAGAGCTAAGCCCGCGGAGAGAGCGAGAAAGGTATCGGCGGGCGAGGAAAGGGACAGGACGATCGAAGGGAATGCAAGGCGAAAGGAGCGAGAGAGTAACCGTGGCGACGACGCTGGGGCGAGGGAAGCGCGTCGCCCGCACGGATTTCTTAACCGCAGAGGACACACTTCGCGATACGTTCGATTCACTTATCCGCGCCGATCGATAATCACTGGCCAGACAGGCTTCCCGATCCACGAGCGGAAAGAGAAGGGGAAGGGAACACCGACCACCGGTGACAACTACTCGGCGACGATTGCGAGCCGATCCACGGGCAGCCCCCGTCTCGCGACTCGTCCTCAAGGGGACGAAGATCGGCGAACGATACCGATTTCACACGAAAATCGGTTGCTCCCCCCGGTCGGTAAACACAGTCGGACAAATTGGTGCACACACTCGCCGTCGGGGATCCGCGCGTTTCCTTGACTACCGATCATCCACTACCGATCCACGATTCTCACGCGGCGCTTTGAAACAATTGAAACATCCCCACGTCTGAGCGGTCGCCGTTGCACGCGATAAACCGTATCGACGTGTTCCACGTTGGAAGGAGCCGCTGCACGAGGCACATACACTTTCATACAATAGCACACTGACGCGAACGCGCGGGTCCTTTCCTCGAATCCCTTTTACCCAAGTCCCACGGCACAAAGCGTTGCTCCTTGGTCGCGGACCCGGCCTCTACTGAGGAGCAAGTACGCCAGGGGGCAGTCACGAGCAAGCGGCTGTTGAAGCCGGGAGCCTGAAAGACCGTCTTCAGAGATCCCTCGGTGCTCGTGCACGGTTTTAGTGGATGTACGGGGACGAGACGGACGAGCAAGCGAGTACGGTCCGCCCGCTCGCCTCGCGCTACTCGGACCCGAGACGACGACGACGTTCCATTGTTTCGTTGCTCCTGGCTCGGGAGCGTGGCACACAGATGCAGACGCGGTAGCGCACGTGCACGCCCGACCAACACTCATTGGCCACCGCGTGTACGTACGAGCAGGTTAGGGACACGCTCGCACACGCCGACCCCCGACCGCACACTCCACGCTATAA
Source organism: Andrena chrysosceles (assembly GCA_963855975.1). Lineage (NCBI taxonomy): Eukaryota > Metazoa > Arthropoda > Insecta > Hymenoptera > Andrenidae > Andrena > Andrena chrysosceles. The sequence continues at coordinate 8,770,280 of OY979767.1, read as the reverse complement.
ACCGACCGACCGACCAGTCACGCACGATCTCTCGCTCGTGTATGAATGTCGTGGTCCGGTTACCACCGGACCCGAACCCATCACGAACACAGAGGCCAACTTTATGGCCGTGCACACTCACACAGTGGTGGCTGGCTTGCTCGCGGACGAGGAACCTATCAAGGGCTCCCAAGTACCGGTGAAAATTTATTCTATACGCTCTTCTAGATAATACGTCTTTTAAGTCCCGACCTTGCAGTCATTTCGGGCAATTTCGCTGCCGCCTCGGATGGTATTTACTATTTAGCGGTTCAACGCCGGCTATGACCCCCAGAAGCGAGGTAGAAAGCGGTATGGGGGAGAGAGAGATTGGGAGAAGGGGAAGAGTGTGTCGAGGGGAGTGAGAAAGAGCAACGTGCTATGGCAACCCGAAGCGAGTGGGGGTGGGGGGAGCTGTAAGTTAGGTGGTGGGCTGTGGTGGGGGAAGACGATGTCGAGCAACCGAACTTGACCCTCGGTGGATCTGCATTTTCGTTGGATTGCTTAGTTGGGTGATGGAAAATTTTCAATCTGAACGTATGAGTCGACGATTTTCTTTTGTCGTGGAACATTTTATTGCGTTTGTATTGTGTTTGTATTGATAATAATATGTTACCTTGTAGATTTGACGTGCTAGAGTACTTTTTCTTTTGTAAACAAGAGTGTGTTGATAGTCTTGAGGAATTAATTTGGACGAAATGTTGGTGGTGTCACTTCGAACGATTTTATGGGCAGATAATAAACGTTAATGTTTTGGAAAATCGGGCGAAATGGATCGCGAACTTAAGTTTGTTTTCAGTATTTAGGTTTTACTTCAAGGTGATATTTATATATATACATTTTGCGGGGAGATGAAGAAGGGGAAGATAAGGTCGATCGTAGGGGCAGAGGGTAAAAGGGCAAATGCATGAAGATACTGGATGAGTTACGAAGCATGTGGTTGGGTGGGGAGGAGAGAGAGGGCAGATGAGATAGATAAGAAATGACGGGAGGAGCGGGGAACATGAAAAAGGAACAATTTTACAGTAAAAATAATAGAAAAGTCCAGGATTTGTGGTGATTTTTGATTGCTGATTAATTACAAATAAATAATACATACTAACAAAATGATACTCTTTCAATTTAAAAATTCTTTTTCATATGAATGTGTTGAACTGGGTGCTATAAAACATGATTAGAGAAGACACAAAGTGACGCGAAGTCGATAAAGGAAGAAACTATGTTAGCAAAGGATAGAAAGTTCCCCTGGATGATTGGTGCCCGTTACTCCAGCGCGTCATTTGGGTTGCCTACGCGTAGGCTATAAATGTTACCCCTGCGTAGAAGCTATAAATGTTTAACAGTCTTAATAAATAAAGCTGCTTCTTAACGACTAACATTTCAGTATCTATTTGCACTTATCGTGCTCCACGTTTCGAGGATAGCCGTTTCCAAAAAAACATTGCTCGGAAACACGACTTGGTGGAACAAATAATAGGGGAAAAATATTTTTTTACTATTCATGACTTCTAATAGTGGGCAAAAGTTGCTTTTTATAATGGTATTTAAGCTGCCAAAGTTTGAACGTGATCAACAAATTTTTTAGGTGCCGCAAGCCCTTCAAATATTAATATTTACTGAAATATTAATTTTTACTGAAATATTAATTTTTACTGAAATATTAATTTTTACTGAAATATTAATTTTTACTGAAATATTAATTTTTACTGAAATATTAATTTTTACTGAAATATTAATTTTTATTGAAATATTAATTTTTACTGAAATATTAATTTTTACTGAAATATTAATTTTTACTGAAATATTAATTTTTACTGAAATATTAATTTTTGAAAGGCTTGCGGCTCCGCAAAAAATATTTACTGAAATATTAATTTTTGAAAGGCTTGCGGCTCCTCAAAAAATATTTACTGAAATATTAATTTTTCAAAGGCTTGCAGCTCCTCAAACAATATTTACTGAAATATTAATTTTTGAAAGGCTTCCGGCTCCTCAAAAAATGTATTGATCACGATCAAACTTTGGCAGCTTAAATACCATTATAAAAGGCAACTTTTGCCCACAATTAGAAGTCATGAATAATAAAAAAATATTTTGCGACTATATTTCATTCCACCCTAGTTATCATTATTCCTTCACTCTTATTTATCTAAATAAAAAATACTTTACTACTTCTTGAGCCTCTGCCAGTAAAGTGGCTGCCTTAGAACAGTAGAGCAGCGTCAGAACCATTGAGAAAGAAATAAAGCGAAAGAAGTATCGCATGGTAGGCGCGCCTATGACGCAGAGACACTCGGAGTCACGGCTGCGTAGCAGGTTTCATACTCCCAGGGGCACAGACTAGAGGCGCGTCTACAAAGATCGCTTTCAATTAACATTCTACCAATCATTTCTATTACATACGACACGCGTTACTTGCATCACACACTGCATACTTATTTTCTTCTACGCAACACGCATTACACACATTTCTTCTGCACACAATTCTCAACCAAGGACTAATCGCAAAGAAACTATAAATAAAAAAAAGAAGCTTAAACCATTCAAAACCATCTAATATCTTCTCCATTACAACTTCGCCACCACAAAATTCTCTCGAGACGAACGGCCTTCTCAGACTCTCAGACGTAAATACTCCGTTCAATTCACTCGACCTCCCAACCCCTCTCCTTTATTGCAGCCCTTAACGAGCTTAATGCACTTAATGAAATACAGTTCCTGTTTACTCCGTCGATTTCATTAACGTCCATATTTTAACACATATATCCCATAGACGACGGAGGTGCCAGATTTAGTAGGTGAGTGATACAAACGCAGAATTTAAAATTTAAAATTTTATATCAAACTGATTTTAAAAAAAAATTTTTATTTAATTACTTTTTTGTGAAAATAGTCACATTCCCTCTGGATTAGTTTAATGACCTGGGACACATTTCGTGACCCCCGACTTTACCGTTCGAAAGTTTTTAGGCGACAGACAAACACACACTTTCTATTTTATATATTAAGATTAATTACGTAAAAATATGACTTTTAAACGTTCTTTATCTCGTGATCTAATAAAACTCGACTACTTATGTACATACATCAATTCTACTCCCACTTACGTCAGTTATTACGGAATCAATAAACCATTCAAGTAAGGAAGTAGAAACATATGCCGTATATCACGTGCGGAAATTCTTCCGTCCCATTTACTTACTATACTAACTGAACGCCCATGGGCGTTTCTCGCACAGTATATTGTATATGGTCCGTCTTGCTCAAAGGGTTAATAGCATCAACTTAATATGCAAGTTCGTGGAACCCTGTTCACAACTGGAGGCTACTCTCCCCGAAATTGATTGATCGAACGCAAAAGTTCCGATGTCGAGAGCCGATCGCGCTCGATGAGAGGAGAGCCGATCGCCGAGCGCGTTGGTTTCCGCGGCGGTGTGTTGGTTAGCCACCGGTGTAGGTGTACGCGTCGCCGTGGGTCGTAGGTGTACAGCTTCGCGGTTTGGCGCGGCGGCGTGCTGTTCTTGGCACAGTTTCTGACCATCTCCTATTGCGAGCGGACCGCGCTGGACCTAAGCGTAATTTCGTTGCGCCTCGCGGGACCAAAGCGTTCCTCTCCTCTTCTCGGCCTCGCTCGCCCGGCTCCGCGGGTTTTCGCCGACGCAAGCTTCCTATTCCTCCCGAAGGAACGATCCTTCTCGCCGTTTTCGTCGATCGCAAAAAAGTGAGTAGATTGCGAAATATTGATCGGCAGCCACCAGTGAAAACGGAGAATCGCGAATGTATTTTATAATAATAAAATATAATACGTCGCAACGAAATGCAAAGTTAAAGGAAATTTGAAAAACAGTGACGGTGGGCGGTGATCGAGTCGATGTTTTTTTAGTCGACGGTGAACAGTGAAAAAGGTTTTATTATATGAAGTGTGTTTTGCATTTCGGATTTTGGAATCTTTAGGGAGATCGATGGGTTGTTGATTCGTTATTCGTTTCGATGGAAATTACCGGAGCAGAATGTTTAATAAGTTCGTAGTGGACGCGGTAAGTGAAACGTACCGAAGCGCAAGTTTCAAATCCCACATGACGAATAAACTGCGCGGTAGTTTCAGCGTGGATTCTCCAACCGTTCCAGATCGATTTCACTGTATATTACTTGGTAACTTCGGGCAGTAATTTAAAGCACTCAATCGCTGACGAGCGTTTTTTACAAATGTGACTCTATATTGAGATTAATACCACGAGAAGTGAAGAGTTGAAATGGTGAATCTTGTAAATAAGTGCCAGTAGTGACAATTTTCAGTATTTTCTTTTTAACCGCAGAGGCGTTGGTACTTATGATCTCAGATCTATCTTGCGACAGCTATTCTAGATCTAGAAACTAAAATAAATCACGCTTATAGCGTTTATCACTTTATTCATTTATTGGAATTTATTTATATATTTATTCTATTATTTTTTAAAATTTAAAAAAAATTATGAATAAATAAAATGAATATATAAATTTACATACTTTTTCTCTAAAAAAATAATGTCTGATTTCTTTGCCACTTGCGTCGATCACCGTTTCAACTCCTCAATTAATTTAATTCGAGAATAACGGGAATTATAGAATACAAATATCAATTTTACGTAGTTGCTTTTTTAAAAGGAATGTGGTTAGTATATGAAACTTTGTGAACACGACACAAGAACCGCCTATTGCCTTGGTAATCGCTGGTAATCATGAGGAATTATATAATCGTCCGTTGTGAAGCGGCGATTTCTTTAGTTTGCTCGTATAATGAAGTCGCGAGGACGCACGATAAAAATTGCCAGGGGCACAGTGTTTGTTTACCGCGCACGGTGCACGGTGTGCAAATAACGTTCAAAATTCCTTGTCGCTGCTTGGGAAACACTGTTCGTAAAGATAACGCGTCACTGTGCCCGCCTGATGTCGAAATTTTTCTAAAAGAAAAAGTAAAGGTCGAAGTTTCTTTCTTTTACAGCGATAAACTTGGACACTTTTTCATTATCGAGTATCATGTAGCTTTTTTTCTTCATCTGACCTTGTGTCTTCCCTTATTTCAATCAAGGGTCACGATCTAGTCGGTCGTATTTTGGAGGAAAACGAAACTGAAATGTGGTGGCTGATGTGTATAAAATAATTTTACTGTCATTTTTATGTGGTGTTAGAATTCTTTCACGTAATTGGTGTTTGATTGAAAATTACTGGTGTTGGGGAAAAGTCAATTACTCTCACGTTTTAGCAAGTATTTGGAGTTCTAAAAAAGTAGGCTAGAGTAGATATTGTTAATTTAAAATTAGATTAACACGTCGCACGTTCCTTCTCAACGTGAGATTTGTTTTAAAAGCATACGTAGTATTTTTCCTTTTTATCTAACTTTCCTTGATAATGATCATAATCAATGATCGAAACGTTGGAATTTGATAAAATTTTCAAAAATTGCAAAATTGCTTCAATTTACTTAGTTAATAGACCGAACCTGTGCGCCGATATCATTTCTTCTAATTTAAAAAATCTAGAATATTATTATTAAATGGAGAATATTAGCAACCAAGCATTGAAATTTCAATGTATTTTGCTTCTATATTCTTTTGCAATTTATAGATGGTATTAATTAATTAACTGGTTAATAAATGCATTATTAATCGTTGTTAGGACCGAAGGAGAAGTGTTTTAATCGGGAACGATATCACGACACAAATGCACCTGAAAACTATAATTGTACGCTGAATGCCTTTCCCTGAATCCGCTTTTTATTGCAAAGCAGATGCTTTGGCCGAGTTTCTTGTGGTCGTTGGTAAACAGACGGCAACATCCGAGTACACAGAGAGCGAAAAGGGAGGGCAGCGAATGCCAGTTGCGTTTCTCAAATAAATGAAACCGAGGCGCGTTTCTTGGTTGCGCGTGATTCGAATGCATCGCGACTCTCTGCGTTTAATTATTTCTTCCTGCATACCGCTTACTGCTACTCGAGCTTCTTTCCATTGCCAACAAGCTGATGATTATGAGTGGCAAAAAGTATTAGCAAGAGATATTCAGATTTTTGGTAGGACTACAAAAAATAATAAAAAAAATAATAGATTGCTGTATTCAATTACAGGAAAATAGTAGCTTTATTACAGTTTTTACAATTTCTGCTATTTTTGTTCTATTTCTGAAAAATACTTTTTTCATTTTAATGAAAGTTTTACTCATACAAATATCGTGGGTCACGTGGCACGAGTCGTTTTAAATGTCTGCTATTTAAATTCCCATTCAGTAACAACAACAGTTATTGCGCATACATGTTGTGAAAAAATGTTTTTTATAGGTGCATCGATTATGGAGTATGAAAAGTAACTATTTGCATTTGCGAATATGTAATAATCTGGAACGTGTATAAATAGGCTCTTTAAATCTTACTCGGTTTGTGTTCTTATTTCCTCGAATAATCTTGTGTTTATTCGCTACAAGCTTTACTACACGGCTTCGGCTTCATAATTTAGATTCTGATATTATCAAAAGAAGTTTATGTTTTATTTTTTTTTTGTGTAAATAGTCACTTTTATCTGGATTAGGCTGGAATAATCATAGAATAGAATAGAATAGACAGTTTTTAAGCGACAGACAAACACAAACATATAAATTTCTTTTATTTATATATTCAGATGTATTTATTAACGAAATTCCTTAGTCGACTTTCCTCTATTTTATTATTTGATTTAATGACTATTTCTGTGTTTTTGTCGCTCAACTCTTGAATCATCAGTTGACTTTCTCCGTCTTTATTAATTGATTTGCTCCAACATTTCTGTTCTTATCGCGTGACTCTTTTAGTACCTCGATCGCCTTTCTTCGTTTTTATCACTTTTGATATCCCCAAACTACTCAGTGTTTATCATCCACTTGTTATTGAAATTCCACAGTCAACTTTTCTCTTCTTTTTCACCCGATTTCCTCTCGCAACTCTCTTCGCCTCTGTTACATAAGTCTCTTGCGTTTTTTTCTCAAAGCTCCTCTAAAACAAGAAACGAAAGTGGCTCACAATTCCAGCATTCCATTTGAATAATTATCTACCAAAATAATCAATAACTAAAGTATTTAATTCGTAAAGTAAACATAAACTAACTTCATTACTGGACATTAATCAAATTCCAAAAAATAAAATTAAATCACATAAATGTTGATTTTAGAATTTCATTAAAAATACTTAAATTAATTTAATTACTGAAGGCTATAAATTGTACCTTTTTACACAAGAAAAAAATTCTTACCATAACACATACACACACAATTTCGATTATTAAATAAATAGCAACTGTTTTTCCTTTCACCGAATTTCCAGAAGAATACATCGCCCACGTTCTTCCACAGTGTGTCCCCTCCAACAGTCCATCTACCACGCCATCCTAATCGCTCGTCCATTACTTCATCTACTTCTTCTCCCTCATGGAAGCCTCCCTCATCAATCCGTCACCATTATCAAGCTAACCCGAACTACCAACCGCGAAGAACGAAAGAAACAAACCCCCACAAAATCAAAACATCCCAACTCACAACGAAACATATCGAACCCGAAAATTCTGATTTTAATGAAACTCCGTACGATTGTAGAGCATGTCGGAGTATGTAAGAAACGATTTTTTTTCTGCGGAAAAACATTCTGAGGCGATGAAATCAGCCCCCAAATTTTTAGCGATTTTTCGTTTTTCGAGTATAACTTTGGACGTACAAAAATTTCTTTTGTAGCGCGTTATACGGCATCAAACACTGAACATTTTGTCCATTTACGGTTTTCTTCTACCTCGCACCGTTACAAAGTTATACTCGAAAAACGAAAAATCGCTGAAAATTTGGGGGCTGATTTCACCCCCTCAGAGTGTTTTTCCGCAGAAAAAAAATTCGTTTCTTACATACTCCGACATGCTCTACAATCGTACGGAGTTTCATTAAAATCAGAATTTTCGGGTTCGATATGTTTCCTTGTCAGATAACCGAAATCAACACGATCGAACAGTCAAAAAATATAGAAGCCCAAAGTAATGCCAAGCTTATCAGTCTACCAAACCACATCCACGTTTCCGCGGATGGTCCACGAAGATCGTAGACAACAGACTAAGAAGGATGCTCGCTGCGCGCTGGGAAAAGTAAAAGGAGGCCAGCCTCTCGTTCGCGACCGAACCATGGAAATAACGTGTGCATAAAGTGCGCAGCAAAGTGCCTAAGCGGCAGAAACATGCGTCATGAACGTGCAAACAGCGTGGATCATCATCAACCTCTCTTTGTGGAGCGCGATTTGCAAAGGGAATCGACGGTCCCTCTTTTAGCGATTGCTCTGAAGGATCGTGGAATGAAACCGAGGTTCTAGTGTGCAAAAATGAATCCGCGGGGCATGTGGTCACTGCTTTTCCCTTGGCGAACGCGGAAATCGATTGTCAGGATGGCGACGCGTTGCGGAATCGATATTCTGCTAGCAACGCTGCACCTGACTCGTAGGTCGTGACGGATGCTGCACAAATAAAGACCCCCGATAAAGATCTGAGTCGGAAATACTCGCTGATGGTCCTGGAAAGGTGACTCGATGGATCGTAACAGCGACGTCATTCATGAGTGGGTGTCGCGCGTGGACGTAAACACTCGTCGTTGGATTGTTAAGTTTAGGGGGTTTTTAAACGATTTTTTGTTTCTTTCGCTTCGTGTTGAGAAACTGTGTTTTCTTGGTATTCTGAAGTTAGTGGTGTGGAATTGATATGAGTTGAACTTAATTTGTTTTAAATTGAGGATGTTTTTTTTTATTTTGATGGGTGGGAGGGGGAGAGGGAAGATCTACCTTGGGAGAGGAAGCAGAGATCGAGTTATTGTAATTATTGAGCTATTTTTCTAGCTTCTTTGAGTAATATTAAAGGATTCTATTTTTTTGATGTTTTATTTTTTTTATTGTTCTGAGCTTGACATTGGGGGACTCATCTTAATTGAATTCTGCTAGGGAGCTATATTTTAAACCTTCGTGGTCACACCACATTTAATGTCTTTGCCAACATTTCTTTAAGTATTTTGACCTTAATAGTAAAATTGAAAAATTTGGTGAATTTTTACCAAAAAACATGGATTTTAGCTGTAATCATTTTTTCAAATACACCTTTCAACTTATCAAATTTAGATTTCTAGAAAAAGACTATTAAAGCATTACGTATGTATAATTAACCCTGAAAAGTTAAAAGATACAAAAATATGAAAATGATAACAAGAAAAATGACTTTTCCTTTTAATATTATCGTTGACTGGAAACCTACTTTTATAGAAGGGGCAAAGTGATAAAATTAAGTTCTCTGAATTCCAAAAATCTATCTAACGTAACACTATGATTAAATATTGCAATAGCTGAGACACAGATAATAATAGTAGTACTAATTATACTATAACAAAAGTGGCTTCCAATTTATCATTCTCTACGAGTTCGATAGCAACCGATAGTTTCGTTCCATCGTAATCAAGGAACGAAGAAATTCCACTATAAATAAAAGGCTCGGCGATCGATCCTCTGGAATCTTTCAAGGAAGGGCAGCGCCCCGATCGAAGAAGAGGAAGCCATGCTAAGTGGCCAGCCCACCCTTTCCCTGCTTCCTGTTAACGGTCGTGTGTCTGGGTTGAGAATAATGGAGCAGACACTATAAACGCGCGTGTCAAGTGGTTTTCTATTTTTCTTCCATGTTCCTCACACGTGGCTAGCCTAAATTTAACGTGGATCCTGGTTCTCCTGCAATTCCGCTCGAATTCCTTTTAGACCAGGAGCGTGCAAGCATTTGCTCGCACGAGCAGCCGCGAGTTGCTCTTTGCTCTTGGAGCGACGAGGCCGGGCAACTCGTGGCCCCAGGAGCAAAAGTTCCATGGCGGGGCAATCTTGTAGAATGCAGAGACTTCGTGAAAAAATCGCTTCGAATTCTGGAAAGAAGTTTCGAATCGCTTTTAATTTTGGGCAGAAGTTTCGAATCACTTTGAATTCCAGGCGAAAGTTTCAAATCGTTTTGAATTCTGAACAAAAGTTTTAAATCGCTTCGAATTCTGGGCAGAAAGTTCGAATCGTTTCGAATTTTAAGCGGAAGTTTTGAATCGCTTCAAATTCTTTGGACCAAAGTTTGGAATCACTTTGAATTCCAGGCGAAAGTTTCGAATCCTTTTGAATTCTGAACGAAAGTTTTGAATTGCTTCGAATTCTGTGGAAAAGTTTCGAATCGCTTCGAATTCTGAACGAAAGTTTCGAATCGCTTCGAATTCTGAACGAAAGTTTCGAATCGCTTCGAATTCTGAACGAAAGTTTCGAATCGCTTCAATTCTGAACGAAAGTTTCGAATCGCTTCGAATTCTGAACGAAAGTTTCGAATCGCTTCGAATTCTGAACGAAAGTTTCGAATCGCTTCGAATTCTGAACGAAAGTTTCGAATCGCTTCGAATTCTGGGGAGAAGTTTCGAATCGCTTCGAATTCTGAACGAAAGTTTCGAATCGCTTCGAATTCTGGGGAGAAGTTTCGAATCGCTTCGAATTCTGAACGAAAGTTTCGAATCGCTTCGAATTCTGGGGAGAAGTTTCGAATCGCTTCGAATTCTGAACGAAAGTTTCGAATCGCTTCGAATTCTGAACGAAAGTTTCGAATCGCTTCGAATTCTGGGGAGAAGTTTCGAATCGCTTCGAATTCTGAACGAAAGTTTCGAATCGCTTCGAATTCTGAACGAAAGTTTCGAATCGCTTCGAATTCTGGGGAGAAGTTTCGAATCGCTTCGAATTCTAAGCGGAAGTTTCGAATCGCTTCAAATTTTCTGGACCAAAGTTTCGAGTCACTTCAAAATCTCTGGACCGAAGTTTTGAATCACCTTGAATTCCGGTTGAAAGTTGCGAATCACTATGAATTCCGGGCGAAAGTTTCGAATCGCTTCAAATTCTCTGTACAGAAGTTTCCCCAGAGATCTCGCCCGGCCCGCCAAAATTTTTCCCAACCATCCCAATGCTCGGGTTCCCAAGCCCCCAGCCTCAAGAAATTCTTGTTTCAAATAAGATTCGAATCGCTTCGAATCTTTAGAGAATAAAATATCTTCGAATCGCTCCACCCCTCACTGACGATCCCTACTAACCCTACTCCCTCACACCACGCTTTTACCCTCACGCATTTTCTCGCAACTACCAAAGTGCTGCTCCACCCTCTCCCACACAAGTGCAAACCTCAAACGTGCCTGCTCTACCCGATCGATATCACGAATTACATTCCCTTTTACAAAACCTAAGTCCCCTATACCCAACCTTCTTACTCTTTAACAGAACAGTATATGTACGTATAATTAACTTCCTTCTAACATCAACTCTCCATTACATGCTCCACCTACGAGCCCCAATCGCCTTGAACACTTCCCACTCACAGCAAACAGTTAAGTGACCAAGACTTATCAATCCTCCACCGGAACGAACTATTCCTGAATTACGAAATCCCTCAGATTCCAATATTACTCTTGCAACACTCCTTCGGATCAATCGTCATAAGATTGATTAGATCACTCGTCATAGGATTATCCAGAAGTACTTACGTCATATCGAATGAAACTTGTGGCTGGGTTCAAAGGAGACATTCTACCCAGCTTACGTGTTCACAGTTGCATCCACGAGGAAAACATTCTCCCGAAGACGAGCTTCGCCTTCATCGCCCGATGACGCATCTGCTTTTTTGCTTCGAAAAAGGTGGCCCGTCTTTGAGTCAACATGTATCCAAGTGTGAAACGAAATGTCGCACTTAGCAGCTTTTTTCTGCGATCAGAGGACGTGCATGCATTTCCATTCCGACTGACGCATAGAATTCCGATGGGGAGGTGGGATTAAAATGATTAGACGCGCTGACCCATTCGAAGCGATTAGATACGGGGTTCACCACTCTATTTCCACGCTCTCGCCTTTGACACGGACCCGCGGCGCTCGATTCACCTAAGCTGACCTAATTCGATGTGTCATCGCCGTTTATAGACCCGCGTGTCTAGTTGCGTGCAAATGTTATTCCGCAACGCATCGCTGGACGCGTAATTCGCGTGGCAGGACTTCGTTCCAGCTGAGCTTTTTCTTCGGCCAAGCGAGACATGAGTATACTGAACGAGATCGAAGGAAAAAGTGTTTGTACGATATGTCTCGTTTATCGGCGCTTTGACATTTGTATTTTATACTTTCCTTTACACTTTTAGTAGGTAAACTCTGGGGATTGCTTGTATTTACATGGGAATGAGTATTAGTTTATTTTCCACACTTTGAGGGGGCAAGGTTTTGAGAAATGCTTCTTTAAAGTTAGTTGGACCTTTTTGAGAGATCGACTCTGCTGGGAATATTTTGTTTAAAATGTAGAAAATAAAGTCTTTGCTTGGATTTGGTTTTGAATTAAAAATTCCAGGGTTTCAGGTAATAGTTTTGATAGTTTAAAACTAAAACTAGGGAAGAAAAGCAGAAATAGAAAATTAGGGAAAAATTAAGATAGAGAATCTAAACATTATTCTGACGCATAGTGTAACAATATATATCGTCGAGCTTTACATTTAAAATCGGGAAACGAATTTAGCCCTCGAATATCAGGTGGAAGAGAATTATAATAATGAGCCGAAATATAGGCGAAGGATGATTCAAATTTAAATGGTAAACACTTTTTATTCAGCTTAGTGTTTCCTATAAACCCTCAAAACCCTTTTCATTAACGTTCAATAATTTGGTGCCTCTTATTTTCAAATATTTTACAAGAGTGCCTTATAATCACTCTTAGTCAGAGCTCTTTTACAAAAGGCAAGGAAAGTGAAATAATCTGTGCATATATTTGAAACATGCCACGAAAGTTTCTGATTTGCTAAATCTGTAAAAGTCGAGTAGGTCACGGATTCGCGTGTTTTCGAGTCGACTGGGATTGATGAGCAACAGGTGGCAATGGCTACAGAATCGTTGTAGCTTTTTACGCGAGGTGAACGAGAGAAATCGCGGGAACAACAGGCTCAGATGCGTTTCCTTATGGGGTCTGACAGACCTCGACGAGCACTCGTGCTCGCCCTGACCATCACGGTCACGCGTATCCACCGATCTCTCATGGCGATCTTCTTTTCCCGTCCCATCGATCGCCACTGATTCTGCTCTTCCTCCATTTCCGTTCGCAAGTGTTCCGCGAAATTCCCATTCTAAGGGAGCCACGAAATCATCCCTTGTTTGGATCGGAATAAATTATTTGAGTTTATTTTCAAACGATAAACAGAATGAAGGATACTTTAGATTTTGATTTTTATTTCCCTTTGGAAAGGTTGATCTTTTCTTTCTTCAAAAATTCTATGATCTGACGTAGATTCACCTGAAGCGATGATTGACAGTTGGTAGTACTGCGAGAAGTCCGTGGAGATTTTAAATTATTTATAAATTAACTACTGTTCTTGCCTGAAGGACCTTGAATCTCAAACGAGGCACCGAATGTAAGGAAACCCTTGGGAAATCGAGCTGTGTCTTCAAAGATTCAGGAATGCCGTACGAATTAATTGGAATAAAATGGTGAGCCTCGAGGATTGTTCAAAGAAAAGGTCAAGGTGGCCTTGCATTAAGAATTCAACGTCGACAGTACTGAAAAGACACCATTAGCATTCAAATATTCTGAAAAAGTTCCTCCTAACCATAGAAAGTATAAAGAGTCGAAAATTAAAAAGCTCGATTAAAACTTCAATATTTATTTATTTATTTACAATGAATAGGTAAGACGCATTCAGTGACAGAAATAATAGAAAATAACACAGAACAGACGATTAAGAATTACCACTAAAACAAAACAGAAAGTAGCGGGGAAAAATAAATAAAGAGAACAATAATAATAAATCTTAAGTCCTACTGATAGTTATTATCGCTCTATATACACTGGCTTTAAACGAGGAGAGAGATCCATAGAAGAAATCAATACCAAGCTCCACTGGCACTTCAACTACCACCAAGTTTAGCACTAAAAAGTTCAAACAAGACCTTCATCCAACAACATAAAGTTAGACAGCAACTTCTACGATACCAAAAGAAAAATATCAATTTCCATGGACTGAGAAGCAACCCCCTCCTCTTCACCCTTAACCAGTGACATCCCACTTTGTGACATAAGCGGTAACATGGAGTCTCACAAACTCTTTTTTAATAATAATTTGACAATTTCAAGCCTACATTTATTTTTAACATATATCTACTGGAGTTATTAATCAGTGAATTTATTAGTAGGTACATTTTGGTTCAAAACCACCGAAAGTTGTCTTCATGGAACGACATTTTGCAAAACAAGACCGAATGAAGAGAACGAAAATATAAAAAAAATAATTCTGCAATAATTCTCCTACAAACTTCTCTATAACTCATTACACCTGTAATCACACTAAAAGGAATCGCCAGGATATAAATCCGAAAACGAAAGGAAGCAGAGGCACGGTTGACCATGGCGAATAAGAAACATGAGTGGGCAAAGGAGCTCACTTCCTCCGTTCCTCTACGAGCCATGTAAGGCTCGGCGATCCAGGCTACGTGTGACACAACAACCAATTGCGGAAGGTGAATTAACCGTGACTGCGTTTCGTTCCCAGCCTCGCTCCAGATCTCGCTTTAGCCGCGGCTGTCGATTAATTACCAGCTGCTTAATCGACGCTGTATCGTTTCGATCAATGAGCCCGTTGTCCCTTGGATCGCGATCGCTAAAAAACTAGTAACCACCGTGGAGTACGCGGAGGTTGTTAAACAACACGTTTCTCGGCGAGACAAAACGTGGGATCGTGCTATTACACCGTGAGACATGACCGTTTTTGCGACATAGTTCGTTCTCGGTTAAGTTAATTGGGGTAGAGGTGTGTGTTACAGTTGGGGGATGTGGTATTTTTTAGAGTAAAATTTATTACGTTTGAATTGGGATTGTTTCGTTTGATTGGATTGAGGCTCTTGTTGCGAAGAGCGTAGATGGCACCTAGTTGATGAAGTTGAGGTTTGAGAACGGGCTGAGGTAGTTGTTGTAGTTAGTTAGTCGAGGTCACTGAGTTGAAATGTCTATTTTACCGTTTCAGTGAATTAATTACGAAGTTTGGTCATTAAACTTTGCTTTCCTCGGTGAAGGCGTCACCACATTATTCTGTCTTCTGCTAAGGTTCACACCTCAATGTTCCAACCCTCTATCGACTACAGTTAGAATAAAATTAACGGGGCTTGAAACCACAGAGACATGCACCTACCCTCACAATTTACTCTTTTGCCATTTCCTCGCTTAAAATAAATTCCCTCGAAAAATAAATGATCTTTATGCATTTTTCACTAGAAAAGGTTATAATATGTATTGAAATATGTTTTTGGGTTTTATTAATACACTCGTTAAGGTACAAACAATAGTTTTGTTTCATGTTTTCATAAAAAAACTTGTTTCAAAAAATTATGTTAGAGGTTCTAGTACGAATGAAATGCCTCAAGGTTTTTTTAATCAGTCTATTAGGTTTTTGGCAGCGCTACACTAAGCGCCACCTAAATAGAAAATGCATCAAGATCGAAAACATGAAAGAAATTTTTTTTGTACCCCAACAAGTGTATTAATAAAAGCCAAAAACACTTTCTAGGATATATTCTAACCTGTTCCTGTAAAAAATCATAAAAATCACCTATTTTCAAGCGTTTCGACTGGATGGTCCCCTTAAAGGGAAGTAGGTAGTCGAAAAATCTATTTTGTTTATTGCATTTTCCGAAAGTACTATCTTTTCTGAATAAAATACCGCTTGGATTATACTAAAATTCACAAAATTTGTAGATTTGGCAGCTGAAAACGTCAAACGGCAACCTATAGCGTCGCCTTTGCCAAGAAACTTTAAACGCGTTTTTCTCACAAACAATGATGGTGTTCTACTAAAATTCGGTGACTTCATAATCTTTTTTATGAAAACCTCGTATTTTTACGGACCATATCAGAGGTTTGCGCCGAAATAGCACATATTGTACACATCCCCTAATTTTTCCCAAATCGATCTAAACTTCCATTTTTCCTGATTTTGCAGTCAGGAAAAATGAAGAGAAAAAAATATTCGAGAAAAACGCGTTTAAAGTTTCTGGGCAAAGGTTGCCGCTTGACGATTTTAGCTGCCAAATCTACAATTCTGCGAATTTTACAATAAACCAAGCGGCATTTTATTCAGAAAAGATACCACTTTCGGAAAATGCAATAAAAAAATCCATTTTTCGACTGCGTAGTCTCCTTAAGCTTTCACTCTCAAGCAAACCAAAGGTGAGGATCCCTTCTTGATAAGTTGTACAAGAGGAAGAGTTGCTCAGATCATAAGCACCTGAAGGCAAAATTGATTCTACGGTGAAATTTTCAACAGCATTAGCAGCGTCTTTGAATATAATAAAACACCGAGTTCCCTTCGCGACGAAGGGTTTCTTCTCGGGCTTTCAGCACCGGATGCGCCGTCTGCAAGAACAACAAACGCGGAAAGGAAGGTCAGCAACGGGGAGACAGAAACCGCTGAAGAAGCTAAAATAGACGCTGCCCACCTATGCCAATGACCCATATTTCCTCTATTCTCGGCCCGCCGCGAATTAAACTTTTCTGTTTAATGCCACGCGCTCGAGATCACGAACGTAGAGATCGCGGCAACCTCAGGTTCCTTCTTTGCATTTCTCCCTGATTCTTGCTCCACTTTGCAAAACCCCTCTTCGAAAGATTCTCTCTTTTCCACCCCCAAGAAACAGCTAGCTTGTCCATTAATAACGGACCCTGGGACCATTTTGACTCATAACACAATTTTGTACACCCAATTTTCAAAATAAACTTTTACGGTAGATTCGAAACTTATTATAGTTTAAAATATTTAATTTATTAAATTGGTGTTGTTGATAAGTAATAATGGGTGGGTCTATTTTGACCCAGCACACGTCGAGCGAGGGATAAACAGAAGTAAATGCTTTAAACTTGATTTTCTAGTGAAATTTCGAATTTTGCATCCCATACTTTTAATACCGAAACCGAAAATTTCGGTGTTTTGCAATTGGTATCTATGCTTATAGGGATTGGAAAGTTTTGTTTCGTTGCTGTTCGTACGCGGTTAAGATCAAGCTCTGGCGGCGCCGAGCGTTCCGTTTTGCATACGAGTAATTTTTAGAAATCTCTGCGTCGCGTTCCGCCTGAAATACAAATGAGTAAGATGAACGACGGAAGCGTCAGCCCCGACGTAACGCAGCGAGATGTTAATGGGACGATTACGACATGTCGCTGTGCAATGACGATTTGATGGAAGGAAGTGAAAATTTCTCGCGCCACTTTACTCATTCAGTAATTTCTGTTTCCATATAATGGATTCAAGAGTAGCTTAAATCGTGTCTTCCTGATTTCTAAGTGGCTTTTACGACTTCGTTCTTTGCAATCTCACTGCAATTAAAGATGAAGGAATAGGAGTAACCTAACTGAAATCGAAATCTAATCCAAACCCAATAATTTCAAGATGAACTTAAATCGTTTCTTCTTGAATCTCCAGTAGATCTTCTGACACAACAGTTTGCACCCTCACCAAACCTAAAACTCGTGGAATAAACAGAAACACCAACATTGAAACTCATTAACAGAAATTTAAGTGCTTCCCACCTTTTCAGCGTTTCCTTTCTATTTTTTTTAAATAATTTACAGTTTCTCCCTGTCGTACAATTGATGAATGAATCTGGAACGCCTTTTCGCCGAGAAGCAGGAGCCGATTGTCGATCAGCTTTAAAAATACGCGAGCAACAGTTGAGATTCTAAATCTACTCGTGATCTGAATTCTATCGGGCGTCTATTCGTGCGCACCTCACGACAAACGTATCCGTGAAACAATCGGGAAAGCAAAAAACGATATTGGTCCCTCTGCCTTCTTCAAAGTTTTCACATTACTGACTTTTTCTTTCAGGATGCAGCTCTCGTCATGTTGTGGTTGCTACTCCGTGAGGTCGGGTACTATAATAATCGGGATATTGGACATAGTGAGTACAGTGCCTTTCGTGACGATGCGTTAATATTATTTAAACGAGGCTAAAGCACATTTAACGATCCCTTTTGTATCGCTACTTAGATACTCTCGATCATCACGCTGGTCTTGACCTTCGTACTGAACGTTGAGTGGAAGACGATACTGATCGACGTGGACCAAGATGTCGTCAAGATTATTTACGCCATAAATCTCTGCATGACGATCTTCATAGCGATCTTGCTTTTGATTGGTGTCTTCAAGGTGAGTTGTCTTACTATCTTTAAGATGTCGAGTGGTGCAAGGTGTTAAGGGGTAATGCCACAGTAGATTTTGAGAATTTTTTTATGCGAGTATTGTGAATGGAATACAAAATCTACTTGAAGGCCTTTATTGTAAATACCTTGAAGTATGATCCCAATTTTTGATTAATTTTTTTATTACAAAATGGCGGCGCCACAGCTCAACAAACGAAACTTTTTCTGATAAACAGTCTTCCGCGGCCGGAAAGATTTCTCCTTCAATTTTGGATCTAGAACTGAAAATAAAAAATTGTTTGGTTCTATATAAGATTATCCCGGGGAGTACACGAAGAAATTCTAAAATACTGATTTTTATAAGAATGGTGCTTGATTGAACAAAACACGAAATCTCGAAATTGTTGAGTCGTTTTTTGACCGTTCAATTGCGTACCATTATTACAAAAAACAGTATTTTTCAATTTCCTCGTGTACTTCCCGAGATAATCTTATATAGAACCAAACAATTTTTTATTTTTTGTTCCAGGTCGAAAATTGAAGGAGAAATCTTTGCGGCCGCGGAACACTGTTTTTCAGAAGAAGCTTTGTTTGTTGAGCTGTGTTATTTAGGCATGCTACTTACAATTAGAGAGGAAATAGTAGAACCAAATAATAAAGTCGCTATTAATATTAAAAATATTAAAAGTTTTTCTACTCAAAGTATTTTCCTTGGCTATCTATGATCTGTCGCCTCTTTTCTAGTAAAAGTACAAGTATGTGTAGTAAAGAAAGATATTTCCTCGCACCTAACGGTGCGCGAACGAACGCTATATGCAAATAAATAAAAATCCTCCAATGCCAAAATACCATTCGACGAAATAATTAAAGTATTAGGAGTGTGATGGTGGGACAGCATTTGGTTAGCTTCTGCTGACCGAAAAGAAAAGTCCATCATGTTTATCCTAGCAATCACTTCTGACAATAAAATTTTACAGAATGTCCTTTAAAAGTCCTCTTCATTTGAATACTCGTATTTAAAAAGTCGAAGGACGAGTCCAACATCCCCTAGCGAAGCTAATCTGCAATAATTGTTCCTCTTCTCCCACAGAGAAACACTTTTATGATGTTGCCATGGGTGGTACTGGGGCTAATTCTGGAAGTGGCTCTGCTAATTAGCATCATTTACACAGCCATCATGTTCTTCGTGAACCACGACGTGATAAGTGGCGTCGTTTGGCTCGTTGGCGGCTTCATAAGCCTCAGTGAGTACATCGTCCGCTTCCTTTCCACCTGGACTTCCGATCTATCGTTATACTCTGAGATTTTCTACCTTATTCAAATTCACGGTTAACTCTTTGGGGCTAGGTGGGTTAAAAATTGTCCCACTTTTTGCTTAGCTTTTTATGCATGTTGGGATATATTTTAACCCATCTCGAAAAGTTGAAGTTACTCATACTAAATGTTATTATTTTTTTCTCAATTTGAGTAATGTTTTATGTTAAATAATCGAAATGAATGTTTTTTTCAATTTTTTTTATAATAAAAAAATTCTGTGCAACTAGGGAATTTATTTTCTTTAAAATCGTGTGCCTCAAAGATTTCAAGGTGAATCTGGCGGTATTCGGCATGTGCCGAATGCTGAATATCGAATCTATGCTACCGGCTTTAGTATTTAGAAGTTTTAACGATCTTCAAGTTTCAATAAATCGTCGTTCGTTTTCATTAAATCTTTAACAGTTCATTTAAAGCGAAGAAGTAGTAAATTACTGTAACAAGAAGTGTACAGTTCTCCATTCTCTGTTTGAGCACGCGCATTGGAGACCTCACTATTGCTTGGTACACCTACGAGTCTCCAAGATAGATTAAAGGGTTAAAGACTCCTCCATTCCTCGAAAGCTTGCCCATAATTTATCCTATTTTAGCAGTGATTGACATACACTTGTTACAAGTTACGTATATCTTTCCAGTGATTTACACGTACTTATGGCTAGTCGTGTACAGCCACTTCCAACAGCTGAGGTATGACAAAATGAACAGCAGAATCGGCCCGTATGGAAGGCCGTACAATTATCGACAACCTTGAAGCTGGTCAAAACTGAATCGGTGACCTCATCACAGAAGAACGGTGGAGAAGTTTTGTGTATTTTGTTTCTCGCCAACGAAATGGACTGCTACATCCACGTGGAAACTTCACCATCAATGAACAGTCTAATTAGCTTCCAACGAAGTCGCTTAAGCTTTAATTAGCGCGAACACACCAAAGCAGTCGAAGCAGATTTTTCGAAAACCGCGTAATCTTGTTTTATGGCACTGGGATGCTCCATCGTTCGATAATCGGTATTCTTCAGCGGCAGGGGCGGATTTGTATATAGGCTAAGGAGGCTGCAGCCTAGGGTGGCAAATTTTGAGGGGTGGAAAATTTGGGGCGAAATAAATTGAAAAAGGTTTGAACACAGGGGCTTGAGAAAACTTTAAAAACGAATCACTTTTATTTCTTATAGCATATTATTAATAACTCATGTGAGTTGTTATATTGAATTAATTTGAAATTTTCTTAACACTTTTGAATTAAAATATTTGGTGATATTTTGTGGGAAGGTCGACTGACGTTTGTTAGTGTAGGGGCACCAAATCTCCAAATTTCCAAATTTCGAAAATTTCAAAATTCTCAAATTCCTAAATCCCCAAAACTCCAAAAATCAAAAATTCCAAAACTCCAAATCTCCAAGTCACCAAATTTCAAAAACTTCAAATCTCAAAATCCGCCCTGTTTAGCCCCCAACATCACTTTCCATATTTCGAAACTTTGGATCGTGATTGATTTATCTCTTTGATTAAGGGGGTCACTGTATGCTCCCGATTCATTGAAACTGAACCGCAGAACATTCATAAGTTTCGTTATGCGAGATTATCATCGTGGAATGTTCAGATGGAACATGATTGTTATTCGATAGTGCGAAGAATGTTGTAAATTCTTTTTTATAGCTTAATACTCATGCCTGTTGGCGAATCGAAGCCATTTTTATGCCACGAAGCTTTCATGGAGAATGCCAGCGCACTGCTGTTCGCGATATCGAAAAGGCGAGGGTGATCCTCGACGAGAATAGATTCCATTTTCAAGGATAACGAAAATGTTAAGCGTATGCAAAAATATACGCGTTGCCTCACCGTCGAGAACCAGTCTCTCCTACGCAAGGTTAACGACTGACTTATTTATTTCCCCTTCCCCCTTCTTTTACTCACTTGTACTCGTCAACGTCTCTTTGTAACGTGCGCGATCATTGGGTCGTGACTGTTGTTACACAACGAACAATAAATTATTCTAGTTTCTAATCCGCTTCCATTTGCGATTATTTGTCCATACTTAAAAGGCAGCACCGCGATTTCTAACAACTTCGCTCGAGGAAGTCCCATTTTCTGGCTTGATTAATTAATTTATTAATTAAAAAAATGTCGATTTGCAGAATGAAGTCTAAAATAGTGGATAGGTATAAATCAGAAGGAATGTACATTGCTGTTCATAAGTTCTGAAACACCTAGATAAAGGTTGCAGATTTGTTGAAGAACTGTAACAAATTTTACTTTATGAGGTATTTGAAATCTAAATATTGCGAAACGAAGAAAAATGACTTACACCGCTTTCATAATCACCGGGACATCGAGCACTTGCTTTTAGGACAGTTCGTGTTACTTCAAGAGAAGTGAAGATGGGAGAATTCGTGACTTGTCTTTTAAGTGTTGCGTAATACATTGCTTGTCCCACGTTCTTTATGTCCATTCCTTCTTTTGTGAACTTTACAGATCATTTTTCAAAGGTTGAAGTAAGGAGCGAGCAAAGTGAATGCAGAAACACGAGGCAAGTCGTGATCTATCAATCGCGACGTGAAAACCAGAGTGTTCTATCTGACTTTTAGGAAATTTGTCAGAGTAACATTTTTTTCTACCCTTATCCGATAATAAAAAAAGGAAAGGAAACACAAACAAAATAAGCATACCTTATTTCTATATTAGAATATGACAACTTTATGTTAAAAGGTTAAAACAACAGTTTTACAAAATGTTTTTTATTAATTTGTTACATTCACATAGAAACTTTTGGTACTGAAACATGACTCTCTCTTATTTCCAAAGTGTTCTTAATTTTAAAATTGTTTTATAACAATCAACATCCACTGTAGGCATCCAATTAAATAATGAAGATACTGGATGAGTTAAGAAGCATGTGGATGGATAAGAGATGGATAAGAAATTGTGAGAGAAGCGAGGAGCACAAGAAAGAAACAATTTCACAGCAAAAATAACAGAAAACTCTACAATTCGTGATGATTTATGATTGCTGATGAATTGCAAATAAATAAGTAATACATACTACCAAAGTGATACTCCTTCAATTTCAAAATTTTTTTTCGTATGAATGTATTGCACTGAGTGTTATAAAACATAATTACAAAAGACACAAAGTGAAGCGAAGTCGATAAAGGAAGAAACTATGTACAGTGGCGGGCGAAAGAAAGTTTACAACTTTTAAAATCGCATAACTTTTATAAAAGGAATCCAAACGAGTTGAGTTTTTTTGAGAAGCTACAAGGATTAGTTTGCTAAGTGAGGTGTTTCCTTGTTTTTAAAAAATGCACTTGGTCGGAATAGCAAACAAAAATAGTAAATGTCATTTTTTAAACATTTTTGTGTGAGCCTGTAAATTCCAAAAACTCGTTTGTAGATTGAAGTAAGTTGTATACATGCCTAAAATTTCATCAAAATCGGTTAACGTTGGTTTGAACTATAATCTACAAACGGGTTCTTTGAATTTTCATTACAGGCTCACAAAAAAAGTTTAAAAAATGATATTTACTATTTTTGTTTGCTATTCCGACTAAGAGCATTTTTTTTCAAAACAAGGAAACACGTCACTTAGCAAACTAATCCTTGTAGTATCTCAAGAAACCTCAAATCGTTTAGATTAATTTTATAAAAGTTATGCGATTTTAAAAGTTGTAAACTTTCTTTCGCCACCACTGTATGTTAGTAAAGGGTAGAAAGTTCCCCTAGATGATGGTGTCCCTTACTCCAGCGCGTCATTTGGGTTGCCTAAATACCCATGCTGTTCTTGGCACAGTTTCTGATCTTCTCCTATTGCGAACGGACTGCCTCAGTTGCGCCACGCAGGACCAAAGCGTTCTTCTCCTCTTTTTGGCCTCGCTCGTTTGCTCCTAAGGTTTTCGCCGACGCAAGCTTCCTCTTCTTCCCAAGGGAACGATCCTTTCGCCATTTTTGTCGATCGCAAAAAAGTGAGTAGATTGCGAAATATTAATCTGCAGCCACCAGTGAAAAGGAAGAATCGCGTTCTACGATGTATTTTATAATAATAAAATATAATACATTGCAACGAAATTCAAAGTTAAAGGAAATATGAAAAACAGTGACGGTGGGCGGTGATTGAGTCGATCTTTTTTTCGTCGACGGTGAACAGTGAAAAAGGTTTTATTATATGAAGTGTTTTTTGTATTTCGGATTTTGGAATCTTTCGGGAGATCGATGGGTTGTTGATTATTTATTCATTTCGGTGGAAATTGTGAGAGCAGAATGTTTAATAAGTTCGTAGTGGACGCGGAAAGTGAAACGTATCGATGCGCAGTTCGAAATCCCACATGACGTATAAACTACGCAGTAGTTTCGACGATTCTCCAGCCGTTCCAGATCGATTTCACTGTACCTATATTCCTTGGTAACTTCGATCGGTAATTAATTGCACTCGATCGTTGACGAGCATTTTTAACAAACATCACTCTATCCAGAGATTAATACCACGAGAATTGAGGAGTTAAAATGGTAAATCATGTAAATAAGTGGTAGAAATAAAAATTTTCTGTAGTTTCTTTTTAACCGCAGAGGTGTTGATACTATCTTGCGACAGCTATTCTAGATCTAGAAACTAAAATAAATCATTCTAGCACTTAAAGCGTTTATCTCTTTATTCATCATGGAATTTATTTATAATTAGTATATTTTATTATTTTTTAAAATTCTTTGGCACTTGCGTCGTTCACCGTTTCAACTCCTCAATCAATTTAGGTAATCCACGAATAACACGATTAATAGAATACAAAATTCAATTTTATGTATGTAGTTACTTTTTTAAAAGGAATGTGAATAGTGTGTGAAAGTTGTGTAAACGACACAAGAACCGCCCATTGCCTTGGTAATCACTGGTAATCATGAGGAATTATACATACCTATACTCGAGCTCATTTTAGAAGGAACTTATTTCGCGCATGTTGAATGAGCTCATTGGTTCCAAGGGAGCATTTGTTTGATGTATAGCCAATAGTAGCTTGTTTCGGCACCAACATGCGCAGAACCGATCTAAACTCGTCGGTCGGCAAGTTCCTTCTAAAACGACCTCGAGTATACCTATAATCGTCCACTGTAAATAAATTTTTTTTATTTATATATTAAGACTTATTTACTAACGAAATTTTTTAGGCGACTTTCTTTTTTTTCATTATTTGATTTGATCGAACATATTTGTTTTTAATGCTTAACTCTTGAGTCATCGGTTGATTTTCCTCTTCATTATTGGTTGATTTGCTCGAATATTTCTGTTTTCCTTCCTCGACTGTTGAATCATCGACCTACTTTCCTCTTCCTTATTGTTCGATTTGCTCGAATATTTCTGTTTCCATTGCTCAACTCCAGAATCATCGATTGACTTTCTTCTTCTTTATTAGTTGATTTGCTCGAACATTTCTGTTCTTATCACTTGACTCTTTTAGTTTGACATTAAAATTTAATTCAAACCCAATAATTTCAGGATGAATTTCAATCGTTTCTTCCTGAATCTCCAGTAGATCTTCTGACACACCAGTTTGCACCCTCATCGAATTTGAAACTGACGAAATAAACTGAAACACCAACGTTGATCCTTGTTTGGGATTGGCCCAAACGGGCCAAGCCTGCGCGGATTCGCTGCCGAAACCGCGCGCAGTTTAAAAGCACTAAACGCGACCTGATCGCGGAATGCATGATCGCGGTGATGCGATCGGTCGGGCCATCTGTTGACGCGCACCTCACGTAATTAGGCAGCTGTCTCACTTCATCGCCCTAACTGCTTTGTTTAGCCGGTGCGGTCCTCGTCTTACTCAGGGCGAGCAGCTATTGGGTGGGCAGGCCCGGATTAAAGGGGGGCTAGGGGGGGCTGCAGCCCCGGGCCCCACTTTCCGAGGGGGGCCCCGTTCTAAGCGATTAGCTCACTATACCCCCCCCCGCTGTTCAACCACGGAGGGGCCTCGAAAGTTTGATATGTAGCCCCGGGCCCCAAAAATCAACCACGGGGGGCCTGGAAGGTTTGATAGCCCCGGGCCCCAAAAATCTTAATCCGGGCCTGTGGGTGGGGTGCTGATATCCACGGAATTCGGCGAAACGGCCCGACCCATCGCGATTGCGCTCTTCTACTTCGAAACGTTGAATCATACAGACTCTCGTGTACTTGCGCTATACTGTAGAGTTTCAAATGTTACCTCTCTTACGAACTACTTGGTTCCTCGCTAACTCTCGCGTACTTCGCGTTATTATTATAAATAGATTCTGTGTTCCTTGTGATTTAATTAGACTTAATTGTAATATATTGTGGAATTATTGTGTAAATACAAAGTGTACGTGAATTTACTTTTAATCTTAACGGCTTGTCTTAACAGTTAGTGTATAATCTAATCTAGTGCCTAATTCTTAGACTAAATCGCGAACGTTCGAAACTTCGACGTTTGATATTGTACAATCCTCATTAACAGAAATTTGAGTGTTGCCTACCTTTTGGGCATTTCCTCCTTAATTTTTTATAATTTATACGCTTATAATTAACGCTTTTTTGCCAAGAAGCAGGAGCCGATTGTCGATCAACTTTACAAACACGTGAGCAACAGTTGAGATTCTAAATCTACTCGTGATCTCGTGCGCAACTCGAGGCAAACGTATCCGTGAAATCGGGAAAGCAAAATGCGACATTGGCCCTTTTTGCTCTCTTCAAAGTTTTCACGCTACTGACATTTTCTTTCAGGATGCAGGTCCAGTCGTGTTGTGGCTGCTACTCCCTGAGGGCAGGTACGATAATTATCGGAATGCTCCAAATAGTGAGTACAGTTCTACAGTGTTTTTCGTGACGATGTGGGAATATCGTTTAACCCTTTAGCGCCCAGTGTGACGTATACGTCACATCATTTTCAGACGTATTAAAAAAAATCGATAGTCGATAATTTTGGGTTCCAAAACGTTTCAGTTTTCTAAATGGCTCCGAGATACAAGCCACTGATGCGTTTACCGCTGTAAATAATGTTTACAGTAACCATGAAAATGTTTCTGGTGAATGCATGTTGGACATTTTTCGATGACCTGAAACGTTGCCCTTGTTTTCTTTAAACAGTTGAGAGTAAAATTATGTTTCTTACGTTTTATTTGGTAGATGCGTGTAAATTAATTTTTATACTAAAAGAATAATGCTTCTAAAGTTTGATTTATGAAAAAAAATCGCTTTTTTAATCCGTACACACCCAATTTGACGTATACGTCACATCGAGAAAGTCATATTTCGACTGGCTTTTTTGGGAAAACAACGATGAAGTGCATGTATTGGGACCATTTTTCAGTCAACTAATCGCAAGAAATCATTTTTTTCCGCCGAGAAAAGTGTCTGGGCCTTAAAGGGTTAAACGAGCCTGAAGCACATATAACGATCTCCTTTGTATCGCTAATTAGATACTTCTGATCATCATGCTGATCTTGACCTTCGCGCTGAACATCAACTGGCAGATGTCCCTGATCCACGTGAACCCAGTTACCGGCAAGACCATTTACTCCACAGCTTTCTGTATCGTGATTTTCATAGATATCTTACTTTTGGTTGGTGTCTTCAAGGTGAGTTATCCTCCAATCTTTAATATGTCGAGTGATGCAAGGTTTTGAGAGATGCCTAGTCGGTTAGGCCTAGTAGAGAGGAAATATTAGATCGGTGCAAAAGTTCGTTCGCTTTATTGAACTAAAGGTCCATTAAAAGTAAAAATATTAAAAGTTTTTCTATTCAAAGTATTTTCCTTGGCTATCTATGACCTTTCACCTCTTTTCTGGCAACAGTACAAGTAGGTGTAGTAAAGAAAGGCATTACCTCGCACCCACTATCACCTAACAGTGAGCGAACGAACGCTATATGCAAATAAAGGAACGTCTATTATGTAAGGAATTATGGTGCACTGAGGGTGACGATAGGTTTTGAAACATAAAGGTAAGGATTTATTAAAATAAGGTAGTCTGGTCTATACACGTCTTGTCTCGTAGCAATTCTTTTCTTCGACTGACGCTTACGTGCGTGCCTCGATCCATCGGCGAAATTCCGAGCATCGGCGATCGTTACCGAATCTCGGTCGCCGCCGAAAACGAACAGTTTTGACGAGTATTGTTGTTACTAGTGATGGGACTGATACCGTATCGATATATATCGATACCCTTCTACAAATTTCAATCTGGTATTGATACATATCAGAGCCAAAGGTATCAAAAGGAATCGATGCTTCTTTGATACTTACATATCAGAATGTATCGATACCTGTTTGATACCTACACAAAAATATCGATACCTACTTGATACCTATACGAGAATATCAATACCTGCAATATATTTACCTCACGCTGAAGTGTAAATATTAAATGTTTACCAAATGACTGAGACAAATATCGATAATTTCGTAAGTATCAAATAAGTATCGATAATTTCGTAAAGTATCAAACCGGTTTTGATTCGGTATAGTATTGATATAGTATCGGTTGAAGAAGAATCGGTATTGATGACTGATACCAAGTACATAACATTTCGATGCGTATCGATATTTCCTATTGAGTACTTTGGTATTGAATTGATTGAATATCATCAATAGTATTGGTATCAGTCCCATCACTAGTTGTTACTCGTCTCCTTCAAACGCCCGGGCGTACGTGATGGCTTCGGGACCGTCTCACACACACACACACACATTCTTACAATTAAAAGTAAAAATATTAAAAGTTTTTCTACTCAAAGTATTTTTCTTGGCTATCTATGACCTTTCGCCTCTTTTCTGGTAAAAGTACAAGTAGGTGTAGTAAAGAAACACATTACCTCGCTCTTACCATTGCCTAACAGTGAACGAACGCTATAGGTATGCAAATAAATAAATGTCCCCCAATGCCAAAATACCTTTCGACGAAATAAAGTATTAGGAAGGTGATGGTGGGACAGCATTTGGTTAGCTTCTGCTGACCGAAAAGAAAAGTCCATCAGGTTTGACCAAGCAATCGTTTCTGACAATAAAATCTTACATGATGTCCTTTAAAATCACTTTTCATTTGAATACACGAATTTAAAAAATCGAAGGACGAGTCCAACGTTCCCTAGCGAAGCTAATCTGCAATAATTGGTTCTCTTCTCCCACAGAGAAACACTGTTTGCATGTTTCCATGGTTGGTACTAGGGGTGATTGGGGCACTGGCTGGGGTAGTTAACGTCATTGGCGGATCCACCATATTGTTCGTGAACCACATCGCGACGCGAGGCGTCGCTTTTCTCATTGGCGGCTTGATAGGGCTCGGTGAGTATATCGTCCACTTCCTTTCCACCTTCTCTTCCGATCTATCATTATATTCCGAGATCTTCTACTTTATTATAAAGAAGGATCTGGCGGTATAGCATTAAGGTGGAACTGCAGATTCGGGAATATTCGGTATGTGCCGAATGCTGAATATCGAATCTGTATTTTCATCTTTAGTATTTAGAAATTTTAACAAACTTCAAGTTTCAATAGATCGTCGATTGTTTTCATTAAATCTTTAACAGTTCATAGAAAGCGAAGAAATAGAAAATTACTGTAGCAAGTAGTGTATAGTTCTTCCTTGTGTTTTTGAGCATGCGCATTGGAGACCTCACTATTGCTCGGTACACCTACAAGCCAGTTATCATATCTCCAAGACAGATTAAGTACTTAAAGGATTAAAGACTCCTCTATTCCCCGAAAGCTTGTCAATAATTTATCCTGTTTTATCAGTGATTTACATACACTTGTTACAAGTTACGTATATCTTTCCAGTGATTTACATATACTTATGGCTAGTCGTGTACAGCCACTTCCAACAGCTGAGGTATGACAAAAACAGCAGAATCGGTCCGCAAAGAAGGCCGCGCAATAATCAAGAAGTTTGAAACTGGTCGAAACTGAGCCGCTGACTTCATCATAGAAGACCGGTGGAGAAGTTTGGTGTATTTTGTTCCTCGCCAAGGAATTTTACTGTTTAATTAATTGTTGATTTGTTTAATGGAGTTTATTAATCAGAGACGTTGATTTGCTGGATGAAATTCAAAATAGTGAATATAAATCAGAAGGAATGTACACTGCTGTTCATAAGTACCTACTCTGTGTGGAATAATTGTGAAAAAACGTTGGAGATTTGTTGAAGAACTGTAACAAATTTTACTTTATGTGGTATTTTCAAATTAAAAGCATGAAAAGTGTTCAATCTGTACTAATTATACGTTCAATATGTACGGAATATTCTCCATATTAACGCTGATAAATATCACTTAATATGTTTCTCTCGCGGTAAGCGCGGCATAACTTTCAGTTACCCCCTTAACGATACAGTACGCACTCGTTATAAGCTCGACGAACGGAGCTGACGGCGGGCTTACGGCGCGTTGTGGAGCTCCCCCTGAGGGGAAGGACATACCGGAAGGACTAAAGCCACTAGAGGCGACAAAGGTCCCTACAATAAAACGATTCGGTTAATTACGCGAACAATAAAATTGAAAATGAAAGAAAAGAGAAAAATGGGACGTAAAAAGAGAAAAGGACCAGAAATCCGTAGATTTTTACTTAAAATCCGTAGATCCGTAGACAAGGTAAAAAATCCGTAGATCTACGGAAAAATCCGTACAGGTGGCAACGCTGTCCCCCTCGTTCGTTCACGGGTTCTCCCACTCTCGTCCGAAGGATTCCAAGGAATGGTGGGGATAGTCGCCGGGCGTACAACGCATGGTAGAAACGGGCTTGTAACGAGTGCGCACTGTATTGCTCTTCTGCTAGTAGATGCCATTCTCGATCTCGGTGTCGTCACAGACTCGAGCTTGACCTTCTCACAATACGTACAGACGGCTCAAACGATTGTGGCCCATCGAAATTCGATGAAAAAAACCAAGTCTATAATACAGTTTCCCACATACCTTAATCAGTCGTATGATGGAATGTTGACTTTTTTATTCCAAAGTTCATTCGGCAAAGCTCACAAATACGTAAATCGACGCCTCAGTATTGAATGAAGTTTGATCCTACTTTTCGCTCAATGTTGTGGAATCCAATTGGTGGATGTTATTGCTTCACCCAATAGGAAAAATTACGCGGATAAACGGTGGGGGGCTCATATCAATTAAGTGCGAGCAGTATCACTTTCTCTTTTTACTTATTTACTTGCTTTCTCTATTTCCGGTTTCGGTCAGTAATAATGTTTACCAACAGAAAACGCGGACTCATTTTCCGATCAATACCTAGGTCCTATATAGTCCTAGAGGATCATTATCCTCTGTGGGGATCGGCGCGCGGCGCGCCCCAACCACCGAAGTGGGGAGAGAAGCGGCGAAGCCGCCTGCATACGGATTCTGACCACCTCCGGTCGCGAGCGGACCACTTCTATTGCACCTCGCGAGACTAAAACATTCATCTCCTCTTCTCGGTCTCACTCAACCGGCTCCTAGGGTTTTCGCCGACGCCAAACTTCCCCTTCTTCCCGAGGGAACAATCCTTTTCACCGTTTTCGTCGATCGCAAAAATGTGAGTAGCTTGCAAAATATTTTTCGGCAGCCACCAATGAAAAGGCAGAATAATATTCTACGATGTATTTTATAACAATAAAATATAATGCATTGCAACGAAATTCAAAGTTAAAGGAAATTCGAAAAATAGTTACGGTGGGCGATTTTACTGTAGGGTAGGGTGGGGCTAAATGTTCCGATTTTCGTATAAACCTATGTAAAATTTGGTACGAAAATCGGTATCAGATATATTGGCCGGTGAATTCGTTTTTGGGAACAGCGGTGATCGCTGGAGTTGCTTGGCCCTCGCAGGGTATGGTGTGGTAACGGGAACGCTGCTCTGCTCATTTTTGTTATGGTCCGAATAGAGACACTGTAATAATAGCACATTCGGCAACCTGCATTAGTGCGCACTGAGTGCGAACTTTTTCAGTGCGATACCATGCCGCACATTCGGGTGAAACTAGAGCTGGCTCAGCTCTGTTCTGGTGGATTCTGGTTAAGAATGGAGATAGCGATTATTTATCTTGAGTGAATTTGCTTCTCGTGATCGTAGTTCTTAGCATTGATTGAATAATTTTTTATAAACTACATCAAAATAGCTTGTGTTACAGTCAAAGCGTTAATTCAGCGCAATTCAACGAATTTATACATCCTGTACTAGTCAATGTATGCACACACTGTGCAAACATTGCGACCGAAGCTGATGACGATTTGATCGAAGGAAGTGAAAATTTCTCGCGTCAATTTACTCATTCAGTAATTTCTGTTTCCACACAATGGATTCAAGAGTAGCTTAAATCGTGTCTTCCTGAATTCTAAGTGGCCCTTACGACTTTGTTCTTTGCAACCTCACAGCAATTAAAGATGCAGGAATAGGAGTAACCTAACTGAAATTGAAATTTAATCGGAACCCAATAATTTCAGGATGAACTTGAATCGTTTCATCCTGAATCTCCAGTAGAACTTCTGACACAACAGTTTGCAACCTCACCACAATTAAAACTGGCGGAATAAACAGAAACACCAACGTTGATCCTCATTAACAGAAATTTGAGTGTTTCCTACCATTTGAGCATTTCCTCCTTAATTTTTTATAATTTATGCGCTTATAGTGAATGTTTTTTTGCCGAGAAGTAGGAGTCGATTGTCGATCAGCTTTAAAAAATACGCGGGCAACAGTTGAGATTCTAAATCTACTCGTGATCTGAGTTCTATCGGGGCGTCTATTCGTGCGCACCTTGCGGCAAACGTATCCGTGAAACAATCGGGAAAGTAAAAAACGGCATTGGTCCCTCTGCCCTCTTCAAAGTTTTTACGCTACTGACTTTTTTCTTTCAGGTTGGAAATCGCGTCGTGTTGTGTCTGCTGCTCCCTGAGGAAGGGTACGATAATTATTGGAACGCTTCAGATAGTGAGAACAGTTCTACAGTATTTTTCGTGACGATGCAGAGTAGGCTCGGATTAAAGGGGGGGGGCTGCAGTCCCGGACCCCACTTTCCGGGGGAACGGGGCCGTTCTAAGCGATTAGCTCACTCTGTCTTCATTGGAAATGTTGTATCAAATAAATTGCCTGAGTATCTTTTTTACCCCCCACCCCCCGCTGTTCAACCACGGGAGACCCTCGAAGGTTTAATACCCCGGGCCCCAAAAAATCTTAATCCGGGCCTGATGCGGAAATATATTGTTTAATCGAGCCCGAAGTATATTTAACGATCTCTCTTGTATCGCTACTTAGATATTCTCGATCCTGATGGTGATCTTGTGCCTGAACATCAAATGGGAGTTACTGACCAGCGTGGACCCAGACACCGTCAAGATCATTTACACCATAACTTTATGCATATCGATCTTCGAAGCGATCTTGCTTTTGGTTGGTGTCTTCAAGGTGAGTTATCCTCCAATCTTTAAGATGTCGAGTGGTGCAAGGTTTTGAGAGATGCCTAGTCGGTTAGGCCTAGTAGAGAGGAAATATTAAAACGGTGCAAAAGTTCGTTCGCTTTATTGAACTAAAGGTCCATTAAAAGTAAAAATATTAAAAGTTTTTCTATTCAAAGTATTTTCCTTGGCTATCTATGACCTTTCACCTCTTTTCTGGCAACAGTACAAGTAGGTGTAGTAAAGAAAGGCATTACCTCGCACCCAACATCACCTAACAGTGAGCGAACGAACGCTATATGCAAATAAAGAAACGTCCCCCAATGTCAAAATACCCCTTGACGAAATAAAGTATTAGAAGTGTGATCGTGGGACAGCATTTGGTTAGCTACTGCTAACGTCTAGCGAAGGTAATCTGCGATAATTGTTCCTCTTCTCCCACAGAGATACACTTTTATGATGTTGCCATGGTTGATACTGGGGGGAAGTGGGGCAGTGTGTGGTTTAATTAACACCATTTGCAAGATCGTCGTATGCTTGATGAACGACAACTGGGCAGCTTGCGGCGCTTCTATCGTTGGCAGCATCGTAGGGCTCAGTGAGTACATCGTCCGCTTCCTTTCCACCCCAACTTTCGATCTATCATTATATTCCGAGATTTTCTACTTTATTCAGATTCACGGTTAAAGGTGGATCTAGCGGTATAGCATTAAGACGGAACCACAGATTCGTCATTCGGCAACTATTCACTATTAAGGGAGAGTGGGGTAAACACGAACGCGGGGTAATCGCGAATGCGATGTTACGGTGTTTTAATAAATTAAAACGATGTTCCCTCTCCACTAGCTAATAGTTTAGGTCGTAACCAACGCCGGGTAGAAAGTAATAAATACAGACCGCTCATGCTATTCAAGATAAACACAATTCAATATTTGCATCATGTTTCAAGTAATATTTTGTCCATTTTCAATTGCATGTAATTACTGTTGAATTAATGATACAATTGTTTTTTTTTTAAGTTGGAAATTTCGGGATGTATAAAACTTACTTAAATCTACAAAAGGGATTTTTGAATTTTCATTACAGGCTCAGAAAAAAGTTTAGAAAACGACCTTTACTATTTTTTTCGATATTCCAATTGCAATTTTTTTCTAACGCGCAAGAAGAGGAATTTGAAAAATACATTAGGTATAGGTTGTAGCAACATTTTTTATGGGTTGACCAGTGAAGTCGCGCTTTTTGTGCGACTTCTGCGATATATTTAGCACTCTGTTCGTGATTACCCCATGGCAGTTGAGTAATCACGAACAATAAGGGTTTTGCTTTTTCACTATAAAGTTGATTTTTATTATAATTTTTCAAAAATTCGTCACAGGTTGTTTCATTCAAATACCTATAACTTCGTCAATTTTCCGAATTTTTACATCGGATTTGTTTTATAATATTTCTAAAACACCACTCTATGAAAATATGTAAAAAAATCGATTTCTCACACTTTCAAACGGTTATACCCCCTTAAAGCGAAAAAGTAGTAAATTAATGTAGTAAGAAGTGCACAGTTGTCCCTTTTCTGTTTGAGCATGCGCATTAGAGACCTCACTATTGCTTGGTACGCTTACAAGTCCGTTATCGCAAGGAATGTCTTCACGATAGATTAAGTAGTTAAATGATTAAAGACTCCTCCATTCCTCGAAAGCTTGTCAATAATTTATCCTGTTTTAGCAGTGATTTACATACACTTGTTACAAGTTACGTATATCTTTCCAGTGATTTACTTTCACCTCTGGCAAGTCGTGTACAGCTACTTCAAGCAAGTGAACATTGAGACAATGAACAATTATTAATTACAAGCTTGAAGCTCGTCTAAACTGACTCACTGACCTCATCACAGAAGAACGTTGGAGAAGTTTTGTGTATTTTGATTCACGCCAAGGAATTTGACTGTTACATCCACGTGGAAGCTTCATCATCAATGAAGAGTCTAATTAGCTTCCAACAAAGTCACTTAAGCTTCAATTAGTGCGAACACACCAAAGCAATCGAACATCCATCGAAGCAAATTTTTCGAAAACCACGTAATCTTGTTTTATGAGCTATAAACGCTTAAAGATCGCGGAATAAGGTCGAAAATCGCGAAATTCCCGAAATCAGCGATTTATGGCTCAGAGCAACGTTAACCGATTTTGATGAAATTTGTATATAACTTACTTCTATCTACAAATAAGTTTTTTGAATTTTCATTACAGGCTCACAAAAAAAAGTTTAAAAAACGACCTTTACTATTTTCTTCGCTATTCCGACCAATTGCAATTTTTTCCAAAACGACGAAACACGTCCCTTAGAAAACTAATCCTTCTAGCTTCTCGAAAAAACTCAAGTCGTTTAGACCAATTCTAAAAAAGTTATGCGATTATAAAAAGTGTCCAAATACTTTTTTTACTAACTGTATCTCGGTGGGGGTCTCGAGCTCGACGACCATACTACTTACTTTACTACTTTTAAGTGTTGCGTAATATGTTCATTGCGTGCCTCAAGTTCCTAAAGGTGGAATCAGACGGAACGTGAATCGGCGAGCTTACTCGGCTCGTCCAGGTTCGGCAAATTGGCTTGGCGAGCCATGACTGATTAGACAGCGCGTGGGTTCGGCGGTTCACGCGCAAAGTTCGCCGATTCACGTTCCGTCTAATTTCACCTTAATGCCCATTCCTTCTTTTGTGAATTTTAGAGATAATTCTTCAAAGGTTGCGCGAGGCAAATCGTGATCCATCAGTATTAAATGGTATAACGAAATATCTGGAGACTAAGTGCTCAATAACAGGCCCGGATTAAGATTTTTGAGGCCCGGGGCTATCAAACCTTCGAGACCCCACCGTGTTGATTTTTGGAGCCCGGGGCTATCAAATCTTCGAGGCCCCCCCGTGGTTGATGTTTGGGGCCCGGGGCTACGTATCAAACCTTCGAGCTCCCCCCCACCGTGGTTGAACAGCGGGGGAGGGGGGTTTAGTGAGCTAATCGTTTAGAACGGGCCCCCTCTCGGAAAGTGGGGCCCGGGGCTGCAGACCCCATAGCCCCCCCCTTTAATCCGAGCCTGCTCAATAAGTAAAATAGAAATTGGAATAGGTATCTCAAAATGATCTTGGAACATGTTGCTATAATTTTAATCTTTACTCGAATGCGTTCTCCACGTTCTGGCGAATGAATAACGAGAGGGATGCGGCGGCAATTCCCGTGGCGTGGCTGTCGCAGCCGAAATCTGTAGCTGTCGAAGATCTTCGAGCCACGCGCAATTGGCTCTTCAGAGATCCATTTCTGCACCAAGAATTTGATTTCGTTAATATAACAAATTTGTGGAAAGACATAAATTATGATATAGAATCGATATTGAAGTATACGCAGGTTGCAGCTCTTGAAGAAAGAAAAAAAGAAAAGAAAGAAATAATAGCTTTGTTAATGGACTGTGACACTGTTAGTGTCACTGTGACTGTTAGCAATACAATACAATGTAATTTATTACATTGTATTACAATTACATTGTAATTACGTTGTAATTGAATTACGTAATTCAAACCTTTCAATTAATTAAATTCCTAATTACTGTAATCGTGCGAGTAATTGAATTACAATATAAATAAATTGCGTAATTAAATTACAGGGTAATTCAATTGGTACAGCTGCGCTATTAGGTGATGTATTTCACTGTATTTCTGTATTAATTTTTATACATGTGACGTATTAGGGGACTGCCGTTATTTTCTTCTTTAATATATATTGTAAGTTAGGTAGAGCTGGTTTATACATGTTTCTTTTTTTTCACGTTTCATATATTTGTATGTGGAAAAAATGTAACAAAGAAGTTTTTGTATCTTTATTTATATATTATAAATTTATGAATACATAATACCATATTTATCCTTTTAACCTTTACCTACACATTTCTTTCCCACCTCTTATTACCTCTACAATTTAATTACCTCTTAATTCGTAATTCTAATTCAATTACATTGTACTAAGCAATTGTACTTCAATTGCAATTACGAATTGCGATGTAATTTAATTGAATGAGAGATCTGAATTATGAATTACAATGTAATTTAATTATTTTGTAATTATAATTCACGGAGTAATTCAATTATAATTCTGCACAATTCTGATTGAAGTACAATGGCCTATATCCATTTAAATTTGACCGCCCACTTTCTACAGAGTAGACCGAGGCGAATGAGATCAAAATAAGAATTCAGTCCATGTTTATTACATCCCGATAGAAACCACTTTCGCAGTAGCCCCTTAATTGTTTATTCTTATTTTGATCCGGTTCGTCTCGGTTCACCCTATTTGTATTTTATATTAATATCTTCTATAATCAGCCTTGTAGCTATATGCATATAGGTAAATATAATGCAACGATAAAAATTGTATCAAAAAGTGAAAAGTCAATAAGACCGAGAATACGTACCCGAAAGAACTGAAGCAGCCGCTAGAACGTGGCAAATTCAACACCAATCTTTCATAGTGCTGGTCAGCGAACTCGAGGAAACCTTCCATGCCGCACAGGAGGACTTGAAGAACGATAGAAAAATGTTTTCAATGTCAAAGAATTTTAAAGTAATCTCGATTGGTTTCACGTAAAAGTTATCGCTGTTTCCCTGTACCTTGTTCCATCATCAAATCCGCCGCGCTGTAAGGGAATCCAGCAGCTTCAATGTCCACTAGATCTCGAAGGATCGCGGAACAGTAGGAGGCTACCAAATCAGAGGGTCGTCTTGACAATCCACGTTCACATTTCATCTGAAATCAATCAGACTGGTTATTAAAAATATTCAAAGAAGTGCCTGAAAGTACGGGGCGGTTCAAGAGTATAATTATAATTAAAGTTGTTTGAAGCTAATTAAAGCAACCATAGAAGTTGATTAAAAGTCAGACAGTCTTGAAACACCCAATATTTTTAAAAATATGCCAAGTGTGTTTCGAACCGCTCTGGCAACTTGAACGATCAACAATCTGTGAGTAAGAGGATATCCTCTTGCGGGTCCGTGCCTTTCCAATATGTCCACGCACAATTCAGGAATTTGGCCATCCAAATT
The DNA here is from genome assembly GCA_963855975.1 of Andrena chrysosceles. Lineage (NCBI taxonomy): Eukaryota > Metazoa > Arthropoda > Insecta > Hymenoptera > Andrenidae > Andrena > Andrena chrysosceles. The sequence goes on along the minus strand of OY979767.1, from coordinate 8,732,277 downwards.
CAATTTATTTCTAACGATCTCAGCGAGACATCGATCACTTTCTTTTTCCTTTGGCGTCCCTTGCATTATCAAGTCGCGGATATCTTGATGGATTAGATTGTTGGAAGTGGAGCTTCCTTTATCCAGGACACCATTCTTCCAAGATATAGGTCTCATCCACAGAGCAGGGTTGTTCAGTGCTTTGTGCACTGCGATTAAATTACCTTATGTTGGAGAATAAAAGGATAATTAATTGTTACTAATATTTTTCAGCCACTTACGTAGTTGACCATCTGTGTTCTCTGGATCGATAGTGTCGATTAGGTAGCGTCGAGTCGAATCGCTAAGTTTCAAAATGCCCACCAGTGTTTTCCAATATTTGCCTCCGAGGTATCTTGCGTTTTTGTGCAACAGCGTGGCGGCTATGTTGGCTGTTGTTGAAAAGAAATCTTAAATAGTATAATTATCTGTCGGAAAATTATTGTCGGCTAATTACAGAAGCTAGCATCTATCTCTTAACAATTCTTGTATCACATTTTAATTATTATTATTAAGCGTGGTTATTGCACAAGATACAAAAATAAGGAATAATGAAAGAGAAAAATAGCGCAAAGGCGAGGTTCAGTCGTAAAACTGTTTTACAACTTAGTCTTTAATAATCTTGAGACAGTGATATACATCAGAGCTGTAAATTTGGGTGTTCAATATTTACCTTCGACAATGGTGATAGAGAAAGTGGCATCAGCGTTCATTTGATGAGGCCTTTGACGAATGTAATCGACTACTTTGGAAAGCGCTATTAACTTTTCTTCTGCAATACGTAAACATTCGAAATTAAAATCTTTCTTATACAAATATAATGTATGTATAATCCTCCCACGTAATTCCTCCCAATAAATTCTTTTCATAGAAGAAAGAAGATTCTGCCATTTCATTTTTATAAGAAATAAATAAATTTTTCAAAAAATACATACCTAAGTGGCAAAAAAATACAATTCCAATTTTTCTGAATAAATGTATATTTTTTAGTAATATTTACTAATATTATCTGATGTTTAAGGGATCCTACTTCAATCAAGGATCACTTTTAACGGTTCTATGGGTCACCGAAGATTTCCAATAGTCTCACCGAAATCTTCAGCAAAGAACATTGTAAATCCAATTTCTTCTATAATATTCACGATTCCAAAACACTAGCAGAATTCAAACTAAAGCTTAAAGATTCCATCCACTTCATCCCCGACACGTACAATGGTCAATCAAGGATCACTTCCAGCGGATCTATAGATCACTGAAGATTTCCAATACTCTTACCGAAATCCCCAGCAACGAACTTTCCGTAAGTCCCTGGCGAGCAGCCGCAGAGAAGCAACATCACCCAAGCGCACCAAACCCTTCCAAGTCTCTCCATGTAGCTGGATCCTGATCCTGAAGAAGCTGCTCCTCGATTTCCTCAAGCTTTATACCAATCGCCCCACCAAGCCAACATTTCGACAGAACTGAACGGTTCCACTTTGTCACGTACACCGGAAATGACAATGGCCACTATTTCTTCATGAGTTCGACGGTTCGAATCCTGGCCATTCGTCTCTCGAGGGTGAGTTTCTAGGATCAAGCTGGCTTTGCCATTGACTTGTGGGAGTTTCATCAACGTACACGCGAATAGAGAAGGTAATTCCTTGGGTTGTATTAATTGTTTGTACGCGACTTGCGTTTCGACATTTTGTAAAATCAGTGAAAAACGGCTTGTGTAGATATATACTTGGTATTAATTGACTCAGAACACTGGAGGATGCGGTTTTTATTTTCAAACGCTTTTATCGACAAAGTTGATACAACGCTGGATGAGGATTTATATAATCGTTTTTATAAATTGGTTTTAGAATGAATACAGAGGGTTTTTAATAGAAATTTAGAAGCAGTCGGGGTGAAATGGGTTTATGTACTCTTCGGCAACGCATCCAACTAGTCCGTGACCTATCTTCACGCAGTTTCCTGTTCTCTTCCGGGTCTGAAATAAAAAATTTCCCATTTCTCGATACTCATTTGCTGTGGAAAGACCAAAAAATTTCCCATTTCTCGATACTCATTTGCTGTGGACGGATCAATTCTATTAGAAGGCTAAATGTTACAGTGAAACTTACGACTTGGTACTCTATCTGGCATAATCTATCTCCACTGTCGTTCGATTTGTCCCTAATGGATTTCATCTGAAATAATTGAGGGAAAGGGGCAGAATATCACTAGTTTATTAAGAGAAATATATATGGTTTCTGTAATTGAAGAGTTCTTGTAGAAAACACTGTGCCAAAATTATTTTTTTTATTGCAAAATGTTCTATATGTTGTAGTATAGAATTTGAGTTTTACCATTTACAGTGTTTTCTAGAGGGACTCTTCAAGTGATTGAACTGTTTACCATATTAGGGAAATTGTGTGCCATGATCATAGGAATTTGAATGCTGTTCAATTCCGCTGGTTCTATTGTTCTCGAAGAAATTCTCGGAGCCCGAGCCAAAAGTGTTGTTAAAATGACTAGGTAGGCGAGGTTCGATGACCTTTGTATAAAATCGTGAATAAATCTTAAAAGCATCCTACGAAAATATTACACAACTCGAAGTAATAAAGAAACAAACTGATTTTAAAAATTGATTCTAACAAGGGGAGTTAGGCCACCCGGAAATTCAGAAAATGACGTAATTTTCTATGCAAGTAAAATAGTCCCTTCGTAACACAAACCTATTTTCCTTTTTCGTGGAATATCTCGAGAACGGTGAGAGATATCGAAAAGAAGTTCAAACAAAAGTTGCTTTTTTTTTATATCTACAAAACTGCGTAACCATAATTATTGAAAAATCCATACTTTTCAAGTTACCCCCACCACCAATCTTTAATTCGATAATTATTTTTACGTAGTTTTGTAGATATAAAAAAAAGATGCAACTTTTGTTTAAACTTCGTTTGGATATCTCTCACCATTCTCGAGATATTCCACGAAAAAGAAAATTCTGCATTTTGCTCAAAGGGTGAATTCAACCCCTTAAACCGCACTATGGCACCAACAAAAAATACTACTCTACTTGCACACAAAGTTGCATAATTTTCCGAATGTCCGGGTTGCCTAACTTCCCTTGTAAAATTAAAACAATTAGCAAGGAACTGTTTCTAAGTAAATTCAATAATTGTACTTTCTCACATCTTAAGCAGCCCCGAATTTTCCACTTCTACGAGGATCGTAAACTTCCAAAGCAAAGACAGTACTACTGCTTCCTACCTACAGAGATCTTTTATATTCGCCGAGAAGCCAACAAATTCCTCTTCGATTAGAAAAGGATTTCATCCCAGGAACGAGTTCTAATTATTTTTTAAATAGATGACTTGCGACACGTAACATTTTCCATTCCTTCAACGAGTCGATCGATGTTATTTGGAAAGAATATTATTATTATTTATTTAAGTATATCAACGGGGTAAATCCTTTATTATAAGAAGTCAAAATCACAGTCACAAAGTCATAGAACAAACAATTAGGAAGTACAAAAGAAAAATAATTAAAAGAAAAAAAGCAGAGAAATAAGAGCAAAAGAACCATTAATGATAGTTACAAAATAGATATAAAAAATCTTAGTAATAAAAGTAGCAAACGTAATAGTCAAATAAATATACGAGTATAAACAGACAAGTGGGATAAGTTGAAAAAAAGAGAGAGGTAAAGGGAACGCGAAGGTAAATGTTAAGGGGAACTGGAACCACGAATAGCGATCAGAGCAGTGATTGAAGGAATTATAGAAATTATTGAAGAAGTCAACAGAGTTACAATACCGATTCGAAGTTGTTAGAAGTCAATTAAGACTATTATAGTAGCCCTAGAGTATTCGATGTGACTCAGGAAGGAAGAGAGCATGTTATCTAAGGCAACACACCGCTGCATAAAAAGTAAGTTCTTCAAGGATAGATAAGGAAAGCTACCATGGACTTCGTCACCTAGCCCACGCATAGTAAGAACACAGTTTATAAAAATAATGGCTTTCCGCTTTATTCATTTGATAACATCGAGTACAACCACTTACATTCACTAAAGCAACCGATAGCCGTGAATAAACGTCTCAACACTCGCAGCGTTGCTTCGTGTATCATGATATGGAATCGCTATCATGTGCTGTTTACAATAAAGGACAACGTACGTAACGAAACATTTTTGGAACACAGTAGTAGATAATATAAAATGGTGTTCCACGGATATAACAATGCTACTTCGCTAATAAAAAAACTAATAAACTGTATAGAGTAATAAATTCAATGCCAAACAATTTCATTTCAACTTCACAGTTAACTAAGACTCCTTCTGTTCCCAAAAAGTAGCCTTGAGAAGTTCATGCATACAAAATACTTGGAATTACACTTTCGCTATAAATTCTTTTCTACCTATTTACAATAAAATTGTCAGTTTTTTCTTATTACCCTTCGTTTCCTTTCCCTTATGAGCTACTAAAATCTTACGAGCTGTACGTCCTTCAAATTTAATATTAAAATATAAAGAAGAAAATGGTACTAAAACTCTATCAACATATCACCAGCCTTTCATAAACGCTTACGTGTCTTAATAAGCTAGAATACCTATCAAACAGATTTAGCAAACATATATATGTACGTATTAATATTGTAAATATATATATATAACTGTATAATTTATATATACATTCCCCATAACTAAACGATAGTTACAAACACTCAGAATCTTCATAATTATATTCAACATCATTGAATCCCAATAGCTACCTATTTAATTAAATCTATTTACATAATCGTCAGTCTCGAATCCGCGACGTAATATAAGAACAGAGATCATTTAACACAACCAACTTCGCAACGCCGTACAACTGTGTAAATGTAGGATTAATATGTTTCCAATACATCACAGAAAATAACTACACAGTACGTATTACTGTGAAACGCTATCTGTAGCGGCTTAATTCCAAACATTGATTTACAAGTGCATTTCAGACTCCAACGAATCATTATACACTATGCGTATCAATGTTTGTTCGATCGTTTCCTTAGCCTATGCAATTCCAGTGCAACGCCAGTCTATAACAACTGAATTATAATAGGGTCAAATAGAAATTTCAACGTACTTCGCTTCTAAAGTCCCTACTGTATATACAATGAAAAATAATCAGCTGTTTACATATTTCGCGTCGCTCTAACGCTTCTCCTGGTTACGGCTGCGTAGACGTCGACTCAGATCCTTAATCACAAATGATTGTACTGCTCCACGTTGCTATCGAACTCGATTTCCAATTGGAGTCTGTAGTCCATGGCGGCGAAGACGATGATCAGAAGCATCGGCAGACGAAAGCGCGACTGCCATCCAAGTTTGATCATGAAGATTAAGGCGCGATGGAATATTCCACCACTTCCGAGGAAAACCTTTGACGCTACTTTGTTCATGATCGCAGTAATCATGCAGAGGTTGGTCTCCGCTGTTGCTGATATTCTTTGCAGTTACTTTGGTAACTGTTTGACGAGTAAGTTGTGTCTTGATGTTAATAATCCGAGTTGTATTGAATTTTTGGGGGTGTCGACAACTCTCGTTCGAAAATATGAACGATGGTTGAATAATGGCTTTTCAATGTTCGAGATTAACGACTTTGCTTAAGAGGAGAATTTAAAATTCGTGATGTACTAGTAGAAAGTAATAAGAAAGTATGGTACAGTACTTTCTAGAGGTTTCGTTGGATGAAATGTTGCTTCGGTGAGGTTAACTTTTATATGACTTCGATAATACTTCACAGTCTCGATATTTATAATGTTCGAGATTCTTGGAATGTTTATCGAAGCTTATTCTCTCCGCTTATCAACACTTTCGAGAGTAGAAAATCTTGATTTTCCAAACTTGACAGTCAGACATTTATGGGCCTAATGAATGTTCATTCGTAATATCGATACGCGATCGATCATTCGATACGACTTTTCAAATTTCAAAAATTTGGAATAGAAACGTAAGAGTTCTGACAAATTTGGTTAAAATTCTATTCGTCGAAATCATTTTTCTAGTTCCGTATTACCTGAATAACAGTTCGTTTAATTAAACAGGAATTGAATGCAAAATTGCTGAAACTTTGTTTATGATATTCAAAGAAAGTTGGTATGCTGATAAATATAATTAACTAGCAAATACTCGAAATAATTTAGTATCTTTACTATATAGAGGTGGGTTCGAAGCTAATTTTTAAATTCTCGAAATTCGAATCAAGGCTTCGAAACTCTCGAAACTTTCGAACCTCGAAACTTTCGAAACTTGAAGTGCTGATTTTGTTAAGAACTGAAGTGAACAACATTTTTGTAAAATCTCTATTCACCATAGTTAAAAAAAACACTCCAAAATATAACAAAATTCAAATTCTCGAGGCACACAGCGAACGATTCTTTATTCATTGATTTTACACTTTACCTTTTAAGAGTTTCGAATTACGAAAAAAGATTCGAATCCTCGAAAGTCGAAACTTTCTTGGGTTTCGAGTTTACGACGCTCCGAGAAACCCATCCCTAGTCTTTATAAATCTGAAGTTAAAATCAATGACGAATTTTATAGGTTAGATTTCTCAGCTGATAAATATTGCCAACGGAGTTGAGGCGAATTTAAATCAGCGCCGAAGATTTATCCGCCCTCTAGGTTAGAAAACGAATGAACGAGTGCGTAGATACCCATAGCATAGTTAACGGTCGTTGGTGGGGTCAGACAGAGTAATACCAGAGACGAGGTACATCTGTGGCAATACTACATTGAGCTCGAAACATTACGCAGTCGTTAGTAGCCATGAACATCAGCTTCGAGGGAAAACGGATTCTGGTGACAGGTGCTGGACAAGGTATGCTCATGAATCTGACATACGCATTCACGGTAACACTTAACAATTTGGTAATTGAATACTACATTTCAAAATCCACCGAGTTTTTCCTTCGATCCTGCGCGTTCTGCACCAAACCAAGAACTCGTTCATTGGCCGAGTGTTTGAATCTAACCAATCAGAAACGGTTGCTCTAGACTTTTTAATAGACAGACATAAATCACGATAGTGCTTATCTTAAAAGTCGCAACCTCCATTAAAAATGACTTTTATGCGGCAAGAAATCGAGATAATTTGAAAAAAAATGTTATAGATGTTTCTTAAGGTTTGATGTGTTCGAGGAAAATAATGTAAAAATCTGTAGCGTCTAATGCCTTTGAATAAATACTATTGGCATCTTTTGCCGACCGTCTGATATCTTTTTAACAAGTGCAATTGTCCCGTAAATTGCATCGAATTAGTCAGTACCATTTCACGGTCCATTTGGCAAGTGGGAAGACGTTGGCTACAGAGGAGCGTTATTCGGTGCAAATAAAACGATCATAAAAATACTTTCTCCCGAGATTTCAGGTATAAAAAGATTAGTCATTCGCGCGTTTGAAAATGAGGCAAAATAGCATTAAAACAGTGAAGAGCAGTCGAATTAAATGATACTGCCAGTAGAATGATTTATCGAAAAGTTTGGAAATAAAATGTATTTGAAATATTCTGCGCATCTTAATATATAAAGGAGAAAGCTTCTATATGTTTGTGTATTTGTCTGTCGCCTAAAAACTTTCGAACGATAAATTCTGGGATCACGGAATGTGCCTCAGCTCATTAATATGCCTGAATAATCCAGATGAATGTGACCATTTTCACAAAAAAAACCTAAAAAATTTTTTTTTATAAAATTAGAATCTTTTCGGGCGAAGCCGAGTAGTTATAAAACCGGGAATTCACCGGAAAGCTAAGCTAAACTATGCTATGCGATGCTATGTTTTAACTAAGCTTTTGGTGGAAACGTTTCCATAAAAATGTAATGAAACTAATTTTTTTAAAACGTAGCATGGCATAGCATAGCATATCATAGCATCGCATAGCTTAACGTAGCTTCCCGGCTTAAAGCTAGTAATAAATAAAACGAATCGCGCTTAACTTGAATTTTGCTTCGAGCATTCCTAAAAGCCTGTAATTTAAAATGTCGTAAAAGCTTAAAATAATATAAAAATACCACTCTGCTAGTTATCTCATTTATTTGCATATCTTTCTGCAAGGAAGGAAGAAAAATACTGTTTAAAAAAGGTATTTAAAAGCGATTTTCTCGGAACTACACCTTTCAGCTTACAATTAGTCTTAGCAGGGGGAGTTCCTTTCAGGCCAGATAGCACACAATACCAGGCATTAGCGACATCTGTGATATTTGAAACGATATCGAGTCGTTATTCCGCGTAAACCGTAGAGGCGAGAGAAAAATTTTCAATTAGGTTTCGACACGTTTTAGTTGCGTGTGCACAGCTAAGGAGATTAATTTAATTTTATTTTTTTTTCTTTTTATTTATAATTATGCTTTGGAAATATGAAAAATACAGCTCTATACAGCAAAGGAATAATAAATATTCATTCTACGCGAGGCTGAAATGCTCGTTAACATTGCTTTCACAAAAAATTCCCGAAAATCCCGCTCTTTTTCTCCTGCCAACTAGGCATGGCCCCTTAAGAGGGGAACGCGCGGCTTGTTAGTTGACCACGCATAACTCCTATATTCATTATTAAAAATTAATAAAAAAAAACTGCAACTTCTTCAAAGATGCATAAAAACACAGTCCAACATTTAGATCAATCGCATCGCTAGTTTCGTAAAAAAAATCCAAAATTTTGCCCAAAATATAGGATTCCCCTCTCAACGAATGTTAACCAATTTGCAGGCATCGGCAGGGAGATGGCACTCCGCCTGTCCAAATATAAGGCACAAGTGATAGGACTGTCCAAGACAAAGAAGAATCTCGATAATCTCCGCGCACAAGATTCCAGTATCCAGACCGTCTGCGTCGACCTTGGTGACTGGGACGCTACTACGAAGGCAGTTCAAAGCGTTCTGCCCGTCGATCTTCTGGTGAACAATGCTGCTGTTGCAAAGCTGAAGCCCTTCCTGGACGCCACTGAGGAAGAATTCGACTTGAGTTTTAACATAAACGTCAAGGCGATGATGAATGTCTCTCAGGTGGTCGCGAGAGACATGATCCAGAGAAATGTCTCTGGTAGCATCGTGAACATGTCTTCGCAGGCCAGCCACGCTGCCTTGAGGGACCATGCCGTTTACTGCGCCTCTAAAGGAGCCGTGGATATGCTGTCCAAGTAAGAAATCGACTCGAGAAAAAGATTTCGAAAATTTCTGTCCAGATCAGTTGGTAAATATACACTTGTAGAATCTCGCGAGAATTACAGTCAGCCTTAGAGCATATAAAAATAGAGGAAGCATGCAATAGGCAAAAATGTAGACGGCGATAGAAAGAGAGAGATATACAGGAGGGACACCCCCTCTCTTTCTAGCGCCAGCGTTTTTTTCTCTGTTAGAAAGAGGGGGGTGTCCCTCCTGTATATCTTTCTCTTTCTATCGCAGTCTACATTTTTGCCTATTGCATGCTTCCTCCATGTTTATATGCTCTAAGCAGTCAGCAGTGAAAAGAAAGTTAAGAAGGATCATGCTAGGTAACCTTAAAAAAAGTAAAAACTTGATAGAAATCTAATAACACTGCATATTCATTTCGTTTTACCGACGCGTTCCTACCTTAACAACAGTCGGTAACAAAATAACGGTATAAGTCGGTAAACAAAAAGTAATCGTGGATGTTTCTAGGACAATGGCCCTCGAACTTGGTCCCCACAATATTCGAGTGAACACGGTGAACCCTACGGTGATCATGACGGAAATGGGGAAGCTGGGCTGGAGCGAGCCCGAGAAAGCACAAACGATGCTCAGTAAAATACCATTGGGTCGATTCGGCGGTAGGTATTCGTTTAAAAAGAAGGAGCATTCATAAACGAGTAAACATCGCCCATCCAAGGGCGTCCGTAGACTTTTTTTCAGGAGGGGGCAACTTTGAGGTGACGGTGAAGAAAAATATAGTAATGAAAAAACGAGTAGCTCGCTTGCTTTTTTGAACTCATTTTGTAGTGCCAAATTAGTTAAAAATTTAAATCCGAAATTTAGAAATATTTACTTTTTTAGTATAAACTTGATACAGATCAGTTTTGAAAAGTAAGTGATCTTTTTTCGAAAGCCAGGGGAGGGAGTAACTGCCCCTTTTGCACACCCTCCGGACGCCCATGCACCTATCTTTCCATAACAAAAATATTACCTTGTCGCCCTTTTAACATGCTCTGTAGGTAATATCAATTCTTTATACCGTTTTGCAGAAGTGGACGAGGTGGTAGACGCGGTCGTGTATCTATTGAGCGATCGCAGCTCCATGATCAACGGCGTCACTCTGCCAGTGGACGGTGGATTCTTGGCGCTCTAAATAGAATCTCATGTTTATAATAAACTGTTTGTAATTATTCGATTTAAAAATGACTGTACAATTACAGATTATCGACATCGTTAACAGAATATCAAAAAACATTTATATTACAGCTGAATGGGTTAAATAAAAACAGTCTGCCTCGAAGAGCCCCTGGGCACGTTGCTCCGGTCCATGATTCACGCGCGGCGGAAACATTATCTCCGCGGCAAGACGCTACAAAAGAAAATAAAAAGAGAAAGGAAGGAAGCCAGACGATCGAGACTCGGGATAAATGCAGAGAAAGGCGAACGTGGTCATTCGTTTATCTCGTTTAATTTAAAAAATGCTTCGTTTCTTCTTTTTATTATTCAACTAGAATTCGGCGAGCGGCCGGCAGGGGCGGTCGGGCCGCGAGGCGATCGCGCACGTCGAACAAGAGACTCGTATTTATTTCCGAAAATATTTTACTTGGACGCCTCGTCTCGCGGGCCGGCCGCCCGCTGCCGCCGCTGTTCCCGATCTAAAACAAACGTTTCGTTTTCCGGCTCCTAATCGGCATTATTTACCCCTACGTCGAACATAAAGAATGGCGGAGAAAAACGCGAAATCAGACCTGCCTGCACGAACAACTCGTTTCTCCGTGTATCTTTTTACAACACAATCGAACGCCGCGAGCCGCTCGGCTCGCGCAGAATTATCCCTTCACGCCCAGCGATCCTTAATAACGAGAAAGTCGCTTAAGAATTACTAGTCCCTTAACAGAAATTAATTCCAACCTAGCCATCGCCGGCATCGGGAACAGACAGTTGCGGTTTCAGATCGGAAATCGGTATACTACGGGTTCGCCGGTTCGAACCGGTTGCGCTCGACGTTACGACAGCTGCCCTTTATTTTGATTTCGTTCGTCTCCGGTGCTCGCCTCGCTCGCTCGCTCGCGTTTCGCACATAAACGATTAATTTCAGGTCGAACGCCTAAAAGAACAAGAGGACGAAGGATAACAGAACTGAAGCGTTCGCGCTCGACTCGACGTCCAACGAGCCCACGTGGCTGCGCACCGAGAATTGAAGGAGAAGCAAACGTACAACGATGATCGTAATCTTACAATTGCACTTCAGTTAGGAGTTTAACGAACTCACACCAAGAATGTCAAGACAATGCAAGCTTAATTTCCGGGCCCGACCCGCTGGCCCCTGGAGAGGGCACGCGCGTTAGAGCGAGGGGAGGGGATCGGCGCGATTAGTCAACAACAATAACGGAAGTGGGGGGAATTGCTCCCATTCGTCAGGGTTCTCCCGGTGAAGAGATATCGCTCGGGGGCCCAGCGGGTCGGCCGTGAACAATAGATTAGATACCAGCAATTTATACTTGATTCATTCCTCCTTGAACGCTGCTAATATCGCGTCATCTCGACAAAACTACCGTAGATCGATCAGCACGGGGCTGCTTCCTCTCGACCTGCGCCCCCTTGCCATCCTCGACGATCTTGAACAAGAAGAAATAACGAGGAGGAACAAAAAAGGTAAAAAAAAAGAAGAATGAAAGAGAAAGTGGGGGGTGGTAGACAGTGGAGGGCTCGATGTTGAAAGAGCAATTAAAAATGGAAGTCCTTGGAAACGAGTAGAGGGGGGGGTTCTCGGCTGGTCGTCCCGTCCGAGCCAGGGCGAGTCTCCTCCTGACCAGAAAAGCGGATTAACTTGGACGATTAAATCCATAGGTTACATAGGAGACGCTTAGCCGATCGCTTTAGCCGCTCGTGCTTTTCATCAACCTACAAAGAAAGAAAACGTGAATGCAGGGAAAGAAGCTCCGGAAGAGGGGGGTTTTGGTGTGTCTCGAGGATGGCAAGAGGTGGTTGTGCGATGATAAAAGAAGAAGAAGAAACAAAGAACAAGACGGAAATTCGTACTAGAGTGCAAACGGAAGCCACGAGTATCATGTTTTCCTCCGCGTTTCCTCGGCAACACGCGTCACGCACGCGACGCCCTTACACGCACCCGGTCTACCTCACTTTCTCCCTTCCTCTCTCTCTCTCTCTTCCTCTCCCCCCCCTCGGTCATCTCTTCCCAGAATCGAGGGAACAATAGTATTCGTCGCATAGATAATCGCGACTAAACGAAAGGAGAAGGCAGGCTCGCGGTAGATCGACTCGCGACGCCTTAAAAAAAGGACCCTTCGCTGCAGTTGCTCCTGCGCGCATTGAGGCCGTCGCGCATTTTGGCGAAGCGCAGAAATTCGAAGAGAAAAAATGTTTATAAACGATTGATGACTGAACCGCAGCGATAATTAATTATTATTAATTTCTTCGAGGCGCTTTGTTAAATTGCGCGACGGCCTTTATTATGTAGAAGGAGGACCAATTCACAGAGCACTCTATTCCTCGTTTCCCCTGACATTCTCATTTCGTCTTTTTTTTTCGTCCCTCTAACACTAACTCTAACTACTTAGTCGTTCCCCATTCTCTTTCGTCACTCACGCACACGCACACGACGCTTGATTCGAATCAGATATTCTCCCGCGCGAGGGTGGCTGTTATAGCCACCCTTCGCCACGCTCGCACGCAAAACACTCGCCTCTCGTATGTTTAATATAGTGTATTTTTGTTCCTGTCGTCGCTGTGGTGATACCCTTAACGTATCGCATGGTAATTGTACATACATGTACAAACGGTGTCGCCGCGGTACAATTACGATTAGCATAGGTAAAATACAATTGATCGCGGATTCGTTATACCTCGATGCCGGGGATCGTCGTGACGCCTCGTCGATGAACGTCTTCGCGGACGAGTCCTCGCTACTCGGACCTGCAGACCCAGCTATTTCTCATTCTTCTCTTTCTTTCGGTATCTTTCCGCGCTTCTTTTCCGTTTAAGTTTCGCGGCTCGATGAGCTTCTCGGCCGTGAAAAACGAGGAAGCTCCACTAGGCTGAGCGCAGAGATTTAAATAAAATTTTGAATGACGAATGAAAGTTCAGAAAATTATTCGTCACGTGTCGAATAAAGTTAAGAAAATTATTCGTCACGTGTCGAATAAAGTTAAGAAAATTATTCGTCACGTGTCGAATAAAGTTAAGAAAATTATTCGTCACGTGTCGAATAAAGTTAAGAAAATTATTCGTCACGTGTCGAATAAAGTTAAGAAAATTATTCGTCACGTGTCGAATAAAGTTAAGAAAATTATTCGTCACGTGTCGAATAAAGTTAACTCGGGTTAACGGACCAATGACGAATAATTAATTTTTTAACTTTTATTCGTGGGTCGAAATTTTATTTAAATAAAATTTTTGCCCATTTTGACCCGAGCGAATTCAAGCACGCGCGATCAATTTCTCTTTTTTTTTAATTCTGCTCTTTTTTGTGGGGAAAGAAAGATTCGTAGAGAAGGAAATTTGTATCTTGCCCTCCCCTTTTTTTCACCTCCACGCGATTCCATGGCAAAATGCGTCCTCGCAGCTTTCGCTTCCTCTCGCTCAGTTCCCGCCAACGAGATCTATTACTCGCGAATTTAAATCTCTCGTGACATCGCATAGACTTTTACGACCATACTTTTACGCTGTTTCCCTCGATTTCTGACAAAGCAGAGATTTTTAAATTAAAAACTTTGCTATTAGTTTCGATCGATCAGGAACGCAAATTTTGAGTTAAAGACACCAGAATGGTAACTTTTTGGATAGCTTTCAACAGCCTTCTTCTTGATACCCTATTTCTTCACCTTTTCTTTAGATACACAGATTGAAATTCTGAAATTTAAATGACCCTCTCAGCTTGCTGATTTACTATTAGAAATTGAATCGATTCCAACGCGTTTCGTGTGGCGCAAACTGTGCTCCGTGAAAAAAAGAAATGCAAATGACGGAACGAAATCACAGGGGTGGATGCTGACGCTTCTCTCCCACTTTGCAACGGCATCGATCACCTCGAGAATCATCTCTTTCTCGCGAGAGCTTCGAGAGCGATATCGTGGCGATCTACGAGCTGGGAAACGACGGATCTGGACAGGAACGGTTTCCGTGGGTGGTTCAGTCGTGACGGAGAACGCGAGCGTTTCAGCTCGCGCTGGCAGTGTTTGTTCCCTCCATGTTGAAGACGCGAGGAAGCTTCTTCATTCGCTGGCCAAGCAATTCGATTCACGAGATACATAAACGGGGGTGATTTTGTGAATAATGGGGTGGCTTTGTGATAATCAAAAATTCATATCACAAGCGCGGGTGACTTTGCGACACTTTTTAATATTATTCAAATATCATCCCGAACCAATACACTAGTTTACCCTTAAGTATACGGTTGAATAATCCGTTTTAAAATTTGATTCAACTTTGAACTTCATTAAAAAATTCTGCATTTATTTTTGTTTCTTTCGTCCATTTGATTTTATCATAATGCGAATAGGTACGTTTAGTGCAGAGTTGGACAAAATGTAATCTAATTACAACATACAAATTACGATTAAAATGTAATTGTGTAATTTATTACACATTATTTTCTTTAATCGTTAATTTAGGTAGTTGACTATTTGGTTTCGTCAATTACCTAAATGAACGATTCTACACAATTCCATTTTAACCGTAATTTGTAAGTTGTAATTAGATTACATTTTGTCCAACTCTGGTTTAATGATAAGACAAGACAGTGATTACTTTTATAGTTAAGTGAGAAATAAAATTTGAAATCGGTACAAAGCCACCCCGAATTGAGGGGGTAGCTTCGTGGCAATATATTTCACTGTATGAATAACACAGGGAAATAAAAAAGTACGAAGCAACCCCATTAGCAAAGTCAACCCTGGTTACGGTACCGATTTTGTGACGAAAAATTTAGGTAATTATCGTTCACGGTCCCAAGTGTCCCCGAGTGCTTCGAAGATCCGCGATTTATAATAAAACGATATTGTGACATCGTTCTTCGAATTTGAGGTAGTTCGATCGAAACATAAATTCAGCTACTCCTAACGATTCGTAAATAATATCGTGGAGGCCCGTCGAATCGAAGAAGCTCCTCGGGGTTGGAAAATGGCGTGTGTTAATCGAAAAAGAGGAGTCAGAAAGAAAACGGTGGAACGTGTCGAGACGTTGGATAATTGTAAAAAGTAATTATTGTAGGACGATGATACGACAAGCACCATTTTACACGAAGCCAACGAAGTCGTTAGGGTAAATTATCACGCAATGTTTATAATAATTGTTCAGTACAAAGGTCGATCGAATGTAAGTCTTACGCGTAAATCGTTTCGACACCTTCCACCGATAAACAATAGCAGTGTCAGTCCTCTGCACTCGTCGGCTTCTATGACTGTATTGGAAAAGATTCTACCGATAGTCTTCTAAGATCCAAGTTCCCACCACCCTCGGGTGGCTAAAATAAAAAATATCAGTAAGTCTGTTCGGAAGTAGTGGAAGATTGGATGAGTTGTCTGTTTGAAGTCATAATTTCTCTCGTAAAATAAAAGCAGATATGCATCAGACTTAAATAAGATACGTAAGAACACAGGGTGTCCCAAAGTTTGTAGTAAATATAAATTTATCGCGGTGATCTGTTTTGAAAAGATAAAAAGTGTAGAATAAGAATTCCCTCGAATATCCATTTTCAGGAAAATTTATATTGCAAACACGAGTAGTTACGATTAAAAATTCGAATAAGAATTTACATTTCCTCCAAACAACGCTATCTTACAATTCCCACAATATTTCTGCTACTTGCACATTAAATTTTGATTTCCTCCAAAACGAAGGCTTTCATGAAAATTCTCACTCTACACTTTGCCTTCATTTTTCCGAGATGCATCACCCAGTCGTTCCTCGCACTTTCAAACACCCTGTGGAATATAAAGATACTTAAAGTGACATATCTGCTTTCCCCATAAACAGCCTGGCGCCTTTAAAATCCACCCCAATCTTTTAATCTTCGTTAAAAAAGCTTCGAATCTTAAACCTTCAAAATCTGTAACCCGCCCCCCGGTTTTTCCATTCCCAACGCGTGCAGAGGACGGGAAACGGATGTTCCGTCGGGCCCGTCGTTTCCTTTCCCGATCGGCTAACGAGATACCTGTCCCGTCCCCGAGTGGATCGTTGCGATTCAAGTCGCCGTCTCTATACAAGTTAAAACATAGTAAATAGCGTAATTAGCGGTAGCAGCAGCGGTAGTAATGGTAATAGTAATAGTTGGTAGTAGTTAATTAGTTAATAGTTAATGGTAATAGTAATAATAGTAGCGGTAGTAGTACCCTATGACAAAAAAAAAATACATAGAAAAACACGTGTCGGTATAATATATATTTATATATAACCTTTTTTTTATCACGTTCTCTTGCTTTCCACCTCTTTCTTGATTCCTTTTGTATGCAACGCGTCGACGATATACTTTTTATACAAGACGTTGATTAGGGCGGAAGGGAGGGGGTGAGGCGAAACAGGAAGTGACGAGGTACGGGGATGGGCCACGCGAAGATTAAGGGCAGAAGTGGACGCGGAAGGATGAAAAAGGGGATGTTAATTTTGGACTCCCATAGAGTTTAAATCGGGTCGGCTGGGTCGATCGTTGCGGCTTGTTTTTTCTTTCGAAACGGATGGGTTTCCCCCGCGAGGGGTAAGCCGAATTTCACATCTTGTTCTTGGTTTTCTATTCCCTCTTATTTGAATTTACTACGCGCGCAGAGTTCGGAGAATCAAGGCAATTGATGCGATGGAGGGATCGAAGTGTTCTTTGTAATTCGTGATGCAAATGGAAAGTGGATGCATATGGTGGTTGGAAATGTGGAAGGAAATATTATGCGTGACTTTTTTTAGAGGGTGGAGAAACTTGGAATTTTTCAGGTGGAGCTACCAAGCGATTGAGGTTTTAGTATTCTTTTAAAGAAAGGTTCCCCGCAGAATCTTCTGTATGAAACCATTTAATAATCTAAAGGTGGCAACACATCAGCGTCTGTTCGAGAGTCAACATAAAATAATGGAGATTGACGATCAAGACTCTCATTTACTTAAAAACAATACAAAAATAGAATCCTGCACTTTGCAATGTGCAGGGCATTTACAACAATTCGTGCATCAATATATCTAAATAAATGTATCAGAAGAAGGGATGATAAAATTTCTGATTAAAACACAAACCCTCGTGAACCCTCTTTGAACAACAAAATCCTTGAAAAAGCCTTCTCAGAAATGTTTAATTCTACATATTCCACTATCTTTCGACCAAAAATCTCATTTCAATTCCACCGCGAATTACAACCCTGTACACTAACCCTGCGTACAAATCTCCTTCCACGGATTGCCTTGACCTTCGAACCCCTCGCCCGCTAATCCCCTCAAAATTTCCAAAACACCACAGACTTCAAATAAACAGAAAACAATTCCAGGACAACAGTAGCAAAAGGAAACGCGTTTTCCTCGAAATTCCCCCGTCTCCCTCCACCCAAGCCACCCTCGTCGGGACACACTAAACTTCGCACGTACACATAAGACGAGTTACAAGCACACAGGACAGCAAGGGACACTCACACAGGACACACGATAAGCGGAAGATACGATTTGGTACCGTTCACCAACAACAATCACTCCTTCGTCCCACAATCCCCCTTGTACTCTCAATCTCAACTTCTCCCTTAACCATAAAAAACCACACGACTCCCCTTGAAATTACTCGTGAACAGGACCAAACCACTCCTCGTCGTGCCCCGACTCTCCACCCAGAATCGGATCGTATAAAAGAGAAGAAGACGGCGTGGCCGAGGTGGAGGTGCTCGACGGGAAGCTTCGATCGACCCCCGTGCACCGCAACCGAAGAGATTCGATCCCCAAACAGTTCGGAAATGGGGTGGGAAGGTCGCGGGGACACGAATTGTACAGTACGCTCGATCGATGTTGGCGCGTCTCGCGGTGTTCCTTAACCACTAGCACAACCGAACGGACATTAGTTACCTTACCAGCTACGCTTCTCTATTTAGTCGTTTGAACTCTCATCTCGGTGGACCGTTGTACTACGCTCTGTATGATCGGTGAAATGGACAACGTTCGACCGTCGACCGGGGTCTAGTCCCCGGGATCGGCCTCGGAGCGAGATCCGGGCGCGATTCCCCGCGGCCGTCGGGTCGAGAAAGCTTGGAATTCTCGCGCGCACGAACGCGCGAGAACGGACGCCCCGATAACGTCCAGCCATCGGTGCTGGCGATTTTCGTTTTCTTTTTCTCTATGTACAGGATCGTGGCTCGGGCAAGGTATGCTACATATTTATACAGTGTTCCTGACGCGTCTCGATTGCTACACAGCAGACACCTCCGTCGTTCCAACCGACCGCCGTATTGTTCTGTTGTGTGAAAGGAATGAGAGTCGCGGGGCCTCGCCTCTGGCGGAAGCAGCTTCTGCGATTGCACAGTGGAAGGACCAAGGGGCCATTGTACGAATTAGGGAGACTATTCTTTTATAATTAAGTACTACAAGTTACTTTGAACGATCCTACAGATCAGGTATAGAAATCAAATACTTGATTTTGGTAATTAAGAAAATATATATGGCAGCTTCTGTTATTGGTACCTCCACTGTGCAGTTACAAGAACCTTATCTAATTCGTGATCGTGGCGCAATTAAAGCAGAGGCGTGTAGTGTTAGTTGTACAAATGGAGCATACGATTAAACAATCTGAATGCGACGAGGATGTGAAAGTAGCTATGTCGAAAGAGTCGCGATTTAATGGCGTCGAAATTAACAAAGTACCCATCGAGGTCAGGCGAGACTACGTAACTACAGCTTCATAGTTACACTCTAGACCCACGAATTTAAAGAAAGTCCTTTTAGAATCATTCCACCGAAAACGTGGAACGATCAACGTCAGAAGGGACACAAACATCCTCTTGTCTAAAGAGTTACGTCCCGATAACGGAGGTTCTACCGCATTCCGTTTTACAAATCAGTCATCGCGAATCCATCCCCCCCAATTCCCCCCAAAAAGAATCATTAAACGAGAAAAACGCGATGCAAGGAAAGTGGAAATTTGATTTTTCTTACAAACGTCCACTTTTCCCTTCTGCTTCGAAATTACACGCGTGGGTCTTAGGTCTCCAATTACTACAGGGCCCTTAAACGCGAGACGGGACAAAGACACGGAGCCTCGCATCGTTCGGCAAGGTCGCAGCAACGACTATGAGGACCAATCATCGAAGCCGCGTACTGTACACTCGCGATTGCATTCTAAAAAGATCGCGCCTCTGCGGAGCGTCCTTCGTCGAGACACCACGGACTGTGTATGTATATGTATATGTATGCGTGTAGACACGTGTGGTCCTTGCGAGACCGACCTTTGCGCGAAGGACCCATCCAGAGGTAATCGAGTCCGTGCGCGAGCACCGCGTGGAAACCCCGCTATCGACCCGAGTTCCGCTCGTCCTTCGAGTCGTAGAGGTCATCTTTCGACTCTTCGATCCCCTCTGTCCTGTTCCGTTACTGCAGCGGATCTTCGGGGATTCCGCAGACGAGGTGGGTGGTCCAGGACCCTTGGAACATGGTGAATCCTCTTGGAAGATTCTAAGGTGTTGATGACGATGCATCATCGCGTGCTCGCGAGGAACGTGGAGATAGTCGAGAGAGCGGTGCGCGGTCGACGTGGTGCGAAGCTAGGGATCGTCGGCCTCGGGGAGGCTGGTCGCTCGCGAGATTCACTGCTGGCTTATGGGGGCGGCTAATCGAGGATGTTCAGGGGCTCGACGACACCGGTGACCTTGTCGATGATGGTGGCGATGGGGTTGCTGAAGAAGACGACGACGACGATGAGCCTGCTATTGCTGGTGCTGATTCACTTGTGCTGTACGCCTGCCAGCCTGCCCATCAGGATGGGTGGGGCCATTGGTGTCGCTTTGGCGCTTCCAAAACAAAAGACACACAAAACAGCGACATTAGCGCGCCACCGTCCTCACCATATGTTCACCACACTTCTCGCTCTTAATCCTCCTTCTCTCTTTCACTCACTCACTCTCTCTTTCCCTTTCTCTCCCTCCCCATTCGTTCTCCGCCTCTCCTCTCTATTTCGTTCAGAGCCCATCCCTCTGACCTCTCTACCCTTCGTGACGACTTCATTCGTCCGAGTGAATCTACTTTTTTCCAGAGGATCCTTTCACCCTTCGCGCCTAGTTCCTATGGAGTACTTAGAGGCGGATTATTACAGGTAGAGCCGCGCTTTGGTGCTCCGCTATGGGACCTCTTCGAGTGGTTTCATTAACCCTTTGCGCGCCGACAGTGTGAACGCTCAGCGTACCCCGGCGTGCGGAACTCCTCTGCTCCTATCTCTTAACCATAGCCGCTGAACGCCCATGAGCGTTCTCCGCACGCGCTGCGTACACTGAACGCTTAGGCGCCAGGAGCTTGCAAAGGGTCAATGCTGGGAACGAAGTCGAGGTGAACGGAGACGAGAGGGCGGAACGGGGTGTCCCCGAGGGGCTGCAAAGACGAAAGCAAGAGATCGGAGAGCGGCGAGGGCAACGAGGTCAGAGAGAAGGATCGCAAGGCGAACAACGTCTATCCACGGTATCAGTTTTTCGACGGCGGCGTCCGCTACCGTGGCACAGGAGATTATATCGCCCCCTCTTTGCCTACTTTTGCGACTTAGAATTAGTGTCTTAGCTTTCGGCTACCTGAAAAAGAAGTCAACGAAAGAACATAAAGCGGGATTCCGGTTGGATTCTCGATGCCGGATTAACGGTGTCTAGGACTTGTTTTTTTTTAACGCTCAAAGTATGATTGTCTCTTTTTTTTGTAGCTCCCGAGGTGTAGCGAGACGATTGAGCGAATAGAAGTAGAGAAGAAACGTGCATACGCGCATGCGCCGTCCTCGAATGACCGAAAGTGCGGTCTGCCCAATGCTTGAAATTGCAAAACTGACATCTTATCTTTCTCAAAAAGTGAAATCAAGAAAATTGAAAATTAAAACTCCGTGAAACAGACATATTTCAAATCCCAAAGTCGCCTCTCCAATTTTAATCACTCTTCAATGAAAGTGCAAACCTTTTAAAAATCTCAATTTCATGATTTAATAATATTCTGTGCTGAAATTAATAAACCCCTGCGCTTAAAAGTTTTCCTCCACTCGCTCAGCAACTCGAAGCAATAATCTTTAAATCTGATAAAAAGAAACTCTTTCAATTGCAACCTTGCATTCTCTTAACATTCCAGTTTCATTTGCAAAGCGCTCGTTTAAGCCTCCACGTTATTTAAATCGCGAGCCATTTTCCGCGGAGAATTTACAAGGCGTTGGACGACAATCCAGTTGCCAGGCAGGAGTTTCGTAATCCAGCTTCCTTCTCCCCCTCCGTTACGCTTCTATGCGTGAAACGTAACGGCGAGCGTGCCTTTGAAACCCGAACGTGAAAGCGCTTTCGTAACGAGAGCTCCGCGATAGTCGAGCTGCAGACTTCCTCCTCGAGCATTGGGCATCCCGACAATCTCGAGCGTTTCATTTACCCGACGATCGAGATCGAATTTCTCGAGCAATAACAAATAAATCCCATCGTGTCGCAGTGGATCTCGATCGTCGAGGATCGCTCGCTTGGCACATTCGGAGTCCCACACCGCTGTTCTGGTAAAAAGGTGAAGGGGAAAAATTACGAAAGTAGGTACTCGACTCGATAGCGGAAGATACAAAAGCTGTTCTCCGTCTGCCTCGCCCCCTATTGGTTATGCAAAGATCTACGGATGCTTGTATAAGTGTTTGAAGGAAAGACCATCCCAGTTAGGGTTGCCACCTTTTTTACAGTAAAATAACGTACATTTGCTTTCGTGGGGTGTACAAAAAAATACGCTCAATAAATTAAAAGTGCATTTTAATCTTATTAGTTTGTATTTCTTCGAAACATATTTTCTATTGCTTTTAGCATTATAGAGTACATTTTTATTATTTTTAAATATCTCAATGGCATCATTGCATTCAATATTGATATTGAAATATATAAATAATTCGTTTTTTATTAGATTGAGAGAGGCCTTGTTTCTTTCATCCCGCCACGTCACATTCATGACAAAGAAAACTCTCTCAGTAAATGCTGAAGTGGCGGGAACAGATAGAAGATAATAATATTACGTTACGTTTCACGTAATATCATTAATTGTGGAATAAAATATTTTCGCGTACTTTATTGTTATTCAAAATTATAGAATACATTTACCTATAATAACGTAAGATACTTTATTTTAAAGTACGGGTGGCAACCCTAATCCCAGTGCACCCGGTAGCAGGCAAACAGACGTTTCGCATTTGGAAAGACTCTCCTTTGCTTTGCAAAAGGCAGCAAGCCTTCGAAAGAGTTTGAAGATTAGAGAGTAGTGTAAGTTGTTACCAAAGTTCATGCAATTTTCCCGATTTTTATCTGTGGAAGGGGGATTTGTCTTCTTATCTCATAAATCAGTGTTTCCCAACCATTTTTAGATCGCGATTCCCTTTTATAATATTCAAATAAGATAAAGAAAGAAAATTGAATAAGATAAAGAAAACACATTACAAATAGGTACTTCAAAGTATAATTCTAACTTAATAATATTTTTCAAAAACCACCCCAGGAAACACTTCGCGAACCATCGGTTGAGAAACACTGTGCTGAATAGTGGTAGGGAGAATAGGGGTGGATTTTAGATAAGTTAGAGTAGAAATGTGGTGATTAGTTTAGGGATAGGAGTGTTTATGTTAAATATCTAGTAGGTGGAAATAAGTGGATTCGATGTTCTTTCCAAATGACAAAGTGCGCTCCTTCACCCCTCTCAATTTCCCCCTGGATCGAGAGCGATCGAGGGGGAACCATGCCACGGTAATCAAGACACCAATCTACCAAGAAGTGGCCTGCCGAATTAGAGCTGAATGCAACTAACAGCGACATCCACGCGTCGAGATCGAGCCCGCAAGCAAGAGTGTCTGTTGTCGACGAGAAAGAGGTCGTAGGTTGATCCGTGCCGCGCGGCTGTTCGAGTACGGTTCTTATAAATATTCAACGCGCTCTACTTGCTAATCATTTGCCCCATAGAAATCGAACAAACGTACTCTTACACTTAACGGATATCGTAAGTCGAGGATGGAAACAGAAACCAAAGGAACGCGACGAATGAACAGGTGTACCGAGTAATAGCGAGGTCCCCAAATGCGCATGCGCAAGTTGGAGATGAAAGAATGGGAAGGTTGAATAGTAAATCTTGAATATAGTCGATAGTTTTTATAGAATTGAAACAGTAGAGCGAAGGGGATCGATTTTCTTTGTTTTACGTCTGATCATGCGCAGTGGAGATGTCAGTACTGCTTGGTAGACGTGTGAGAAATCATCGACGATGGAAATAAGCGAGATCTACTGAGAAATTAACAAAAGAATGCTTTTTCGGTAAAGTAAGAACGAAAGGAATGAGCGACGCGGTTGACTCTAGCTTCGATCTGGGGAATCTCGTGAATTGGCTCGTGATTGAATGTCTGGCCCCTAGTGTGGGATGTTTCATGCAATCTCTAGTGACAGCACCAAGTGTAACCTGCTCGATCGAGGTTGTGCAAATTTTACGCGGATGCTGGTTAAGAGAGCTTTGTGTTAATCCAGAAACCGACTGTGATGAATAGAAAGATATTTGTTGAACCGTGGAGGTGAACCCTGTACACTCGAATGAGAATGGTCAATTGAAGAAATGTCGAGTGTACAACGTCACCAGGTCTACGTTTTATGGATCGAATTGGGAGTTGAACGTTAATTGTGGAGAAGCTACCGTGTAATGAGACACCAGATGTTAACGCCTTAACGACGAAGCTTATTATTGTCTTTCCATTAGGTAGTTATATGTAATAGGGGAAGGAAGAATCTCCAATAGGGAAATTTACAGTTTGTTAACTGATATAGGTGTACCAAGCAATAGTGAGACCTCTGAAAAATATTACCTCTGTGGGGATTGCTATGACTAGTTTCGAGGTTTAACATTTGATCTAGTTTCGAGGTTTAGCATTTGAAGTAGGTACTTTCGATATTTAGCATTGGATCTAGTTTCGAGGTTTAAAATTTGATCTAGTTTCGATGTTTAGCATTTGATCTAGTTTCGAGGTTTAAAATTTAATCTAGTTTCAAGGTTTAACACTTTATCTAGTTTCGAAGTTTAAAATTTGATCTAGTATCAAGGTTTAGCTTTCAATCTAGTATCGAAGTTTAGCATTGGATCTAGTTTCGAGGTTCAGCATTTGATCTAGTATCGAGGTTTAGCTTTTAATCTAGTATCGAAGTTTAGCATTTGATCTAGTATCAAGATTTAGCTTTTAATCTAGTATCAAGGTCTTAGCATTTAATCTACTTTCAAGGTTTAGAATTTGATCCAGTATCGAAGCTTTAAAATGCGATAGGTGACAAAACCGAAGACCTTCCATAATCTTCTTTACTTCCCAACCTCTCCTTTTAATTTCTAAAAATCTCACTATTGCTCAATGTACCCTTAAGTACATATAAGACAATCTACAAAAGAGAAAGAATTGAACCAATTCTACTCGTTTAACGAGCCGCCGCGTCATTGTCGCTCGACTTATTACCGAGAAATTCATCGTTAAGGCGTCAGGTTCGAGCAACGTTAATAAAATTATAGCATGTCAGCGAGGAACCACACCCTGCGGATGCTGTGTAGCAGAGCGAGTTATACTTAGGTGCTTTCGTTTAATATTTAATGCGGTATAGCAACTCACTTGGACTTGGGCTGCATTTCCCCTGTAGCGGCAGCCGCATCCCTACGATGCAACCTCATACTGACCCTTCGTTCTTGGCCACCCGCACCCGACGCTGAAATAGACCAGTAGAAAACAAACAATGCATCAATACCGCGAAAATGGTCATTACTGGGCTGTCTATGCGATTTAATCCGTTTGCATCGGTGATCTAATGTAAGTGATTTTTATGTGGGACCATTTTGGGACATATTCACACATTTTCTTTCTCTTGGGGCCTTATGCCCCTTTTCAAGTGGGACCCTTTTGTGGATCATGATTGGTATTTAGGATATACATATTTGTTTTGCCTATTCATTTTTTTTTAACTATAACTACCTTTGTTAGGTAACTATATTCGAGATAGAATTCCTGAGTTACAGAAGTGTCCCTTTGGGGCCTTATGCCCCTTTACACGAGACACTTCTGTGACCCACGATTCGTGTTTCAAATATACTATCCACTAGACACAGAACACCTGAATTTAAAATAGACTCAGAAATATACAAGATAAAAAAATCTGTGAATATATCAAAAATATAATATTCGCAACACTGAGAAATATTTTCAGATTTCAACCCCTTGAATTCTACCCCCAAAAAATGATATCATTGACAGTGTTGTGCTGAATATAAATAAAATTATAAATTTTGTGAAACTGCAATCTCTAATAACGTTCTGGTTGCGGAATGCAAAGGGGCACTGTCGCAATGGTTACAAGCTCAGTGGCGGTCTGCGCAGTAGCTCGACCCAGAAAAAAGCGACACGCGTAACAAGAAGAATGGAGTGTCGAAGGCAGAGGCGACCAGCACTGGCGTTGCAAGACCACGCGTCTTAAATGACTACAGTACGTATGTTAGGGATAATATACCCACCATACGCGAACACTGTTAAGTCGAGTTTCGAGACGATTTCACACCGTTTGCCTGAGAACCGTGTCGACCACCGACGAGGCGAGATCGTTCGAGTGCTCTCCAAGGAATCGCCGCGCTTTCATTTAATTACCGAGAAATTTTCCACCTCCTTCTCCAAATTTCGAAAACGGTTGAGGTTCGAGCAGACTCCACCGCGATTTCTTAAACTCTACCGATCATTTTTCCACGATACTTAAACACTATTTCTTTTCTAATCGTATGAATGATGAAAAATCGACGATCGGGTATTCCGTTTTATAGACTCGATAGAATAATTTCACCAGTGTTTGGTATTTGCAGCGGTTTCTGAAATTCTGTGAAATAAAATCGGAGGACCAGAACGTCGGTGCACCTCGAGGGATCGATATCTTCGCGGAGGAATCGTGGTCAGATCGATTGAATTACAATCCTTCGTGTCATCTACGAAAACTTGGTGTTTTAAATGAATCAAATAAACTTCGTGTCTTTTTTTTAGTGCAAAAGGCTGAACACTAGCTGAGTTATTTCGAACTCGAGGATTACATGATCGATCGGACGACGTGGCAGGAACGATGGACGAGATCTTTCACGCTTGGCAATTGAAATGGAAAAAGAAAAGTTCTCCACGTTCGAGATCCAAAAAGACCAAAGACAAAAATAATATGATGCGCCTTCGTGACGACAGATGATGCGATAGAATTGAAAAAATAAGGAACGCGATGACCCGTCATCGGCTCCTCGTCACTTGGATCGAGTGAGAATTTCGAGGAGCCGCGCGCGCGATTTTGGTTTTTCCATTCAAGCCAAGTGAGAAACAAATTTTGACAAGGATAATCGACAATGTCGTGTGGTGAAATAAATAAAGAGACCAGTCCTTGAATGGAAAAACATTTATTTGCTACTTTCTCTTCATCATCATCATCATCATCGTCGCTATCAATAAAAAACAGGATGATTACAAATAGATGCAAGATTGCGAAGACTTCCTGCCAGAGAAATAGAGAGCGAGAGAAAAAAGAAACGTGGGAGGAAAAATATGCGCGAATGGGGGAGTAACGACGATGCTAATTACAAGGATCCAGCGCTCAGGAAGAAGCGGAGAGATTCCTCTGCGAACTGGGAAAATCGATCTGGATGCGTTGGTTGATGGACGAATGAAGCCCCTGAGACTAAAAATCGCGCGGAGAAAAAGTAGAAAACTATGCTTTATCGTTTCTATCTAAGCTTTGGTAACCTTTCTGGATCTCGGGGAACTTCTATTCGTGATCGAAATCGTCGGGAACAGAGTGAACGCGATCTTTCGTTTGTCGAGGGACGTTTCGATTTCTCCGCGAGCACAGAGTGCACCGGCGGGACACTGTGCTCGCAGAGAATAATTCAAATCGCGATGGGCTTGTTGCAAAAATTGAACAACACTCACTGAAGCTGTTCTCTCGAAACTTGCACGTTAAAGCCTGGCGCGTACTATCGACTTCTTGGCGATCGATAGTTTAATTGCCGTAAATGGTAGGTGTTAATATGGAAGAGTGTGCCGGCTATAAATGTTTGGCACCTTTCCAAACAAAATTTGTTCAAATTAATTGTGAATAAAAAGAACAGGGAATAAAAAGCAAATGAGAACCCTCAATAATATGAACTTACTTATGCCTCAGTTCTGCTTATACGAATTTGGGTTGCTTAAAAATTTCTCAGATTTGTTTGTGTCTTTTTGGCAAAATGTCAAATTTTTCACAAAAAGTTAAGAAATTATGGATCAATAGCGAAATATCCATGGGACTAAACTCGAAAGAGGCGATCAACACAGTAACGACTCCTTTTTCTTCTCTTTGAGGTCAAATAAGAACCTTTCTATGTGAATAGTATGCGCAGCATGTTTTCAAATTATTTTGTCGATGAAAAAGGCCATCGATTTTATGCGCCAGGCTTAATTCTCAATATCGTGACTTCAAGATCGACACGAGCTGGAGTTTAGTTCCGCGTGTGAATTATCGGAACGTATAGGTGCGTCAATATTGCAACAGCCACGCGACAAAGGACGAATGGACGTAGCCCAACCGCAACGAGGTACCGAAAGATCTGCCGGTTCCTCTGCGCCTAATCCTCTCGCGTGATTCCCGCTTCTTCCGTCGCACCTGAATCCCTAAAAACAAACACGAAGAAACACACGCTTGGCTGACCCTTCGAGGCCTCGAACGCTCCCTTCTCGACTAAACCGCGCGCCTTTCCAAAACTAGGCCGCACCTTCGTTCGGTTCTACCTCAGATCACTTCTCCTAGGTTCTATCGACCCGTTGACCGGCGTGCAATTAGAAAAAATTCTTTCTCTGAGATCCTCTGATTAATCACTGATTTTTGCCAATAGAGCTGAGAGCGAAGTTGACGGTGAACGAGTCGACGGAACAACGCGGAGAGGGGAGCTCGGTGAAGGCGTCTACGAAGCGCTGCTATTGGAGGGATAATTACAATGTTCTATAAGTATCGCGGCGAAACAATCGAAACCGTCAATGATTAAATAAAAACGAATATGACATTGTTATCTTGTAAAGCTAACGAACTTATTCCTCGTGAATCTCACGACGCGAGTTCGGGATGAGTGAAACGTGTGACGTCGAGCCTCGCGGTACGCGCTTGAGTGTCTTTTATAGTCAGTCCAAAAGTCACTGGTCACTAGCAGGGTTGCCAGGAAAATCCCTACCGTAGTGGAGGGGGAACACCTACTTTGGCGTCGATTGGTTGACGTCACGGCATCATCACGCGCATGCGTGGCGTGTTCCCCCTCCATTACGCGTATGTTCTCCTTCTGCCATAGTAGGGAGTAGTAGAGGGGGAACCTTCGCATGGTATACACAAGTCATATTAGTATATATAGATCGATGTATTCGAGGATTCCCCCTCTACTACGTCACGGAGTTCCCACATCTGTCCCCCCTCTACTACTCCCTTCTACGTCATATGAAGCACTTTTCTGGCAACCCTGTTGGTCACAGGCCACTGAGGGGCTACCCCCACCAGAGTTGCCAGGTAATTCCCTACGCGTGACATCACATAGACCTATACACAGTAATATAAAACCAATGTCATCAACTCAAATAAACTGGTATTGCTGTAAGTGTTCCCCTTCTAGTACGCGTAAGGTACTGCCTGGCAACTCTGCCCCCCACCAACCCTACCATTGTTTATGTAGATCTGTAAATTGTTGTCTATTGAATAAGAGAATATCGTTACTCGCTGCAAAGCAGTGTTATATATCGTCAGCTTAGGAGTGTAGGGGTTTTCCTTTTAGTCTGTTATGCAGTGACTCGTGAATTGTTGGTGCCAATACAAAGATAAGCCCACAGAATGGAGACACTAGTGCAAGGGAAGGGGAAGTTGACCTTGTTATATTCACGTTGGACTGACTATAGAACACCGTTTTTATCTATCGCACTGTTCCGGACCCAAGAAACACGATTCCAAAGGCTCATTGTTTACGTGATCGGGACGGACAATGGCGTCCTAGAAGCGACGAACGCGAACCCCGAGGCTCCGATGACAGCCGAGCGACGTCGATGCGTTAATGAGAAAAACGATACCTTAGGAAACTAAATATCGACGATTATAAAAGTTAGATTGAAACCGCTGCTCGCGTGTTTCTGAGTAAACCTTGATGCGTGAAACGTATCAGGATAGCACGGGGAGATTCATGATTGCTTGGCAGTGCTTTGAGTAAGGGGATCTGAATTCTAAAGCATGGAACAGAGGAATGTTACACGAACGTGGAACACTGAGGCTTCGTTTTTCGAGTGTTAACGAATGGTGGATAAGGTAGGCTAATCTAATTATTTAAATAACTACAATCAGCATAAGATCAGCCAGTCGCTAGAGGTCTCCGAGGGAGGAGCTACCCCTCTTTGCCTCTGACCACGCCCACCATTCCACCTGCCACGGCTAATACAATTCACAGTGGAGGGGGTGGCCTCGATCCACCAACTAATTCCCTTCCTACTATAGAATTATAATTCCTCTTCTCGTATCAATGGAATATTTGCAATTAAAAATACACATCAATTACTATCGAATTCACCGGAAAAACAAAGCTTTACGTGGAACATAAATAAAATTAGCTTGAAAAACAAAGCTCCAAGGACTGACGTTCGTGTAACATTGTTCTCGCTACTCCATCATCTAGAATACCTAGATTTACCCCTATATTATCGCAGTGGAATTAAGGACCACCCTGTACGTGATACAAATCCTCTGGACCCCCGTTCCTACTTCCGGCGCATTGGAGGCGCACCTCAACACGAAACGCGACTCGGTACAATAGCTGAAAGAGGTGTGTCCATGTAACAAGGTCGCAAAAATCGGTGGCGCGATAAAGTGCACTTGTTTCTAACGTCTGCACAAATTCATTAACAGACATATGAGAAGATAACGACCCGAAGCCTCAATCAGAGGCGCTACATCGTTCGGGACCGCTGATTGATTTTTGTTCAACTCTCGGACAGCTGCGGCTGGGTCAACTTTGACCCACACTGTCAAGAACCTCGTGGAACTCCTCAGTTCACCTTGACTGACTTAAATTGGCAAATATTTACATTAGAGTCCATAATAGCATGGTCGTATCTCCAAGAAATGCATTCTTTGATCAATCGTTATGATTTAATTACTGAATTAGAAATTAAATTGATTTCTTTAAGCGACTCTTTAGAGTCCGAAGTATCAACTGTTGTAAAAAATCAAGCTTCTTAGTAACAGAAAAAAGAAGATACACAGGGGTCAAAAATGACCCAGCCACAGGGTGCCCAAGCAGCGTCTGTCCCCGCGAGAGTTAATTTACAATATCATTGTACCTTTTCCAGCTACCGTAACTGTTCCCACACTCCCGCGCGAATATCCTTATAAAGAATTTCTTAGAATTCGCGGAGGATGGTCGTTGCTCGTCGAGGGACGGCTCCAACGCCTGGAAGTTCCGTGACGCGGGTCTCTCTCTTATTCTACGAGCGTAGAAGCTTACTTAACGATTCGACGTGCAACGTATTCGCTCGATCGGTTCCCGTTCCGAATTTCCGTGCGATATATAAAAATCAGTCTGAAAAGTGTGTATATCAGTTCATCGTCTCGCGCGAAGCGAAATAGAAGGAACTCTCGTGTAAGTTTCACTCGATTCTTATC
Organism: Andrena chrysosceles; assembly: GCA_963855975.1. NCBI lineage: Eukaryota > Metazoa > Arthropoda > Insecta > Hymenoptera > Andrenidae > Andrena > Andrena chrysosceles. Next base: position 8,701,238 of record OY979767.1, on the reverse strand, counting down.
ACTCGATCGACCGGCGTCGCAGACTTCCGCGCACGCTCGTCGCATCCGATCTGCGACTAACAAGCCCCTTCGAACGATAAATGCCTCGCGGTCCGATCGACACCCTCTTCGTTATAATTCTAGCTCAAAAATTAAGTATAAAAAGGAGTTTTGAAAACGCCACGGGCGAAGGCAATAATGGTTCTCGTATGAAAAAAAGTAAAAAAATTAGAGCGATTCACGGGTCGAGACGCCGAGTACGCGCCCGCTCGTGTGGACGATTTAACGTTACCGTCGGTCGCGAGTCCCGCTGATCGAGACAATCGTCGCGGTATCGTTGGACGTCCCATTCTTCTTTTATATATATACTATATATACACTGGTAGCTTCTTAATATACGATGGTTACTGTGGTTTGGTATTGCTAGAGTAACACCCCAAGCATTCGACAACCACCGAATTTCCTCGGGCAACTCGGCTCTTATCGAATAGTCGTACATCCAGCTTAATAGAACACGAGTTTCCAGCTCCGTCGGCCGCGATACAACAACGTGGCCATGGTATTACAGAGTGCAATATGTTTGTTATGCGCGGTGCACGGCGGACGAGCGCGTGCACACGCGTATGTGTGCGTATGTTACGTATAGGCGGATAGATGCGTGCGGGCAGAAGAAAGGATCGAACCGCTGCATTACGTAGGGCAAACGCACGATCAGATTCCACCCGAGCTAGCTTGTGAATATAGTTTAAAGGAACCGGCGTTCCCTTCTGCGCTTTCAAAACCAGGGTAGCTCGCTGATTTTATAAAAATACGCGTGTCTCGTTAGCCAGAGTCTTTTTTTTTTAATATTGTCAATGTGATTGAATATCGGAACCTTGATCAGTATTGTACGTTGTTATGCCATAGACTGTATATTGGAGAAGTACAGTGGGTTTACAGAAATAGTGGAAGCTGAAATTAAGTTTCGGGGAGTCAGGAACTCGGAGTAGCGTTCTGTAGAGTGGGAATGAAATCAATTGGGCGCTCAAGGTCACTGATAGGGGGCTACCCCCGCCATTAGTCCACCTCTTGTCTGCGCAAGTCTCTAGGTGCAAGCTGTCTATATTGTTTAACAGAGGGGGAACAGTGGAGGGAAGTGGCCTTGAACAGAGACTACGGAACGAAGTTATTTAACAGACTTATGAACTCTTATATATCTTCTAGTTATCACGTAGGAAATTTGAAATAGCTTTCAGACTTTGATTTAACAATGGAATATCATCCAACTCTAATAAAACCTTAATGTAATCACAGAACAGTCTTTAGGAGATTTGAAAACATAACAGAAAGTGTTATACTGTTTTCCAGCTTGCACAATGCATTAGCAATGCGTCGACGCATAATGTACTTATATAATTAGAGCGAGATAATGTTTACTGAAAGAAGCAAGGGTACCATAAAACTGGTAAGGATCTTTAAATATTTGGGCTGCGTTAGGCCGTGTCATAAAAGAACATGGGATTAGGCTCGATCCTAAACAAACACAAAAGAGAAAGGAACAGTGAACTCATGATCCTTGATAAGTTCAAGCTAATAGAAAATGTGATATTAATCTCAAACGAAGACGCCTTTGATCGCGAGAATAAAGATTCTCCGGCATAACAACATACAAACAGAAACATCCCGCGGAACAAAGATCGCTCGGCGGGTGATGCGAGAGTGCTGCATAAATACAAACGTTCTACGAGTACAGAGAACGGAGCTTACATGCAAGTGCAGACGAACATGTCCAGCAGGATACCCATCAGGATATCGAAGTTACCCTGCAGCTTTTCGTAGCCCAAAGAGGCACTCGAGGTCGCGCCGTGGCTCAAAGCGTCCAAATCGGCTTTGACTATCCAGTCAGCGCCGTCGACCTCGTGAGGGTGCAGCACATCCGTGCGACTCGGGCTTTGCAGGTTCTGCAAGCACAGCTTGCCAAGCTGGCTGGCGGAGTAGCCGACCTCCAAGCTATCTTTATTGCTACACGCTGGCTCTTGAGCGGTGACATTTGGCACAGTGTCCAAGAGCTTCGTCTCTATCGACTCGACGTTGTTAGCAGTGTTCTCCTCCGAATGACGAGCCGACTGGCTCTCGGCGCTCGGGGAAGATACTTCCTGCTGTTTCACCGACGCATCCGTGTTCACGTTCAACGAACCGTCCTCCTCGTCTTTCACGCGAAACGTATTCTCCTCCAATTGAGCGGTGACCTCCTTCCGATCGCCTGAGTCAGGATCGTCTTTACCAGCCTCGCGCTTACAGAACAAAAAAACGTTCGTTTCAGCCGGTGGACGAGCGACGGGCAGGCTAGGGAAACGTTCAAAGAAATCGTTCTCCATGAACTTCTGTAAAAAATACTCGCACTTCTCCTGCGCGCTCTGCGACCGCTCGTATTTGATCTGCCGCCGGATCCTTCGCCGCTTGAGTACGGAATGCCAGATCCTGCGGATGCGTTGCAAGAAATTCGGCCGCTTGCGGGACTTCTTCGACTTCTGGGAGAAGTCCACGGTCCTCGGTTTATCATAGAATACCGTCGCTGGCCAGTAGTCGAACATATCCAGGCTCCTCTTCCAATCTACCACCGACAGATCCACGCTTTTCTCCAACGATTCCAGGCTTCTATGTGTCCTCTCTTTGTTGTTGAACGAGATGTTCCGTTTCTTTTTAGTGGACGTCTCTTGCAGCAGCTCGTTGCTGCTCTTCTTGAAGATCTCGCCCTCCTTCTCGAGGAACTCAACATTGCCGGAGTCGCGACGAGCCTCGCGCTCGGCGGCCAGACGTCGGCCAAGCGTCGAGCCCTTCTGCTTCTTTTCCTCGTGCTCCGTGCTACCCACCTCCTTCACCAGGCGGCCGAAGTAACTCCTCAGCGGATATTCAGGCCTGTTGCTGACGAACACCACCGCCTCGCGATCTATGTCTTTCTCAGTTTTATGCCCATGAAAAAAATAACTCTGCTTGTCCAGCTGACGAGACGACGCGTTCGGGCTCCTCTCGCGAAGCCTGCTGATAGGCTGATAATAATCGCGGGACGTGCTGGAATTGAACTCGGCGGCGCGAGTCGGCGCCACCGTCTCGCGATTCCCTAAGTTTAGACCGGCCAGGTCGAGGGACGCGGGGTCCGACGCTGCCCTACCCGACGGGGACGATTTGAACGTACTGAACTGACATGGATTAGAGCGCGGCGTCTCGCTGCCGCCCGCCTGCATGTACGCGATAACGAACTGCCGCTGGATAAAACATAATTTTTGGTAGAACGCGATTGTACCTTGAAGATCGCTCTTCTCCTGATTGTCCTGATCGCGGAGAGAGTCTATCGCCTCGCGTTTCTGCCGCAAGCTTCTCAGGTTCGAGGTAGTTCCCACGGTCGGGCCCACCGTCGCTACGGACGTGTTCGCCAGACACTGCCGTGTGTAGGGCCTGCAACGATAACGCATTGTTGTGATAACGGTATGCGGGCGTAATTACTCAAGCGAAGCTAACGGACGGTGGAATATGTTTAACGAAGCGCTGAGAGCAACTAGAGGATCATTCAGAGAACATTATTATTAGGTAAAGTTATATTGTTTAAGTTGAAATCTTCGTTAAATACACAGGCTAGTATAACAAGTATATTCTACATAACTAAGTAAAAGCTTCCCTGATTAATGGAACTGAATGAGAGCTAGCTACAAATTTGTCTGTGGCATTCAGTGCTCTAGTTTGTAAACCAATGCTTCCTCGTGCGTTAATAGGCGAACTTAATGAAAGAGTTAAGCATCAAATATCCTCGCCAATCGACCAAGTGATCCTCTAATTACTCACAGAAGCGTATTAAACATTAACGTTTCCTTCTCAAGTAACCGAACAACTGAGGGACCGACAGAGAAAGAGAGAGAGAGAGAGCGAAAAAAGAAGGAAACAAAGGTTTCAAAGAAAGGAATTGTGTTTGATTTGTCCTGTTGTTGAACGCGTATGTTTCCCGATTCATTGACCCAGCCGCCGAGAATAGAACGTACTGGGTAATGAAATGACCATGCTATTTATACACATGAAAGGAGGCATGGCGGAGACACGCGCTATCGCAAACATTTTCACGTCCGATTTCGTATGCAGGGTGCTGGCGCGGATGTCCTACTCGATTCAAGGCGCTCGAACACCAACCTTGATCGATGTTCCTGATCGTTGTTGGTCCCGGATGGCAGCGCCACGTTAGTCTGCTGCGAGTGCATCGGCGTCTGTTGCGTGGAGGGTAGGGTCGGCTGCCTCACGTTACCGAACTTCAACATATTCCAATCGAAGACGTAGTCGTACGTGAAGCCCTGCCCGTGGAACAGCGTCCGGAACAGCTGGCGGAGATACGAGTAATCCGGCCTCTCCTCGAAACGCAGTGCCCGACAATACCTTAGGTACGACGCAAACTCTACTACAATAACAAGATTTTCATTTGAACACGAAGCACTGACACGATGTCACGATTTCTCGATGTTCTTATTCGAATGGCGGGGGTGATAGGGGCACGGACATGCATGTACGCGTGTAAGAGAAAATTTACCAGGGTAACCCTTGCACAATTCCTCGACGGGCGTGGACATCTTCTTCTCGGAGATACGCTCGTACTTCTGCCTCTTAGTTGCCGCCTTCAGGCCCTGCCACGGCAAGCTGCCTCTGTTGAAGTACATCAGGACGTACCCTAAGGATTCAAGGTCGTCTCGCCGGGATTGCTCGATCCCCAGATGTGTATTAATGCTCGCGTATCTGTTGCAAGGGGACAAACGGGCACGTGAGAGGCTTGTGAAGAAAAATCCGTCGAAGGTGGTAAACTATGGTACTTATTGATCAACGAACCTGGCTGTTCCCGTTAGGTTCTTGTTCTCTCGATAAGGTATGTGCTTGTGAGTACGGCCGTCGCGATACTTCTTGGCCAACCCGAAATCTATGATATACACGAGATTCCCTTTCTTCCCCAGCCCCATCAAAAAGTTATCCGGCTTGATGTCCCGATGGATAAAGTTGCGACTATGAATATAATCCGTTCTGGATATCTACAGGCAGGAACAGTATAAAAGAGAAGAGATTATATCATTTGGAAAACAGTTTCTAACATTGAAGATGAATAGAGCTCGACACGACATGAATGAAAGAAAGGAAGTTACGCTCCATTTGATAGATTTTTAAGGTCATCGCCTCTAGTAATTGTTGCGTCTCTACAAGACTAATGGTATAGGGCTGGCAATGTTTATTGGACCATAAAATTGTTCACTATGATACAGCAAATGGGAAACAATGAAATTTGAGAAAGATCCGCGATAAATGCACGGGGCGAAGAAAAAACTTGAGGGATGCGCTTGTTTTTCTCTGTGTTTGCTCCACATTTAGACTGATTCCCAAAATAGTTCTTTGCCCAATGCATTTTGCTTACAACCGCAGCTTTATATACCAGCTTTAGCTTCTCTTAAAACACTGTTTTTGTTGAGATCGTAAAGCGCTATTATCAGCCAACACGGTCGTTGGCAGATAAGCATGTTACTCATATTGTAATTTATTTCGCCAACAGAAAATAGAATAACAACTACTTGCACACAATCACAATATGAACTTTGAACAGCACGGCATATGCTTTGTGCTTATACTGATACAGAGACACGGGCAGAATCCGAGATCCACTTAAACGAAATCTTTTATCTTCCGTTAGAGGGTAAACTAATTTAATTCTTTCGGAATATATAATTGAAACCTATGAGGTGTGCTTGTGTTACGAACAACGTAACTTTCTATTAACAAATACCTGAGAAGGTACGAGAAACAGCATCACAGATACAAGTACTTTATCTAAACTTTCAATGCAAGATACAAAAAACTTTGCTAGCATTAATTTGGCAAACATTAGGATGATTTACTTGAAAGCTATCTAAGTAGAGCGCAGTGGTGTAAGAAATCTTTTATTCGGTTATCTTAAAACAAACTCAGAGTCAAGATTAAACAAAGATGATCTACGTACACAAAAGACTAGCACGAAAAACACTAGAATACAAATGAAGATTAAAGGTTTACTACGATGACAATACCATTGGCAATTGTATTTGAGTGAAAACCATTATTTACCAACTGATCGGCGAGGAGCAGAACGGTTTTCAAAGAAAATCTCCGTGAACAAAAATTGAAGAGATCCTCCAGCGACGGGCCAAGTAGCTCCATTACCATTACATTATAGTCACCTTCTGACCCACACCATTTTATAGTGGGTATACCAACTGAAACGTTACAATAAATTACATTTTAGTGGCGAAACAGCTGAGAACAGCATTATGGTAAAAATTCACAAGCGAAACGTCAAATTTCTAACTACAGCAATTTCCTACGTAACCTAACGTCGCTGATAATATTGAATGGTTCATTACAAACTAAAAGAACAATTGGAAAAAACACGAACGTTGAAATTAGTATGCGCAAGGTGATTTTATTCGTGTATTCCTTGCAGAAGCTAAGATCGCCATGTATACAAATATCAAACCCATTATTCAATTGATAAAACAATAATATAAATATGTAATTGTTGACATAGCAAAGTTTGTACATAATATTGTCACAAAGACCATAAAATAAGGGAAGGGGGGGGGGGAAGTAGTTACGTGTGGAGGGGGAGGAGGGGGGGGGGGAGAGCGCGCTCGCGCGCGCGCGCGCGCGAGAGAGAGAGAGAGAGAGAGAGAAAGAGAGAAAGAAGGTTCAGTGGCCAGACCTCGACCAGCTGTACAACAAACAAACACAAAATTCTGACAGTTCTCGGCCGACAAGCTACGTTTCGAAAGGTTCGACGGACGGCCGACAGTTCGTAGCGGGACGTAATTCAAACGAAAGTCAACTCACCTCCTCCTTGCATCATTTTGTAGAACTTGGACTCTATGTGTAGCTGCGGATGCCGCGTTTTTATGCATTCTAGCTTGATGGCGACTTCCTCGCCGGTGGAGATGTTGGTACCTAGATAAAGGGCAGAAAGAAATAGGGCCAGTGGCCCGGGTCACGCGGTCTCCGAACAAAACAAACATAGAGAAGGGGGTTAGAGGTGGGGTAAAAACGAAGGAATTAAAAGGGAGACGTGTGCGTGTGTAGCCAAAGGAGTCGGCGCGTTCATGCGTATCGTAGGGCAAATATGTAACTGACTACTGTGTACGGATAGGTGGGTGGATAACGTGTTTGCCATGTGTGCATATACATACACATCGTGTATATACGTGCGTAAGTGTGTGCGTGCACGAGGGGGGGGGGGGGTAGAGGAGCGGCGGGGACGGCCAGAAGTGAGAAGTAAAAGGTGAACGTCGAAAAAGGAAGTATGGAAAGAGCGTTACCTAGGTAAATGTCGCCGAAGGAGCCGCTCCCGATTTTCCGTCCGAGCCGGTACTTATTACCAACGCGGAGCTCCATCCTCCAGGCTCGCGGGCCTCGCGAAGAAAAGTGGCACGGGGGCAAGGAGAGACGACTTTTACGGCAGCCGAGCCCGAGGTAGCTCTCGGTGGCTCCGTTTGTTGGTGCGGTTTAAACGAGACCTGGCCGCCGTGTTAGAAACTGGACGGGGCCTCCATCTTTGATCGCGTCGCCGTTCGCGGACCTACGGGCATCTCTTCTTTCTCTCCTCGGCGAAGGAATAGCTGCTGCCCCGTCTTGCTGCGATGGCGGCCGCGCTGCTGATGGCGCTGCTGTCGTTCCCGTTGTCGCCGTTGTTGTTGACGGCGCTGCCACCGCTGCTGTTGCTGCCAGACAGAGATTACGGCTACCACCGAGCAGCAGGAGACTGTAACCACCGAAAGGCGAGCCCCCCACGGGGGGCGGCTGACCGCTCGTCCTTGTATCCCTCGGGTTTAGTGAGCCCGAGAACGCGCCGCTGCGAACACCGCCGGATCTTGCCGAGCACGTAGATCCGGACAGAGTAGCGCCAAGTACCCGCCAATGGGAGCTCGAGCCGCGTAAGGGCATCTGCCCTTTCGCTACGTCGATGTCCAACGAAGATCGAATGCCAGGCAACAGTTATGGCCGTCTACGATCCAACGATACTAACGTCCACTACTCCCGTTTAACACGATCGCTTCGCTCGTATGTGTTTCCCCGAGCGATCGTTACTTCACCGAGACCCGCTGTTTTCAAGCTGCTACGCGATCGTGCAATCGATCGCTGGACGTTCGCGCGAATTTATCATCACACCGTATCACTTTCGCTCACTTTCTACGACGCCGTTACTCGGATAAGTCCCGTTCTGGTGTCTCGCACGCTCACCACCTCCCGACCGCAGCCACCGCGACGAACAACGACTCGCGCCGGAGACGCACGAACCCGAGCGCCAAGCGTGTTTCGACACGCCTGAAATCTTCCGCGTCATCTGGCGAACACTGGTTAAATCATGCTCCCGATAGCTGAACCCCTGGCTGCGTTTCTCGTATGAATGTTTCTGAAAAATTGTTGTTTGGGTAATGTTTTAGATATCGTTGGGATGATTTGGGGGATTCCGAGGGTGGGATTGAGATGATGACGAGGATGCAGTATTGAAACAATGGTTCGGAATATTGGGATGTTTAAGTTTCAGTGTTGCTACGACGCACATGCGTGGACACTCTTGTGGTCGTGTTTTCTATCCCTCCGCGGTCCAATCATTAAATTGTAAAGGAATTTGTTTGGTTTTTTTAGTTGCAATAAACTGATAGTTTGTTTAATTTGAAATTGTATGATGTAAACGATATATTGAAATGGAATTTTAGGCTGTTGTATTATAATAAAATTCATTTTTTTTTTTATATACAATTATTATTATCGAGAAGTGGCGCACCAATGTGGACGTAATTTAAAATTGTATTTCAAATTATTACCTATTTTTTAATATGATGCCTCTATTTACGTTGCATTAAACTTGAAAACGAAGGGTTCGTTCGTAACTACGAGCAATTTACCGGAAATGCGCAAAAGTTACGTAATGGAATACATTTTTAGTACTTTCTATTCCACATTTATTAGTTCATCTATCAATGCATCTATCTTTTCTTGTAAATATGAATGTTATTCGTTCGAAAGCATGTTAAGCACGCGTTACGATCCCCTATAAAGTTTGAGTATGAATATATTTCGCCACAAAACAGAAACATTATTAATCATTTGTATATATTTAAGAAATAGACATTCTGTGTATAAGTATCACTGTAATCGATATCTAAGTAACAAGTAGGGAAAGTATGGGAGGGCAGTGTTTGGACAGTTCACTGTGTGTACAGTGTGTAATATTTTATCAAGGTAAAAAACCAATAATTTTACAATAGCAGAAGCACGTTCGCTCTCGTACATTTTTATCTTACTTAGCGCAATGACTTCACCTCGTTAATGTAGTTTACAATTACAATAAAATTAACGTACAGGGTGCTCCAGAAGCACGGTACACATACTACTGCAGTAGCTCTCCTAAAACATTAAAATATAAGAATTGTAACGCAAGTCGGTTGAATTCGAACAGAAATATCGTCGAAATTATTTCGTATTACGTTCTCGCTAAAACAGAAAAGGAAGCATGCACTCTGAATCCTTGGAACACCTTGTATAACATTTATTCGTGACAACCGCGTACAAGAATCGCGAGGCGGTCGATTAAAAGGAGTAAAATGTCCATAGGAGATAACGAAATTAGAGGGAGATTAAAATCTATCTACAAAGGCCTCGGGTTTAATCGTGTTAATGAAGAATAATGAAATCGACAGTTGCCTCGACGCGTGCGTAAGTCTCCAGAGACATGTTGATTAACGATTAGGAAAGAGCTTTGTTCGGATTCCCGTGAGTTTTCTATTGCTTAAATGCAAACGAAACGGATATGCCGCTTTCGCGCGTCAGTCTGTCGGTTTTCGATAGAAATATTTTTAACGATAACTTCGCCCGTCAATTGTTCTCGTAAAAAATCGTTGATACGATGTTTTATAAAATACGAATCTAAATGCGAAAGGTTACCCCAGAGGAGTGGAGTCACGTTCGGTTAGAACTTCGGTGAGATCCAAGATGGCGGTGCTCTAAAATACAATACGTACTCTCGCAACGCAAGTCAAAGCTACGTAGTACATCACTACATAATGGATATAGTAGTAGATCCGTGGGATTTTACGAATTATCCGCGTAAAAAGAGTAATATGTAGCAATTGTCCTCCACCAAAGAAAAAAAAATAAAAAAAGAGAGAGAAGAGAAAGTAATCAACAGTAGCAGTTTCTTTATCTAAAAGATCGAACATACGTGCGATGCTAAAACGTAGTTATTAGTTTATTCCTCGTGTACTAGATTAATACGGTTTGACGACGTTTTTTCGATGCTTTTCGATAGAGAAAGGTTTCTCATTGTACCATGGTCGCTTGTGGATAAAAGAAAATGGAAACTTAACGATTAACCAACGTCAATAAAAAATATATATATTTTTTTTTCAACGGCTCTTCTCGTACGTCATGGCCATCGATAGTCGCGTCTTAAGTTTCCCTTGCTTAATCTCTGTAACGTTTCTTATAACGTAATACTACTTAAGTAGCTATTTTTTTTTGTATTCGTTAGGCGTATCAATTTTACACTTTACTTTCCGTCTTTATCGTCCTTCCACGACACGCTCGTAACAATCGAAATACTATAGTTGGTTTAAGTCGCCTCTTTATTACTTTTATCATTTAGAAATACGATATTACCGCGCAACACACGCGTCACGTTACAATATGGCTGCCATGCTCGCGATCCGTGTGATGTATCTCGCTTTTTCTGTACAACAAACTAGAATTTCGCAATTATCCCAATCGCCCCGCGTTTCGCAGATTGCTGTATCGTCAGAAACTTCTCTCGCCCGGTTTAGTAAATTCATCGTATCCACGTAAATTATATTTAAAATTCTATCCATACATACTAAAAAGTTATCTTAGCGAATTGTTTTTCCGGGTAAAACGATATGAAACGTTTCCAATCTTGTTTAGAAAGATTCCTCGGCGTTAAGTCTGCGAGTAAAATGCATTTCTGGTTGAATCCGTCTAGGCCTAGGTTCTGCTAAACCGTGGAACTTGCATGCCCCTCGAATGGATGCGAGTTGAATGCAGCGACGATGCTCGACAGATGATGAAACACGGTCGACGATCCTCGGGCAGTTTTTATAACTGAAGCGGTACGCCGATTCCCAGTGCTCGAACTTTAACTCTCGCTTATCGTTTATATGGCTAACGCTAATGCCGCGTACAAATCTAGATTTTTTAAAAAATCTACGATATATAAACTCTACCTATCGCCGCTGTGTACACGTGACTTCGTTAAGTAAAAACATCTAATTATCCGCGTGCTCCGTGCTCGGAGCAAGAAAAATCGGTGATCGAGGCATGGGGGACGTTTCGGATTATTCCTAAGAACCAACTTCTTCAGGCCTGGCCAATGGAGCTTTGGACTTCTCGGTGGTCACTGTGGTGGTTGTCACCTCCAGGTTCGCCAAGTCAGCTGAACTAATCTGTAATATTCAGATGTATCAACGGTCTACATTTATCCTGTCACGTTAGCGACATTTTGCGAATAACTACCGACGAGATTTGGTTAGAACAAGCCTCGCGTCTACGCAAAAAGGAACTGTTAGTACGTCGAACGGATCGATGGTATAATGTAAAGAATAATCCGTTGTTCGCGGATCGATAGACCGAGTACACGATCCTTTAACGAACAGAACTGCGCGGCATCGCGTTGGTTAGTGTGTTAGTAGCGTTACAATATGCTAAGCATTAATAGTGGGCTGATTATCGAGGTAAGGGTCCGACACCAATTATTTCACAATACGCTCAGTGCCGTTTGCTGACCTCGACGTTTGCGGGCAGAGTGATGGTAGCGTGTGTCGTTGTTGTCTCAGTACCGCTGCGTATCTCTCTCTCTACCGTAGTGCCTGCGCAATAATAAATAGCACAAAACAAAACAATAACAAAAGAGATACAAATGATACAAAGGGGGTGAAGGAGGAAGAAAAGATACGAGAATTACAAAGCGATGAAAGACGAACACAGAGGGTATATATCAAGCGATGAACTTGTAATCTATCGTGAAAAATATCTTGCGGGGATACTTGTATTATTTACAATCCACAAGAAACTGTGAATTCGGACCACCTAGAAAATATCCAATTAAAAACGTGGAAAGGATAGAGCCTTCTTGTTGAGAAAAGAATTCTGTGTAACAACAGCATATATTAATCGTCACATTGGCTCGGATTAGTAATAGCTTTTTCACTCACTGTTCATTTGTTGCGTTTCGTTTGTCTGACTCGTTTCAACCTCCCCGTTAACGGTGGTGTTGTTCGTCGTTTGCGAGACGACGGTCGTGGTTTTTACGACCATGGACTGATTCTGAGTGGATATCTCCGAGGTTCGCGAGGTCACCTCCATTTTAAGCCCTGCAAGACGATTGTGAAGATCTTCGGAAGACGTGGCGTTTCTGAAAAGTGAACTGTTACTGCCAAGAACATGGACAGTACACGGAAACAGGTCCATTAGCACGGCAAAATAAATTGGTTACAAAGCCACCTTCCGCGCGCAAGTTAATTTCACTGTTCGCCGCGAATTTATTCGTGGTGGGACCAAGCTCTATACCTGCTCGTTACATTCTAGATAAACGATTGCTATTCGCCGCGCGCTTAGTCCCATCACTAGATATTAGCTCGCGCTATCGTAGAATTAATTGTGAACACGTTAAGCGAGAGGAGCGTGTACGAAATAAAACAATAAGAAGCTGGGCAACGAGGGCAGCGTCTTCACTTACAGTAAATGGTCCTTGACACTATCGATCGTGATATCTCCGATAGAGCTCAAGTCTTGGCGATCGTCGTCCCCGTTCACGTCGCTGCTGCTGGCTGCTGGTCGCAGGGAAGATTCTTTCGGGGACTCATCGCCACTGGCTAAAAGATACGTATTCAGGAATCGGTAGTGGAGGGTGGGTGGTGTTAGAACACAGACGGTTTCCCGATGACGTTTTGTTAATTGGCGTAAATTACGATCCAGCGGCTAGCTCGTTTAATGAATCACAGATGATCGATAGCGAAGCGACATTTAAATGTATATACACGGGTCACAAAATATGCCAAGCGATTACGCATATCTCGATGATAGCGCGTTTAAACACCCAACGATGACTCTTAACTTTCAACGATTATCCGGTAGGTCTATTGAATAAGAGATTAAAAGAATTCACCACAAAGGAGGGACGGTATACTCACTGGAACCCACCACGCCGTTCTCGGTGATCATCCTCTGTATAGTATTCGGTTGACTCGCTTGCGTCTCTCCCGCCTCAGCGGCGCCCTCGACGATACCTTGCTCCTGAGTTTCCTCGTTGTTAACTTCCGCGGATCTCGCGTTCGGCGGTAAATTCAGCGCGCAATTCGCCCCCGTCACTTTGCTTGCCGACAGTGAGATCCGCTGAAGCTCTGAACTCGAGTGTAAGTACAAAGCTTCGCCAGCTTTCGTGAACGTCAACGAAGAGATGCCGCTGAAAGAAGGAGTTGTTAAACAGGAGTTGTTAAACAGAGTTGTTAAGCGATTGTAATACTCACTTGATGTCCTCCCTTTTGATGGCGGCTGCGTTCAGCTGCCTTCTCAATTCCGGTATACTCAGCACTAAGCAATCCCCGAGGTTGGTCAGGCACAGTAAACAAGTCTCCTCGTGCGTGCCGGCTGGTTCCATGGGACACGTGAACTTCGCGAAACCTGTCTTCCGCACACGTGAACCCTCGTGCGCGGTGAGCTTGTATTTACAGTACGGTTTCAACGACGGAAGATTGAAGATTTTGAACTGTTCCTCGCTGGCGATTACGACCCTGTGAGGGGACGCCATGTCGGGGCCGGGAGCCACGCCCTTCTCAGCCTCGAACGGCTCTGGCAGCGGCACGCTGGACCCGTCGAGGATCGTTATCGCGATCACCGGCGCTCTGTGCTTTAATTGAATCTCTTTCCCTAATGTACAATTTATATCCTCCTCCGTCCGCCTGACGCCCGCAGGTATCGCCAACGTGAAAACGTACACTGTGCCGTTATTGGTGCCCGCCCAAAGTGTAGGCGTGGTGTTTTGCACTAGAACGAAGGAAATTACTAGAGCACGTTTCTCAAGGTTCATAGTTTCATCGAACCGTATGCTTACTGCTGATAATATAACTCCTAGCGAAATATAAACAGCGAACCATAGAGCCCAGCGCATCGTCCACGGGTCTCGCTTCCACTTGCCTCTCCACGGGTTTTACATCTGCCGGCGAAAGGTCGCCGCTGGGAGACGAAGCGACGCTGGAGCTGTTCAATTCGATAAGAAAATTCTCGTACATCCCCAAATGTATGTAGATAGAATTTGAGGAGTACTCACGTCTCTTTCTTCTTCTCTGGCGCTGCGTTCCTCGGCGGACTACTAGCGTTCGTCCGACGCTGTGACCTCCCTTTCCTTAATCTCCTGAAGGACTCCCTCAGCGATTTCTTGAAAGACTTCCTTCTGGAAATAGGCGTGTCCCCTGACCCGGAAAGATCTGCAAAAGACGATACACTGAGGAATTACGAATACAAAGTCCACTAACTCTAATTGCACTCCCAATAATACGATCAGATCCTCCTAGCAACGTCTGAATATTATTAAACAATTATGCACAGCGAATAGGAAGCAAGTATCATTGAAAGGGGTGAACGGACGCCAAAGAAAGCAGCAAGTACCATTCGGATTGAGCGTGCACTTGACGTTGACGGCCTTCGACCTCGTGTAATCGAAAACAGCCAGGCCGTGAGCGGTGCCAGCAGCCAGCAATCCCCACTCGCTGTGAATAGCCAGTGCAGTGGCCGCGGCTGGCGGATACAGCTGAAGGAGACTCTGCGGTTGGAAGCCCACAGCGAACGATATACTAGACGTCCTCGCTGGCAGATGATCGTGACCCTTCCAAACGAACCCGTCCCGATCGTTCACGATATTCATCGTGACGGCTTTGATCTCCTTGTTCACTGGCTCGGACGATATAACCGCGGTGATCACGTGGCCAGCGGTGCCAGCTACCACTATCGTCGACGACAAAGGGCAGAGTAACACCTTCTTCACCGCGAGTCGCGGGTCATCAGAGTACGGATCGAAGGTCCCAACTTTCCTGAACGGCGGCCACTCGTCCTCGTCATCCTCCGGCGGCTGCTCGAGAACGTCTAGGTGCTCGCCAGTGAACAGAATCGACGAGTTGTACTTGTACAGAGGTGTCAGCGCAACGTCTGACGCGTTCCAGAATCTAACAGTGCCGTCCTCGTGACCGGTGAGCAACAGCTCCTTGGCTTTTGGCTTGTCGCTTCCCGGCTTCTGACAGAGAATTAGCCCGCCGTCTATAGGCCACGGTTTCTCAGAGTACAGGTGTTCCGTCTGCGCCTTTCCAGCCGCCACGATGTTGTCCCAAAGCTCTTCGGGAACGTTCGGAACGTGCTGGGAACAGGTGACCTGCCGAGGCATTGCGTGAATATTAGTGGACGCAATGAAGACACTGGTTTGCATGATTGTTTTATTAAGGGGTGATTCTGGTTAGATGGTTTGAAAAAATAGATTATTTTTTTGAAAGTATATATTCTCAAGAATGTACTGTTCAATTTTAATGGAAAAATTCCAGTTATTTTAGCTTCTACGTAGGCATTTTGTAGGGAGCGCAAAGGCTCGGTCTTTATAGATGAAAAATTTAAACGCGTTTTTCTCGCAACGTCATTTTTTCACATGGTGCAGGTAAAATCTCAAAAATTGTCGAACCGATTGCTTTATAAATTGAACTGCTTATTCTGTACACCTATGCCTCTGACCGGTACTACAATCAAGTATTTCTGTTGAGTCTAAACTACTTTTAAAATCGAAAATGGCACAGAAAACACAACCGAAATACATTGGTTCTTGTATTTTGCCTGCCATTTTGTTAATTTTAAGGATAAATCGTTTATTCTAGTACGGCTCATAGCGTCAATCATACTAAACAAGAATCTGATTGTATTTTTGGATTCAGATAAGTCCAACTGCTGAAAAAATCATCTGCACGAGCGAGGCATGAATTTTTAAACATGTCATCAAAATCGTCTTCGAAACCATTTTAAAAGCAATAATTTTATTACTTTTATATTTTCTATTTACTCTAGAAATGTAGTTTAATCAATAGAAAAAAGTTGTATTCCATTACTATAATTCCTGTCTTCGCAATAAATTCCTGAAAATTCTAAAAACCAGAATGGCCCCTTAAGGACACTTACCGCGCTTGCGTGGAGGGAAACTAGGTAAGGCAAAGCCATCATCTTCCATTCGGGATTGGTCAAATCGATAGCCACCACTTCTTCCTCGGCTAGGACCACGAGGGCCTCTGGACTGTCTGTGGCGTCCCTGCCGTCGTCTAGCTTCGGGAATACGGTGAAGAAGTCAATCACCTTTGACGTGAAATCGAACACCACGTGCTTCTCCTTCGTCATGACGGTGATCGTGTGGCGGTCGCCGTAGCTGGCGCGCTGCATCCCGCCAGAAAATAACACCAACTCTCCGTGCCTATAAAACGCGGCGGTTTTAGAGCTCGTAGGATTCGGTGACGACAGCTGTCGATGCCGGGGCGAAATTAGGATTCGCGGCTATTTCGGTTGTCAACTTACTCGGCGGTTGGGTACACTAGAATCTTAGAGACCGCTTTACAGGGGAAGGGACCATAGAGGGTGGTCGATTCCAGCATGCTATCGCTGCCTGGACTCCAGAACGCATACGAACCGTCGTTGTGAGACGAAACGAAACGGGTCTCGGAGACCCAGTGGACTGATTCCAGCTGTTGCGTGGAGATGAATGTCTGCGTACGCGAAAACAAACCCATCAGCTGCACGTACACGTCCGCCAAAACCACCAAAGACACAAACAACAATCAGAACGAGCGGCTACCATGTCGCACAAATTTTCTTTCCTTAACCCATCGATGCGCGCCACGCTCGACACTTCTGCCCGGAATAAATAGGTGATCACCTGTTCCAGTCGCTTAACGAGTCCAGCGAAGTATCGCGAATTTAGAGTCGTTAACAGTGCCAAGCAGTTAGTTCAAAGTTTTATTACTGTCGCAATGGAATCTCGAGATTAATTCAGGGTTAACGCACCAGTAAATGAACACTTAAGGGGTTAAACACAGGGTTTCAATCAAATTTTGTCGCGCAAACGTCAGGACTTCAGCTTTAACGCCGTTTTGTTTTAAATTAATATTTCGAGAATTCACTCCGTGAATCAGAGGATACATTAATATACTAAAGAAATATTTTTTGTTTTCTGAATTTAGATTAGCAGTGCTCATCTCAAAACAACTTTTTAAAAATTCTTCTCGGCTGTTTGTTGTAATTTTATTATAAACGTGAATATTTTTCTACAAAAATATTACCAAATGTTCTTTAAATTTTGCTCTTTTAAGTGCAAAAAGTTCCGTAAAAATATGTGCTTCCGCTTTTTCAAAAAAAAAATCACAAACATTCCCCTCTTTTCGGTCTCCTAACTAGGTATAACTCTTTAAAAGTAATGAATGAAAACTATTATAAAATTACGTTTGCAGCACGATTTCCACGTGCTGCAAAAATTGTTCGGGTATGAAGCGAAAACTCAAAAGAAGTCTCTAATTAATTAATAACTTATTTTAATAACTTATTTTACTCGTTTTAATCAAATATCTTCATTCACTTGTACGTATTCATTTACTGGTACACCCACCTTACTCTCATCAAAATTAAATATCTACTTTTCGAGCGTGAACAAAATCGCAATTGGGATCTTATTTACCACACCATAATTAACAAGCTTGTAATTTTATTACCACAGTAATAACCCCTTGAACTGCTCTAACCACACAAGTATTAGCAACGGACCCAACGTTTCCTCTGACATTCCTCAATCAAAATGACCTCTTCCACACACAGCCAGTCTCTCACATTCGCCCTGAAACGTTTTACACATCATTGATTACTGAACATGGTGTCACAAATGCACGAATATACGCGACATCTATTCCTCTGTAATACTACAGTCTCTGCAACCGTGATTACCTAATTACTTCGAACAAAGGTACTCGAATATCGCATTCAGTGCTCGCCGCCATTTTTCAATGAACAATGTTAATGGTAAGCCACCAGACTGCTCCGATTAATCGTTTTTCTCACACCGATGGGTTAAGCGTTTTCTCACAGAGATATAATATATATAGATATATATTATGTACATATATGTAATAAGCATGTCTGTTTTCGAGTGTTCTGTAAGCGTGTCGTCGCGTCCGCCTGGAGTATCGTGTACACAGAGGCGAGTGTAAGAAAGAACAATAAGACGAAGGCTCACCTGTTGAGCTCCAGGAGTTGCTTTGTTCCACAGTACCATTAAACCGCGATTGTAGCCTATCAGAATATTGTCTGGGTGACCTGGTTGTTCCGCTATCGCCTCGACCGCTCCTGGATTTTTCTTGTAATCATCTGGCACACTGTCGCGACATAATCACATTGGTAAGAACATAGAAATCTTTAAATATTTATACTAAACCCTCGAGGACAGAAGATAATAATGATTTACGTATAAAGAGGAAGTGCCTCGCAGGATTGTGTGCAACTGTGGGTCATCAGTGACCCATGGTATTCGTCAAGCCTTAGTAGTTTAATTTATTTACTCGTCTAACGATCTAGAGATCTTTTTAGCCAAAGATTTAGTTAATAATTGTAAGTACACACCTTTGTGAATTTAAACTGTAAACTTTCATGGAAGGGACAAGTGTATTATTCAATTCAATACTTGGAGTAAAGTGGTAGATAGAGGAATTTAAATTCTGAAGAATTTTACAGAACTTTTCTATGCTCGAATATTGCAGTCTGAGGTTTTTACATTTCTTAAAATTTAAGGGGAAGGCAATCATTTAGCTTTTCCATCATTGATTTCTTAATATGCCAGAGTTATGTTGCATTACTCAACTAATATGAATTCATATCTATATAATCGCCTTTTCAATTAAGGTATTGGTTAAGTGGTTGAAATCCAAGAAAATGAGCTATGAAGCTCTTTTAATGACTTCTCCTTGAAATGTGAGGCAATATTTCGTTGTTTCGCTACAGCCAGTGCACCCAGCCATTTGCTATCACGGATTCGTGATAAGTTGCTGGGAGAGTAAATCCCTTTAAGCGCTTTTCGAAGAAGTTTATCTGCGTTTTATTGCCGAACGTCCTGGATAAGCTCGATTGCCTTGAGTTTGTTGGACAGAGCCCGGGTATTCTTACTTCTGCATCACGACGTCCTGGTAGATGATGTTCTCGGGCACCACGAACGTCTTGAGGTTCAGGAGGTAAATGTTGCCGCCTTCAGTGCCCAGAAGAAGGTGCTCGCCGTTCGACTCCAGGCACATCGCCGAGATCTTCTTCAGGTTACCCTCCAGCGAGAGCGACTTCGTCTCCACCACCGAGCTCTCGTTGATCTCCCACAGGTGAAGGGAGTTGTCGTCGCACAGGGACACCAGGCGACCCTGCTCGACAAACGTTAAACAGTAAACATCGTTTCTACCTTCTTTAACTACCCCTATAATCGATATTTCCACAACACACGTGATTGGAATTTAGAATCTGTGGTTCATAATTTTGTAGACATTGAGTCGAACGAATATTAATTCAGGCGAATGGTTTTTAGGTCAAATGTTAATTTGAATAATTTTTAAGATTTTTAAAGTTTTCAAGATTATCAAGATTATCTCGATTTTCAAGACTATCAAGATTTTCAATGTTATCAGAATTTTTAAGATTTTCAAGATCTAATATTTTCAAGATTTAAGATTTTCAAGATCTAAGATTTTCACGATTTAAGATTTTCAAGATTATCAAGATTTTCAAAATTTTTCAGATTTAAGATTTTCAAGATTATCAAGATTTTCAATGTTGTCCAAATTTTTAAGATTTTCTAGATTTAAGATTTCCACGATTTAAGATTTTTAATATTAAAGGTTTTCAAAATGTTTAAGAGAAATCTTGTAATTTGCATAAATCGAATTAAAATTCTGTGAAGTTCCTACTATTTAATGAGGGAATTTGTTATTATCCTGAAGTTTTCATTTCATCATCATCCCCTAGTGGAGAGTCAAAGGGAGAGGAAATATGTTTTCCTTTTTATTTTGCATCTTGGAAACTGTAGGTATACATATCTTCATCTTCATTATCTACTAAGGATCATACTACTAACTACGAGTTTATAATTACTTTGCATAGAAGTTTTTCCTGAATATAAAAGTCTATGAATAGGATCTGAAATTTCGTAACGCCTCTAGGTCACCATATAGATAACAAAATAATAAGCATTGTACAGCGAGTTTTCGCAATTGCGTCGTCTCCCACGGGGCAGCTCCCGCGCCCCTTTTTTTCCTCCTAACGACGATTCTCCGCATCAGGAAAAGTGAAAACTCGAGGAAAACGCAAGGTTGAGTCTGCTCGCGTCTCGCTCCTTACTTTCACGCGGATCCAGCCTGTCCGTAACGTGTTTTTTTCAAGAGCCCGACGCCCGTTTCGTGGAAAACGCGTTCCATGCAATCGAGAGCGTGTTATTAACGTGTGCAGTTGAATAATTGGTATTGTTACACTAGTGCCATATCCCTCGCGGGCTGTCGTATCGCTCAACCTGCTTTCCAATCCCATTTCTAGCGTCTAAACTTTCCATTCCGAAAACGAACCTGTGTAACATCGCTCAGAATCTAAGTGATGGACCCCAAGGGTTGTTTTGAGCCTATTATTGCGATTTTCAAAGTATGACTGAGAGTTTTAGGGGTTTCATCGATTTCAAATAATTATCAGTAATGCTTCGATACTAGATCACCAGGCAAACCTCGAAACTAGTCACCTTTTCCCCCACAGAATTCACGCGGTGCAATTAAGGGGATGCATATTCTTAACAAGTCAGAAAATAGGGTTACTTTTATGATTTTTTAAAATAAAAAACGTTATATTTAACCCCTCGTGGTCACACGGGATGTATCGCACCCCTGGCAATATTCGAGCTGAAATGTCGCGCGTTTACAAATTCAAAATGAATTTAGACCTCTATACTAAAATTTAGAAATTTAGTAAAACTTAGCAAAAAAATTTGCAACTTTCCGCAATAATTTTTTAAAATACAAATTTCTTGATATCGACATTTACATTTCTAAAAAAAAGATTATTACGACAACTGCGAATGCACACTTATCACTGAAAAGGTAAGATTCAAAAATCCGAAAATGGTAACTCAACAATGACGATGGGGTGCAGTAAATCTCATGTGACTACTTTCTGATAATAAAAAGGTGTAATCACGAAGGGTTTAGAAGCGGGACATACACCTTCTTGTATATAAATTAAGACTGTATTCTCTTCAAAAAGAAATTTGATATTTTAAGAAATGGAGCCATAGCAGCCCCTTACGAGGTCAGAGACGTATAAAATTGTTATTTAAATAAAAATTGCGAATAACGAATAAAAATTAAAAAAATTATTCGTCATCTGTCAAATAAAGTTAACTTTTACTCCTCGAATAATCTAAAATTAAAGTATCTTTCATTTAATCTGTTATTTAAATAATTTTTAATTTAGTTAATGCCCAACTCTGGTACACACAAGTGGTCGCTGAATTTCAACAATCTCTCTCAATATGCTTTACATTAATTCCCAATGAATATTCGTCCTAATAACGAGTCCTCGACTCCAGCTTCAAAATCTGATTGTGTAACGTCCGTTTCCAGTCGTCGGTACTAGGGTCGACAAATACGGGGAATAAGAAAAGAAAAAACATCGCGGTTCGATAGAATCATGGCGCGATTACGATCGTGGGCCCGCTATCTTATCGGTTTGAGGATTCGTTT
The DNA here is from genome assembly GCA_963855975.1 of Andrena chrysosceles. Classification (NCBI taxonomy): domain Eukaryota; kingdom Metazoa; phylum Arthropoda; class Insecta; order Hymenoptera; family Andrenidae; genus Andrena; species Andrena chrysosceles. Next base: position 8,679,402 of record OY979767.1, on the reverse strand, counting down.
GAGAAACTGCCGCGATAACGCGAGCTGACGCTTCGCAGCGACGGGTGCCCTCTTTTCTAGATACAATTTAAGAATCGGCACGCCTCGCTCACCGCGTACATGGCACCGCGATAATCATCGTCGCCGGGTATCACTTATCCCGTGGACGGAAAGACGTTATTAAAAAAACGGTCTACCGCTATAGGTAAATGAACGTGAAAAGAATCGTCGTTATTTACGCGATGAAGTAATCACGCATTATTCCCCTGGTAATTATACACCGTTTTTCCCCATTACTCTCCTCGTTCCTTCCGCGCCGGTAATTAATTATCTCCGGAGTCCTCGAGGCTCGCGTGCTGCTCTGTGCGCGCGCGAGTTCATACACGCCGCTTCTGAATAATTCTTATTTCTTCGGGTACAGGTCGTGTAAAAAAATGTGGCCATGAGTGTCTTGAATTAATCTACGTGTCTGAATAGGTGTGCATTATCTGGGAAGAGAGTATCTCAAATTTTGTACTCGCTATGAAACTTGGGGTTATTTTCTTCTTTGTTTATAATAAGTGTTCTACTTGAGAAGGGAGAGTTTATTGCGTGTCTTTTTAATGAATTGAGAGCAGGGCTTGAAACCGTTATTATAAAGATTTAGGTTCTTGAAAGAGTTATGAAGAACCTTTATTCTGAATAACCGTTAAAAAGAACCTAAATATCAGACTATAAAAGTATAAGTTAAGGTTCCTATATAGCTCTATAACTTTTATTTTTTAGGTTCCTATATATCTCTATAACTTTTATTTTTTAGGTTCTATAAAAGTTCCAAAGGGGTTATAGAACCGATTTAATAACTTTTATTTTTTAAGTTCTATATAAGTTCCAAAACGGTTATAGAACCGATTCTTGTAACGATTGTGCAAAATTTTATAGAAAATGAAATTACAACATATTACAACTATAGACTACTGTGTATAACCAAATTGTTTAAAAATTATTATAAATAAGTAAGTAAATATATATTATGTACACATTTGTACATACGTATACAATTCTTTCGTAATATGAAGTGTTCGTTAATATAAATATTTGGTTGTTATACCGATGAGGGTCTAGCTCCCCGATTTGAATGATTTTTTAATATGTTGTCAGAATGAACTTTTATAGAACCTAAAAAATAAAAGTTATAGAGCTATATAGGAACCTAAAAAATAAAAGTTATAGAGCTATATAGGAACCTTAACTTATACTTTTATAGTCTGATATTTAGGTTCTTTTTAACGGTTATTCAGAATAAAGGTTCTTCATAACTCTTTCAGTAAGAACCTTTATATAACAGTTTCAAACAGTTATTTCGCAACCTTTTCAAGCCCTGATTGAGAGGCCCAGTGGAAAATAGGCACATGCCATTGTTTTATGATTTTAGAGGAAAGAGAATTGAAGGAAAAATCATTTTCATAGAAAATGCGATAATGCGAAATTGTAATTATTTTAAACAGTACTTGAAATAGATGGTAAATGATAACTATTGTCAAATTTTTGCTGAAAAATTAACTTTATTACGTCACGTGTTTTCAAGGAGCCGAGTGACGTGAAAGCCCTTTTATCACTACGCATTTATTTTTTCCTGGCGCGAAGAAAATTTAATATGATTCTGCTCGGTGCAAAGTACATGCTATTATTTAGGAGGTGGTGAAAGTAGACTACTTTACAGGAATGAATTACTGGTACAAAGAAGCGAAAATTTATACATATTTAATATATGCCTGTTTTCCACTGAGCCCCTCAATTTTATTGTCGAAGTTTTGATTAATAATCTGTGCGGTTTGACAATAGAAGTATTCAGATTTGTGGAGGCAGCTGCACACGATCTGATTGGTGGAAGTTCGCGAAGTATGTTTTCTTTTGAATGTTTAATTGTTTTGACAAGTAGAATGCACGAAGATAAAAATAATCTTCCAACACTAGGAAATACTAATTCCCTTACATTTTTTTACATGATGTTCCAAAACACATGTTCCAAATCGAGCATAAATTATTCCTCCATAAGAACTGAACCCAAAATTCGAAATAAAGCTTCATCCTACAAGCCTTCAATTTAAATATGATTAATTTAAAAAACAAGTGGGATACTCGACTCGGTGGACCAATTAACCGAACAAAGAGCCAATCAAAGATTAAATTACCCTGTAACTTTACACCATTTGCATGCAAATGCTTCGAGGTCACCGTAGAATCGACCGCCTTAAAATATCTCCACAACCAAGGCCCCAACGAAAAAACGTCACACCGCGAGTTCGATTCATTTTCTCAAGCTCAATCGCCTCGCTTCAAAGACATTACGTCACATACTTTAAACAATCCCGTATGAATCATTTTCGTGGAAGTACCGTTCACCTATGTGGCCCGCGGAGACGAGTGTGGAATAAAGTACCTAATGTTCGTAACGTGATTTCGCGTGGAATACTTTGCGGTGACGTGCGCGCATTTCGTAATAAAATTTGATTGGCGGAGAAGCTGGCGTAAAGGACACGAGGAGACAGAAAAGACCTTTACGGCAGGCGACGATGGTGTTCGCCGTGGCGTGTCGTGTATATTATTTATTCGTGAGCACACGCGCGAAAGAGCGTTGCGCGTGTCGCGCACACAGTTATGCAACAAACTCAGCAACGGCGACCGTATAAGCCGAACAGGGTGTCGCGTTACCTGTGCAACGCGTGTGACTTTTAAAACAACCATAACTTCGCGCCTCCTGTACCTTTGTTTACAATGTTACTTGGGCTTTGCAACGCTATCGCCGCAGGGTGCCATTTTTCACGAGATCGTAGGAAGTATAGTATAACTCCATCACAGCTGAGTGACTATGGTCAAAGTATATCACTGCATTTGTATTCGAAACGGTATTCTATCTACCGTGGAGATTAATTAGAATATAATACAAAATAAATATATTTTTTTCATATTTTACAATCTCCCCCAATATAAGTTAAGGTAAATTTAATGAGGTAAAGAAAACACATTAAAAATAGGTATTTTGGAATATAATTCTAACATAATAATATTTATAAAAAAAAAACCGTGACGACTCCAGAAAATAATTCGTGATTACAGGTTGGCAATCAATGACTTATATTATTATTATAAAGTTGGATAATAGAACTCTTCACTGAGAGAATGACAAGCTTACCTCGTTGGGCAGAGCGACGATCTTCGTGACAGCATTTTCTCCGCTGTCAATTGAGTGTTGTCCGTAGAACTCGACACCTGGTCTGCCGAATCTGCGATCGTGGGTCAGTCAAGGAAAACAAATGCCGAAGGTGTGAACATCTACTTAGTTCTAATCGACAGATGCACACGTTTCTAACGAACAAACGATGCCCTTGTTTCGAAAATGACCGACTTAACACGCTGACCAAGAACGATCGTGCTCGGCCAGCGTGCTGAGGAATGTACACATACATAGTTCTTGCATCGTCGTCAAATTCTGTAAAGATCGTCCGCGTGTACGCCGCGGTTCTGAATTACTTCGAATCACATTCGTGTCACGGAGCTGAAGAAGCAGGGGACTGGAGATGAATTAGCTTAGAGGAAAGTTTCACTGATTCTTGAAGATCTTTCGATGGCTAACAGGCCCCTAATATTAAACTGTCAACATCTGTGGTTTTGGAGAAAAGTTTCTAAAAGATTGAGACTGAGAATTTTGGAGTCTGAACACCTGATTTTTAAAGATACATTAAGCTACAAAAACCTTTCTAATATTAAGGGTTACAATTTTTTTTTATTATCGTCAATGATGTATAAATCAACCTAAAAAGTTTTTAAACCTTATAGTGTTTACTTTGTTTTTTAAATAAAATCCTAAAAGTGGCCTTTTTTGGAGTGATTTGATGGGAAAGTGCCCTTAAGATATCAACTTTCCTAATTCTCGAGAATAATTCGAAAGCCTCTCAATTTAGGGGTCGTCCTTAAATTACGTAAGGCTTTTTTGGGGAGGGAGGGGGTCGCGAATTTCTTATGTTTTCTTACAAGGGGGAGGGGGGAGTAAAGTAGCGTCTTACGTAATATTTTTTAATCTAATTTTCAATAAATACAAATTCTATTATTAATGTTCTAGAAAAGCCTTTTAGTTTAAATTTCCCGAAACCGAGTTAAATGAATTAGATAAATCTTTAAAAGAATTTTAATAATTGAAAAATTTCAATGTAAAAAGTATTACGTAAGAAGGGGGTTGCAATATCAAATCTTACGAATTCTTATACTGGGGGAGGGAGGGGGTAAGAAATGGTCAAAATTACCCTTACGTAATTTAAGGATGGCCCCTTAAACCTCTTTAACATAAACTAGATAAGAATTTGAATTGCAGCAAGAATTCGGAAGTGGAAGTCTGAACATCAAAAAACGCATTGGTCGATTCGATGTGCCTTCGTAATATCCAGCAGAATTTTCCTCAACGCGCGGTAAAGACCTTTACCATTCGCCGCGCGAAATGATAATGATCTACTGATTACGTAGTCGCTGGAACATCTGCCATCGGTGCCCATTGCTTGAGTAAAATGAGCAGCAGGCCAATGAAACGCGCCACAGCACATGGAGAACCAGACCTTTTGCACGCTGGTAATTAGCATTTTTCAGACGTCCAATTGTGTGCATGAGGCGCCCAGCATAGAATCGATGAACCTTGCCAGCGTATCTACAAGACCTAGGGAATATTATCGACTTTCTGTCCACAAAACTCTACAGTAAAATATCCCTTAAAATTTGACTGTTTTATCATGTCGATGGGCAATTAAAAAATACAAGTGCACCCATGTATTTAATTTGCATAGTGTGGACAGCATCGAAAGTGTTGACTTTAAAAAAAAACAAGTTTCAAATTCACTTTGTGTAAAACTTTTTTTGGTGGACTTAAAATGGCACTTTTCAAAACCTTGCAGCACTTAACCCTTTAGCGCTGGCACCTAGAACCCGTTGAAGGAAAAATATTCCGTTTTCGTTTTATCGTTAAAAATGGTCTCAATTTTTATATGTTTATATAAATTTTTTCAGAGGTTATAATTCTTAAAACTACTTAATCTTATGCAAACTGCGAGATAGCAGAGAAAATGAATGTATCATATATGACACCTGAGGCGTTAAAGGGTTAAAGTAATGTGCACTAGGCCGAAGAAATCTACCACATAAATATTCTCAAATTTGTAACTTCCTACCACATAAATATTTCCAAATTTGTAACTCCCTACCACAAGAATATTCTCAAATTTGTAACTCCCTATCACATAAATATTCTCAAATTTCTAACTCTCTATCACATAAATCTGTGGTTGTAACGAAAAACGACCCATGTCACATGTTTTCACTTTCGAGATATTGTCGTTGAAAGTTCCAAACACCAATTCTTCTTATTAGCAATGTTTCCTTGTTTTCTTCTTACGATATAAAAGTATATTTCCTTCGCTTTGCATAATATTCAATATTCGTATAATTAACGTAAATAATAATAAACAAAATAGTAATAATTTACATACACTTTAGGCAGAACGACACAAGTCCACTGGACTTGTGTTGTTCTGCTTGAACGTGTCGCAGTTAAGTAGTTTTTCTGACTACTTTTCCTTCTTTTACTTTCTATTTTGTCTTCTTTCGTTTTTTTCTGTGCTTTGCGTTGTTTTTTGTAAAATACAAGTTACACATTTATGTATTATTGGCATTTCATAATGTGCTGTTTCGAGTAAAATAAAAATATGAAATATAATTTTGTTCATTTTATTTTACACAAAATACGTTATAGTATATGCAGATACGTAAAAATAGAAAATAAAAAGCGATCACAAAGGAAAGATACGTCGCGTCGTATTCTCCAAATTTTGTGGACTTCGGTTGTTTTGCCAAATGCGTATTAATTGAATATTGGACTTCGGTTAAATTGCATTATTTTTTCAACGTATAAAATTCGTTTTCATGCATTTTTTTCTGATAAAAACACACATCCAATATTCTACAGTTGAATTAATGCATAAACTCAAATTTTTTGAAATTGTGACATGGGTCGTTTTTCCTTACAACCACAGAAATATTCCCAAATTTCTAACTCCCTACCACATAAATATTCCCAAATTTGTAACTCCCTACCACGTAAATATTCTCAAATTTGTAACTCCCTACCACATAAATATTCTCAAATTTTTAACTCCCTACCACAAGAATATTCCCAAATTTGTAACTCCCTATCACATAAATATTCTCAAATTCGTAACTCCCCGTTTTAAGCAACAGCCCGTATTTTCGAATGGACGCTTGACAGGTTTCAGCCCACGTTAACGAGGATATCCTCCGAGTGGAGTCCACCCACTAAATCGATAGCTGACCAGGCACAAACTGGGTAACGAGGTAACAGCAACACGTTCCCAACAAGTAGGTACAAGCGTACTCCAAGTCTGCGGAGTGTTTCTGCAACGTCAATCGACTTTCCAAACATTTATTTAGCGATTTGGTAAAAGGTTCAGCAGCTGCCGGATTTAGATTACAGCCACTGTATTTCATGCACTTCCGTTTGCCGTCTGTGGAAAACTCAACGCGCCCAATAAATAACGAAGACGTTTGCGTGACGTTGTATTAATACCTTCTACGTGTTCTGAGAATGATTTAATGGGTCTGAGTTTGCTGCGACCGGTTATCAGGACGGCGAGGAAGTGCATTAAAATGTCCAGCTTTCTGTCTCGTTCCAGCAGGGATAAACTGGAATAAAATTGTCTGATGGCGGTTTTATATTCTTGGGAAATGAGCGTGGCTCTGGGTAACTGTTTAAAGTTACACTGCTATCGACTTTTCTTAGTTTCGGGGAATTTCGGTGGGCAACGTGATGTGAATTCTAAATCCAGGATCTAGATTCTAGGAGGTATTTCTGATGTAGTTTCACATGTTTTGATGTTTACAGCTACAACTGTACTGTTGGATGCAAGAACGGCCTCAGGACATTCAAACCCTTTTTCCATAATTTCATTGACGTGGCTTTAATATTGATAGAACTATGGTAAATCTTGTAAATCGATGTTGACTAACTGACCCTAACTTGTAGCTAAACCAAACATAAGTAGATGAATCTGAACATGACACGATCTATCACTCTTTTATGACCATATTTTTAAATATTCTAGCATAATACTAAAAAACTACATTTTTTCCCTATATTTCTCCATTTTATGCAAGATTGACCTTAAAATTAATTTCACTGATTAATTGATTGCACTATTTCCGATTGCACTAATGCAACTACAAAGAAGATATATTCAATTTTGAAATATTACAGAGACAGTTTTATAACTTCACTATGTATAAAAAATATCTAGCTTCGTAATGTTTGCAGATACTTTTCTCAAAACTCACTTTTGGCACTGGGCCCTTGCATCCAACAGTACAACTCCATAGCTCCTGGTGTTTGTATCACTCGCAAACAGAATAGATACAACCCTTTTACCCTTCCTGCTATTACTCCCCTGATCAAAATCCTTAGAACTCACATCCACGTTCCTACTTCTTCTAATCTCCTACTTCAGATGTGCCTGATCAGAATACCTCCTTGTCCCTATGCTCCTCCATTTCCTGATATCCTTTGCCCCAGCAGGACAACCGACTTGTTACACGTCTGTCTCCGATACTCCTACACCTCTGAGCCTCCTGGTATTTTCAAACCTATTCGGAATACCTCCATCCAACACTTCCACGCATGGCATTCTAATAATTCCTACACCTCGAAGCTCCTGATATCTCCACGCTTCTATTTAGTCACAATACCTCCGACTTCTTCCTCCACGCTCAAATCTCCTGATATCCCCAGCTTCAATCAGGATACCTCCACCTAACGTGCCTACGCAAAACGTTCCCAAGTTCTTTCACTTTTACATCCCCTGGTAGAGCCACTTCCGATTAACACACCTCCACCTTCCTCCTACACGTTCACATCTCCTGATACTTTTACTCCTGATCAGGGCACCTCCGCCTCGATTTAATCACCATCCACGGAAAAGCCCCTCCAAAGTGGAACCAGGAAAAACAGACTCCCACTTCGCACCTGCATAACGCATGCCCATTACGGAAACCTCGTCGATGCACGCGAGAAGGAAAAAACGTCCCACGCGATGCTTTCTAGAAACGAACTCCGGAGCTTTCAATGAAACTCGCAGTCACTCGATAATGATAAACCTTCGGCGAAAGAGTTAAGGTGCTGGATTAGCTTCATTGGATCGCGAAATATCGGGTATCGCGTAACTCTAAAATTAGTATCCTGGTACAGAGGGGTGGGAACTGGTGGCAATTACTTTTTTTCTAGTTTCTCTGTGGTGGGGAGTCTGGCTTTTTCGAGGATTTATTGGCAGATACGAACGTCATCGAGCAACGTCGCGAGGTGCCTTGAGACCAGATTATAAATACCTGGTGAAAAAAGAGAGGCTGGGAGAGAGAGGCGAAAGAAGGCGAAAGACGGAGCGAGAAAAGCAAAAGGATACACCTTGATGGCGCCGGATGCCGTGCCGATGATCATCAGCCGTAGACTGGGATCCCATGCCAGCGCCGTGGGTTTGTTTGGGAACCCATGCTGCACCGTCTGCAAAGAACAGGAAACGATTATTAGCGAAGCCGGATGATGGTAACAGCTAGACGTAAGATCGATGTAATCGAAGGGTACTTGATTGTTTTCAAAATATACTATGTACCTACGTAGTATTATATTATTTTGTTGGGTTTGACAATATTTCTGGGATGTACAGGGTAGTATTCAGGTTCTGGTTTAAAGTAGTGTTTTATAATTTCTTTTTTATTTCTCCCCTTTTACCTGTTTCTCGAATTATTAAGATATTCATAGAATTGATTAGAGAGATATTTCAGCTAGAAATTATATTTTAGAAGAGAAATTATGAATTTAATTGATAATTATTGCTGGGGTCTTGGACAAATGTGTAATGCAGTGGTCCCCAACCTGTAAATTGGAAAAGAGACGAATTTTCAGGGGTTAATTTCACCCCCTTCGAGTGAATTTGGACAGCAAACAAAAATTTCGTTGTAATCTGGAGGAGATACCCTACATATTCACAAAGTTTCAGAATTTTTTGAATTTTCGGGTTCGGGATCTTCCTTTGTCAGTGGAAAACAGGCACTTAAGGATCAATAATTTATTTTCGAGAAGAATTATACATATTTTTTAGAACTTTTTATTTTATATTAATCTATGAACATTAAACAATTAACTGTGATATTTTTAATGATATATGAAAATAACAAATACAAACATTTTTAGGTAAAAAAATCATAAAAAAATCATGAAACGGTGGTATGTAGGTGTTTTTCACTGGGCTCCTCAATTCAAGAATCCGGGCATTAGGTACACTCCACACAATCGAACATCAGGGATCTATTTATAGGGTACAACAAGTTTTGTCTTCAATTCATTCGTCAGAATACACATGTCCCTTTCCCGAGCAACACGTTCCATGAACAAGATCCTCGTAGGTATGTGTATACAGTAATTCGTTAAGTAATATCGCGTTACTCGATAAACGAATCTAGTCTTGCTCGCAATTATTCCACCGAGCGTCGTAATCAGCTAATTATTTATACGAGAAAGTCATCAAAGATAGATCGCCCGCGCGCACCCGAGAAAAATATCATCCGCGATACGTATCAATTTACGTGAAACATCGACACACGTGAGAAAGCAGTGCGAAATAAAAATCTTGGTCGACATGAATTTTTAAGCAAACACGCAGCCTCTCTGCTAATAAATATTTACGCGAGTTTCACATCTGGGCGTCACCCATCACCTTCTGCGCAATCAATTAAGTTACCAAATTAATCGAGTATAATTAATACCGGAGACAGAATATTCTGGCTTTTTAGCTTTTTACTCGATTTCCTTCCCCACGTATCAATTATTTTCAATTACTTTTATATTTTAATATAGAAAAGGGGGGAGTCAAGGCGGATAATCAGTATTCTAATGGCAATTAAGTGTCACTTTGAATACCAGAAATCGAAATAACAGTGTAAAATATTTCGCTACTTTATGAGTACTTAATTGTTTTATAAATAGACATTTGGTATGTAATGGTATACACAGCTGCTCACAAAAGTATCCGCCCACCCCATACGTATATCACATTGTACTTACTTCAGTAATGTTAAATTCAGAATTACCCATTACAATTAAATTAGTATAAACCTTGATTAATATATTTTTAATTCGTACCATCTACCAAAGAAATGCTTAAAAAAATTGTACTAAAAAAAAATGAAACAAATTAAACCCGAATTTCACAAAAAAATACTTCAACTTATGCATAACAGATTAAAACTAATAATAAAATCACAGGAACCCAAAACAAAAATATATTACTAATTACCTAAAGTCAACTAGAATAGCGAATTCTTACTTCAAAGTCGACTTGATATTTGAAATATGTAACATATAGGGTGGACAGATATTTTTGTGAGTAACTGTATTTCTCAAAGAATGCAATTAGACTAGAGATAAAAGTTGAGCCATAACAGGGCATTTAAATGGGATACGAGGGAAACTTAATTAAGACAAACAGAAAGGGACGGGTTAACGATCCCTACGCTTCCCTTGCCCGTTCGAATGCAATTAACGGTAATTACGCGCGTCAACCGTTTCCGGCTTTCTCGGCTGGCAGCTACTTATTGCTCGTCACGGCGATTTTCGGCGAAAGTCGCACGGTACCTATTAGTCATCGATGAGTCAGATTCTCCCAGTGCCCCGTTAATCGAGCGGTTTTATCGGTCGATGGTACACGCGTACTCGCCCGATGCTCGGCAAACAGGGCCCATAAAGAATCTCGTTTACGAGCGGCAATTAAAACATTTCTGTGATACTCTGTGCAACAACTTGCATCCTGTTACACAGGGGCGAGGCTCCTGGCAGAGTTCGCTGAATCTACTTTGTCCCCCTCGAAACAATGTAAATTCTATCAAAGAATGAATAAGAAGTTCTTCTTTCCATCGAATGGTCAAATATGGAGGTATGACGATCTGTCTTCCAGCCTCCATTTTACAAACATCGGGTTAAAAATATCGATGGTTTAATGTTTAATGGAAACGTGTAATACCTACTTCTTTTTGATTAAAAAAATCGTAACGGACGGTATTTAAAATATTTAACCTCGATATTGACACGATGTCGAAACCTTGATGATTCGTCCATGTGTCTGTTTCGTAACTGTAAAACCGATATGACTCAAGCACTTACGTTCATAGATAGCTCGATCGGCATGGTTTATTAATATAGATTATCGAATTTCCTTTATATAATTATCTACATAGATATAGAAAATAAAATCCATTGAGAAATGAGTGTGAAAAACTCAAGATTTAATTAAAGAAGATATCCCTTTGAAATAAAGGTTTATTAATATAGATTATCGAATTTCCTTTGTATTATTATCTACATAGATATAGAAAATAAAATCCATTGAGAAAAGCGAGTGAAACACTCGAGATCTAATTAAAAGAAATATCCCTTCGAAATAAAGTTACATATGTTCTTACAACTTCTACTTTATTCTTAAACTCCACTAAGCTGAAATAAATTCTCGTTCAATTTGTGTTTTACCCTCGTAGAAAATACTGCAACTGCCAAAATTAAATTTTCTTTTATCGAAAACTGTTCAACGTCACAATAGTAATACTGTAGTATAGAATTTGATTTTTGGCACTTCAATTCTGTTTAGTCTTATATTTAATACTATAACGGTGTGTTCATTCTCGTCTTTAATCCTAATTTCTACTAAATTAATATATAAAACGGACGAGTAATAATATATTCTTTTATTTATTAAAAAAAAACATGACTAGCTGGTTAGTAGCAAAACAGATATCTTATTTTTCACTTTGAAAAATACATCTCGTTACACCGAGATGGCCAAAAATTCAGGGACAGCTGAGGATTCGCGGGAAGAAAGAATCCTTGACGCACCTTTCTACCTGGATCGAAAGAGATCCTCGACCAGAGGCATAGTTGCACGGTGCAAGCCCCAAGATTTAGGGCTGTTCCGCAATATCGATTGGCGCGCGTTTCCACCACGCGATTAGAAAAACGGTTGCTCGCCGCTGCCGCAACAAGGGGTGCGGCGGAGAGGGGGTAAGAGGGGTGAGACCTTGGCCCAGGTAATTTCCATGAGAAAGGGTGTCACCGCTTCCAAGTTTCAGGAGGCCCGATCGCGGGAATTAAAGCGAGAAAGAGGTGCACGAGCCGGCGACACAGGCACAACAAAGGATTCCCAATTAAGACTTAATCTGGACTGGCCTTAGCTTAATCTCGATTAACCTACCCTCGCGAGCAAAGTCGCGTGGTAACATCGATCAACCGACGACCTCTTGCCTGCTTGCAAGTTCCACGAGAAAATAGTCGTAACACTAAACAAGATTTGCAGTAGAATTAATCTTTATCTGAGAAATTATTTATATGTTCTTAAATGAACAATTTAATTACAATTTCAATACTCTATTATATCGGGTACAATGATCCGACTCTATTCTTAGAACCGTTAAAAATGGTCCCCCGATCGATGACACCGTATATCGCTAAAGTAATCTAACGTAAAATATTTACGTTAGTGCTGTAGTTGGCTTTCTAGAATCTCCTAAGCAGTATCGAGCCCACCTTATCTTTTATAAATAAGCAGATGTGTTTTATGTCAGCAATTGTTAAAAGTTCTAGTCCATTCGCTATTCAAACCGCATACGCGGAAAAAATAGAGCTCGGAAGTTACGAATTCTATTACGAATTCAACGATTATTCTTGTCCCTGATGGTGGGTTACGATAAAAGTTTCGGGACAAGTGGCGTAGTTGTCGGCGCAGGTAGTTACGGCTTGTAGAATCCAACGGTAAATTCACGCGAGTAACATTAAAGCGAACGTAAAAAGGGCTGGGCACCTTATCGTATTTTTGTTTGCACGGAAAACCGATAGTATCATTCCTCGTATCTTTTTTTTCTTTTGTGACATGATAGTTCGTGGAATCATCGATGGGATCGACGGCTGAGGCGGACGCGTGGAATCTGGGAATAATCCAGAAACGAGATTAGTGTATAACCCGACACACTTCGTACAGCTATATCTAGTTCTGTGCAAACAGGAAACCATAGCAAAAGAAACACTTCTCTATAGAACTTTATCACTTCGAGCAAATATGTATTTGTTTCTTACTACGTAATTGGATGGACTATCAAGGTATATAGTATCTATCTGCGAAACTTCTACCACCTTTTGTGGAGGGTCCAGACTAGAACGCCACTTTGGATCCTATAATGCCACGTTCTTACGCGTGAAACGCTCATTTCTGCCGCTTTTATACTGCTCGACACTATATTTTGCCGAATATATGATTATGCATACATTAATTAAAAATAACTGTATAAGAAATGGCAGATACAATGTTCTTAAAAATCGTGTAAGAAGTAAATAAGACAGAGAAAGCAATTTGAGTACACGAAATTTACATTTAACTTTAGAACAGAGATGGGCAAAATTTTTATATAGATACAAATTTTGGATAATGAATAAAAGTTAAAAAATGATTCGTCATGTGTCGAATGAATTTAACTCGGTTTAACTTTAGTAACTTTGGTTCTAATTTTTTTTTCTTCTATTCGTTATTCGAAATTTTTATTTAAATAAAGATTTTGACCACCTCACATTGTTTTGACGATAAAGTTTGTCGCTTTGAATAGTCACTTATTTATTAATTATTAAATTTGAAACAATACGCCATTTTCTTCTAACTAATAATTTATAATTTAAAAATGCCATCTATGTATCACATGATACACTGTTTACATGAATTTCGCAATAGTATAGACAGAATCGCGCGGCGTGGGAACCCGGCTTTAAGCGTGCCAGGCTCGGGGCTCGGCACCAGTGTGGACCCGCCCTTAAAGTCACCAAGCTTTGAGGTTTTTCAAATGAACACTCCACACGCCTCTTTCCGGTTCAACAGTGAAGTAGCAACAATTAATGATGTAACTGTGTGTCATTCTCCATCACTTCGAACTGGGCCACGAAGATCGCGAGTTTTAGAAAAACGGCGAGTGTAATTAACGTCAACAGCGCCCCCTCGACCTGAGGGCTTTCTAGCCTTTTTACACGCACGTACGTCTTGACGCTCGGAGCGCGCTACTTCCGTTTCTAATTGCCCGACAAAGAGATTAACCCACATTTCCTATTCCATTTTCTGACTTAATGGAAGGCACAGCGCGTCCACGAGCGATACACGCGTTCCCATCGTCGATCACGGACCCCCATGCATTTTGTTTTGCCATGGAAACCACTTAGGGTAGTATACAAATCTCACACAATTCTTTAAAATATTTTCGCTATAAATCACAAGTTTGTATACTCTGATATAAAATAAATATCGAGAGCAATCGTCAATAATTATAAACATATATAGAAATTAAGGCAGAGAAAAGAAAAGGACCAAAGATGGGCAAAATTTTTATTTAGATAAAATTTCGAATAACGAATGAAAGTTAAAAAAATTATTCGTCATTCGTTCGTTAACCAGAGGTAGCTTTATTCGCCACATGACAAGTAATTTCTTAACTTTTATTCGTTACTTGAAATTTTATTTAAATAAAAATGTTGCCCATCTGTGAAAAGGACCCATCATAAATAAAGTAGTTTCGAACGACCAGTATACTTCACTGCAATTCTGTATATAATAATAAAGAATGTGGTATTCCCGGCTAATTTTTTTATTAAAATAATTATATAAAAAATTATTTTAATACAAAAATTAGCCGAGAATGCCATATTCTTTATTTATACCAGCACGCGACAAAACATTCCCAGTAACCTTCGTCATTAACCCCATCGACATTGAGACAACCGCTTATTACACGACCCGTGCGGAAATACTCCAGCCTCATTCATTAACCATACTAAACGAACGCCCATGGGCGGTCTCCGCACGGCTCGATTGTCCCAGTGCGTATATGGGTTGATAGCACCGAAGAGATTGATCGAAAAACCGATGGGGGCAGAGAGTTAGGAGGGGGAGATGCAATTCCAGTTCGCAACGGTCCGTGGACTGAAAAATTGTGGACCGATCGATCGGGCAGCCGGTACGACCTGATTCGCGCGGACGAGCGTTTTCGCAATCCTTGTGTCGTCAAACTTCGAATCCACGGGGCGGGGGAATTAAATCGCGATAAGGTTTCGCGACGGTGCGCCTAGAATGGTCGACGATGACAGTAGGGACGCTGAAGAAACGCGCCGCCACACACCGCACGACGCGACCACAATAATCCTGACTGTGCAGAGACCGTGTATCTCGGGGCCAGTCGCCGTCTAGACTTTCGGTATCGATTACGTTCGGGTATCGACCTGTTGATTCCGCGTCGGTTCGTTTCTTAACGCACGCTGTATCGTGTTCTCCGCGAGCACCGATTTCATTGTACAGGGCCGCTCACAACTCAATCTCCCAGAAACCCAACTGCTCAGCTGTGTGAAATACAAAGTGTACAAAACTGACGCTTTGTGTCACGTCCGCGTGTTTTCAGAGATCTACATTCTGTGTTTCACGTCGATATGGTCAAGTCCGAGTTTAGTTAGTTAAACTTAAACTCGGTAGTACCTAACTATCACTCGGAGAGACTTGATCGACTTGAAACGATATTTCGCCTAACCTTGCGCGCCACTCAAAGTGTTAACACATTCCGTACCGCGTCTATCACCGGTGATATACGCTGAAATCTCCATTCAACCCGAGTGTATATAGTATAATAAACGCCCTAACGCGAAAGTGACTAAGTACACTAATTAGATACTTAGGTATCAATATCTAGAAATTTACAGAAAGTGGGGTCGATCAGTTTGGCTTCCGAGAAGGTCAATTGCCTGCCACTTGGATTGGTAAATTCAGAGCACAGAAGAAGAAGCAAATATTATGTGGACATAGAATGCATTGGCTTTACTTTCTGAATTAGAATGAATCGAAGAACGCGTGCTACTTCGCGGTTAAACCTAACCTAATCTGCACTGACAGTATATTCCCCGTTGTATTCGCGATAATGTGAAACATCGGCCACTTTATAACTGCATAACGTTTATTACTCCCATATAACGTAGTAACATGGTAACAAGGAATGATACGGGGTGTCTCAGAAACAAATGACTGAGCTTCGAGGAGCTATTGTACTCATTTTGTGTTTGGAACAAAGTCAATCATACTAGTAGTAAACAAAAACATTATGCTATAAGTCTATACTCTCCACAGAGTCTCTTTAATTCATTCTATCTTTGAAAGCAAAGCTGACAGTATATAATCATACAACACTTTTACTTCTTTCGATTACAAAAATGTACATATAACGGGTGCACACGCCCTCCCGTAACCTTCGGCGAATCATGAAAAATGACGGGCCGAGGTACGCGTTATCGCGTATCGTTGGCCGTGTGTGAGCGATAAAGGAGCAATCGAAGGGAGACGGACTCGCTCGCTCGATTCCACTTTATCGCCAGTTAATTCGGGACAAGTTATTCCTCCGATTATGCACGGAATTATATCGCGCGCGACTCGTATTTACGGACCTCCCCATGCCTCGACACTAGACCGTTCTTCTCTCCTACCATTCCTCTCAAATCGGGGACTTATCCGCGAGGCGATCGAGAAAACGTACATAGGCGGGGAAACCCGTGTTCCGTAAAACGCATCGCGTGTCAACATCGCGATATCGCGAAGCAACAGATCGCTATCTAGTCTGGTAACAGAATAAACTCTCAACCGCCAGCCAGTCGTCTTCTAAATAATGAAAGTGTAAATAAAATGCAGAGAAAAAGACGGATCCGCGAAGGCGATACCGCTGATAAAGCTAACCGTCTGCCTTTTATCTTCCACACACCGTCGCACCGTTTCAATTCAACCATTAAGCACGTATCGAAGAGGTTAACGCTAAATCGCCAAAAACGGTACTTCTTCGATAATCCCCGAACACGACCCCTCGCGACTTCGAAGCCAAGCGAATGCAAACTCTCATAAAAGTATCTAGAACGGACGAAGGCAACTTCGTGTATAGCGTTTTTCACTCTCACTTTCCTCCGTCACGCTTAAAACGCCACGGAGCATTATTCTGCTTGATCCCAGAGTTACCTTTAACGCTCGGAACGGGAACAACGACGTTATCGTTCAAACGCTACCCGTACGATAACGTTGTTTTCTCGGGAGGCGCGAATCTAATCTCTATCTAGAGACGTTGGTGTCAGGAGAAAAGAACGAAATAAAAGGAAAAAGCGGTGTACTCCGTGGTAGAGGAGGCGGAAGAGAGCGGTCGGGCGACACAGCGTTTCGCCGGCCGGGGATGTGGGCGAAGCTTTTTCCGATCGAGAGGCACTACTCACCTTTCGAAAGGCGAAGAGATCCTTTTGCAGTTTCTGCCGCTCGGCGGTGGGTTGCTGGCCCTTCCCCCTGATGAACTTAAGCATCTCTGTCAGGCGTTTGCTTGTAGCGGCGCGACACAGGTCCGTTGAACGGACGGTTAATCCTCTCGGGGCCGGGTGTAAGGCACTACGCGACGCGTTTTCATCCACTGCCGTATCGCGCGAAGGGCTCGGCTAGGACCGCGGCACCTCCCGTAATTAAAACATTCTTGAATGGAACAGCGATACTGCCCCGTTGGGGGAGAGCGCGCGCGCGCGCTTAACACCGCACAATAACCGTATTTCGTCGGCAACCTCGACCGCCACACGTCCACTGTCCGATACGCCTGCAACACGTCAGTCCTTCTGTCTTTCACGCCGCGTATCCTCCTTCCTTCCTTCCTTCCTTTCTTTCGTCTCTCTTTCGCCCTTTCACGCGCACGGCACCACGTATCTCTCTCACTCGACCGTTCACTCCGCTCGCCGTCTATCCAGTCGGAACGATGTGTCAGCCGCTGCGCGTTTTTCACCAAAGTACCGCGAAAATCGTTGCGCTCGTGCACGGGAACGATGCCGAACGACGGATCGCACGAACGTCTGGCGTGCTACCCGGCTCACGGTACGAACGGGCACGTAAAAACCATTGAAATGCCCCGACACAGGCGTGAAGTCACTCCACGTCCGTCGCTCGCGTCTCTCGTGTCTTTTGCCCGTCGCGTCGGCTCTCCGCCAATCACGGCCATCGGCTCCCCTCGACCGTGCTCGGCCGTCGCCGACCTTCTTCGGCTCGACTCGGACCAAGACAGCTCGCTCGGGCGCGCCCGAACGAACAATGACCTCGATCAGGCCTGCCAAACGTTACGATCGAATACCCACTTTCACTCGATTCGATCGCTGGCTTCAACGTAGCTCGTGGATATAATATTCCGTAACGCTGCTCTATTTCCTTGGTCGTTTGCGCTTGGACACGATGAAAGTCATCGAGGACGTTACGCGAATTGTGGGTTGTAATGGAAATTAGTTGGGTATTGGATGTCATTTTACGATTTTTTTTAATGAAATATACAAATTTGGGATCGGGCAAACTTAACGGTCGGCATATATGGGGCGCGTTTGAATTTAGCCGCGCTTTAGGGTAACCGTAATTTGATAATTTGAAAAAATTTTAGCGAATGAAATAGATTTTTTTTATATGGGACGCAGTGGTGGGTTTACTACGTTACGTCGAATTTACTACGTGACAAGCGTAAAAAATGTAAATAATTGTATAAAATGTAAAAAATGTCAAAAATTCAAATACAAACACTTAACCTCTACCTATTGTATTGAATTTTACTGCGCAATATTTTAAATTACTTTAAATAGAAAGATTGGAATATAATTATAACAAAATTATAAATAATATGAAATTTTTTAGTCATATCTTTGGTGTGTAAAAGATACTCGAATTTTTACGTATATCAACATGGATTCTGAAGAAATTGATAAAGCTTTAGCAGATTATTTCTATCGATGTACCATTCCATTTAGTATTATTGAATCTGACCACTTTAGGAACTTTATTCATAAATTGCATCCAGCTTATAAACTTCCAACTCGAACGACATTGTCGAATAATTTACATAACGTAAAACTTCAAGATACAACCAATTTCGATTAAATCCAAAAATGCAGTTCTACTTTTAGATGGTTGAAAAAATTCATCATCTAACAATAAGTATGTTGTTGCAATTCTGAATTTAATGAATACGATATGTCGATGCGGGTTATGGCGTTCCAAAGTCTGTAACAATTTTTCAAACAATGTGATTTTATACATAAAATACATGACGTAGTAAAGTTAAGCTATTTACTACGTCTTATTCTACGCGTAGAAAATTCACTTTTCTACGTTAGGTAAAATACGGACCCACCACTGATGGGACGTTATGATTGAGAAGGAATGATGAATAAAGATATTTATGAGTTGGTGGAAGAAAAATAAACTTTTTTAGTTAGATTATACCGAAATTGTGTATCAGGTTCGGAAAAATTTTGGGAATATATCTATAAATTTGGACGTCGAGAAATATAATTCCACGTGGTGTTTGTCTGGGTATTAATTAAAATCGTTATTCCGTGCATGTATCAGGAAGTCACGCGTCAATGTGACTTCCTGCGTAGCATACTTTTCCCGTGTTATTTTGATTTACACGCGTTCATTTAAAAGAACGTTTGCAATTACGCGTACATTTACGCGGTATTCGCGTCTTTTATTAAAATTCTATCTTCCTCGTTACACGATGCATCACAAAGGAAAATGATACATTACAGTGGATATAAAAATACTCATATATTTCTGTTCTCCGATATATGTACATTAAACTGATTTCAATATAATCAAATTCACCCTGTTTTGTGAAAAAATAATTTATCTTTCAAAAGTTACATATATTACAGAAATACATATTAAAATCAAGTTTCATCAATCAATTGTATAAAATGCTTTCAAATTTCAAAATTTCACGATTGAATGTCTATATAGAGTATCTTCTCAACACTCCGCCACCCTCGTAATACCTTTCACAGTAAAAACATTCCCCATTTAAGTATCAATGTGCAAATACGAAGCTACAAAAATCCGTAGTATTTTATTAATATTCTCCGTAGTTTTCAAGTCAATGTTATTACGATTGTCACTTGTTTTGTGCCAAACAGTTGGGAATGGATACGGTATTATATGCATAACAGGAGTATCTGAAACACACAACCAATAATTTATAACACAGACATAAAACAAGAAACTCAAAACCACGCAAAAACCGATACTCACCTCTTTGTAAAAATGGAATGTGATCGTCTTCTATGTGGGCTTCCATAGAATACGGTTGAAAATACTTTTGCGTAGGTTGCCCATAAGAGTACGATTCAAACTTCCTTAACGCTGCTAACTTATTTTCGATACTTATCAATAACGAGTACCATTTTTCTGTATTACTGAAGTAGTTATAAAACGTTGGATCAGGCGCGCCTATTAAATCTAACAGAACCAACATATCCTGCAATAAAAAAACAATTAGTGGTCACATAAATTCAATCCGAATCGAAGAATACTTACGAGTCTATCTAATTCAGAAATATTCTCTCCTTTATCGTACGCAGTATAATTGCTATGCCAAGTTTTAGCTAAGTGTCTCGCGCCGTAGATAGAATCCTTCGGACCCCATTCCTTAAACGCTTCTTCTCCGTCGAAAAATATCAGCATTAGACTAACTTTATTCTGAAAACAGAAGATTGTTATTACAAAGAACCAAACGAAGATCTTTGCGAGTCTATTACTCACATTCTTTACGGATTCTAACTGATTCTTCATAACTTTAGCTAGATTTATCATCTGAGCGCATGGCACAGCGCTATCCGTGGCACCAATGAAGTTCCTTTCCCTTGTATATTTCGAGTCATAATGGCAAGCCAGCGCCAAATACCTTCGTGCGTTAGGATTTAACTTCGCAATTACGTTCTCAAATTGTAATCGACCAAAGTTTGGCGTTTCGTCTTCGAAAACAGTCGATTCCACTGCCCATCCGAGATCTCGCATCGACGACTTGATGTACTAGCAATAAAATGCACAGTTTTTTATGATTTTATGTAATTATATGATTTAGTCACGATTTTTACTTACGTCCTTCACTTTCTTGTGCTCCGGTGTGCCAACGATTCTCACCACGCATATGTTGTCTAAAACCTCGTTCATATGATCGACGTTCGACAGATCGGATAAGCCGCGTATTTGATTTCTCGATAGTGTAACGGGCGTGTGATGGTACTGGAATCATTTCGTGACTGTAACTGACATATGTCAATGGTTGTCAATGAGACACGTTTGCCGTGGGAGATGAGAGAAGATGAATACATGAGGGAAGAGTGAAAGTAGTTTATAATAGAAAAATACGCATAGAAATGTGTGTATGTTACCTACTTTCTCGTTTCGAAAGAACGTTTGTGCCAAACCATTTCCATCGGCTACGAAAGGTCCGACAAAGAGCAGGAAAAATTTAAAAAATACATCGAACATGATTGCATGCTACAGGAAACTTCTGCGGAACTACGCACGTGAAGTACCGCGAAGCATCCTATTGTGCGTATTAAATCGTCGCCATGTTGAAACGCCGTCCACGTGATCGATGGTGGGAATCCCGGTGCTATTGGTCAGAAGTAGCAAATGACGTTTTCATTGGTAATTCTGCTGTCTTTAAAATCTTCCAAACAAGCAACAGTTGCGAATGCAGAATTATTAGTACACGCGTTACGTTAAGTGCTCTTCGCGTTGTTGTAATTATTTGTTGTACTTGATTTCTTTGACTGTAGGATTAACGTACAGTGTCGTTAACAGCAACCTTAGAGCATATAAACATAGAGGAAGCATGCAATAGGCAAAAATGTAGACGGCGATAGAAAGAGAGAGATATACAGGAGGGACACCCCCTCTCTTTCTAACAGAAAAAAAAACGCTGGCACTAGAAAGAGAGGGGGTGTCCCTCTTGTATATCTTTCTCTTTCTATCGCCGTCTACATTTTTGCCTATTGCATGCTTCCTCCATGTTTATATGCTCTAAGACAGCAACTGTAGAATATTATTTTAGCTTGAAACCGGTTTAATTTCATGGACGTCTCGTATGCAGTGAAGGGAGGAACAGAAGAGTTGACGCGAACTGGTGGGTAAGTGGAAGAAGACCATACACGTTTACTACGTACCGAATATATTAAACAAGTTTCAACGATACGTCGTGCTACTTATAGTACATAAAGCGTTAGATATTTCGTCCTTCTTTAAAAACATTACACAATTTCGTCAACGTCCTTTTCGTAAAACGGTGGAATTTGATCAAACCAGGAGGATTATACTTACACTACGTTCCCTAGTTCGTTTCAACAATCAGTAAAATTACAGTAACACGAACGAACGGTAGAGGGAAGGTAGAGGCTGGTGTGAGTCGGACTTAATTTATTTGCTCAAAGAAGTGTATATATAAAGTAACTGAAATATCTTTTACTTCTTAATGCCTTACGTAAAAAGATACCGCAATAAAGGGTCTTACAAATCGACGTTATTAAAAAAATAGAGAGAGATAATCTATGCGTTAGAAAGTCTAGCAAGTCGTCGACGCGACTCGTCATTATGAGACCGAGATATTTGCGAATGAAACAATGCACCCGTTTTACGCTTTCTGCCATTTACATCGATCTGACTGGCGGATATTTCTCTCGCACCATGTTGCCGAATTTTCTTAACCATTTCGAGTGGGTATTTTATTCGATCGAGACGCGAACGAACGAAAGTTTCATTCCTACATTCGTTCGTTCGTACTTTAAACTCCGTGTTCAATGTTTTTTTAAAAGTGAATTGTGGACAAGAACGTCACACATTCCTCGTCCTCTGAGAAACATCACGCAGTCAATCGAACGCACAACAAACGACCAACTAACTCTCCCACGCTCCATACACGTTATTATTATTGTCATTATCAGTATTATTATTACTACCATTATTGTCCTAGCACGGTCAGCACGTACGAAGGATAACGCGAATACAGTTAAAAGATTGGGGAAATGTACATATACAGGGTGTCCCGTAATTCGGGGTGCAATCTAAGCAGGATGATTCCTAATCCAAAAACGAGTAAAAAATCTAAAATAAAGTGCCTCTGTCCTACAAAAATTTACATTAAAAAAGTAAATTTTGAAGATCTCGCGAGCTTGATACTCAGATCAAGTATATACACTTGCAATCTTCGAAATCGATTTATTAAAAGACGAAGCCTCGTACGAAAAGCTGTTGCTGGCTAGTCTCGACTGATTTTTGAGCGAGGAATCAAGCCACTCCGGTCGTCGCCACGAACTACCAGAGCCCCTCGTATAAGATCATCGGTTCTAGGTAAATACGCTGGGCTTTTTGAGCAACTGTCTCTCTCGTGGGTCGAACTGAATCCCTGTCGGAACGGTCACGTGACCAAACGGCTGTCTGCGGGACGAGAAACGGGTATGGGAGATCTTGGGGCCCGCGGGTTGTGCACCAGAACGTCTGTAACGTAGCTAAGCCTAAAATAAATGATAAATTATGTCTAGGGCGGGTCCCAAGGTCGTCCTTCGTCCGCTCCTTTGCCTCT
The DNA here is from genome assembly GCA_963855975.1 of Andrena chrysosceles. Taxonomy (NCBI): domain Eukaryota; kingdom Metazoa; phylum Arthropoda; class Insecta; order Hymenoptera; family Andrenidae; genus Andrena; species Andrena chrysosceles. The sequence goes on along the minus strand of OY979767.1, from coordinate 8,655,867 downwards.
CTGCCCGCGCAGACACCGTTCGGATTTACGATCGACCTCGAAGTCCTCTCGCATCGTTCTATGTATTTTTTTCTTTTTTCCTCGTTGTTTTTTTGTAATCGTCCCACTGGGGGACGTCGTGTGCCAGATTCCGTATCGTTTGTCGCGAGCACGGTCACGGTTCGCGCTCAAAGAGATTCCTTCCCCTGTCGATGCTGCTGCGTCAATAGTTGTACGGCCCGTACTGCGACCCGTGGTAGTATGGGCCTGGATAGGCCGCGGGCGCAGGATATCCGGCGTACGCGTACTGCTGCTTCTGCGGGTACACTGGAAACGCAGAGGAACAGACGTTACAGCGGCTGGATCGTTCTGGCGGTGGTTCTTAGCCTGCGGGTGATTATCCCTCTCGCGGGTAATTAAGGTGGTGGGGGCTGAATTATTATTCGTGGAATGCTTTAGTGCGTTTAGGAAGTGGAGGTTTTAGATCTTGAAATATTTGGATACACTGGGTGGCTTGTATATGAATGGATTTGACTGGCGAAGTACGTTTGAAAAACGAAGAAATTTAATATCTTAGGGCTAAGGAAGGTGCAGAATGAAATTAAGAGGTGGAAGCGTCAAGGGCAGAGCTAGGTAGGTACCTGAAGGATTTTCCGTAGATAATAATAATAATAATATAGAGGGTGGCCAAATTATTATACTCAAAACATTTTCGTCAATTTTTGGGATCATTTTAAAATGGATTTAATACTATAATAGATAATCTTAAATTGGCAACTAAAGGTTTTGAAAGGAAATTTTCGTAGGTTTCCAGGACACTCATGAAAATTTGTCTACGATAAGTTATAGGTGTTCAAAGTGAAAAGTACCTTTCTTGCTTTGATCGTGAATAACTCGGTCAATAAAAATTATACAACAAAACCAAAAAAAAACGAAATTAAAGAGAAATTATTGCTCTATAAGAGCTCTTCATTCGATTTAGCGGGAAAATTTTTTTACTCCTACATGCGTTCAAACAAGACAAGAATTACTAAAACATCATGCTCTGCGCTTCATCTTGATAAAACCATATCATAATACATGTCAAAAAAAATCAAGTGCTTGATTTAAAAACTAGAAATTTCAAGTGTTAACATGCCCTTTTTTAAATATTTTTTGCGACCATTTTTCACAGAGATACAGCCATTCCATCGTTTAAACTTACAAAATCTCGACTCTTCTTGTTTGAGTATGATAATTTGACCACCCACTGTAATAATAATTTCGAATACGAATAATATCTTCGAATATTTCAATATTTCAATAATTTGTTCCAATAACGATTGTAAAATAATTAGAATAATAATACTAATACAATAACAAGAGACCTTGAAATAACCTTGACGCTTCATCCACTGATTTCTCTGTATAAAATTCTATCAACCCCTTTAGCTTTCGTATTCACAATCACTTTTTCAATTCACCGTATCGATTTCCTAAAATTCACCCATTGAGTTGCTAAAACTAGAAAATGTGGGACATCCTCTTCGAATGATTTTTAAGGTGGAAGGGTAAAGGGAAGGCTAAGAACCATTTCCACGTGCTATAATACTAATTGTAGAATGTTTTAATTTCCATTTCCACTCGTCTCGAGTAAATCTCTCTTCCAATTGATTTCGCGCGGGATTACAGAGAAACGAGGGTGACTTAATTTTTTTCGAAGTCGATGCTGCTCTTTGGCATTCAAATCCGCGCTTTGTCGCCCCCGATCGCTAATAACTTCCTCCATCACGAGTATCGTTCTCGACTGATCGATCGGTTCCGCGACACAGCCTGCGGAGACTTAAAAATAGAGCGGTCTCTTTCAGCGGGCCTTCGAGACAATCCAGAGAAACTGATTATTGGATTCCGCGAGGCGTGCTCGGATATTCGTGCTCGCAGGGGTGGACGTAAATCGGTTTCGATATTGTCGAAGCCACGGCTGCACGCTCCGTTGAATACGCAAACGCGGGAGATCCTCGGCGTAATCGACGCGTAAAATTAGGCAAGTGTGTCGCTTTCCATGAGGTCGGTTAAAACGCACCTGCAGAGACCTCGCGACACCACGTGCTTTCCGGTTTTTAGTAGTTCTGTCGTGGAAATTAACGGGCTAACGTCTTCGTTGCTATTAAGAATTTTAATTGACTGGCAAATTAAGGGGAATCCTATCTTTTGCGCTAAAAGCATAGCAAGGTTTGGGATTTTTTTGTTGAGAAACTAGCGATCCGATTTATCTGAAATTTGCACCACGTTTTTATGCATCTTTGAAGAAGTTATAGTTCTTTTTTTTATTAATTTTTAATAATAAATGTGGGAGTTATGAATCGCTGGTTTTATAAAAAAAATCTCCGATTTTGCCATGTTTTTATCTCAAAAAATAAAAGAAAATGGAACAGATGGTAGAATGAAGAAGGTAGTAGTGAAGGTAGAATGAAATAAAAAATATCCTATCAACGTAGTGTCGAGAACGGATATTTAACCAGATAAATGTTGTTTGAGAAACTGTCAGGCGAATTAAATTGTAGCAGTACTAACGTTATCTAAACTCTGATAAGCTCCATGGATATCGCGATTACAGAGATTAGTTTAAATAGAACATTCGAAAATGAACAAAATTACGTAGCAACGAGCAGAAGTGATATGAATTGAACTCTGCGTATATATAAATAAATAATTAACATTCTACATAGCAATATATAAATAATTAACATTCTCCGTAGGTCCATAACTTTCTAAATTATAAAAAATTTGCTTATTCAAAATTTTACTTCATTTTACTTCAAATCGCCTCTTTCAAAGGAGCCATTTGTTTCAAGTTTTGGAGCCTTAAAAGTTTAATCTAAAATTCTAAAGTTCGCTATTCAATAAATGCAACAATGAGCAAAATATCTCTGGTCGATTCTCGACTAAATAAATTAGAGTGCAAAGGGATTAAAAACCCTATTCAGAGGACGAGACATAAAAGATCGTTTACAGAAGACGTAAAAGGAGATTATTGATCACCGATGGCGAGCATTTAGTCTAGAAAGTTTTCTCCAGGATCAGAGCGTAACAGAGTCGTTCTAATCCACGGTGTAAACAGAGCGTGAGCCGGGGCAGTAAGAGTTTCACGAGGACGAATATCGAGCATTATTCTTCCCACGACATTGCCGGTGCCCGACAATCGATCTTATCGAGGTCACTTTTTGACTAACAAGCGAAAGACTCTACGCCACCAGAACGTTAAAATCGACCGTGACTCTATAACACAAATCGTTACTTTCGTGCGGGGGCTGTTCCTCTAGTTAAGATGTTAAAGAAGCTGATAATAACTTCTCACGTTTCCTGGCATCAGTACCCTCGTTTCATACGATTATCGATTAGTTTGGGATTCGTTTATTAAGTCTATAATTACTTGACTCGGTTTGAGTTTATGTATGTCGGCTACTAATAATGGAATAGTAACCTTATGGTGGATAATGCAATACTGAACTCGTTGACATTGAAGCAATCAGGGATTCGAGTTTCATGATTGTCGAAGGTAGGTATTTGAAACTTGCTTTGTGATTTTGGTAGCATAACTTTGCTGTGATCTATAATGCCACTTAATATTAAGATGGTAGTAATTTTAAGGATATCGATGGCTTAGTGAAGAAATATTGAATGTCCACTTTTAGTGAAATTGGAGTTTTTATATGCAACAAATAGTTATGACTGTTTCTTTATGCTGTATAAAAATCAAATTTATATCTACTTCATACATTTATCAAAAGTAATATTTTTCTTCATTCTATGCCCCTGAATCTCACATACAGTGGCGGACGAAAATGTCATTTACTATTTTTGTTTGCTATTCCGACCAAGTGCATTTTTCAAAACAACGCAACACGCCACTTCGCAAACAAATCCTTGTAGCTTTCCCAAAAAACTCAACTCATTTGGATTAATTTTATAAAAGTTATGCGATTTTAAAAGTTGTAAACTTTCTTTCGTCCGCCACGGTATGTGCCATTGCATGTTTAACCCTTTAGCGCAAAACGTATGATACCTATATGATACATTCTTTTTTTTTGCCGTTTCGCCGTATGCATTCGCATTTCGCTGTTTGCAATAGTTTAAGTGATACATGTTTAGCGTAGTTTTATTCACTGAAGAAAGTTGGACCTATCTGAACCCTGTATTCTTTGGTTTTATGCATTTTGACCTCTGAAGAAAATAATTTAAAAAAAAATAACACAATTTTTTGGTTAAAAATATATAAATTCAGACCATTTTTAACGATAAAAACAAAAAGGGGATATTTTTCCTTCAACAGGATCTAGGTACGGGCGCTAAAGGGTTAAGCCATTGATATATAAATCTTCCAAAACCAAAACGGACAAAACTGCTACGTGCCTCAGATCGTTTTTGACCCAACACTGTTCTCAATTCATCAGAACCTCTCGCAACTTTAAGAGAAATATCTCTTCGTGCCTCTACTTTCCTGTTATTATGATAAATGTAGGTATACTTAAACTAAAGGCCATAACAAGTGTTAACTTAAAAGCCCATAATAACGGTTCTTCCCTACCACTGAAACCTGTTGCTTCCATATCAACTTATCCTCTTCGGATCTCTATCATCGTCCGAATTGACTCAAGTTAGTGGAACATCATTTTCGGGGTCAACCCAGTAATAATGAATTACAGTTAGTGGAACGCGGCGTACGCGCAGACTTCTCTACTAAGACCCTTCTGAAAACCATATTTAACCCCACCTAAACTACCACCGATAATTTCTTATTCCTTCAGGAACAGTCTTACACCTCAGTCCCACTTTCAAAAACCCACTCGACTCTCCACTTGCACCTCGATCCTCCTAACCACTCACTCCTCAATCACACTAATTAGAAGCTGAAAGTTCGTCCGCCTCAGTATCAGAGTCTGCGTGTACGCGGCAGCGTTCGCGGCCAAAGCAAATTGTGTTAAATTCTGTACCAGGCATGAGGTACTGCATGTTCATCGCCTCCTCGCGCATTCTCTCGCCCCTCAAGCAAATCGCCGCGGCGCTAAACAAGATCGCGCTGACCAACGACCAACCGACGCCGACCCAAGCGACCACGTACGACCAGTCGTACGAGATTAGTGAGTTGTCCTTTAGGACCTAGAGCCCAGTTCCGAGAAAAAAAAAGAGAGAGACACGGGGGAGGTTAGTCCAGCCGTATCAGGGTTATCGTGTCACCTGGCATGATGTACTGAACGTTCTGTGCCTGCTCGCGGGCATGCTCCCGCCGCAGGCAGGACGCCGCGATCAGGAACAGCGTCATCGTGCCTAAGCACGTAGCCACGCCGAGCCAGGCGAGGTAAAACGACCAGCCGTACCACTGCACCGCGTTGTCCCTTAAAACCTGCGGGCAAACGGCTCTGTAAACATTTATAGCTCCCTCGGATCCAACTCTGTGCCTCGAGGAACTCTGGACGGCTCTGCAAATGTTCCAAGCTTCCTGCTGTGGAGTGTCCTTCTCTGGAACAGTCTAAGTGGCCTCTGGAAATATTTATAGTTTCTTGGTCTGTGGTGGATACTCTTGTTTGTCTCTGGAGTGCTCTGTTCTACTGGAACACCTTCATTAGGATCTGTAAATATTCATTGTTTTTTTCTGAAATGCTATAAGTGTCTGTCCTGGTTCTGGGGAGTTTTGATCTTCTGATACACCTTGAGTTGAATTTGCAAGTATTCGTGATCCCTTTTGTGAAGTCTTCCTTAGGCTGCTGAAGTCTTTTTCTCTCCTGAAACAGCTCAAGTCATTTATGTACACATTTGTGATCCTCGATGTGTGGGGTTTCTTCCATTCTTAGAGTTTTTTCTCTGGTCAAGTTCCTCAGGTAGCTCTTTCCAGCTTTAAAGTCTTCTTTTCCCCTAAAACATCTTAAGTAGTTCCTATAAATAATTATAATTCATTTCTTCTGCACTTCGTTTTCTCTTGCAACATCTTCATCATAGATATAGGTACACATTTTGAAAAACACTTATAGAGACATTGTATTGATTAAAAAGCAAGATGAATGAATGCACGTTACCTTAAACTCTCAATAACACAAGTTTGATTCAAGAATCTAGTAATAACATCCCGGACTAATGGAAGCAATTATAAATTAACAATTACCGCATAGTTTACACTATTTCATCTTGCTTTTACTTTTAATCGTTCATAGCACGATAACGTTCGAGTCCCAGAGATTTAATTGAATTTATCAATATTGTTCGATTGAAATCTCGCCACCACAGAAATAGCAAGCTTTTCGTCTGGTATTTAAAGCGACCCGCTACTTTCTACATTACACAAGCACGTCGCGGTTGCAAGCGCTTATTGTGTCTTAATACACACATTAATGAATACTGCCTATCGACACCGGAAATTCACGGGCAATCACGTAACTAATTTTCATATGCATATACGATAGATGGTTGGTTGGAAACCTATAGTTACTGCCGAGTGGAAATGTCAGTGAATGTCAACGGCAGGTTCTTCCGTGTTGCAAACAAGTTTACCATGGTAAAGTACCTAGAATCGTTGGGAATCGAACGTTTCCGTGTTGAACAACGTATGGCAAATAGTTAAACGACAGCAAGTGGGTAGAGGGTTACTAGAGAGTTACTCACATTGCTCCATTGTTGGAAGTATTCCTCACCGACGATCTTCTCTTTCTCGTAGTACTCTACTCCGTGCCAGAGTCCCATGGCACTGGCGCTCAGTAGGCCTGAATTTTGCGAAGAATTTCCATTTAATGAGGGAATAGGAAACTGATAACTCGTTATGAAGAAATTAATATAGTTCTGGTAACTTCAAGTTGAAGCCAATAATTAGTTTTCTAATTCTTTAGTTTCATACTTCATAATTTTTAACCAGAAATGTTAAGTAAATGGGAACCTCATTTCCGATAAATACACCACCTATTTTGCATAATTCAATATTTCGACTATTCCAAAGTAATGTTTAACCCTTTCGAGTATTCCAAAGTAATATTTAACGATTTTTAGTTCCCTGAAGTAATTATCAAACCTTTCGAGTATTCCAAAGTAATATTTAACCCTTTTAAGTTCTCTGAAATAATTATCAACCCTTTCAAGTATTCAAAAGTAATATTTAACCCTTTTAAATATTCTAAAATAATTATCAACCCTTTCGAGTATTCAAAAGTAATATTTAACCCCCTGAAGTTCTCTGAAGTAATTATTAACTCTTTCGAGTATTCCAAAGTAATGTTTAACCCTTTTAAACTCTAAAATAATTCTCAACCCTTCCGAGTATTCACAAGTAATATTTAACCCTTTTAAATACTCTAAAATAATTACCAACCCTTTCGAGTACTCCAAAGCAATCTTAACTTCGAAGTATTTAAATCCACAAGATATACTAACACGCTAGCAGCATCAAAATAGCTGTCGCAGTGATGTTCCCTGGTGACCTCTTCCAGCAGCCCACCACCCCCGTCCAAAATGCGGTGAATATCGCAACGAATCCCACTATAAACAGAGCAATCACAGATCTGCCCATGTCTGAAACACAACAAAAATCCAACGATAACAATACAGTCCAACAATCCTCAAGATAATTCGTATAAATAAAACGTTCAATCCATTCGTTCTACGTACGAAGTCGAGTCATGGCATCGTCGGAGAAGCCCCTCGTCAGATTCTCCTCGTCGGGGATGAAGTAGTTGACGTTCATACAGTGGGTCTCCACTGGACTCAGGTACGTTTGAACTGCAACAGACGATGAGGAACAGAGATTAATTATATGGTTGCTTAACCGACGCGCGTAAGTTGCGAAAAATCGGCGCAGCCGATTTAGGAAGTTTCACGGCTGCTGGCGACTAATTGCCCGGTCATGGAGATTTTCCACGAAGACGCTCTAATTCCAGCGAGCTGAAACGCGCTGCGAGCGTCGATTGCGAAACGAGCGAGCGTCGAATTCTTGCGCGCCGCGGGAAACGAATGCAAAGTGGCCGTGGAACGGTGCAGCATGTTGAGTGAGAGAACTGAGATTTTGTTGGAACGAGTGGTAATCCGTGCTTAATTGGTAACTAGTGGAGACTGTAGTGATAGAAAGAAGGAGTAACTTTGCTGAAGTTAAGTATTTGAGTGATGAGGGTAGCTCATTGTGGTTTAGTAAATGTGTTCGGGAACACTGAGTAACTTAAGGGAAGAAATTGGAATTAAAGTGATTTAATAGTGAGCTGTAATTAAATAGGTAAGGACTAGCAAGTGGAATTTTAGTCATGGAAATGAAGAGAAAATTGACAAAATTTAGTGTTCCAATGTTTAGAGTAGCTTCACGGTGTTCAGTAGATATATTTAGGAACGCTGAGTAACTCGACCAAAGGAATTGGAATTCCAGTGATTTAATAGTGATCTGTAATTAAATAGATAAGAATAAGTAAATAATATTTTAGCAATGGGAATAGCGAGAAAATTGGCAAAAGTGACTATTCCAGTGTTTAGGGTAGCTCATTGTGGTTTAGTAAATGTGTTCGGTAACACTGAGTAACTTAAGGGAAGATATTGGAATTAAAGCGATTTAATAGTGAGCTGTAATTAAATAGGTAAGCACTAGTAAGTGGAATTTTAGTCATGGAAATGGCGAGAAAACTGCCAAAAGTGAATGTTCCAATTTCTAGAGTAGCTCCACGGTTTTCAGTAGATGCGTTCAGAAACCCTGAGTAACTCGACGAAAGGAATTGAAATTCCACTAATTTACCATGAATCTATAATTAAACACTTGATAACTAGCGAAGCCTAATCCACTAATAGGAATATCCATAAAGTCACAGAAACTGAATATTTCAGCTCCCCCCTGAATTTCCTAGATGCATTCAAAAAACGAAATAACTCGACCAAAAATCAATTTACCAGCAATCTATAATCTACAATTAAACAATTAATAAAATACACCAATAAAATAGAAATGTGCGTGATCTTGGGAAAACTGAATGCCCCAGCATTGAGGGTAGCTTCGCGCGATTCATGTAAACCAAAGGAATTCCTGTACTAGATCGTAGAAGGTGTCGGCTTTGATACAGCCCTGGCATATCGTGCACACGCGTATCGAAAAGCACGTGACCCAGAATGCAACGCGCTATCACCGGCTGCAAAGTAATACGGCGTCTGTGTACATACACACTTTTGCAGTAGACTCGCGCGTCCCAGCGAGCAGCTGGCTTGTCTTTCATAGCCAACGGTACTCCTTGGCCATTCCTAATCCACGAAATACTACTTTCGAAACACATTTCGCGTCGCGAGAAAGAAACAGGCCCGCGATGCTTTCACGGTTTCCTGTCTTTCTAGGAATCCCCGCGGTGAAAAGTGCAATCGGATTAATTGCGACGCATTAAACCCTTCCACGATGCTTTCGATGCTATTCTTCTACTCTATGCGTCCACAGTAATCAGAACGACTGAGGAAGATTGCTGGGACCTTCTACTTTTCCGTTGGGCTTGAAGTTTCTCGGCTCGTCTGTGATCTCAAAGACTTCTATTACTCTTCTATGTTTTATAAGAAATTATTATGGTTAGTTAATTTCAAGGGTGTAGGTATTGAAAAGTGATTTCATTTTCGAGGAAATCGTTCCTTTCCTTTCGACCCTAAATTCACAGTCAAACGTTTTTTACAATTTTCCATTTTCTTATAACACTTGAATTACTTTTATACAGTCCCAGAATTAAAACCACATAGTTCCCTTGGTAGTCTTCTCACTTTTGTTTTTCATATCAAATTTTTCTGCGAATGACTTCTGCGTTTTATAAGAAATTATTATGGTTACTGAATTTCAGGGGTGTAGGTATTGAAAAGTGATTTCATTTTCGAAGGAATCGTTCCTTTCCTTTCGACCCTAAATTCACAGTCAAACGCTTTTACAATTTTCCATTTTCTTATAACACTTCAATTACTTTTATACAGTCACAGAATTAAAACTATGTACATAGTTCCCTTGGTAGTCTTCTCACTTTTGTTTTTTATATCAAACTTTTCTGCGAACGACTTCTGTGTTTTATAAGAAATTATTATGGTTACTGAATTTCCGGGGTGTATCGAAAAGTGATTTCATTTTCGAGGGAATTGTTCCTTTCCTTTCGACCCTAAATTCACAGTCAAACATTTTTTGCAATTTTCCATTTTCTTATAACACTTGAATTACTTTTATACAGTCCCAAAATTAAAACTACATAGTTCCCTTGGTACTCTTCTCACTTTTGTCCTCCATATCAAACTTTTCTGCGATCTTCTAGATAATCCTCCCACTACAAAAAAGATTTTCCATCTTCAAATGCCCTACGCTCCATTTTCCACAAAAAAAAGAAACCTAAGACCCCAGTCCTTTCAATAGAAAATCCTTAAATCGACACATTCCTAAATTGGAACGCAGCAAAAGTAGAAACGAATGCACCTCGCGAATCGAGGCCCCCATGAGTCGTCGAGGATGGCGCGTGCGTAAGGGATGCGTCGCGCAGACGCGCGTACCGTTTGAAGTGTTTGAAATTCAGCCGGTGACGGGGCCGTTTCCTCGACCTTCTTCGAATCTAGTTTCGCCTAAACGAGGCGCCATGCCAAGATCGTTGACTCGTGGCTAACTGTACAGCAGTTAAGACGGCACATCGTCGTTCAGGAAGAGGAACCGCGGCTGGTCATAGGACACGCTGCTTCCCGTCGACGCGCCGGCGTAGTTGCGACGAGATAAAGGAAAGAAGAAGGAACGCAGGCGGAAAGGAAGGAAAAGAGACGGAAACGTGGGACGAAATAAGAATTCCGTACCGAAACCGGTCGTTGACTGGTTTCTTCGAAATTTTTCACGCGTGCACCGACGGCAGTCGCGCCGCGTACACCTGACCTCCATTTTGTGGGACGATTTCTGCCCGAAGGTGGGAATATCGACGAATATTTTGCTGAGCTGTTGAGACACGACCTTAAATCTTCAATCTGCATCGCGCTTAAACGATTATTTGTTTAGCGAGATTGACCTCGTGTAGATTCTTAGGGAAGTTTGGTAACTCGTGGATTAAACAAATATTTTAACTTTGCAGAAATGTAGCTCGGGTGATGCTAATAATGTAACTATTTTTTTATTTGCGATAGGAGATTTCTGAGGGTGATAACACCCCTTTAATGAAGTTGTGAGTTTTTGTTTTATCGTGAATATCTAAGAAACTGTATAAGATATCAAAAAGTTAATTTCAAAGTTTTATGGTTTTCGATATACTACAATACGGAGATCAGGAATTGTAGAAAAAAGGTGGTGGGGTAAATTTTGAAAAAAGTAATATTTTTGCAAATTTTTTATCGCCACTTTATAGGATATAAAAAACCATAAAACTGTAAATTTATCTTCTTTTTTATATCTTTTATAGTTTCGCAGATATTTACGAGAATATGAAAACCCACAATTTCTTTGAAGGAGTATTTGCACTCTTAATACCGTTTTATTGCCGAATAAAAAAATAGTTGTGTTATTAGCATCATTTGAGCTACATGTCTGCAAAGTTTCAGATTTCTTTGAATTTTCGAATTGCCGAACTTCCCTCGTTAGAATATGGCACTGGGCCCACCGAACATAAAATTTATTTATTAATTTTTTATTTTTTTAATAAAGTAGCACGTCTCAAGAGTATAATCACAAATATTTAGCTAAAAACAACGAAATTTTAAAAAGTTATGATTTTTGAAAACAAAACAACTTTTTCTCTGAACCCTTTTTCTTTCAAATTCTTTGTAAACCTGATGATACTTTAAACATTACTTTTCAACGATGACCATATTGTATTCCACAATATTCAAACTTTATCTCAGAATTTTTGCGCCTTAATTTAGCAGATATTTTTTAAACTAATATTTCTGTCAACTACGTTTGAAAAAATAGATGTGACAACCGTGAGTTAATTAACTACACCTCCTATTGCAACAGCTACGAATATATCTACCGTGTGGAATATTCAGAGAATTGAAAGAGGCCCCCAGATTCCTCTACACTTTACATAACCACGTAGATATATTGCATCAACATTCTCCAACTTCGCACAAGCTCCATTCTGCCAGTGTCACAGTAACGAATGGTTTCTCCCCAGCAGGAATTCTATTCATTCATTGTTCCACGAATTACGTCCAATTAGTTGACAACTTCCATAACTAGACTTTGTCCAAATACTTCAAACGTAGGTACATTTAACAACATAATAACATTCTACGCCAGTCCCATCTCCACACCTAAATCCAAACATCAAAATGCTGTCATCAACAGCAGTGGCGGATTTAAGAAAAAAGGCCCAGGTGGCAAACGTTCCGAGGGGTCCACTTTTGGGAGAAAATAAATAGTTTACTATTTATTTATACTATGTATTAGTGCAGAAAAAAATATAGTGTTTGGACAAAATCATTTTTTTTTTTAAGATAAGGCCCGGGGGCCTTCGGTGTAGGGGCCCATTTTTCGTGAAAATGAAGAGGTAGTTTAATAGAAATGGGCAAGGTGTAGTAGCACGGAAAAATTGTAGTGTTTGGATACCTATACCTCATCAAAATTTTTTTGGTAATGGGGCCCTGCGAGGCCTTCTGCGCAGGGGCCTAGGTGGCAACTGCTCATCAGCCGCCCTGTTAAATCCGCCACTGATCAACAGTATAATTCATAGAATCAACGATTCAATACCGATTCTTCTCATAACCGCGGTACACTCCCCTTTCCACTGCGCCAGCCTCACGTACGACAAGTAAATCAAACACGGTTCCGGAAGTGGAACGACGGAAGCGAACGGAACATTGGGACCGATAAGGAGCTCGCGGTCGAGGAACGGTACAAGCCTCCGCACACCATCTATCGATCATTTCGATTGTTTCCCGCCCGAAACGATGGGAACGACGTACACGACGTTGTTCCAATTCCCCAGGAGTTTCTCGGTACTTTCTATTCGGCAACGTTTCGTTCCGCGGGCCGCTTCTGGCATCCTAAAACTCCACGCATCTCGCGGCAAGGAAAATCGAAGCAGTTTGGTGCAATCCCTTCCCTTCCACTTTTTGTAATTCGATCGCGCTTCGAGTGATAAAGATGGCAGGGCGCTTGTAGCTAGGTCCTCTGTACAGGGCAGCTCTTCAGCCAAAGGATACAGGTTCTTCGTGAAACACGAGACTTCCGGGCAAACTGGAATCGCCGTTACGCCGCGGCGTAGTTTTAGAAAATGCGCGCCTCTTTGCTCGTGAGAAAACGCGGACCTTTTCGAATAAAGAGCCTATAGAATATTGAGAGGCAGTTTGCTTCGCGAGCGAATGCTGCGTATGATGATAGATGCGGGCGAATGGGAGCCGCTGCAATTTTGCGTTATATTTTAAACGATTTTATTCAGTTTCGATCCTCTGTTTGTTTGTAATTCCTTACATATTCCTAAAGATTCAGAATTTTTTTAGTTTCCGGGTTAGGGATGTTTCCTTGTTAGTATTATCATTGGCTCGTGGAACATTTTCCGATGAAAATAAATTTAATTTTGGCAGCTATAGTGCTTTCTACAAGGACTCTTCAATTAAGTATAAATAACTACCTAGTCTGCGTGATGAGATATAAAAATTCATTGGGTTTAGAAATATTAGATACAATTATTGCTGAAAGTGTTAATATCGAATTTGAAGAATGTTTGTCGTACAATGTAGCTTATTCTAAACTTTTCTAAAGTTTAGTCAATCAGTTTCATTTATTCTAGTTGAGCCGATAAGATAGTGGAAATATTTCGTCAAAACTTCGAATCATTAAAATATTCTAAGTAGTGTTTTTCTTTGATCCTAAAGTTTGAGTCCTTCCCTACAATTTAAATTTTAGCAATCACAACAGTCATAGAATCTTCAAACTACTCCCCGCAGCATATTCCTCTGAATCTTTCCATCCGCAGAACAGGTACACAATACCTTGAGAGAACAAAGTATAGAATAGCAATGTACGTCAGCTACATAATTAAAGTTCCCCGTCTTTATTTACGATAGCCATGAATACGCATGAATACCTAAGCACAGGCTGATTGCACACACCAGGTGCGGTCTATCGATTCGATCATTCGCGTCACGTGTCTAGCATAACTCCCATGGTCATCGTATTGTCTCCAAGCCCTTATGGTGTCGACAATTTTCGTGCGAGGGACCTGATTAATCCTCTTACTACGGATTGATAATTCTGTAAGTGTACCGCGCAGTGGAGAGGTCTCCAGTGCGCATGCCCAAACAGATGAGACCTCCACAACGCGAATTCTGTGCGGGCCATCTATAGGTAAAGACTCTTTGCTGGCTGCTTGATAACCAAAGATCCCACACAGACTCCTTTGTTTCCCATCCCCTTTTCTCTTTGCTCCTGCAAGCTTCAATATTGCTCAGTATTCCTATATAATTAGTAATTACTCAGATCGCGAGGACTGGGAAACTCGTGAGTTCCCTGTGCTACTGCACTTGGCTCCCCTTCACAACCGTGTTTTCTGTTATTATGCAAACGAACTTTCCATTTGTCCAACCATTGTGCGAGAATTTCCCAGGGAATGGAAGGCAATTGGTACTTGGTAGACGAAACGATTCGACGTTTCATCTCTGTTTTATCTCATATTGAGATGAAGAATTTGCAGGAATTCCTTGATATATCGCGTGGGGAATAAAGATTAGCTGAGTTTAGCAGATTTTGAGAAATTGTTATTGTTACAGGTAGGTTGCGATTAATGCGATATTCAATTTGGTGCGAATTATGTTTGTGTAAAATGATACGAGGTCGTATTTAATGCTTCTTTCATTCGGTACAACTGTCGACACAATTAGTCTTTTCTGACTTGGATAAAGTACTGCGGGTTTATCACCACGTAGGGTAAAGACGCCAGTAGTTGACCATGTATCAGTAGTTGACACTTTTCAGAAAAACATAAAAAAATAAGGTTTTTCTGAAAAGTGTCAACTACTCAAGAAAAACTTGAAAAATAAGGTTTTTCTGAAAAGTGTCATCTACTACAGAAAAACATGAAAAATAAGGTTTTTCTGAAAAATGTCAACTGCTGGTGCCTTTACCCTATATAAAGATATGAAGAAGCACAAGAAAGTAGATCAACATTGTTAAAATTCTTTAAAAAATAATAAACACGTTTATGCCATTATAATTTAATAAACTATGTATGGAAAGGTTTATTTCGAATTTTTTATTCTATATTTTCTTTAAATTAGAGCTAATTCCTGTATTTCGGATATTCGAAAAACGCGATTAATTTATTGTATTTATTACTCGCACTAAGCAAGGTCTACTACCTGTATTATTATTATTATTAAACGGGTATATATAACCCTTTAGTTTACAATGGTGAGTAAAACAATGAGGATTCTTTCAATTTTTGCCTCCCAAGCTTATGGATTGAATAAATCGAAATATGTTTTCGATTTCTGCCGATTCTTTTTGTCCGATTACAGTTCGATCTTTTATGTCGTTTTCGTTCCTTTTAAGCTTTCTCATTACGCCATTGAAAGCAGGTAGAGTGGGCTCCATCACGCATCATTACCGTAGAAAGTTGAACGGAAGAAAAGGCGTTGCAACTGGCGGATATTATCGCGCGAAATTATCCAGGAATCTTTCACGACAGATTTGCATCGTATCTTGATGCGTCGCGGTTTAATGGACGGCTGGTGAATTATGTATCGCCTTCAATCTTTTCTTCATTCGTCTCATTTCACGCGGGGAACAATTTCACAGTGCTTGAATTAACGTGGCTACTTTGCTAGCCACTTAAATGTGCATTTTCTCAAACTATACTCATAAAGAGATTGACGCGTCAGTCATGACACCTTTCAAGCTTATGCAAATCTTAATAGAATTCCTAGGCTGTGTCTATATAAACTCAATTTGCAAATGAAAGTCGCAATTTCTACTAAATTTGCAGAAAAATTCGCAGAAAAAATTCACAAGTAATGAGTCGTCTGAATCACTACTTTTGCTGCACACTTAATATTTCAATTTATGTATCTTCAATCCTTCTTAGAAAAGCAGAAGACTAAATTATTCTTGACTATCATATCTTATTGACTATGTTAGCTGTAAACACTCAGGTTTCTTCTATTTTGAGTAATAAAGACGATTAATAATAATAATTAATTTAATCAGATATTATTCAGTAAAAAATATAAAAGTAATTAAAATATTGAATTTCAATTAATCACACCTCAATATTTCCAATTGAATTGAAATCCTCTCTGCTTTCTGAATGAAACTGACACGAGCATAAAACGTAAACACCAATGAGTACCTACTATGTATCAGTGAATCGTAGAAAGTTAGATACTAATGGCTATTTCCACAGAGAAGCCTCTGAACAGTAAATTCTCGTCAGATTCTGTCGATAGCTGTCGAGCTACAAAGGGACTTGAGCTCGATTAGCCGTTAGAACTGCAATTACAATTGCAACGGTCCACTTCTCGAACTAATGCTGACGACAGCCTCGTCGAGGCGTTGGGTTTCGCTCTAAAATAAACGCTCAGCCGTTCTTCAGCCGAGCAGTCCTGTCGCGAATTAAGTATTTCAGAGCGTTTACGGTCTAACGGTTGTCGAGCCTCGGGTAAATGCGATTTTAATGTGTCTCAACTTGGATGCTAGCAAAAAGAATGGATAATCTGGTTACTGTATGGGATACACTTATAGTGTTTTCTTACTTCTGCAAATCGATAGCATGGTTACCCCGTTTTCCAAACAGTGGAACGAAAGAAATGCACGTAAACAGAGTCTGGACACCCCCCGACGATCGTTAGAAACAGTGTTTAGGATCGAGGTTTCTCTTATTAGTGGCTTGTCAATTAGGCTCACGCGAGCTCCGCGCGTTTTTAAACTCAATTATTTGAAAAATGAAGGCAGGTCTGAGGAGATTTTATTCTACACTTGTAATTTATTACTGGATAAGGAATAATTCCCCTTTCTATTTTAGTACAAATTATAGAGATTTTTGTGTGCACTGTACATTCGTGCCATGTGTCCGACTTTCCATTTTCTTTATTCCTCGAATTTCTGCTCAATGCATTTGGCAGAGGAATGAATACATAAATATATAACTTGCCAATCGATTTTGTGTTCCATGAAATGGATCATTTCATGTGTTTTCGAACTGAGAGAGGGGTAAAGAGTACAATGCTTGGCCATCTGGCAGTCATTGACCCTATTTTGAGAAACAAAAAAGTATAAAAAAGTACCTCTGTTATCAGTTTTTAATGAACATATTCATATTCCATGTACTTTGTTGCTTCGGATGTAATCAATAATTCGTTACACATTATATACTGTGATTATAACTATCTTTCTTCACAAGAAACTCATTTTTGTATATTTTTATAAATTCTTCATTATTTTAATAAATTATATTTGTTTCTAGATTATTAGGAATTTTGTCGTACTAGGTATTTATATTGATTTTCATTTCAAATTCACTAAACTCAGATTTATAATTCCCATAAATGGCCACACATTGTACCCATTGCCCTAATTCACCTGAGAAAACTTTATAAATATTCTATACTTGTAAATTATTATTGAACGAAGAACCGTCTTTTCCAATGCATCTCAAATTACTCAATTCTAAAATTTTTGCCCAAATTATGAAGCAACTGGACCAATCACTAATTTCTCTAGAGGACCAAGAACTATTTCATGATTGATTTCACGCTTCTTCGAACTCTCCCCTAAGAAACTCCCCAGATACTTTAGACTTCTGACTCATTATTATACAAAGAATCATTCCTTTTTCTATTCCACCTCTGATTACTCATCTCCAAAAATTTTTGCCCACTCCATCGAGCAAATAAACAACCAATTACTCTTCCAATTTATTACTACCTACATCACAGTCGGTTTCATGTTCAGCACACCACTTGGAGAGAAAAAAAACGAAAGCTACCTCGGTCACTATTAACCGCGGCGTAGAAACTTGGAAGACACCCCTGGACCGTTCCGTGCTCGAGCAATTTCACGAGCCCGCTATCCGTGAAACGGTTTCCTTTCTCTGTGGACTGCGTGCAGCAGAGCCACGGACGATTCTAAACTCTTAACCTATTACGTGGGATCGGGTAACCCACGACATCACGGTATCGTAACATAGAAAGTCCTCGCAGAGGCTGCAGACGAGAGGAGCCCATACTGGCGCCAGAAACTGGCGAGAAATCCACTCCCAGCTGCTTTCGACCACTCGTCACGCCGGTTTCCCCAAAAACTCGCGATTAATCCCACCGCGGAACGCGACCGTCCGCTTTTTACCGAGCGATTCCGCGATTTCGAGGGAGATTAGGAGAGACACTCGAGCGTCAAGCATCTCGGTCGCGCATTTCACGACGATGGATTTCTGAAAGTGAGACGTGCAACGAAACGCGATTAAAGGGGGAAATTTTAAGCGGAGAGTTGCATCTGGTACGGTCAACGGAGTAGATTTATGCCTATCAGAGTCGATTTTGATTAGATAACGCTTCAAATTGTTTATTATGGTCACGCAAATTCTACAGAGTGATTCCACAGAGTTATTCCACAAAAAAACGTAAGTGGAAAATATAGAATAAATTTTTATTACTATCGTTTTTTTATTTTTGAGAAAATTGAGGGAGTTATTACAAAATTTTATTCTATATTTCTGACTTATTATTTCACGTAGAAGCAGTACTATTCGGCTTGTATCACCCGTTATGGGACACGTTGTATATATTTCTTGGTCTCTATGTGGAATAATAGAACTTTGTGTGGGGTTGAATAATTTTAATCTTATTTCTATCACCAGATCAGGTAACATTTTCTTGTAGGTTATATTATGTATCAAATAGCGGCCAATCACTGTCGAACCGATTGGACAATTACTGTCTTGACCATGCCAATAACTATATTTCTTCGTAGGAAACACATTTTTTGTATATTTTCATACAATCTTGATTTTATAAACTCTAGTTATTTTTAGATTGTTAGGGGATTTTCGTACTTATTTACATTGATTTCCATTTCAAATTTACTCAATTCACATTTATAATTCATTATTGATGTGTCACTCTTAATTAAGTGGCCAACCATTGTACTCTTTACTCTAACCCCTTAAGGAAAGTAGTGTGTACAAGTGACTGAACATTCTGCTTGACCACTTCACTTGCCATCCCATTTTCCTGTGCCTCTTATCTCAAGAGACAATTGGAAGACATCACCTCCTAATTCAAGTGAACTTACACCAGTTCAGTATTGTTATCGAAGTATAAAACGGAAACTCTTTGTGTTCTTCCATCTCCTATAAAGTCACCTGTTGAATTATATGCATCCAAGTGGGAGGGTGACACATTGAATACCTCCAGTCTTTCTGACTCAATGAAGTTTCTTTCTCAAGCCCACGTGTAACCCATCACTTTCTCGCATATGCAAAGTTTGTACTATAAATGTGTAAATATCCCCACTGAACTAAGGAGCCAAAGTCATCCAATCTAAATCTATCCTTAACACTTATCCTCCGGGGCAATGTGTTTCACGACAGTATCTGAAAATCCTCTAACGAGGATTCTTTCTTCTGTTCTTATGCTTACCAGTCGGCGGCCTTTCTTTCGGGTAGCATATCCTGAAGAGACCCTGCGTCCTCGTGTAGTAATAGTACTTCGTGTTCATTTGCTCCACCAAATGGCTCTGCTCGGCATGCTTGGCTGCATATTGCTGCAACAAAAACAATTTAACCGAATGATTCACGTTATCCACGACTCCCTTTTCCTTTCGCTATTTACGCAACCGCTGCTTTATTAATTAACCATTCGACACTGTGACGCTGAATCGATTCGACAGGAACGTAGTCGATGGGGACCATACGAAAGGATCTATGAAATGGGAAACCATCGATGGAGTAAAGTGAACGGTCGTTGAATTCGAATGCAGATGAGCCAGCTCGTTGTATGGTAATATCGGGATCGTTAGAAAGTAAGAAAGTATAGATTCTTCCATCTTTGCGAAGTCGAGGAACACAGACCATCGCCAGGCGCCTTCGAAAGGAGATGGAAAAGCACAAGCGAGTAAATTGCAGGAAATTGTTCGTGAAACGTGCTCGGGCGCTATCAGGAAACTGTTTCCCAACTTCTCAAGCATAATTCGCCGGTAATCGTTCTCTGGTATTATGAAGATAACACTCCCTGGTCACACCTTCTTATAATCACAAATTGGTTCACTGCAGCGTCATTTTTGAGTTATCATTTTCGTATTTTTGAATCCTTCAACTTTTCGTCGTAATGCTCTAATAGTCTTTTTACTAGAAATGTAAATTGTGATAGGTATAGTGAAATTTGTAGTTATAAAAATAGTCGTGGAAAACGCAATAATTTTTGTTAAAATTCACCAAATTTTTAAATTGTAATATTAAGGTTTAAAAATTTGTAATTACGAAGGGTTAATTCGTTTTAACTCCTCCCATCGTGCTTCCCATTCTCGTCCCACTGACAATTTATTTCCCGTCACCTTGCAACAAAATTTCCCAACTCATTTCCCCATAATTCTTCCCCCTAAACCTCTCAATCCCGGAAATATGGAAACACGTAGGAAATCCCGGAAAGAAGGAAACGGCGCGCGTGTTACGGATTTTCCAGCCTTAGATACGAGCAAGTGTCTGACTCGTTTCCTGAAGAAACGGACAACGCGTGATCCAAGAAGGAGGCTTAGAGAGCGAGCTCACTCAGCCGTGACGGCTAGAGTTCCGGACTTTCTTGCTATCGAGGATGCGCCTCGCATGCCGCCCTCGAAATTAAATGTAATTTCAGATCTTATGACAGCACCGGCGCAATGAATAGCAAAATCGCTCTTCTGCATCGTCGATCATGCGCGAGGATCCTCTTACAACGGAGCTACTACATGGAAACAAGTCTCTATAACGTGTTTCTCTTCGTCCCACCACTCTGTGGACTTGGAAGATCGCAATGACAGAAAGGAGTATTCAATGTGTCCGTCTCGTGGTTTCGATGATTTTAAGCGTCGACAATTTTAAAAAGAAAAGTCGAACCTTCTAGGAAAATGTACTTCGCTGGGGTTCAGCGACTGGTAAGTTACGGAAGGAGCATCGTAGTGGAACGCAGAAAGTATAATAGTACGCAGTGGGAATTGGTACACGTAAGTTTGAGTTGTTCGTGAAAAACTATCGAGTAAAAAGTACTCAAATTTGTGATCAGGAGTAGGAAGTCTTGTATGATCATTTACTAGATCGTTATTATGTAAGCTAGAAAACTAGGTTTCTGCTTCTTTCAATTCTTTTAGCTCTACTTTTCGAAGTCGGCTTCCTGCAGAATTAACTTTCGCTCAACAAAATGTTCCTCCTTTTCTGATTTATTATTTATCACAAGGAATCACCCGAATAAAAGAGAATTAAATTTAATGTTGAAGGGAGCCGAGTTGAAAGGATACAAATATTTTTAATGCAAATTCAGTAAAATTCAATTAGGTGATTATGAAAATTTATTTAACCCTCATCCGTTCCTCATTTCACGAACTGAATCTATCCCTCGGTGTCAAATTGACACAGTGACGAAATGACAAGGTAAACAGTTATTTTTCTATATTTCTTTATTTAAATTGATAAGTTAACATTTATTTCTTAGATTTTTCACAACATTCGCATAAAATAAAACGATGTGCAGGGCATACTGCTTGTTTACAGCAATCACAAATAATAGAACAGAATAATTGATTACGGGAAAACTGTGTCAAATTGACACGAGGGACGGATGAGGGTTAAATAATAAAATCCAATTTTCTTTTTACAAAGCCCCTTGGTCTCCACCTCTAAATACGCCACTGCATTTGTGTATTCATGGATAGAAGAAAGAATCCACTTGAAAGATCTTCTTATTCATCAGTAGAGATACATAACTACTAGTACTAGATACATAATTTGATAAAGCATCGACAACTGTGGCACATATTTCAATGAAACACCTTTCGTTTACTCAGGCTTATAGATTGAAATCTGAGACCAGAAGAAAGTTGCTTGTCTACCAACTTTTACAGTAACTTCAATCGAAGCAGTTTCGAGATAGAACAGTTTGCTCCTTTTACGTGGTATCCCGAGAATTGAAGAATTTACGAACCACTGTGTATTATATACCTCTACCTAATTTTACGATCGTAGTTTTTACTAGGCGTACAGCAACAAACCCGAGAAAGTAAGTTCTCACTCGCTTCATATGCATCTGTAGCCGTAACGCAATCCGTGGAGCAATGATCATGAAAGTAGGTGGAAAAAGAAAGGACATTAACAACATGATTCATCCGCGATTACTAGGCTGTGCTATTTTTCTATAAAAAGCCAGCTTCAATGAAACGATAACAGGTATAGCATGCACGGCTGAGCGTGCAGAATGAGATACGCCAATCGAATTTGTGAGGAACGTATGTAGGTATCTGTAAGGGATTAAAAGTCGTGTAACCGATGCAGTGTCGCGAATGTTCGTCACGCCTATTGCACTGTTGCTTGGAAAGAATGCTGCAGGAGGCATGGGTGTTCGTCAAGGTTAAGAAGATCTTGCAACCAGCGTGTATTCACCGTCAGATTATCGCGGTGTAATCGAGGAAAAACGTGGGACGTGGAATTCATCGAGTTTCTTACGTGGCGAACCTGACTCTGGTGTCTTCTTTGGAAATATCTTTGTAATCGATGCACTTAATAATCGTGTTTTCGGTGATCGCGTGGCAATGGGAGCTGGAAATGTTCTTTTCAGAAGAATTTAGTTTTCGAAGAGTATTTGGAGATAAATGATAAAAATAGAAGAGGGTTGAAATGGTCACAAAAAGAAGAAAATTGATTTTTTGGGGAGGCTTAATTACACTGAAGTTAGAGGTGTGGGTGTTGAAATAGTCAGAAAAAGAAGGAAATTGATTCTTTGATGAGATTTAATTATAGATATTGAAAGCTAGAGGCGTGGGTGTTGTGATGACGGAGAATGTAACTCGATTTTAGTTTGTCGTCTACGACATTCGAAGGATCGAGATCAACGATCTTTGTGACTTATTAGGAAAATTCAAAGTGTAATAACATACTCTTCCATTCTTGTGGTCTGAGAGTCTCACGTATTTGCATTGACGACTTATTTAATTGACAATATCAATATTTACTGACCATTTAGATGTTTTAATTTTACCATGTGTAAATTCAGAACTGAATTTAAATTCAGAGGTATAAGTTATACCGTATAACACTAACAGCTGTCAATCGAGGTTATTGCCGGGGGTGGATTTGTACAAAGGCTAAGTAGTAAATTGGGGTGGTAAATTTTGGGCGAAAGAAATTGAAGAAGGTTTAAACAGAGAGGCTTGAGATAATTTTAAAAACAATTCACTTTTTTCTTCATCTAGCAAATTAGCAATAACTCACATGTGAGATTTCAAATTTTAAAATTGTCTCAACTCTTTCAAATTAAAATATTCGATGATATTTCACGGAAAGAACGACAGACACTTGTTACCCTAGGGTCTCCAAATCTCCACACCCGCCACTGTTGATTGTAATTAAAAACGAAGTAAAAGGATGCAAATTCCTATTCGAAATAGCGATAAGCTATTGTCCTTGAGACAACGTTACAATAGAAACTCACCCGCCTCTCAGCGAAACCTATCTCCATTACTCGAACGACGTTAATTATTAGCTACCATGGTCCCCTGATCGTCGCCTTATGAGAACGCTCAGGGGAGAGAAGACCCTGATCCTGATGACCGTGAAACAGTGAAACCACAGTTCGTTAGAATGGGAAACGGATCGAGAGAGCTTGCATGTGAACGAGCGTTGCGTGCTGCCCATTTGAATTGTGCATCTCAAATGTCCCGTGGAAACCTTTCTTCCCGTTTACGCACGATTCGTTCTGTCGAGGATTTCCCGCGCGACCCTGGGGCCTGCACTTTCTACGAGAGAGATACGGTGTATCAGAAAATAGACTTTCTACAGAATTAACGACGACTGGCCCCCTTGAGAGGATTTGATTAACGAGGAAGAGCAAAAGTGACCTTTTAATTTTATTTCAACCCTCGAACTGCGAGCGGTTTCTAACGATTGCACTGAAGTTGGTGTCTGGGCCTGTTTGGGCCCAACAGTATAAGTCCCATTATACACACTCTAGAATTTAGATGTTTCTTTTTTTTATTAAAGCAATTCATATTATTGATAACTAGTTTTTTCTCTTAATATTCATGGTTGAGTTCGGGGATCTTACATTTGGGCCCAGTAGTATCAGTCCCACTATACACACCCAGAATTTATTTTTTTCTTTTCTCGTTAAAGCAATTCATATTAATTATTGATAACTGAAGTTTTTCTCTTACTAATCATTATTGAGTTCAGGGGCCTTACGCTTGGATCAAGGAAGGCCCAGACACCGGTGCCCGAGGGTTAAGTGATAACGAATGAAGTAGCAGAAACTGTTAAAGGTGGCATCGAAACCTAGTATACGGAGGCGCACGCGATGCCGCTTTCCCAGGGGCCCGTGACATTGGAAGCGGACCCTAACGCGACGAAATGAAGCAGGTTTCCAGGCGCAATTAGCCAGCGTGTACGCGACGTGTCCGATCGGTCGAAGGAAAGAAAGAAACGGAGGCACGCGTGCAGGTGACACGTGAGCGTGACGGTCGTGTGTGCACGGGCCTTAATCGCTCGTCACGTGCGTGGAAAACGGGGGGAAAGAGGCCCCGCGGAGGGCCGCTGGGGCCTGTCCAGGTCGTTCCAATCTGCTTTCACATCGTTGTTTCGCCACCGTCGTTCGCCTCAAGCGCGGGAACATCGGTCGGGCCCAGGCGATTTCTTTGACATAGAAAGGAAAACGCGGTGCACGCGCGCGCGCCGGTTCAATGGGAATATCGCGTAGTAAGATAGAAGAGAGGTGTACGTCTGCCAGGAGTCAATTGTGATTAAACGAAGCAATGCTATAACCGCTATGGGCCCTGGCGGGACTTACTCGTCTCAAACTCGCGGTGAAACGATCCCACCGTGATTAAATCTTTCTCCTTTCTTCCGTCTTTTCGCGGAGAAACCTGGTATCGCGATGAAAGTGCGTTAATTGGCTGTGGAGTTTTACTTTTCGCTTTTGGTTTTTAGTTTGAATAATAGTAGGATGGTACTTCGGTGCTACCTAATCACACAAGATGAGAAGATTTCGGGGATTGTAATTAATTTAATTCATTTACTTTGGGGACTCAAATCTCGTTTTGGAAGCAAGCTTTTTTTCTTAGTAGATTCCCACTTGGGACTGACTCTTAACCAGTGGGGACGTAGGATAGGATGTGTGAGAGTTAAAGGCAGAACTGAAATAGAGAAATATGAAGAAGGACTCATCAGTAAAATGCGAAATTCACGGAAATCAGCGATTTTTGACCTTATTCTGTGATCTTTAAGCGTTTATAGCTCAGAGCAACATTAACCGATTTTTATGAAATTTTAGGCATGTATACAACTTACTTCAATCTACAAACGGGTTTTTTGAATTTTCATTACAGGCTCACAAAAAAAGTTTGAAAAATGACATTTACTATTTTTGTTTGCTGTTCCGACCAAGTGCATTTTTTTTCAAAACGACGAAACAAATCACATAGCAAACTAATCGTTGTAGCTTCTAAAAAAAATCAACTCATTTGGATTTATTTTATAAAAGTTATGCGATTTTAAAAGTTGTAAACTTTCTTTCGTCCGCTACTGTACATATCAGACCCTACCTCAGACGATGGAATAATACGAGGTAGGACGAAACAGGTATATATAGCAATCGGTAGTTGAGGGAGCACTTGCGAGAGAACGAGATCAGTTGAAATGCCCTCTTGCGGCGAGTGCGGAGGTACCGCTAGAGTAGAAATCTCATGATTGTTTTTGACTTTCATGAAGGTACACCGCCATGTGTAACCACAAGAGCACACTTTTTTCTAAAGAAACGTTCAACAGCTCCCCCACCTACAAAACCTAAATTCAATATCTAAAATGAATAATAGATCCATCGAAACAGCATATTCTGTACATGAAATTCCTCTCGTCGCGTTTCTGTCATATCCCCGCTCCCACTCACAACGCACAGTGAAATATAACGCAGCGAGCGTGGCCAGTTAGTTTTCAAGCGATTTATACACTTGTGTCTGCAGCCGACGCGACGGACACGCGCAGCGTTCTGTAATGTTAACAACCTTGCGCGCGATAAAGCGCGAAATATGCGCGCGTGGGCGACTACGCGTAATTCCTATACGCCAACGCTTGGTAGAATAATCGATAGCGAAGTTTCACCGTGAAAAATCGGTTACAATACGATTTCGACATGATTCGATAAAGGTCGTATCTTGATAAGAGAAAACGCACTTAGTTTATTTTTAATCCGTTCGCCATCGGGAAAAACGAACGATGCGTGGCTTAGATGCATCGAATGTTGGGTTTCACATCGTGTTGTGTGAATTTTCAACGCATCAATGAACCACAATTAACATGGGGCAACCTTGCTGCGTCAGAGATAACTTCAGTGGTGCAAAAACTTATGAGGGCAACATGGCTGGAGATCAATAACAACCTTTGATCTCTACTTCTATTTTTACATATACTATATAATTTCTAACGCTACTACTTTTCTCCTTCTTGTTTTCTTATATGTATTTGTTTTTTTATCTTCTGGTTTCTTTCGCAATATCTACTGGTGCAATAAAGAATTATTATTACCTGGAGGAAATTTGCAAAAGAGAGCATTCGCAGAGTAGAAATTGCGATAGATTTACAAATAAAACCCTCCAAATTGCGAATTTAAGAGGTCAATGGTTACGCCCATTTTCCAATTTTGCTTAGGTCATGCGCACTAGAGGCTTCAATACTGCTCAGCGTAGTTACGTATATTCTTCCTACAACGACGTAAATCAATTGCTATCGGTCCAAATCAAGTTCGTACATTTTCAAAGGAAATCAATGTAACTTTTTTGGTCTCGTGTTTCCAATAACCGGAAATTCGAGGTCGACAGGCCTCTAAAAAGTGGCGAACGCGGTTCAATGTCCTGGAGAGTTCGTGTTATTAATTAATACCACTTATCGGTGGTGAATTGGTAAGAAAAGAAAAGGCATCGCGGGACCGTTCACCGCGGTAACTCGTTTCTAAGTAACATTTCAGATTTATAAACGGCGAGCACGCGCGAGCAACTTTCATTTCGATTTTTCGACACCCTTGCGCAGCGAACCAACTATCGAGTTTCCAGCGGGTTGTATTTTCCATGCGGTGTCCGTTGCGCAATGTTCCGCTTCAACAATAGCTTCCTCGTCCTTTAATCGCTTAACCCTTGAACGAACGGATGTGAAACCAATTTTCGTATATAATTTATTTTGTGAACATCTCAGAATAACTTTATGTAGTAGGTTTTGAGCTTTTACGATCTGAAATTTTTAAATTTTTGAAGATTTGAAAGTTGGGAGTGATAAGTGATTTACATATATTGTATAGCTTGGGTCAAAATGAAGCAAATTAGTTAATTGCCACTGTTTTCGATATATACTCTGATATTTGTCGAAATCTCGATAATTGTCAGCAGGATCAATTTTATGGAAGTCACAGATCGACTAAATTCGTCTGTATAACTTGGTTTATGAAGTTCGTTCTACATGAAGTTCCAACAAAATTCATTCCACAGGGTCTTTAAGACGTGCAACGAAACGGTTCCGTTACTCCAAGGAATATAATTTCGCACATCCAGCAGGGGAACACGAGGGATGTAATTTCTCAGCTGTTTCTAGCATTCCTCTGGTTTAATCGCCTGCTGTGGTTGTTTAGGGCTCACGCGACCGGATATTTCAGTAATGTTACAGTCTTCCTGGGAAATTTCAGTTCCTTTGCAAATCTATCCACGCTGAAGCAAGAGTGCAGCGACTTCCATCGCGAGTCGGTAATCGAGAAATCGAGGCTCTGATAATTCTTTATTACACACACTTCCAAGAAACTAAATCATGTTAGTAAAGGAAATATACGAAATATTCACATAAAATCGCATCGCTACCATTATCGTAGCTGTGAAAGATCCATCTCAGTTTTCTGCGCACTAAAATATCAATATCTCCTTCTAGATTTCCAGACAAACTTCAAAATCTTCAGTACATATCGCTAGAAATCCCTTTCAAATTTTAAAATCTTGAGATTTTTAAATTTTGAAACTTTGACATTTGAAAATTTGAGATTTTTAAATTATGAAACTTTGACATTTGAAAATTTGAGATTTTTAAATTTTGAAAATTTGAAATTTGAAACTTGAAAATTTGAAACTTTGACATTTGAAAATTTGAAATTTGAAACTTGAAAATTTGAAATTTGAAACTTGAAAATTTGAAATTTGAAACTTGAAAAATTGAAAATTTGAAAAATTGAAAATTTGAAAATTTGAAATTTGGAAATTTGGAATATTTCCAAATTCACTGAATTTCAAGTATCTTTACAGACGCACATGATTTTCATTTTCACTAAAAAATTCGAAATTTCGTGGTCAAATATTCTATTCTAGTGTCTATCGACACATTTGTAGAGAAGATTAAAAATTTTTTGTCGTTCTAAAGTTAGAAACGAGTCGAAATACCAAATTCCAATATTTAATCACGAGAAAGTAGCGTTCCATCGAATTCTTCTACTTCCAAGTTTTACCTCGAGGTTCTGCTATTTGCCAAATGTCATGGGTCATCAGCGACCGACACGACGCTCAGGGTGTTAACTGAAAGACTACCTTGCTAAACAGGAAAGGGAAGCGTCAGTTAGCTTTGTGTTATAATAAACCGCATACACCAAGGACGCGTCGCGCGCTACCCGTTCCTTCACGATTCGTGCCCTGAATCGATCTTCCGGTTATGTCACGATTTCCTCAATGGAAACGCAATTATATACCTGGCCGCTGCAATTCCGCCTGCCCCGTTGTCGACATAATAAGCGCACGCAGGCTCAAACGAATTATGCGAGGCGCAATCCACTTGTGTAACGCCGCAGGATTCACCTGTCGTTAACCTGTTCTCGTGCGCGTCAATGGATAGAATGATTGTCACCTTCCCAGACTGTGGGATCTGACTAAAGACGCGTCCTAGTTTCAACAGACGCTCACTCGAGTCTAGGAATTTCGCGACAGCCAGAACGATTGGAATGTTTTAGGTGGGCTTGTATTAATTAGTGGGGCCGAAGTGAGCAAATGTGTTGCAAGTGGTATTGAAAGACGATGAGGAGGATTTGAGGATCTTTTTATGAGAACGAAGAATCGACAATATTGGGAAAATTTGTTAATTTATTGACACTGTTAGGTATCACTGATTTCCAAATCAGTTTGTGGGGAGACTTGAGGAAATAGAAATATGTGGCTCTTAAGTAAAGGCATTTTCGAAATGTATTAAGATGTGATTGGACTTTATACGAATTCCTGAGAAAATAGTGGCAACACTAGTAGAATATAAGTAGAAGTTAAATTATATTAAGAGCTTCACATGAGTAAAGAAGGTCGCACGAACGTTGAGACATTGAACTGATTAATATTCATAAGTAGATACATATTGAAGTTTATGTTCACAGCAAGTTATGTCCACATAAATTCCAAATAAACCGTAGAATCATCAATTTTGCACGAAGACAAGATTCGAAGAAGAAAATATAAATAGCACCACTCGAATTACGTTTCTGGAAAGTTTCAAAATTTGTTGAATTCTCGAGTTTCCGAACACTTTTAAATAACAAACTTTATTTTAAATGTGAACTACGCTTTTACACCTTGGAAAGAGAAGCCGCGAGATTGGTCCTCGAGTAACGAAAATGGGAATCTAAGTGACTAACTTCTAGGGTTCATCGGGGCCTTATTTATATGCCCAAATGCTGACGTACCACGTGCACTAGGAATTTCTAAAACTAATGGTCCCGTGTGCACAGAAAGTTTCTAGAAATATGGAACTGGCGGATCCAGATGCACTTATTCTTAATATTATCCTAATTCTCCTACAGATAATTCTCCAGCTGATAATCTTATTGACGGAGGAAACAGTTGTAAGTCTACAACCCCTTTTGATGTAACATCAGTGCAAACGAGATATCCTTGTTGACACAAGTGAGGATCCTGTCCATAAATACATAGTGGTGACCCAGGCTTAGCTCGGGCCTTTTTTGTGGCCTGGGCCAGGGTCGTTAACATATGTCCCTTTGGCTATCTAAATATGGCACTTTTAATATCTGAAGGAATAGAACAATTTGCAAAGTTTCCGCTACTTAATATAAATAAAATTAATATACTGCAAAGTCTTTACCCCCACCAAAGACTATATACTTTTGTGTTATTAAATTTCTATGGCTCTTCTAAAAGTAAAGCATGTGTATTTTACGACTTTTTGCCCCTTCTTAAGTCCCGAGTTGCCACCCCCTTCCCTATACGAACTTCCCAAATTGCACCCTTCATTTATAATACATTTATATGATACAACTTTTAATATTTAATTTACAACATTATTTTAAACAAATAGCCACAATGAAAAGCCCATTTTGCGCCCCTTATCAACGTCACGCCCAAAGCAACTGTCTAATTTTGCCAATAAAAACGAGTCAACCCTTCTAACAACGGTTCCCGTATCGAAGCCTCCATACCGGAAGATCTCTACAGTTCGCAAGGATGATCCATGGACTTGGAACGCTAGCCCACGCGCAACATTATTTCGCGCCTAGCCGCGAGAAATGGATGATAAATACGCGAGAGGTCGACGTCCAAGGGCCAGTCTCGTTTCAACAAGAGACAGGCGCTTTGCGCAATAACGAAAGTAGCTGCATAAATGTTTGTCTTGGAAAACGACGTTCCAATCGTTCCTATCGCGCTTCTGGTGCCCCTGCAACTTCATGCTCGCCCAGATACCGTATCGCCGCTTAAAAACGTAACTGCGTAGGACACCACTTGCGTACACAGAAATATCTGTCGTTTCCTAAACATTCACGGTCCCACGAACTCTGATGCACAGATGTTGGGAACTCCTAACAGAGATTCTAAGGTGTTTTCTAACGGGACTGTGAGCTACCCATTTTTCTCCCTGCACCCACCTCAACTCTACCATTTGAATTTCTTTCTTGTAAATACTGTGAGCTACTGTGATATGTGCCAGTGATAACAAACTTGTGTTTTTCTTGCGATTAGAAGAGTTTTTAGGAAAACCAGAACGGAGTAAGATTGATAAATAGATAAGGGTTGTAGTAGAGTTAAAATTAAAATAGAGAGAATGGAGAGTAAAGACTGGATTAAGTAAATTCTGATGACGTTTTTTGTCAGATGATCTGAATACTCGTTATTTCTTAACAATGCTTAATTTTAATAAAAGTTCTAAAGGTATCTGTGTTTCTTTTTATAACTGGACTCTAATTCCTCCACTTCCCTGCTTGCAACGACTTCAACTGTGCCATTTAGGTTTTTTTTTTAAATAAATAACCGAGATAGGAAGCGAAAACTACTTTGAATGTACTGTGACAATGATTTCTGTCCGAATGCTCGCAGTGGCATAACAATGCTCTGAACAAATCGCACGACACGATACCAATACGTTGCTACCGAGGTCAGTCGGTTTCGCAACAGTTAAATCCGTGTCACAGCGACCTTTTTATCGACGAGCATCGCAATTCCTGTTTCGTGTGCCGACTAATGACACTGTGGCTCTTGGGCAACGCGAGGCAAGCGAAAGACGAACAAAACGTTCGATGGACGCATTGACTGTTTCCTGACGACAGCTTGGTGCATTTTCGAGGGAAGAAGTGTATTTCAGTCGTTGAAATGAGTAAAGAGCACGGTGATCGATTGTGTTTGATCACAAGATGCTCGCAAAGGCGTTTGGACATCGCGAGATGCTCTGGAGCGTGACAATGTGGCTGTAGACGAGTATCAAACCATCGAAAAGCAACGCTCGTTCTCAGGATTCAAGGTTTCGAGCTGTAGACGCGTCACGCCTACTCTATTCTTTTGTTTTCAACGCGTTAACACGGTTTTTTACTTTCATTTCACATCATTTTAACTTTTTTGTAACTCTGCTAAATTTAGTTGTAAATTACTGAGTTATATGTTTTGGGGAACAGGTATAGAGTGGATTGAAACGTTTATTTTTTTTTAAGCAATTTGTATGCATTCCCAAGAATATTATATATTTTGCATACCACTCGAGTGGATTTCTTATTAGTCTTTATTCCTCTGGAAGACCCAATATGGAACGAGTCAAGGACCCAGGTTTATATTTAGTATAGTTCAAAATATTCTTAATTTAAGGCCTTGGAATGAGTAGAAATAAGAATAGCTCTGTAATAAATGGCAAAGAATACATTTGGTGGCTTGCATCCCCAAGAATATTATATCGCACACCACTCAAGTGAATCTCATATTAATTCTTATTCCTCTAGAATCTAGAAGACCTAATACAAAATCAACTCAAAAGTTAAAAAAATATTCACCATACTTTTGGACATTAAGGGGTCATTTCGGTTAGACGGGTTGAAAAAATCGATTTTTTTAAAACGTTTTGCGAAAGTACATATCCTCAAGAATGTACTGTTAAATTTTCACGGAAAAATTCCGATTAATTTACCTTCTAAAGAGGCATTTATAGATGAAAACTTTGAACGCGTTTTTCTCGAAACGTCATATTTTCACATTGAGAAGATAAAATCTCGAAATCTATCGAACCGATTGCTTTATAAATTTTACTGCAAATTCTCCATACCTATGACTCCAACCATGTATTTTCATTGAGTCTGGCCTACTTTTAGAATCGAAAATAGCAAAAGAAAGAAGCCAAAAAACATTTTTCTTGCATTTTGCCCGCCATTTTACTAATTTAGAAGAAAAAATCACTAATTATAGTCCGAGGAATAGCAACAGCCATACTGATCAAGAACCTTTTGAATTTTTGGGTTCAGATAAGCGCGTCGTGAATTTTTAAACATGTCATCAAGACCGCTTTCAAAAGCATTTCAAAATCAATAATTTTATTACTTATATATTTTTTATTTACTATAGAAATGTAGTTTAATAAATAGAAAAAGTTTTATTCCATTACTATAATCATTTTCGTCGCAATAAATTCTTGAAAATCACCACCAATCTGCCCAAATACAAACTGCACCCCCAACAAATTTATTAACCAATCCCACATCTAGTGTCTATCTTTCACCCCCAAGAACATTGCTTTAAAATTTTAAACGCCAATCAAATGTGTCTCCATTTAGTCATCACATCTGTACAAATCACATTATGTACTCTGCTCTGTTATTTTCCCAAGCACGAGCCTCCAGAGCGTGTTTGCCTTGACGATGGCAGCCCGTGCTCATCCATTAGAATAAAAATGTCGGCTCCCCCCTTCGATCCGCGCAGAGGATCCTCGTACGTATACAGTTATGTTACTTGCACCATCTCCCAGTCAAGGTACGATCATACTTGGCCGACGTGTCTGCGCCGGGCAATCGCGAACGAATACCAGCCGCGAGTAATTCCGCGAGCGCGTTACACCTCGGAATGCCTCGTCTTTCGAGCTTATTTGGCACACAGGAATCCCGTCGCCCTTTGTACCCTTTCGTAAGATCCACTGCCCCTTCGTCTTCTTTCTCTCTCTTTTCCTTGGCGACCTTCGATCGAAAATGGCTCGATCGCTTAGCGATGAACGAGCGACTCCTATTTCGAGGAAAATGGATAAGTGGAGGGAATACGCGAAATGTTTCCCATCGATGGGGTTGTGGAAAGTTGCTCAATTCGTGAGAAACTAATTTGTATAAGGATGGGGGAATTGCCAGCGCGCGGTGATTGCGAATATGAATATTAATCTTGTTAGAAAATCATGAGCAACTCCTCCTCTGTCATGTGATTGGTTTAGAGGCTATTTATGCGACTTTTGTAAGAAATAATTAGTGCGAGCGATTACCCCACTTTGTGTTTGCGATTATCTGCTAATAGTTGGGAAATCGCGATCACGAACGGTTTGTTTTTTTTTTTTATTAAAAATTGATTTTATTTTCAAATTTTAGGGTAGATGTACCGTTTGGGGCCATGTGCATAATTATCTTATTTTTAAATTGCTTGCAGATTATTATGTGGGGAATTTCACGTATAAATAGTTTGTTTAGTATACCGGCAGAAATATAGGGTTACATTTATTGCTTACACGGAAAAATATTATATTTTTTAAGAAGTGGTTAAAACTGGTACAATACCTTAAAGTGGCCACAAATGTATTATGGGAATATATAAATGAAGTGTATTATGGGAATATATAAATACGTAATATGTCTTTGAATATAAACGGGAAAGGAATTATTACCTTCTAATATTTGGGTTTATTTCATTTTTTCCTTAGGTGTACGTAATTCCCCCACACTCCTTTAATTATGTAAACGATCGTGGAATGGTTCAGATTAAGATTCGTTTGGAAGCTTCAGATCTGCACGTGATTAGTTAGATGTGAATTAACTTGAAGAATTTCTTAGCAAAATTTTTATTTAATGTTTTCTTCGATCTTCATCTTGGGTGAATTTTTAGTGTCAAACTTTGAATTTTGGGAATCAATTAACAATATTCTTCACGTCGATATAACAATCAGAAATTGCAGGGTTGATATTCTTTTACAGTTTTATTGTCCATCTTCAACTCGTGGAGAAAATAAATGAAGTACTAAATAATAAATTTCTCCAATATTGTGTATAAATATTCTTATTCTTTTTCTGAAGCTTCAGAAAAGCGAGATTCCTTGCTTGGGGAAAGCTTGAGAAGACGTAGATGCCATTGCTACCAGCCACGAAGACCTTGTAGATGTAGATCCATCGGAATTATGATTAACCACCCGATCGGCCTCAGAAGTACAAATAAAGTAATCTGCTCCGATGGCCACTTCGAGAAGTGTGTAATTGGGAATGAATAGGTTATCTGAGGGATATCCCTGGGAAATGATTGATCGCGACAAGCTTTTCTTCAACGTCCTCAATTTCTGAATACTTTGATTATTCCGCTGTCTATACGCGATGGAATTTATTCACAATTTCCATCGATCAATCTCCTTGCACCAGCAATTTCCAATTACCTCGACTC
Source organism: Andrena chrysosceles (assembly GCA_963855975.1). Lineage (NCBI taxonomy): Eukaryota > Metazoa > Arthropoda > Insecta > Hymenoptera > Andrenidae > Andrena > Andrena chrysosceles. Next base: position 8,620,853 of record OY979767.1, on the reverse strand, counting down.
CATAAAAAAAACATGTCCACAGAATTTCATTACTTTCCCAACAAACCTATCAAACATCCCCATAATATATCAAAGAAACATCAAAAAGAATTCCTATGCACGTCACTTCTCAAATCAATCCAAAAGCAAAACCAAGAAATCTGACTCACCTCCAATATCCCCCAAAAATTCAATTATCCAACTACAATACTCCATCCCACCTAAATGAAGATACATATCTACATCTCCAAAGATTAATACCCCCTTTCAAAGATAACTTTCAAATACAACACTGAACACTAATTTAAAAAATGATTGCTCCAAGAGCAAAAAACCCTGGCAGCCCAAAAGAAAAAAAGGAGATTAATGTAACCACGACCAAAGTAATTCAAGAGCTTTGCAATAGAAAATAAATCTAGATTTTATTCTTTAAATAAATTCCTATAACCCCCTAACGAATTTGATTGCATTTGTATTAAAAATATTTTTATCAATTTTATCGACTCAACTCGACTTCTCCCAAGATTGAATCCCGAGTGCCTCATTGTTCCTCGTCACCCAACAATAACGATCTCGATTCTCGAGCCAATCGACAAGAAAGTTCTCTGCGGCGACGTGGTTTTCGGTCGTTTTCCCTTGGCTGGCCAAATACAGAGGCGAAGGAAAGCTACGCGAGACGAAACCAGAGGCACGTTTAAGAGAAAAGTCCCGCGTTCACGTCGATTCCCATAAAGGCGAGCGCATACGATTGCGTTGCACCGTGAACGCTAAACGCAAAACTCGTCGAGTCAACGCGCTGCAAAATGGGCGCGGCTCGGAATGTCGATCGTTCCGCGGGCTCCTTGGAGCAGAGTGGTCACAGGCACGTCCGAAATGAAAAGGACTGCGGGGCGAAGTCGGATCCCTTGATCCATCACGTACTTACTCCTGATGGCGCAGAAATTTTTCCGTAGCTTTTGCGCGCTTTCCAGAGTGCCGTATTCCGTCGAACACACTACAGGGGCGTGCACGAGGTTCGGGTCATTGATTTGGTCCAAGTTTTGCATACAGTTAGCGAATAATATGTGTAATAATGTGCTGGACGCATGGAGCGTGATATTTAACATTTTTCGAGGAAATTGAGCTTCGAGTAACGGATTTTATAGATTCTTGATATACCTATGCATTTGTAGTGAGCAGGGAAAATATTGAAGAAGAATTCGAGTCAAAGTAGAGACGTGTGCGAAATTCGCACTGAGTATTATTCTAATCAATATGATAATTTTATGTTTGTGCTTGTATTAGTTACAGCTTCGCTGTTTTTATTGTGTGTTACTTTGATTATTGAGAAGTTAGGTAACATTTGGGGTATTACAAGTTTTGTGGGTGAGTTCAAAAAGGGTCAATGACAAAATTGACACTTTTGGCTAATTGGAGTTAGACGCTTTGCAAAAGCTTTTTATAGGTATTTTTTTTATCCCTTTCAATTCAAAAGAGCCAAAATTTGATATTATCGCTTCTTAAAAATACCCCCAGAGTTGTTAATCAAGCACGAAGGAATGCATACTAAATTCAAAATTCCTAGCCGCCTGAATAATTACTGAAATACTACCTGATCAAATTAAAATGCTACCTAAAAATTCCTCATCAAATTTAAATGCTATATAAAAAATTCCTCATCAAATTAAAATACTATCTGAAAAAATTCCTGCTAAAATTAGAATGCTATCTGAAAAATTCCTGATAAAATTAAAATGCTACGTGAAAAATTTCTGATGAAATTAAAATGCTACCTAAAAAATTACTCAACAACATAAAATGCTACCTAAAACATTATAAATATTACATATTAAATATTAAATATTAAAACATTATAAAAATTAAAATGCTACCTAAGAAATTCCTGATAAAATTAAAATGCTACGTGAAAAATTCCTGATGAAATTAAAATTTTACCTGAAAAATTCCTGATAAAATTAAAATGCTACCTGAAAAATTCCTAATGAAATTAAAATGCTGCCTGAAAAATTCCTAATGAAATTAAAATACTACCTAAAAAATTCCTGTTCAAATTAAAATGCTACCTAAAAAAATCCTGATCATATCATTTACTCCAAAGCAACGTCGAATTTCCTTCAGCCATAATCCTAACGATATTAGTAAAGAATTTATTCCTCGAATGATGTCATTTAAGACAACCTCTATTAAAGCCTGATCTCAGCTAAAATTCCTCAATACTTGAATCACTATATACTCCAACCCAAGATTGCAAGTCGTCACTGAAGAATAATTCCACTGAAAACGGAAGGAATTTTCAAGAAACGCTTCCCAGTGTTGTCATAAATTCGAATCGAGGTGCACAAGGAAGACTATGGAAGCGTAAGAAAGAGATTGCTCATAGCCTGTAACGACTCGGGAATTATAACGTACAAGATCCTCGAGTTGGTCTCGAAAAGCAGCTCCGTTGAAAATTTCACGAGACTCAGGATTAATGGAGCTCTCATCCAGTTAGCTGGCACGGACGAACGGTATCGGCCGTTGTAAACGCAACAAGGCTTCGTGGAATATTTCATGCTAGCTCCTCCGTGAGAACTTCTTCCGCTCAGGAGGCTCTCGACGCCCTCGTGGGTGAACTTGACCTTCGACCCGAACGTTCACCTGCGACAAGGACGACGGAAGCCGTCGAGATACCGCTTCCGGTCTGGCTTCTGCGAGAACAGATCCGTTTTCTCGAAATCCGAAATGAAACTCTTTATAGGTACATCCTTTAAATAAATGAAGCAAAGGTGCCCAAACTATTTCATTTTCAAAATGAAAAAAATCTAGAAGACCAAGTAACTCTATTAAAAAATTATATAAACTTGAAACTGTAAAACGAATTTATTGCATCGATTCGCGTCCCTCGGTTATATTTGTAGAAGAACTTGGAAGATCGTAGGAACACGCGAGCAAAGGAGCACTGACCATGCAACGAACTTTCCAACGCATTTAACCGTAATTTAGTAACGTGTTATTAATAGCACAGCGCTCGAAGAATGAAGACACACAATGATCAGTCTCCCCTCAAGTATCACACTCAAATCCTACGTCCTCATCTATCAACCCTGAAATCAACTTGGGAACTGAAACTAGGAAATGAACGTTCCAATAATTCCTCCACAAACTATGCTAACTCCTCACACACTCACGAAGCCTACTCCCAAAACCCAAAATCAACAGGTTGCATCGCCATTCTCAAGAACCCGCGTTCCACGCTGCAACCCCCTGAAAATTCGCTGCGTTCCCAAGCGTTCTCCCCAGATCCGGGATGACACAATCCTGTATACGAGGAAACCAGTTTTTCTACAACGAAAATATCACCAAGCATTCCCTCATCGTCGCACGTTCCCCAGCGACCCTCTCCCCCACTTGCACCCATAAAAATCGAATCCTCTAATCAACCAAACCCTTCTAATCAATCTCACCAGGTGCCCAGGACCAGAAGCAGCGTCCCAAAAACGACACGAAGTAAATATCCAAGAAGTAACGGGGTTATCTGGCGAGGCAAGATAGTGAGGATCGCGAGCACAACGTGGCACCCTGAATTCTCGCCGGGAGAAGAAGCCCCGCTGGCTGAATCGCTGAAGGCGTGACGAGGTACGAACCTGGATTTGGGCGCGCTTGACCTCGGTGTAGAGCCAGTTGTCCGTGGAAAAGGCGATCGCTAGGAGGCCGGTGGCAATGATACCGGTTATGGTCGCGAGGGACAGCGTCACCGCGGAGCAGGGCATCTTGGTATCTATCCTTCTTCTCCGTCACCTCTATTTCCCGATTATCCCGATCGTCTCCACTCTCCGTTACGTTCACCTCGCGCCGGCACCGCCGCTACGAGCCTGCGTTACTGAAGGAGGAACAGGTCGCCGTCGTCCTCGGGGCTCTCGAGCATCCGTGGAGAGAATAAAAAAGGAGGATCACGCGGGCACGAAACAGGTCACGAACCGTTCCGCGGATCGGTCCAGGGACCGTGGATCGATGGCGGAGACTCTGCGGCCAGTTCTCGATCCAGTGACGACTCCCTGGCGATCACGGGGGTCACCCGGGGAACGGGTGTCCGTGGAGGAAGAAGAAGGCGAGCGCTGACGCGACGGTCTCGACGGTGACGACGTCCTTCAGGGTGCGCGATACGCCGCGATACACATTACCACCATTCTCTCCTACGACAACGACACTAACGGCCCGACTCACCTCGGAGGAAAGCTGAGAGTCGACCAAGGAGAGAGAACCGGACCCCAGGTGGGGATGGACGTAGCCCCGGGCAGGTATATTACCTGTGTTTTACCTTCAGCGGTGCTCAACGCCCCCCTTCTTTGCTCCTTGTACTCGGAGTCGCTTTGGAGAATCAACCTGGACTGTGAATTACGATATTCCTTTGGGATAACGAAATTATAGGCGTGGGTGTCTAGGAACGAATCTTCCTTTGTCGCTTCACCATTGAAATACGTGTTTCGAAGCCTGCGCCATGTTCAGTTGGAGACTTCGATGCGCGCATACTTCAGATATTCTAGCCAATTCGTTGAGATTAATTAGTAAAACAGGTTGCAATAAGTACTCGAGGTACTTGTGGCAGATTTTGAGGGACTAGATAAGTGAGAGATGGTATAGAGGCGAGGAGGATCTCTGAAGAAATGAGAACAGTTTCGACGTAGCTGTCTACCTGCTTCCATAAAGCGTCCCTTCCTTGTTCCTTTACCAAACAATCCCACCACTGGCGAGATAAAGCCGATGCAAACGCCGGGGAAAAGCGAGGAATTCCTTGCATTCTGCCCACCCTACCCCTGGTCACTTTGCGCTGCAACCTTGGCAGGGGGATTCTGGCTTTTTCTTTTTACTGGATTGATTAATTCTGACCTGCGGTGTAATCCGTTGGATACTGGTCGGTGATAGATTACCAGCGAACGTGAGAAACACCTGCGTACCTGCGGGCTCGTGAAATCGCGGACACATGCAGGTACCAGGTATCTTCACGCGTTCACTGGGACTTTCGGCTGAATCGTTTGTCTGGGACTTTAAAAGGCCTGCAGTGATTAACGGATTAAGTAAGCTGTGTCAACAGTGATGGTCTGTTGACAGAATTTAGAGTAATTTATGGTATATATGGAGGACTTTAAAGCCAGGGTTCGATCTAAGGGAGTGCAAGCAGGACAATTAATTGGTAATTTATGAATATTAAATTTTTGTTATGAAACAGAAGGGTTTTGTTATTCAACAAATAGCTAAGAATAAAAATTCCACTCACTGTCGAGAATTGTATTTTAAAGTAATTATTTATCATTAGATATAAAGGGTAGCAAAAATCTTTTTTACCCCGAGTGGCAAAAATCTTTTTTACCCCGAGTGGCAAAAATCTTTTTTACTCCGAGTGGCGGAAAAGTTAGATTTGGCCCTGCAGAAGCCAATCAGTGTAAGTCCATTAGCATTATAACCCAGATTTGTTCCTCTGAATAATTTTGCCTAATAATTCCGTGGCCAGTATAAGTACCGCCATTTATTGCTTACGTATGAAAGCAGTGACTTAATTAATTTATCAACTGCAAGCTTTAACAATGAAGAGGTCTTTGTCAGATGATGATTGAGTAGTTAGGGCTTGAAATTTATGTTGCTGGGAAACAGCTGTTACGAAGTGATAGTTTTTGCCGCAATGCTACGCCTGAAAGAATCGTTACGACGTTCGTTTAATATGCGCGCCTCTAATGACGATAAAATATTACATCGTGGCGCGGTTCCGTTATTTCCGTTTGTTTTATACTCGCTCCCCGATGGTATCGTGAATGAGTAGTCGAATGGAATTTAGTTGCGTGCCTTGCAAGTAAAAGAGAACACTGTCGTCTTATAAAAACCTGTATTATAATCGATTCGTGTACGAGCACCAAAAATGGCCCGCGTTCTTGTACACGAATAATTTCGCGTGAATAGATTTTTCAGTACGCGTTACAATTGTTAATGCGTAATCGCTATTTAACAGCAATAATCGTGTATTTACAGAATTTCGTAGCTCAATGTACAGATTTGTTTATTCAGCCTTGACAGTCGAATGGATGCTGTAGAATGGATTAATGTTAAGGGAACTGCACTATCGAGGGATCGTATGGCGTGCCTTCAAAGGGGGACCCTTTTGCATCCCATGCCTTCTTCAAGATCTTCTCCATTTTCTGTAAAAAATTTTACATGGTTGAAATTAATAGTGGTGCATCCAGAGGGGGGATGAAGGCTATGGCACCCCCAAAGAAGGGGCGTTGTAAGAAGAAAAGAGGACTGAATAATAAAATTCATCGCACTTCTTTTCTTCTTTATAATTTCAATTTTTCGTTTTAAAAATGTATTTAAAGAATATACTTTAAATTAATTTTTATAATCACCTAATGAATTTTATTGAAATTGCATTAAAAATATTTTTATCCCTTCAACTGGGCTCCCCCCAAGATTAAATCCTGAGTGCATCACTGTATTTTAGTAGCTTCGTATTTTGAAAATGTTTTCGGAGCAAATGTTTCGCTTTTAAGGGTTTATGGGTGAGTTAAGAAAATTGTGGGGGCTTAACATGAGCTATGCACCCTTGGAAATGGAAAGTAGATGATATTTTTTGGCGTCAGAAATTTTGGGAATGCCAAGCGACCTGACTTTATTTGTAAAGAATCTTGTCAGAGTGTGAGGAAGTTACAGCAGCTACCCCCGAAACTCATTTTAATTTCTCTCCAATTTTTGTCTATACGCTTACAATTTGCTCAGAAGTTGGCTTGCCAAGAAGTTTCTGTTGATGATTCCACATCAGCTCTTGCACTTTCATTTGCTCCGCCGACCCCATATCATCCAAATGTCTAAAGCAGTCGATTTTACTCAGCTCGATCTTTGGTTCGCCAACAATCAGTGCTTCCCACCATCTATCAGAAGCTTTCTCCAGATGAATCTACAACAAAACGAGACACTGTAATACAGTGCTTATATCAAATAGAATTTCATAATATTGAATCTCCAGTTTCTAATCCTGCCTCAACGCACGCTAATATGTTGTCCAGGAACTATGCTCCACACTGATTCGTCCTTCCGAATTTTAAAGCACAGCTCGCCCATAAAGATTGCCGTCCACTCAGAATCGCAAGCTTCCACCGTTTCCTGATTCTGCGCAAGCATCGAGCTTCTCGCTTCAATTTTAATTTCACTGGAATCTAGATTAACCCTAAGTTCTTTCGCTGTCTGTACACAACTGGGTAGCTTAACCAGCACATCCAAATCGCTAATAGTTTGTGACCACGTATAATTCTCCCTTACTGCCCCATTATAACTATCCGATGTTCGATCCTCCCGCAAAGATTCAATCGCTGCGTCTGTGACTCGACTGTCCACGCATGTTCCAACTTCAAGTTCGTGTGCAACTTGTGGAACAGTAGAATCTTTTATTATTATAGAATCGTCTTGGACGTTAGCTTTATTTTGAGTATCAGCGTTGTGACTTCTTGGTTGCTCCGTTCGATCGGGAAGTTTAGAAATATTCTTCCACTTGCATAAGCTACTCAAAACAAGCTTCTCTGTTACGCCAGGAGGAAATCCTAGGTTTTGATCTGGACCCAATTCAACATAAAAGTCTGTACTGTAATTGAATTATGAATTACAAATTTTCTCCATATTCTATTAAATATATTTACACACTATAAAGTGACATACCATCTGTACAAAAAACCAAAGAACGCATCTAGGAAGTTAGTAATGTTCTTCTCTTCTCGTAAAATTTGTAGAAATGCCTGATCGTTATCAAAACCCTTTGTAAACTTTGTTTCCGACATACCAAATGTCCTTCGATTTAAATATTCTTTACGTTTCTTCACAATTGACGATGAAATGTTATTGCACAGGAGTTGTTGACAGTGGTCTTTCACAATGATCTTGTTTGTTTACAATTTGGTTCGTGAAAAGGTTATGCAACAACAAACTGTTGTAAAAAACACTGATTGTGAGAAATAAAATCAGGTCAACTGTACTTCATTAAACAAATTTCATTTGCCACTTCGGATGATGCAAATTAAATCTTGACGATGTATTTTCTTCTGTTTTTTCGATTCTACAAAATTGTATTGTGCTTTCATTCAACTTTACGTTACGGTTTTCATCTTATCAATGTCATTCAACTAAGTGTAAAATGACAAATGGAGCTTTGTTTACATCGAGCGCCCTCTTGAATGAATAGTAATTGAACGTAATGTTTACAAGTTTGACGTGCTTCAAACTGGTGACAAAAAAGCTTAACTTAAATGTGTAAAGAATAAGAATAATTACTGACATGAAAATACCTCAAGTTTATTCAGTTTTATAAAATGAATCGGTTTTGAGATCGTAAATAATCACGCGAAAGAAAGATTTTGTATTTTTAACCTTTCAGATTGGTTTACTTCTTACCACATTGTAACACAACATTTGTTTCTGCAATGACCACGATGCCCAATTTTACTTCAGAAATTGCTAAAGGTTGGTTTTAATAAATTATAGATTTATTAATGATAATAAATCCGACGATTCTTTTCAGCTGTTTTGACAGACATACTAACAGCGTTAAACACACCTGAAAACATTCAGAAACTTGCGGAGGCGAAGGAGAACTCTGGGAATGAAATGCTCAAGATGATGCAGTTCGTCTTTCCAATCGTAGTACAAATTCAAATGAACGTTATAAAGAACTATGGATTCTCCGAGGGTCGAGAAGGTAAAATTTTCAAAATATCTACATCGTTGATCAAGGTTCTGAATATTACATTCCCTGTACAGATAATTTATTATCTTTTCGTTTGTTACAGGTACAGTCCAATTTGCGCAATTACTCAGAGCTCTAGAAAGAGAAGACCCAGAAGTAGCGCAATTACACAGTCAAGTTCGTTCGTACTTCCTCCCACCAGTTACTATAAGTTCTTCGACCGAAGCGTCTCTTTAAAATAAAATGACTGACAACTAATACTGTGTTGTTTCACTCGCCATCTGCTTCGATCATCTGTCGTTACTCTGCGTAAGAATTTTATAAACATCTATTTTGCTGCAAACTCTATTAAAATTGGTTGTAAAAGAAACGCGTACAAGGCAGTTTCAAATTAAATATTTAATCAGAAAAATTAAAAATTTTTACATTTATTTGTATATTATTAATAATAATATAATATAATCTACTAAAATATATAATATTCATTCATAAATGTCCTCTGAATTTTCTCTGCACTTACACCAATTCTAAAAACTAAACAGTGTTCCATCGTTCGCGTAAAAATGAAGCTCGCGCATCGCGTCATATACGTAAAGAGGAATAACAACATATAAGTTTTGTTCGCAGGTAAGCCAATGCACGGTTACGAGGAACAAATAACAAATGCGTGAGCCGTTTAACGGACCGAGGAAAGAAATCGATAGCGTGTTACAACATCGTGCCGTACGCCCGATAGGCATGACGATTAAATACAGTGACTTCCCTATCGAAAGCAGTGAACAGAAATGGGCCAAGAAGTTGAATTGCAGGACAATCCCGAGCTCGGGGGCGCCGAGTGATATGCATGTACCCGCAACGCCCGACTTCATATTTTTCCGCGAACACCATGGATAAATACGCGTTAAATATACAAATTTCAATTCATATAAGCAAAGTACATTGAAATAATGCATAAGGAAACAGAAATCATTAATTTAACGAAGAATAATACAATGGAATCATTTAAGCGATATTCACTCGTAACAGAATTTATAATCGTGCCCAACTGATGCCTGTGATCTCACTTAGGATTTAAGCCAGGCAAATACAGTTCCCCGTTTGCCAATCGCTAAACGCACGAAACCGCGTTCTCGTATAAAATTGTAAAATGCGTTGGTGTCCCTAAGAAAGAAAAGTAAATGCTGAGCCGGTACGTCGACGCTTTCTGCAAAGTAGCACTTTGAAAAAAGTTCGCTAATAAATACATTTTGATTATCGACTACCGCCCTGGAATTCTGAACGCCGTATTCCTGTTTCGTACACAATGATCATTGGGATGTAAAATGCCGAGCTCAGCAACGTTCTCTTCTATATATACGTATATAAAAAAAAAAGAGAGAAACAGAAGATATAAAGGAGATAGGAAATACCGAGTACGAGGTTTAAAAACACTTTCAGGCTTCGTTAGAGTATTCTATACGTTGAACAAGTATAGAGCAAAAGACTTGACAATTGGGGAACGGATATGCTGTAACATATTTACAATTCTTCATCTTCTCCTTTATATAAATCAAGGTACAATTGTAAATTGTTTCGCGTACAAAGAAGGCAGACGCCTCTCGCGCTAGCCTTCTTCAGATCGTGTTGGTTTATTATAAATCTTGTGGGCCGGGTGATTCCCTCCGAATGCTCTGAAACGTCTTGACTCCCACAGAAACCAACACAACCGTCGCGTTGACTGCGAGCTTCCGTAGAAATAATAGAACGCGTCGTCTTAAACAGCGACTCCTTCGCCGATAGGAAAAAATGCATATTAGCTAATGCCTATGTTTGGTTCTCAGCAGTGCACGAAGCCCCTATGCGAGTATGTCGAACGGTCGCGCCGAAACCAAGTATGCGTGAAATTTCGAAATGAAATTCGACCTGCGCATACGCGTCGTTGACTTCCGCGGGTGCCATAGGTTGATCGGACCGTTGCCGTTGCAACCGCGAGATCGTTTAACCGTCTCTCTCGTCCCGCAAGTACCCCCCCGAGGTGTTAATAATACAAACGCCCAGTAGATCAGCAAACGACGTTACGATCGTTGTTACCTAACGTACACATCTCTCCCGACCAAGATCGAGCATGTTACGTCGCATTGTCGTACGGTCCATCCGATTAAAAAAGCATGCCATTACACGAAACACTTTTCACGAACGACAAATCGATGCACGTCACATTAAGCGTAATAACTTAAACCGAAGAACCCTGTTCGATATAAATATACCTTCTTTCTTCCTTTTTGCAAATCACGATTACAGTCTCACGATCTCGTTAGCTGTAGAAAAACGCGTGTATAATTTATAAATAGGGGGAAAGAAAAGTTGATTCTGACGCCGAAACCGTTTGCTTTTTCACTTCTTTCTTTTTTTTTTCTTTTAACACTATAGCCCACTGAAAATATCGTCCAATGATCTCTATTCCTATTACCAAATCGAGTCGCGCTTAAAAAATATACTATATATGTATATATATATGAAAAAAGTGCTTAGAAAATCTAGTTACACCTTGGGACCGCGTAAGCGCGTTCGAAGTTGAAACACGATATCACACCTTTTCTTTTTCTCTGTTTATTCCGTATGTCCATACGTCACCTTCCCCCGAGATAGTTTCCCCCGCACGTCGTCATCGTCACGCGGTAAAATACAAGCGACCGAATCGTGGCGGACACAAAACGCTTCTGCGCGACAACGAGAATCAGAAACAAGTGTTCACTAGACTTTTCTTTAGTTACTATGGTACGTAGAAATAAATTGTCGATGTTAGCCGTGTCTTTTAGAACCTACTATTGCATATCATCCACGTGTCTGCTTCCCGCTTTCGTTTCTACCGTGATCGGAGAAGTCACGTTCTTCAGTTATTGCTACTCTCAGATGTTGGGAACGAGGGTTGCGTGCCCGAGCATTTTAGGTTTGAAAGCACGTTTTCTCTGTCGGCCGGGTGTGTCGTCTATGTCTTCTTGAAATAAAGCTATTTTATAGCGAGCAAGAAACTTATACCGTACAGGGTTACCGCTAAAATCCTCGAATACTTTTTAGACCCACAGTGCTCTTGATTTTCGACTGACGCCTTCAATGACTATCGCCAAGCTACGAGAGGAACGGATTCGCTGTAGTAGTCGTGTTCGCTGCCCAAGGGTCCTGTCGGATCTGATTAATCGTAGGACGGGGTGGTGGTGGTGTTGCCGTCGCGAACGGGTTTGCTGAGTATGACACGGTTGCTGGAAAGTTTCGTTCATATTAATACACACGCTCAAGAATCACGTCTCTATCAAACCTTAAGCTAGAATTACAGACTAAAGATTCGGGAGCAAGGCATTCATTACACTGCAAGAAAAGCATGTTAAACATATTTATGTACACAATCGATATTAATTTTTGTAAAGCATCCACAGCCTTCGCTGTAAAAGAAGGTTCGTAGAAATAGAATTTTGATATTCTCCTCGAATATATTCGAATCATGCATCCATGCAGTATTGTTATTCAATTTGTAGGTACTCACGAATTTACTTCCAATGAAATGCTATTTTGCAGACAAAATATGTTACATAGAAATGTTCGCATTTGGCTCGAGGCATTTTAGATTATACCGTTTCGTGGTCACACTTTTAATCGATTGAAATCGTACGTGTGGAGTTCACGGAGGCTAGTACTTGGGTTTTGAAATTGTAATTTCCAAGTCTCTCGTGATACACCTGACGTTGTAGTTTAAGTGAATGATTACCTGCGGGTGTGGGCGTTGTTGGTTTGACCGTCGACGTACTGACAAGATTATCAAGATTAACCAGAGCAGAGTTCTCCCCAAGGAACGACTGTGGTGTTTTCTTAACAGCGCCTGTACTTGAAGGAAGATTGTCCGCTATACCTCCCAAATCGAACGGATCTGGCGATAGCGTACCCCCTGGGATCATAAAACAACAATGTAACAATAGATTCTGAATGCCGTAGCCGCGCCAATAAAGTAGTCACTCGCGCGTACCATTATTCGTGGTTTGTGGACTAGATCCAGGCTTATTTCTGTTTGTGATCAGATCGAAGTCATCTAAATCGCTCAGTGGACTGCCTGCAGAACTGTTCGGATTCCCCATGGGGAAATTATTGAAACTAGGCCCGGTACCGTTGAAGCCGTTGCTGGTAGTATTGAAAGTAGCACTCGAAGCAGCGGGCAAATTCAAGCCTACGTTTTGCGGTGTTTGCGGCGCGAAACCAATATTCTGCGTTACAGTAGGGTTGTTAAAAGTCGGGGAGACAGATGTCGCGCCTTCTCGAGCAACCTAGACAATAATATAAAAATACTCGTATTAACTCAGCGTAAATGTAGATAAAGTAAGCTTTATTTCTCACCTGTTTCTTATTTGTATCGGCTTCGTTGGCAGGAGGTACTGGTGACCAAGGGTCCGCTGTAGGAGGAGACGTAACCGGCACGGGTGATGGTGCAGGTGCCTGCCATGGATCCACCGCGGCAGCTAAAACAGATTCGAAATCAAATCGACTGGTCACAACAAAAGACAATATTTCGTACGAAATATCAGGGGAGAAATTTTACTTGGTCTTTGTGGCGGAACAGGAGTCCATGGATCGATTACTGGCGACGTACTGCTCGTTGTGGGAACACTCCAGGGGTCGTTCTGTGCCTGTAAATCGAAGGTCAGTGTGTAAGGCTCGACTATAATCATCCAAGTATTTGAAGGAACAATGAAACAACGCTTCGTGGTTCTTTGTTGCGACGATCAGACGTACCTTGTACATATAAAATTGAGACAAATCCAAAGACTGTTGTGCAACATGCAAAGAGTATGCAATGCCGTATTATCATGCAATAAGCGAATATGCGAGTCGCGTTTGATTTAAGTCTGCGTACCTGTGGTCTGGGCGGAGGCGCCGCGATTGGTATACCCCAGGGATCAGTCTGCGCATTAGATCCGCTTGCTTCTCCTAAGGTTACGTCCAGTAAATCTAACATGTGACTTTGCTTCTCGGTCTGCGGTGTCCTGAAATTCATTTGGTGTCTTAGGGGAGAAATGAGCTGGGACGTCTTGTTCTAGTCACCGCAGCGTGCGATAACCGCGAAGCCCGAGAGTATAAAAGTGACTGGCACTAACTTAAAATCTTGCTGACTTTGGCTAAGGGCTAATTGCAATCTAACGTCGTCGCTACGCCGTCTCTGTTCTTCTTGCTCTGCCTCCTCCCTAGACATCGCGAGAGCCAATTGCAGCTGCAGTTCCTCCTCTCCCACTGTTTGTGGCCTCGCAGCTTCCAATTCAGCTTGGCGATGCACAAATTATAATTAGTAACATTGAACAGAATATATACGATCGCAACATAGGCATTTAATGGACACTCACTGGCACGCCTAGCTGTAGATTCAGATCCCAAACGGCATGGTTCCCAATCTTGGAACTGCGTCAAAAGAGAAGCTTCATTTTGTAAGAACCAAACATTTCAATGCTTCTATTAATTCCAGCGGTACTTACGTCACTGCTCACAGGTGACATGGTATCTAGTCCATCGCTTCCAAATCCACTAACAGATTGCGCAAATCTTTCTTTCGCTTTCAGCGCTCTAGCTCTTTCGTTTCTTAATCTTTCTTCGTCTTTTAATAAGGCCACTAGTTGCTTCGCTTTCTCCCGTACGTTCACTCCTTGATCTTTAGACCCTTCCATATATTGGAAATCTAAAAGCGACAAGAAGAAAGTTTTATACTAAACTTTAAAATAGAATTATATGTGGCAGCGTACCTTTTAGTGTGCGAATGGCAAAAATATTCTCTTTACAGTGCTGCGCAACCTTTTCCGATCCTGTTTTAATGAGATATTCTAAGAGGACTAAAGCTTTGTACACGTGCCGCCAGTTTTTACCGTGATCGTTCAATCTCTTCCATAACATTTGCATAATCTCGGTAAATGCCACAACGTTATATGTTAAATCAGCAATCTCTGCCATAAGCGTACTACTCGGACCCCAGGGGTCGTTGCTGGTTGCTTTCCGTACAGCTTTCTGTTTATACAAGAATGTCGCACCTCAGTCTCAAGCGTGTAAACGCATTAGAATCAGCATTTAATTACCTGTGCATTGCTATAGTTGTGGGCAAGATTAATTATATCTCGCCTGATACCTGCCAAATTCACCTGCATAACGTCTTGACTTTGTCGTCTCATCTAAAAGATTACCACTGTATATTACAAGCAGGTAGTAAAATTCCTGTTTCTCTTACAAGCCCATACTTATCATCACATACATTCACGCTTATATCAATTATATACGCTATAATTTCAAACGAGACTGGGACGTCCAGTTCAGTCGCATTTACTTAGAAAAGAGTAAGGTAAATAAACGCTGGTAATAAATATGGGCGGTCGTTTCATACCAAAGCCATGCGTCTAAATACGCGTTAGTAAGAAAGCGGTTAGTCAGAAACTCGTCTAACTTTTACCAAATCAATGCGTTACTACTACTCTCTATGTGGTTAGTAATAAGATGAATGAAAGTAGCTAAAGTAAGTGCGATTAATACAAAAGTAAAGAAACCCCACTTATAATAGTATCCTTCTGTCCTATACGTGACGTTACTTCATAAATTGCAAATTAAAACTATCGTACGGCAAACAGAAACGCAGTAAGTTAATGCGAATAGGATAAATAAGATTACTTCACATGTGTGATACACAAAGCGTCAGAGCGGATTAATTTCTTTTGAGATGTGCCTATATATACACCCCGGATAAAGAATTTCAACCAAACCAATGTCTTCGACATTGTACACAATTCGAATGTGTAGATTATAATTCATTCTATCACTGTAATCTCCGTTAAGAGAGAATTCTTTTTCACCATAGCCTGCCGAGCTTCGTAATATTCAAAGTCTTTCTACGGAGAAATTAATATCAAAGATTTCCTTAACAGCAACATTTGCTGCAATACTGACTTGCATAATGTGCACAACTTATCGTTATTTTAGAAATTTGCAAAAATAAAACACGAATGATTTTAAAGTATGTGCAAAAACTTGATTACTAAGAAACTATAATTCATGTATCTTTATAGGTATACAGGATGTTATACCGGTTCGACGTTACTAATTACTTTCAAATCGAAGGGACCGATTAGATTAGATAACGTTAGAGACTTTTATCGCCTCTGCGTTCATTTCAGATTTGCCTTTCTCTATGAGAAAACAGTGGGACTTTTAGTCACACCCTGTATACTATTCGGTAAGGTGACTTGCAGAACATTTATCTACATCGTTCGTTGTTTAAATATTTTCTGGTAATGTCATTGATTAGTAAGGTAATAAGACTTGTTATTTTGTTGACCGTGGCCAGTTATAAAATTTACCTTCTGCATCGCCATTGTTGGCATACGAACTATCGCTGGCGGCGTTGATGAAGCTACTTCTTGTCCAGAAATATAGAAAACTCCCGAACACTCTTCAAATCAGAATAAAATCCTAAACTATTAGACGGTTCGCTAAATAAGCAAGAAACATTTTGTTACATGTACCTGTTGACGATGAATGATTCTTTATGTAATGCGTAAATGATGATGTAACCAACTGAGGGTATTTTGCGTGTAACATCGATGATTCTACTGTATATTATGCAAATAAATATTGCACAGAATACCGCGTAACAGTTACCTGCCGCGTTTCGTGTCGCAAAGACATCTCATTTGGATAGTACTTAAAAAATAAATAGGCACAACTCATATTTTGTCGACGTATAACATGTACTATTATTTTAGCTGCGAATACCTGCTTTAAAGTAGTATGTACAAGGCGTTTGGCTGATGTCTTACAAAAATATTAGCTCCACAATAATAACATTTCGCTCCGTGAGTTAGTCAAAGTTCAATCGCTTGTTACTACCAACAATTTCAAATACACACGAACCATTTCTGACGAATGAAATACATTTACA
Organism: Andrena chrysosceles; assembly: GCA_963855975.1. NCBI lineage: Eukaryota > Metazoa > Arthropoda > Insecta > Hymenoptera > Andrenidae > Andrena > Andrena chrysosceles. The sequence goes on along the minus strand of OY979767.1, from coordinate 8,604,243 downwards.
GCGAATATCTTCAACGGGAGAGAAAAATGTTACCATCCATGAACTGTTACACCGTGTAGTTACGAATTTCATTTTGTGGAAAGCAACTTTGTTTAAAAGAAACGTGTAAAAGGCTAAGAAACCTATGAACTTACTTAATTCCTTTACAAGTAAATGCGATTATAAAAGAAACATGGCTCTAAAGTAATCGAGAAATCAAAATTACAGCTTTTGTGTAATAATATGCTTTAATTTGGCGGTATAATAAACTCTCTATAATTATTTGAACCTGAATTACTTCGGGAACGTAAAGTACTGGATTAATCGTTCAAACTACTTTTATTCATTATAGAATCTGTCGCAAGCATTTTTAATAAAAGAAATTTAAACAGAAAACAAAGAAGAAGAAATTTTTATATTAAAAGAAAAGGAATCTGAACCAAACTACTACTTTGAAAATCAATAGGCAGCATGCAATGATGAGGAGAATCAAAATTACTTACGTTGACAAATTGGAGGAGTTAAATTTTTCCTCGAGAAAGCCGCGTTATTAAACTGAAAAGCGAAGGAAACTTTTATTATCTGCCACTTAGAGACATTACGCTTTGATCTTATCTTATCATGATGCATATACAATATAACTTAGCACTAAAAAGTTTCAATAACATGTACATTCTACAATTCCTTTAAATCTAATGAAACTCTTCCACGTGCCAACACGATGAAACAGAAAGCACGTGATGGCAAATGAAACTTTAATACCTAGTTCCAGAAATTTAGTTTATAACAATAGAGCTCTTTTGTTCGAATGTTGCAACCATTACTTTACTCAATTTTTTATCTGTGGTTTCTATGGCTAATTAAATCGATTTAGAGTGCTAATTCTTAACAAAAAATCTTTAAAATTAAGTTTCATAACTTTCTCCTTGGCCTTACAAATCACCTGCCAAAGATAATATAAGAATCAGTACTCATTTGACGTCTAACTTAAATATTTATTGAAACAAATACGTCAGCAACAGAATCACCATAATATTAAATTTTTCCAAGAAACTATACCTCTGATATACTAGCTTAATCCCAAAATTCAAAGTACACCGAAAGATTGATAGATTAATTCCGCTTAGAATTACGATCGTACGGTTTCTTTAAGATACACATAACGTGTATTATACCTACAAATGTCCATGAAACTATTGACACCTATCTTGTTTTCTCAATCACGTCTCCATTCAACGAATTTAGAACAGCTGATAGCCAAAGGCCGCGATATTATCAGCGATTCAATTAAACGAAAGAAAAATCATCAAGACTGCCCAAATTCGTTTGTTCGAAACGATGAATCGTAATTGTCTTCGATTCGTTTAACTATTAACCTTACGTACACTCGGTGTGACAGCTCAGCACATTTTCAAGTCTGAACATCGAGCACACATCGTTCCTTCGTCACGCGTGAAAAACACGTTACTGTGTACTTCCTCCTATCATTCGAAAGTTCGGATCGAGCGGGGATGCACAAGAGTGCCTACGGTGTATTTAACGATAATCATACGCGGTGCGAATACAGAACAACGATCCTCTTCGCGATGGATTTAAAAGAACAATGCCGTCGGGGCATACACGCTCTGTATCACTCTGTATACTACCTTTCAGTGGTTGTCCGACACAGCGGTTGTACACACGCACTCATACACGCGCAGCTCGACTCGGCCGCAAGGCTAGTCCATGAAAATACGTGATATGTCAATTTCGAAACTCTGCCCACTGTTCTCCCATGCTCGGGCGTGACTTCTCGTAATCCTGCGCTCCTCTCGATCCGTTTCGGGCAGACGTTAACGCGAACCGGATCGGAGGGGTGGAGTTAGCGAGTGAAAAAGAGAAGCTCGTCGCGATTAGAATACTCCCCGGTGGTACCTGCTCTATATCGTCGGAACGGAACCGAGCCTGCACACTTTTTTATTCTACGGACTGTACCACTCGTAGCCTGTCGTGTACCGACCGCACGTCTTTGTAAATCTGGCCGTGATTCAACGTGCAACCTTCTACTCACCGTGGCGTGTACTTGGAATTTAATACACGGAACTTTTCGACCGAAACAAGGGGGCAAAATAACACAAAACACTTATGACAAGTCCATTCACAGACACTGACGAATTAGGAGCTACGAGGCAAGATGGCGCTGAAATGTATTCCTTCCTCCTCTGTTTCGCCGCCCGCGGTGCTACCGAGGGAGATAGAGCATTCAGTTTCGTTCTGTGGGGATGTAGATAACGCGAGGCTGCCTCTTAAAAAGTCCACGCTCCGCTTTTCCGCGTATATCTTACGCGAGTAATGTACTGCGTGACTTTTTCTTTTTATTCAAACAAGGAATTTGTCAATGAAGGCTGGCCTCTCTTTATGTAATCTTAAGGCGCGTTTACAAGCGCGCGAATTTCGGAGTTGAGGGTATTCGGGGTATAGGGTGTTCGAAAAGTCTTCGTATGTATGATCCAATTACCTGGAAAGTATGATTCCGTTTATTGTTAAGTATTTTTAATGAACTAATACTCTGTTTAATTGCGGGTAGTGTTGTTTTAAGTAGAGGGCTGAAATGTTGGTTTAATAAATCTCTTGTAGTTTCTATTTTCATTCCAAATGAAATTTGCTCACTTTTCGCGAAATGGAGAGTGTCGTTTGGGACACCGTGTATATTAGGAAAGCGTAGTTCATTGTAAACGTAGAATAGGTATCCCCGCGGGAGTATTAAAACTGAACGCACTTATACATACACTCGCTCAATTTACACGGTACTTTTTATACGCGATTTTTTACATTGTAAATAATTGCCTTGTTTACTTCGTAACTGCAGTAGATGTGCAAAATAATTATAGTGATGTGTATAGTAATTCGAAACCAATTAAAAATAAAAGGTGACTGCTTCGGAGTGCAGTATCGACAGCGACCAAGAATAAAATTGAAATTTGTTTCTCTGAACTTTCATTATTATTGTTCTTATGCAAATATGTAAAATAAATATTTTTACCACATACACGGGCTGGCTTTTCTCTTTCGTATATTTTCTTTAGACTGACAGGATCCTCAAACGCGTGAAAAAAAAACAACGCGGAAGGAATAATGCCCCTAAATCGAGGATCGGAGTGTAGCGCGTAATTTTCGCACGCTAATCATAAAACTGATCCATTTAGCTTTCAATTTTATTGACTAACGCCTCTTGTTTCGAAGCTAACGTTATTTTATGACTCATAATGGTGGCTCATAATAATCAGAAGTCGTAAAAGCTGCGGGGGTCCCAAAGTTTACAGCTCTGAGGTTTGGTATTTTGGGGGAAAGGTAAAGTATTAAATTCTCTGTAACGTATTTCCAGGCCTCTTTCCTCCAAAACCTTAAAGCTGTAAACTTTGGGACTCACGCAGCTTTTACAACCTCGCTTATCCCTCCCACATACTGTGAAATATACGAAGAACTTAAAAAGCGTTTTTATCTCTATAAACTGAGATCGATAAGAATTATCGGAGGAAGTAAAACATAACTACTTATACTCCTAGACGAAATCGAAAAGTCGGATTTATCTTTAGCTCCGTCTCCTGGGCCCATCGAGCCTAGGCCCACGGTTTTGCCTATCCAGAAAGTGAAGGGGCTATTAGAATAGAGGAAAAAAGGAGGGGACCCACTCGATGAACGAGGTTTTTGCCCCCGAAGCCACCTGCGAACTTAACTTCGTCAGTGGGACTGACACAGACCTGGCCCAAACGCTTACGGAGGAGGGGTTGTATTTGGAACCTGTATTTATATACTTTAATTATTGAGCAAGAGCTTGTGAGAATTAATAGAAGCCAAAAGACCTCTGGTGGCGCTACTCGCGCACTAACGCCGAAAACCCAAGGGTGGCGCGACGAGAACGTCACAGTAATATAACCTACGTTGTTTTTGTTAGTTGAATGAAAACCTGCTCTATAAATAATCAGATTTGAGAAGCGTTCTCCAAAAGCGAGCCGCATCAACATGAACGTGAGGCTTTTGAAAGACCCTGCTACCGTGAGTAGCCGCATATTTGTCGGGCACTTACAAACCGACGATATGACGAAACACGAGTTGGAGGAACATTTCTCGAAATATGGAACTGTTGTTGGCTCAGCGATAAACCGAGGCTTCGGTTTCGTTCAGTTCGAAGACGATCAGGCTGCTCAGAAAGCTATTCAAAATGAGGATGGCTCAATGTTCAAAGGCAGACGAATAGGTAATCACCTCCCATTCTATTTTCATTGAACTTAAATATCCCCTCCATTTATTTTGGATTAATTACTCACCATTACATCGACGCGGATTCGAGTCTTGTATTATATATTTCTTTGAACAGATGTTAGACCAGCGAAAAAGGATAATCAGGCCAGCGGAGGAGGTGGAGTAGGTGGAGGTATCGGAGGAGGTGGAGGTGGTGGAATTCTAGGGAAACCGCTAGGAGGACCTAACAATCAGTTTAATCCCGGCAATAACCACTTCAGTACTGGGAATGATTCTTTCAGTAGCAGCAATCAAAGCTTCGGAGGAAATTCTAGTTTCAATCCGAGCCAAAGTTTCGCCTGCGATTCGCAGTCGAACGATAGCCAGAAGGGGAATAACTTGCCGAACAGAGGAAGCGATCAATTCGGCGACGGAAATCAGTCCAGAGATAACGAGCAATTTGGAAATCAGAATCGAAACAATGGGAATGATCAGTTCAGTAGTTTGATGCAGAATAAAGGGAATAACCAGTTTAATCCCGCTAATCAGAACAGAGGTAGTCAATTTGTACCAGGCGGGAATCAGAATCGGCCTGGTGGAAATCAGAATCGTAATGGGAATAATCAGAATAATCATAATCAAAGTGGCGGAGGAGCTGGGGGAGCGAATAATACTGGAGGCGGTAGACACAGGGGCACTAGGGGTGGGAAGAATCGAAATAAAAACAGAGACGGCTCTGCGGGTGGAAACAATTTCAGAGATCGCAGCCCTATCAACAGAAGCGGACGTTTAGATGATACGGCTGGTCGGGAGTGGGATCACAAACAAGGCGATAGACCAAAAGGCAATAGCTTCGCTAGAGAGCCGTTTAATGATTCTGGCAATCGCTACGATGATTTCAAGGGTTCTGGACCTAGGGACATGAATATGAGTTTTAAGTAAGCGAAGCTATTATCTCTTTGATCTTTCTCTTTTCTATTGTTGATTATTAGTATTAGTGCAAATCTTTATCATGTTTCTTTATTAGCAACACAAGCGCAGGGAGTGATTACTCAAATGCAGCCACTGAGAAGAACGACTGTGAAATCATTGTCGTTAACAAGGCATTAACGTACGTACAAAAGTATTTTACGCTTCTTTGGGGGAACTGAATGTTCTTGTAACTTTTATGTATCGAAATAGGGAATACGCTGAGAGTATCGAGGCACGGTTGAAGAAAATGGGACTAACAGTGGACTTGCTATTCCCAAACGAGGATGTACTTCTGAGTCGAGTTCTGGGAAATATAGCAAGTCGGGGATGCTTGTACGCGGTTGTAGTGATGCCTATCAACCAGGAACATCATTCCCTGACGTTGAATATTCTTCATGGTTTGCCGCAAGGTATTTGTCTCGACAGTACCACGAAAGTATCCACTGATTCTAATGTTTAAACGATCTGATACTTTTCCACAGAACACAGGAATATGCTCGTGGACGATGCTATTAATTTAATCTCACGCGATTTTGCTAACTACAAAGCTGGAGGACGATCTGTTCCAATAAATACACCTTTCGCTAACGAGAAACACCCGGACGCTATTCAAGTACTATTAAACATGTTGGCTGATAATCATCAATTGACAGTATTACAATACGATCGCGTTATAAAATATCTTGAGATCAAGCGCGAGGAGCAAGTGCAGGTAGAATTAGGGGACGTGAAGGATCTGCCGACGACGACAACGATAACAGTCAGCGACCCGAAGCAAGCTGAGTTGCAGTCCAGGATACTTAATATTCTGAATAGTAACAAAACTCCGTCATCTGTACCAGCGCCTAGCCCAGTGCCGGCACCGACTCCAGCACCGACTCCAGTCCCACCAGCTACTTGGGGAGCAGGTAAAGCTTATAACATTTCATGAATAAATCAGAACAGCGTAGATTTAGAAACGAGTTTGCCATGGATTTTTGGTTTTGGTTCGGAAGCAATTAAGGGGAGGTTCCGGTCTAAAAGTCGATTTTTTTTTATTTCATTTTTCGAATGTTCAACCTTTTAGGAATACGTGTTTAAAAGGATTTGTTGAAATTCGTAAAATTCCGGAAATTATAGGCATTTGAGTAGCGGCAAATGCATGGATTACACCCCGCTAGTCGGCGCTCACGTAAAACTTGAAACGCGTGTTTCTCGAAACAGTGTTCTCAAAATGGTGGGACCTGTATTTCCAATAGTTATTATTCGATTCGACTGAAACTTTTTTATTTTGAAGAATATACTTCTGGCTAGGGGGAAACAAGAAAAAATTATAAAAAATTGAAAACTTATAATTTTCGAAGGCGTTAAAAGGACGGAAAATATAGGGAAAAAGTGATTTCAAACTACAAGTGTCGTTATTTTCTAAAAAATGTCATTTTTGTAATTTTTTCTGGCCCCCCTAGTCAGAAGTATATTCTTCGATATAAGAAAAGTTTCAGTCTAATCTGATAAGAACTTTTGGAGATACTCGACTTTAACGACTCCCCAGTGTCGTCTGCAATGATTAATTATAAAACAAAAAATATATTTCTATAATTTAAGACATCCTTAATACAATGCAAAAAATCCCATTAAATTATATTTAGTAGTTTTCCTTTAATTAATTCCTAAAGATCACCTATTTTTACGGGCTCTAGACCGGAACAGCCCCTTAAGTTTACAAGCCGATCCTTCAATGAGGAACGCAGAAAACGTGCGCGTCATAACTGCAGCATTTTGAAGTTCTCCTCACTGCACCGCGTTACAGTTATATACCATAACTACAAATTATTCCCGTCTATTATCGAAAGCACTGAAAGAGCGGTAACCGGGGCGTAGAACATTTCCGTCGTGTCAAAATGTTCCAAAGACCTGTCGCGCCCTTGTGCGTATTCAAAGGGGTGTTTTATTAGGTGCATCTTACGGATTTTGGATCACCTATTCCTCTTGCATTTCAGTAGGGATTTTGTGTTTTTTACTTCGCGAGCCAGAGAAAAGACACAAATTCTCTCTGTAAAGAATTTTGTTTTAGACACTATAGATCGAGGTAAAAATTTTGATAACGTTGGTCACGAGTGTTTGAACATAAAACGAACTTCGTACGCTTTGGGTTGTTTTGTTTGTCGAGTTCCCCGCGCGTGTAGTGTTTGTTGTGCCTGTTTCCACACGATGCCAGTGATCAAAGCGAACGAACTTCGAATATATTTATTGCCGGTGTCACGACCGCTAACTACATGAGTACATCATGTTATGCCAGCAGCATCAACTGCCACAACAGCCACAACAACTACCAGTACAGGAGTTTCACCGTCGCCTCTGCTAAACGATCCGACCGTACAAAAGGCACTTGACAGTCTGTTACAAGGCAATTTGCTCAAAAGCATCGGCGACCAGCAACCACCTCCAACCACGACTCCTCTGTTTGCCGCATTTTCTAATATCGGTCGGTTCTAATTCATTTATATGTTATTCCTTTTTATCAGGTCGCTCCTCCTTCTACTTCATCCGCCGAAGAGATACAAAAAGAAACAACAGCTTTTCGTTTCTTCGGGGTGAAATACCCGCAATGATAGCCGATAGCAAAGTCAACGCGTTAGTCTAAATCGAATCCAGCAAAGTGATTTTGATATTTGTCTCCAATGAAGTGTTTAGCATGCTTTTATGTGTATAAAATAGTACACTCTTCAATATAGGGTTTATAACGATTTGTAAGTTCTATAGTTCGTATTCATACGCATTCACAATGATAGATATACACTTGGTATTCGTCTACACGTTTGTTTAATTGTTTCGTTCCTAGGACAGGGATATTTTAGCTTTAGTGCAGATAGTATAGCAACGTATACGAAAATGAAAATGTTGGATGCACATCCAATGGATTTCCCAAACAAGCTCTATACTTCTTTTATTCCTAATTGCTTCTTCCTGTTGCTGTAAGGTTTAATCTAAGTTTCGAAACGTCTTGGATATTACGAAACAGGTTTAAAGTATTATACCGCTATACTTTATTAGAACCTGAGTAATCGCAATGAAAAGTATTTCAATATGTAACGTATTGACTTAGTAATCAACAGTTTGATTAAATAATTCCGCTGTTTGTTGTAATTATACGTTGTTCTCGTCTTAGCGCGTAGAATCACATTATCGTTTTAGCGAGCTGCTGCTTCTATCACTTTTGTAACTTTTATTAGTCTCGTGAAATCATATTACCTGCGACTATAATGCAACATGTAATTATGACTTTAATTGGGATTAGTAAGAAACATTCGAATGAATTTATAAATCTTGTAAACTTTGTCCAATGTAAAAATACAATATACATATTAAATATCAAGCATTTCATTTTTACATTAAATCAATCAAATGTTAATTTACCTATTGCATTGCTGGAAATCCATCTACGAGAGTGTAGATTTTTCTTTCAAGGAAGATAGAGATTAAAGGAACTTATTATACATGTTAATCGTTCCTTCTTTCAAATTTGTACGGATACCTAAACCGCAATCGATTTGAGTATCCGTACAAACATGCTATACGAAGGAAGCTCTGCACGTTTTTTTTAAGGATTACATAAATAATCATGTATAACTTCAATAAAACATTTTTAGGAATACTTTGTCTTTTATTGATGACTGAGTACAATGTTGACGGTGTGGTCCTCTTCCTCACGGGTCTAGAAAGAAGAAGATACATATCTATAGAATTAGGCTTGAAGTTTAAGCGCGTAGTGCATTAATCATTTACATACCTTCGCAGCAAAGTGATTAAATGTACATTCATTTTCACGAAACAATCTAAGCCGTGGATTTAAAAGCAGCTTTATTATATTAATAAGCGACAAAGAAAATCAGTGCACCAAGTGAAGTATACAAGTTAAAGTGGTTCGCAGGATATAAGTTAGCGTACTGTTAACAGCGTCGGCAGGTAAGCAAAGCATATAAATAAGCTTAGATACTCGTTACGAATTCACTGCAAATGAAATTTACCTAAATAATAACTCTTCAGGTATTGCTCCGCGTGTACAATTTCTTCGCAAGGCTGGGACACTTCCTTGTACAGTATACCGAGGACAGATTTCACAGCATCAATGTCATACATATTTTTCCTTAATCTGTTCTTATAGGGTTTCAATTTCTCTACTAGCTCCTTATTGTTACTAATGGAGCCGATGTGGTTCTCAAGGATTTCGTTGTACATTGGCCAGTCGTTAGCACACGCAGGGCAATCGCACTCGAAGAAGTAGTCCTGCGTTATCTTTTCCCTTCTTTCAGCTCGTGGCAGATGTGCATACGCAGGGCCATACCCTGTGAATATTTGATCCCCAGGATATATTGGTTCCAGTGCACGAGTGATCATTGTCAGTCCCTCGAAGTGGCGAAACGTGTTCGGTGCGCAAGAATGATTGTACAAGCTGTGCGTTACGTATAGACCTGAGCCTGATTGAATTCCTGGTTCTTGTTGCACCTAGAAAATAAATCTGATGTAATATAGAATCATTTTTGTAACAATTATCTTTCATCTCATTCAATTCTGTATAAGTGTTATAAACGTGTAACTAGTAGAGTAAAGATTGTTATTGTTTTTCTATAAGCGCAAAGTGTATTCTATAGTATCTATTAAACAAATTACTGTGAAACAATTGGAGGACGTTATAAGACAGGCACGAAACATGATACTGCCACAAAATGTGAGATCAGAAAAATTGCAGAGGTCTTTTAATTGTTCCATTTCGTATTTCTTGCAGAAGAAGTTAGTCTGCGTGGCTAAAAGGATAGCTGCGAGAGCTGAGATGCAAGCAAAAGCGCTGATTCCAAGGAGCGGTCTTGTTGACATGTTGGTAGCGAGGCTCAAAGCTGATCTTGCACTATGACTGTCCAGTATACCCTCATCTGTAAATCCTGCGGTCCTCTTATCTACGGAATAAAAGTGGTTTATAAAATTTTTGAACACCCAGTAAGTTACAGTTGAATGTTTCCTACGATTCATTTCGCCAGTCTTCCATATCATTCCGCATATAATTTTTCTGTTCTTGTATCTTTTATTCTAGCAGCGAAGCATGAAAGTTATTCTTTACCTGGATTGCGCTCAGCTATTTTCATGTCTTCCCGCAATTCTGCAATTTTCTTCCCCTTCGCTGTTACCACGATCACAAAGCGAACAATCTTGGTAAGCATTCGTACCTTATCTTTATCAACATCGAACAAATTTCCTAGTATCGACAGAATTGGACATTCTAATTGATGAGCTATTTTCCATGCCAACGCTCTGCATTTCTCTGAACAATATACTGCCATTGGACATTTCAGGCATGGAATTAAGTTGTAGCTCCTCGATAAACATTGATGGCAGTGCGTATAATATCTGCAACGCGTAGGATCATTATTGTGTCGCTAGATAAATTAATTTTAAGGGACTCGCTACCTGTGCGTATAGATAACATGTGTATATGGATCCTCAAAGCTAACTACGTCTCCTGGCTTGAATTCTTTAGTGGCTGCTAAGTGACGCCCATACTTTTCAGAACACGTAATGTTGATACCATCGCTAACAACTGGAGCCTCTTTACTAGGACCACGAGCTAACTTTAAGGGGCCTTCGTGTGCTAAGTATCTTGGCGGTTTATCTTGATCATTTGTGGACGCTTCATTGCTACCATTAATCGACTCTTGTTTCTCCTTCTTATCTTTACAGTTTTTATTTATCTGGCCGTTGACTTCAGCGTTGCTGTTTCTATACCTTACAGTTACAGGTGTATCGGTGATCTTCTCTGACAAACACATGTCCAATACCTTTTCTACGTCAACGGTATCATTTTCCTTAAGCTTCAATTCCTTCTTAATCTCATCGCAAGCTTTGGCCCCTCTTTCTCTCAAATTCTTTCTCTTCTCTTCAGGATATCCTAGATTTAAAGCCGCATCGATGTCTATTAAACACTGCTTGTACATCTGTTTTCTATACAAAGCTGCTGAACGATTGGCATAGGCATACGACATGAGCTCTCTGTCACTCGCATACGCTAAGCTCATTGTATAACATTTTATAGCTTCAACGTCGTCGCCCATTACAAAGTGTTGGTTTCCTGTATTTTTCTTATATATAATACTGAATCGTAGAAATTAAATATCAATGTCTAAAGAATAGTTGTTACCTTCCTCCCTGTATCTGACGGAATCTTCTTCATTTTTCGTTTCAGGAACTAAAGTGGGTAACTGGGTTTTCACCATATTTTCCAAAATGTGACCAATAAGGGATTCACACTCTGTTTGTAGACCGTATCCCACGTTCGACTGATCACGTTGTCTTAAAGTCAGTACGAGCTCCCTTGCTGTGTCCATGTCTTGTGCAAGCTGTCTCTCCCGAAGAGATCTTATTAAAAAATTCTTTGAACTCTTACATTTTATTAGAAAACTATTAAACACGTTTGTATGCAGAATGTAAAGGTACCTTATTCAGATGATTGCATTAAGATTTTGCGCACATATATCGAGTGTTTCCAACAATTACGACAAGAATTAGTATTCACGTACTTCTTAGGCAGTAGATAAGAAGAGACTGAATGGAGTGTAGTTAACTATGTACTGGCTGAAGCAAAACCGAGAGGTGAAACTAAAATTACCTCAAGTAAGATGATAGAGGGAAGCAGAAACTGCTTGACTATGTAGCCAAGCTTGAGAACATTCATTAAATTGTTAAATTACAATCTAGACGACAGGTATACGAGCACACGTAACTTTCCCAACATTTGCTGCTGTAAATATTGCAATATCTATAATTCTTGAATTCCTGAAAAAAGTAGAAAATTGAAGCCTCTTAAAAAAGCAAATATGCTACAATGTGCTTTTAATGCGTAGTTCAATTTGTTCCCTACTATTCTAGAAATTAAATTTATTACATAAATATTTTCGTACGTATTATATGTTTTACGTAAATATAACTGTAATTAATACTGTAATTAAACAATCACGAAGTACACTGCGAACGTTGAAATAAAATATAGGCATATGCAAAGCTTAAAAATGTGCAATAAATATAGATCTTGGAGGTAGTTTTTTCAGTCGTGTTGCATGAGCACTTTGTAATGAGAACAATTTGGCAGGCATCCAAATTTAACAGTAAAGTCTCTACAGTCTTGAATTCAACCTTTAATCAAATGAATGCATACATACACCAGTATGATCGCTGTCTTTTACGAAAACAATAGTTGAATAAAGATTAACAAAAATAAATGATAAAATTTATTTATACTTCCTAGGTGTTATAAAGATTTCTGTTAGAGCTATCTTATGATAAAAGCAACATTATTAAAGGGTAGAATAAAATTGAAGAATAATATATGGAAAAAGTATAATAGTTTTATTAAGAGTTTATCACACAGTAACAATTAGTTTTTAACATCTGCAAATGCTAATGATTCAATGCTATTAGAATGTGAAATGCGGCTGCACGTTGCGCAGAATATGTTAGGTTTTAGGAAATTTTATGAAGCAGTAATTGTATGGAAAATTTATTCCACTTTATAAAAGAATTATATGCACATCTGACTAGATTAATCTTCATCTGCTTCCAGATTTATGCGGCTACCAAACTTTGCATAGAGTTGAGTTTTCAAATCGCTTATAAGGGTCTTCAAGTCCGCACATTTGCTCTCCAAATTTCCGATCTCCTTTTTCTTTTTGTCTTTGATCTCGTCCAAGTAATTCTAGAAGTATAAAAGCTTTTATTAGAAAAATGAATTAAGAAGAGCGTGATTTATATTTTAACTGCTAGAAGGTAGCTGAATCCTGATGTTATATTTATATTTGATTTCTTTTCCTATAAATTGCCTAAATATTACATACAGCTTTTCCAAAATAATATGTATACAAACTCCCTCTTTATTTCGTAAATAGAGCGAACTATTCATTTTTCAAATATAGGAATGCCGAACCTGTGTCTTTTCCAAGCCTTCGTAAATGAAAACTTCGCCAATGTAATATGGTATTTTCGTGTCGTCATCTAGCAGCGTTATTTCGTCGCAGGCATCTTCCAAATTCTTTAAGTCATTCTGCAAGAACCATTAGAATGTATTCAACACTGTACATAGCCAAATAAGGTTATGAGGAAATACGAGCGATTTTTTAACGATAAATTCGTCCATGCCTGTTTGATTTTTAATTCCTCTTTCAAGTCTTCCAGTTTAGCGTTATGCCTGGCAAATTTGTTAATCTTCTGTTGATCCTCGTACGTGATATAAACATCGGAATCCTGTAATGCGATAGAGGTTAGATACGAATTGTAACGATAAAGAGCGTAGAGGAAAAGTAATTTCATATTCGAATTCACCGGTTGGAATCCAGATTGGACGTTTTTTTTTGCAGACATCCTGACGATCTCCTCCTGTTTTGCGATTATTTAATTACTTAGCACCGGTCTAAGCAACAATTTTCAAAAAAAAAGTGACGTCAGATGTTCATGACATCGTTTAGGTTAGGTTATCAATGGAAATGAAATAGTCTATCGATGCGACCGTTGGAAATGTGACTTGAGGTGCGTTCTTTTATAAGACGGACGTTACTTGTAGGTGTTGCCGTTTGATGGCTATGTTTCATAGTTCGTGATTTAAGTAAATATTTGAAAAGCTGCTAAATGGCAGTTATTGAGTGCTATTAATTCAACTCGATATTCTTAGTTTGGAATTAAGGAAATACGGTGATTATTAGTTTGTTTGATTATAAAATGAAAAATAGATATTATGAAGAAAGAAAGAATGAAGAAAAAAAGTTAAGGTCCCACCGAGATTTGAACTCGGATCGCTGGATTCAGAGTCCAGAGTGCTAACCATTACACCATGGGACCTTGTACATTTAGCTTTGATATAAATTATTTAAGGTAAGTTTGATAATAGTTTCAAGAATGCTACTTTTAATTTAACCAAATTTTTCATTTTGAATATTTTCTATCAATTTTGATCTTCTCATGGAATGCTAAATATTCTAAAATATAAAGCGTTTATTAATATAAGAACTATATTTTACAGGCTTTTTTACAACTATGTAAGATTTCTTTACTGATGTAGAACATAAATGCTATAATGAACTCATAAATATTAACGAAATGGTTGATGTATAAAACTTATTGTCTACATAACTGTAGATTGAGACTCATTTACAAAAAAATGATATAGGCCTTTGCTTTTTGTTATCTAACTTAACTGAAATCAATGTTTAGTCTTATCAAATGGACATCAGTATTGTTTGTCAATTCATTTGGTTCTTTAATGTCAACTTTTTTTGTTGGATTAATCCGCATCTTCCTTTGAATCTTCCTCCTTCAATTTCGAATCTTTCTCATTCAATTTTGAATCTTCCTCCTTCAATTTCGAATCTTTTTCATTCAATTTTGAATCTTCCTCGTTCAATTTTGAATCTTCCTCATTCAATTTGGAATCTTCCTCGTTCAATTTTGAATCTTTCTCGTTCAATTTTGAATCTTTCTCGTTCAATTTTGAATCTTTCTCGTCCAATTTTGAATCTTTCTCGTCCAATTTTGAATCTTCCTCGTCGAATTTTGAATCTTCCTTATTCAATTTTGAATCTTTTTCATTCAATTTTGAATCTTCCTCGTTCAATTTTGAATTTGTATTACATTCAGAATTTGTTTTCTGGAAATTGCAATTACATTAATCTTTATGTACTAAACTTTTAAACACCAAAACATTCTTTCTTATTACCTTTGTAGTATTTGAAGCTTCCTTCGTGTTGCATATTTCCAGTAAATTGTATTTTTTGAATTTATAATAAAGTGGAGCGACGCACATGAGACACATCCCACGTATCACTTCGACTATCACAGCAAGCTCTGGATTCTTTAAATCCGCTTTGTTTCCAGAATTTTTCTTGCTTATTATTTCCGCTAGATCCTTGATAATCACATCTCGTTGTATGTTACTGTTACTGTGACGACTGTAATTATGTTACATATTAACATCTGTGTTAATATAGCAATTAAATAATTTATATCGGCGCACAGATTCGGTCATATAACAAATATTAAAAATTAAATAATAGCAATTAAATAACAATACTTAATTTCATTACTCAGAAACTTACTTAAATACAATACTGAAGGTTTTCGGCTCTTGCGCGAAATACTTTTCAAGCATTGCATTTGCTGCCAGCTTTATCTCATGCATGTACGCTTTACACACAACTTCGATCGGAAGTAATCTCAATATGAATCTTGTGCGCTGTTGTTTAGTCTTATCCAATTCTGTAACAATTTTGGTGACTAGTTCCAAAGGATTCGTCAAGGTACTTTTTATAAAAATTACATTCTTCACACCAGTGTCGACTACCTAATAAAAGCATTAAAAACATCTATATCCAGTTGCGTTCAATTTCTCAAATTATATACACGATACTCGATAAAATATACCTGAAACCTTCTGGCGGCGATTGGTTTCGAATATTCTGCTCGCAGTTCATGAATTTCTTTATTTAAAGCAGTCGATATATCTTCCTCTTCGTTGTCGTGTTCTGACTCACTACCAGAGTCATCTTTCTTTAATGCGGACACTTTGGTATTATCCTTATCGGCGTCCTTGAATTAAAAAGAAAATTGATGTCCTCGTACCTCGAACTTTACATATCTTTCAAGTCAACTGTACCTTTTTAGTATCTGGACCATAAATTTGATCGGCAAACTCATTGAGTAACTTATACGCATCGCGTACGCAATCTTTCTCTCGAAAATTGCACGTGCATAAGAAGCCCATCATACCTGGTTCCAAATTAAAATGTTTACGTTTCTTCTGGTCCCTACTATTATTCTGATAGTAGCTCTTCTTTCGCTTTTGAATGTCCATGTTTATCGTAGACCAAATCCTACATGTTTGTACAGAAGAAAACACGCTTATGAACTTTATTTACTTAAATTGTGAAAAATGAACATATGTCTGAAAGAATTGATTTAATGTTGTAAATATTAACAAGGTCCATATGGCCACATTTAACCAAAATTTTATTATTGAAGATTGCATCATACTCATATAATAATACAAATGTTTGTGTATATAGTTAATTTTACTTAAATAACTACTTCGGTAAATACTTACACTGTCTAACGTTAATGTCGTACAATAGTGTAAAACTAGGAATTAGTTTTACTTTCAGTACAATTTCTTGCTCGTGTTTATAACGATCAATAACGATTGACCTTAGTAGGTATACCGGACTATACCCACGTGAAATTGAAATAGTGGTTGTAATCAAAACAGCACACCGGCAAGCATCGGCAAGTAGCAACACAACGCAACCGACCTGCCACATGCGCAGGTCAAAAATAAAATACCTATGTAGCTAATAATCTTGGTTGGATAGTGTTTTATGCCCGTGCGGGAATTTTCGAATAGAAACAGATATAAAATAATAGCGCAGAAGTAATATAAAAATAAGACTTTGGTTTTGATAAAAGGTTTATAAAAGCCGTCGCGCATTTTGGCGAAGCGCGGCGGTACGAAGAGAAGTTTATGAATAATTGATGACCGAAGCGCGGTGACAATTATTATTATAATAATAATAATTAATAATTAATAATAATTAATTTCTTTGACTCGCTTCGCCAAAATCCGTAATAGCTTTGAAGGAAATGAACGAATTTTTTTTCTCTAATAAAATACTGTTTTTCGTCCACACTTTGTATAACTTTAGACTTCGAAATGAATTAGACTTCGCAAGCTTATTTAGTAAAATAAAAATCTTTATTGTTTAACTTCCTCGTAAAAATATGTTACAGTTCAAAGGAGATCTTTCATTATGACCTTTCGACGAACAGCATTGCTAAATCCTTCTTTGTACTTATACCACACACCATGTTTTGTTAGCAAGTTGCGCGAATTGTTAGATTCTTTATCCGACTTCTGTTTATCTGGACTTACCGTAATAATTCTTCCAAAGAAATCCTTGTACGTCTGCAATTTCATCATTATTATATTACAGTATTCAATGCCAAACAGATTAAATACGAAAGCAATGAATATGCGAACTTACGATCTCTTTCACTTCGGGTATAAGTTTTTTAGGTTTTTCCGGAGCGGTAGAATTGGGTGTCTTAAATGTACCATTCTGTATTTTCGCATCGGTTCCCGACTCTGTTTGTTTCGGCGTGTTATTACTTTTCACCGGATTTTTCATACCGTTTATTGCATTTGCGGCGCGTCGCAAGCGCTCAGCTTCCAGCTCCTGAACAATTATTTGTTTCACTGCGTACGCCGGCTCCCGACGCTGCTTACAATCGGGGAAAATACCGACTTCGAATATGTTACTGGAAGAAGTAAAATTAATGCGATTCTTGCGTAATGCTTCACGATGTAGTTTCAACTTACGGATCTAGCTTGAAGTCATAAGTTCCGTCGAAATTCTTCTCTTGCATGAACGTGAGCCCATATTCGATTAGAATGTTCACCAATCGAGCAATGTCGACCCTTTCTGTATCCGAATATAAATGTCCAGAAACTGTTCGAAATCGCGGGCACAGTAAATCTGGTAGATAAGGAGCAATATCGACAGCCAAGATTGTACTATCGCGACCACTGCTCCGATGAATAGTTGTCAGTATCCCTGTGTTTCTTGTATGCTTCTGTCTCATCTATGAAAAACAGAATTTCACATTTAAATTCGTAATCATAATTGAGCATTTCTTTTACATTCAATACTAATTACTCTTACTTCGTATGTAACAGAAGGATAAGACAACTTAGTACTTATTGGTTTGGCAAAATATAAGTGCCATGTAACGAATGCGTAGTTCGTGTAAGGCATAACAGACCAAACTTGAAGACTTGCAATCAGCGATGTAATTTCGTCGAAGAACTGAAACCACTGCAAACACTCGACCACGTGATTCAGCTTTTCGCTACAAATTTCTGGGTAGTTATGGAATATGCCCACCGCTAGTTTCTCCGACTCCCCTAAGATAAAAGACAATTACATTATTAACTGATGGAATACATTTTATTAAATTATTCCGATAATTGCATAAAATGTTTTACCGTATTGCACGGTTTTCATAACCAGACGAACTCTTTCAGGAAGGGGAAGTATTCCATGTCTGTTCATAGGTATTTTAAATATTTGTTTCCACGAGTCGAATAATCCCTTTCGACTATCTTTTAACGCAAACGATAAATTGTCTCCCAACTTCGCACCGCCCATGTATTGCAGAGCTCCCAAGCATGACCTAATGTCGCAGCCAGATATTTCTGCTAATTTCAAAAGAGCGTCGTGATTTACTTTTACACGCTCTTTTCGTGCTACTTGCAGTAATCTGTCTACCAGTCTCGCAGGACTCACTTTAGGGACTGCCACGACAAGGGCAGCTAATCGAAGGGCTCTGTAAAATGTAGTTTTCTACATGAATTCAACGCGCCAATAAATTGAGAGCGCACAAGTATTTATATTGAACAAAAATTTCACCTTAACGAAGGAGTATACGGTTCATTACAAATGCATATCACAGGACGGTGGCAAATATTCGACTGCTTAACACCTTTTCCCTTTTCCTTTTTACCTTTCGCAACTAATTTACCTTGCACAAATTTGAGCAAGAGCTCGATCGACGGTGCTGGTGCCCCATCAATTTCATCTAGAACTAGACAATTCGGTCGTGGGTCCTTTCCCATCACAGCTTTCATTTGTGTCGATGCGAGAAGGACTTGTCTACATTTAAGAATACAGTGCGAATTAGATTGAGAATCAATTTCACCCGCAAAGTTTTATACTACCTAAAAGCATCTGGACTTCTTTCGTCGCTTGCATTAATCTCCACTACGTTATAACCAGCATGTTTAGCCGCTAAGTGAGCTAACGTAGTTTTCCCTAATCCAGGCGGCCCACTAAGCAGCACAATTCTCTGAATCGGGAAACCTTGCTTGTCCACTTCTTCGACAGGTACTTCAGGCGTAAATTTCTTGCTCCTGAATATAGAAAATTGTGGTTTCTTCTTTCTTCTTTCAACATAATTGCGATTGAACACCACCTTATCCCAAAGCTTTATCCAATGCAACAAGTGTCTGTTTACACTTTCGTCTGAAAGTAATTCCAAGTAAGACTTGGGTCTGTACTTGTCGACCCATAGTTCGTTATTATCTACCACTTCCATGTTCAACAAATCAGAAGTTTCACGACTGGCACGCTTAACATTCTCCACTATCTGTGAAATGATATTAAAATCAATCAGATTAGTTACTCCAGACTGTGGATAATACTACGCTAGGTTCACCTACAATTTCTTCTGCTTCAGCTTTCAATTCATTGTACGGTACTGATAGTAGATTAGAGTACGAATGTTTGCTCGGCTTTACATCGGCCCGTTCGCTTCTCACTCTAATATATATACGCTGCGCATCGTGTGGTCTAGTTACAGCTATGAAATTCCAACGAGGAACTCGCAAAGATATTGTCTCCCTTTTCCTGGAAAAGAATCAAAAGTATTACGCTTCTTTTACACACAATATGTAAACTGCTTTTTGTCAACATACTCTTCGTTATGTTTTCTTTTAACAGAAACTCCGCTGTTGTGTTCGTGAAAATTTTTCCTGGCATCCAGTAATGTTTTAATAATTGCTTCAGGCTGATCCCATCTTGGTTTCTTATCCCTTGGTTCTTGAATATCAAATATAAATGAAAATCATACATAACTATTATCGAAACTGGCGTGTTAAATTATAAGATACCTACCAAATCCATTTATATCATCTATATCTGAAATATCACCAAATAACTCATCGTAAGTACGCTTTGCTGTGTTCCCTACGTCGAAGTTATCGATAAATCCAGTGCCTCTGCTTGTACTGGGAATACTGAATTCGTCGTGGTGACTAGTTGTGGGAGTATTCAATTCCTTATGTATAGTATGGACTGGAGTGTTTAATTGTTTATACAGATTGTTAATAAGTGCAGGAGTAAGTGATTCCTTATTAGGTGTAAGAGCAGTTATTTCATTTTTATTTTTATGTTTTTCTTGCGAGGTTTCAATTTTCTGGGATGGCAGTGATTTCTTCCTTTCGAGGTCTAAAACGTATTAATTAAAGTTAAAAGACAAATTCAATAGCTGGTTTTATTTAAAAATGTGAAATGGAATGCCGGTAATAAGGTTATAGTTCGTTTACCTTCGATTTCTCGTAAAAGTTCGTATTCATCTTCGTGAACTAAATCAAATTCTTCGTCTGGATCAGGGAATTCGCAGTCCATAATTAAAATTTACATTAAAACATTTACGATTACGAATATTTTAATAACTACGCGCAGTCACTAGTCAAACTTAATTTCTGACGGATAATACTTTCGCCGTGTTTATTATATTTTCCCGCTCATTTTTTGGCGGCAAATTTGAATCATCATTAGAGTAGATAAATTTTAAGTATTGTTATAAAAGTTATTCGTTGATGTGGTAGATAACTTAAGCCGCTTAATAAAATAATTTTCTGAGAAAGAATATTAATTACGGGTGTTGTAATATTAAATAATTAAACAGAGTGATTGTTACGAACTGACCAAAGTGTCGAATGAGAAAAAGACTATCGCAGAGTGGAAGTGATGATCTTTTAAACAGAAATATCAATAACATTCTACTGTCACTCATATTTTTCGAAAATGAAACTCATATTCATCAATTTATATTCGAAACTTTTAAATTTCAATATCTTTCCCGCGCTGCAAAGTGAGATAAGTCCATTCAGTTTGAAAAAAGCTCTCTTAAATGCGGCAATAAATATATTTTATAGTTAAGTTTATGGGACATATGATAAAATTTATTTCAGTATGTCTTCTTTTTATCATCTTTTTTTATATAAAAAATTTTAATTCTGCACTATATAAAAAAGAAATAGTTGAAGTAGCTTTCACAGTATCTGAAACATTCTTACATCATCGCCCTACTACGAACTGCCTTGTCTCGTCAAGTATGTGCTTCGCATTCGAAATAACGTGTAGTTATTTCGCAGACGGTGCTTAGAATAACAAAGACCATCTGTGGTATGCTGGATGGATTCGACTAAACGTGGCATTGTCTTTCTGCAAATTGCATCGTTTTTTCAACCGTTATAGCATACATTAACATGCATATCACATAAATATTTCAATGTGCAACAAACTCCAGCACTATAACGAGTAGAAGCCTAAAAACTTACACGAAAGCTACTTTAGTTAAATACACGATACAGTATTGTCTTGAACTAAAGTGAACTAAAGACGGGGTTCTGCCTCGAACTAAGGTGAACCCTATCCCCTCCACTTCTTCTATTCTTGCCGCAATGAATGAGTCGTCCCTGCACAGTTTTCCTCATTCTACGCGATAAAATAATAAAGTCAAGTCGAAAAGACCCTGTCTTAAAAGAAGGCGACGTTTGGTCCCTTCGAGAGAAGTCTGTATTCCAAAAAAATTGCATGCTTTTAAACGTCACTCGAAAAACCGATATTTCATGCACGCCAACCTAACAGTAGCGTGTAATATATTTTCGGCGCGTGGAGATACGCGTCAGTCGGTACGCAGCGCTGCGCGAGTAACCTCGTGGGGTGGGTTTTCTGTTTCGTTTAAAAATAACATGTACGTAAACAAACATCCAGTGGCTCGAACATGCAGGTGGCGTTAATTCTTCAACGAACTGTTAGAACTCAATCTCTGTGAAATTAGGTAACGTGACACTTCTTTTCTACATCGTTTTTCTATGACTATTATCGAGGGTTAGCTGTCACCTGTTAAGCATGCATTGTCGATCGAGAACCAAGTGTCGAGCCGAGGAAACAATTAAATAATGCAGTTTACAACAGTGTAAGAACATGGATTGAACATTTGCTTGTCGAAAGTTCGCGTTATTTGTTTGCGTGAGACGAGCAGCCCTACGGGATTAAGATCGCCAGCCA
The DNA here is from genome assembly GCA_963855975.1 of Andrena chrysosceles. NCBI lineage: Eukaryota > Metazoa > Arthropoda > Insecta > Hymenoptera > Andrenidae > Andrena > Andrena chrysosceles. The sequence goes on along the minus strand of OY979767.1, from coordinate 8,582,152 downwards.
CCGTGAATCCGGTTTCGCATAAGTTGCGATCGATAACTCTGTTTGGGTCTCCTGGGCGATACCGTTCCTCGCCCGTAAGTAAGCCTGGTCTAAGTGTCACGTGCTCTGTAGAGGCGACAATTGAACCACTAACCAAATTCGCAGTACTAGAGTTCGCAGTACTTAGAACGTTCGTAAAGCAATAACCTAAATAAACGCGCAGCTAATACATGACGTTCGGCTTGAAACCTTTCGGCTCTTAAACTGAATGAATTTAGCAAGTCTACGAAGTAAGACATGCACCGACTAGCAATGCTAAATTCTGCCAGGTGACTGCATCGTTGGGAGCGGACATGCGCGTCAGGCACACCTTTTCTAGGCGTTAATTTGATTTTAAAAACAATCCTGCTGGCCCACTATTCTCCAGAAACTTAGGTATATTACGAAGTGTGGTTGGTACAGTCTATTGTTTACTGTTTCCTTTTCCGTCCATGGGAACTTCTTATTACCGTGCGATAACTTCGCGTGACCGCTAGTTTAGATAAGAGTGCGCACAGACTTACGATTGTTCCGTGACAAATTCTTTGCTATCCAATGGCAAAGTCAATCTTTTCCTATATGTCCTAAAATATACCGCGATATTTGTGCGATGTGATTAAATTTAACAGTTGAAAATTACCCTCACCCTATATACTCCAAAATAAAATGGTAAAATGGTACTAAATATCGATATATTGATATTCTGTACTAATAATCATTTCTAACACATCAATGCATATCCTACGAGCTAAATTCACGGAATTAGGTTTAGAGTTTGTGTTTTTGACTACATCTGTTCGCAGGTGGTACGAAGTATGCAGACCTCCTCGTCGAAGCAAACGATCGGCTGCATCGGAAAGTGCACGACCGGTCTGAGCCGCGACGAATTAGATCAGATCACAGATAATATAAACAAAACCCTGGCCCATCCACGTGGTAGGGAGATTTTCCGAAAATATTTGAAAAGACGAGACCTCGAGGACAGTCTCGAGTGTCTGAATTTGTACGAGACCTGTTGTTATTCTATCGACGAGGCAAAACGTTGCCCGTAAGTACAAATCGAGATGCAATGAGTAGAAACTACTGTTGTCGTTAATTAATCTTGACAAGTTTTCCAAATACTCGTTTTTCTTAAGTTATTTTCGAGAGTTATATTCTGGGCGGTAGCCATTTTCAAATAGTACATAGGCGTAGAAACAAGGAATTTATTGTCAATTTATTCGCTCAGTCGATGTAGTAGTTCTCTATTAAATAAATAATCTGGGTTTGCGTCCTGGTTTATTAAAATTCGATCAACTCTGTCTTTCTATAATTAAGATAGATATGTGTTCCTAATTATTAGGCACTCCCTGGAGCCACTTATTGAGAATGCCGAAACGGTCAGAGAAATGGTGGAAGATTTGGAGGGCGTACCCGAGCTAGACTTGACGCTTTTGCAAAAATTCAACGAAGCAATAGACACGAAGTCCGGGCCCGATGTATTCGATGTTTTGGTGCATACTAGGGATTCCTGCCGTAATTTTCTGTGCTGCGTTCACGAAAGTTTCAAGAAATTCGCGTCAGAGCCGTGCCCATTATCGAAAAAGTAGACGAACTTTTATCGAATTTTCAACGAACTCTATCTGCACTCGTGCGGATATTGTAAAATTAATCTCCATTTTTTTATTTACAATCCCACGAAATTCAGAAGTGTTCTGAAGCGTAAGGAAAGTAAGCGTGTTGAACACGATATGCGTATCAACGTGAGACTGTAAATACAGAAAAAATTCTGTATCATATGCGTTAAAGTTGCGATAATATTTATTGAAACTGTACATGTGTAATTTAATAAAAAAACTTTACCGAAGTTGAAATGTGTTTTCTTCCACCATTTTAAGATCGATCAGCATCGTTCAAATTTTTTTCACCCGCATCACCGTTCAATTAATAACTATCAATCAATGGAACGCAACAAGAACTTTATGGAAGGCGCCGGTGCAAAGAAAATTTTTATATCAGTAGAAGAGTACGTCACGAAGATAAATGGTATTCACGATACCGTGACGGCTCTGGAAGAAAGCCTGACGATTTCGCGAAGCTTGGAGGCGGAACGGTGGCTAAGATATTCGACGTTGAAGGCCAAGAACCAAATAATAATAGAGGATCTCAGGAAAGCGAATAAACGCAACAAGAACATGCTTAGTACGTAGAAATTCAATTCGAAAAATGGATCGTATCACGAGGACTCAATTCTTCTAGATCTATTTCGCCAAAGCGTCACAGACATTCGCCTTGGAGCCGAGATCTCGTTGCCGCAATCTTTGAAGAGGGAAGTGCAGAGAACCTGGCACCAAAAGTAAAATTCATGCAATAATAAACCATGGAAAAATGTGTCTTTTAAACCAAACTATTCATCAGGTACGATGCGTTGTTGACCCGAAACGAGCAGCTGAAGAAAGAAGTCACATCAACAAACTCTCTTCTGAAAGAAAAAACCAAAGAGGTAGTTCTTTATCAAAGAACTCTTATCATCATTCCAGACAGTGTCTCAATATTATCCAACGGATTCCAGATCGATGACCTCCAACAGAAGATGTTGACCCTGGGTGGCAGACTCGCGGAGCGCAACGAAGCTGTTGAAAATATCTGCAGGAAGTATTTGAGGCTGAAGAAACGGAAGGATGAGCAAGAAGCCTTGCTGAAGGGTTCTATCGAGACGCTACAGGTTTAAATACCCACCAAAAACTCAATAATCTTCCTATTGCCCCTTCGAATCCTTGGAATGATTTATCATTTGCAGGACGCTCTTAAGAAAGCAAGCAACCAAGTCACGAAAGGAAGCTCCGGGGTGTCTTTGCTGCCCAGCAAAGACGCGTTGCTGGCTCGAGAGACTCGCCGCAGCGACCGTTTGGCCTACGAGAATTCTCGTTTAAGGGTCCTTCTACAAGAAGCGAGGAGCTGTTGCAAAACCAGCGGGAGCAGCACTACCATCTCCTTCGAGAAACCAACGTAGCCTCGTTCACCTAACACATTATTCTAACCGAGGATTCCTTTGTACCAAGAACGCGAAGTAGCAGCTGTGCAAAGCCATATGATTGTCCGTTTTCAGTCACTTAAGAACTAGATCAATCGTGGGGGTCATGTTTCCCCTCACCGGGGCCAATGTTTAAGGATATCGTAATTATGCAACTGGAGGTAATAACCGGATAAGAGAGTCACGCTAAATCCAGTTAGCAGCGATCGATGGCTAGTGCTTCACTATAAAACCAGCAACTCTGCTGAGAGTCGTCTTATTTGGTGCTGGACAGCATCGCGACTACTCCCGAGCACGGCTACTTCCGACCACGATGTAAGCAAGTTTAACGATTATCATTCCCATTCTATTACCATTCCCGCGGATGATGCCAAGTGCAATTATTCATCCCTGTTCCGCAGGCGTCAAAACAGACTGACACCAGGCCTCAGAAGGATTCGACAACTGTAAACTCCATCGATAGCATTATGCCGAAGATACACCAAGTGCTCCTCGCGATCTACTCCTTAATTTTCGCCCCGCTGATCGTGCTAGCGCTAGTATGCTCGTACATGTGGCGCCAAGTGGTGGACATAGTCCTGAGGATACGGCTAAGGGACAAATACGTCGGCCTCCTCGACGGCATGGACTGCATTTGGTCCGTGGAAGAGTCCGTAGCCTTGTCCGTGAATAACATCCTGCTGATCCTGGAGAAGGACGCTCGCCACTCGAACGTTAATTTCCTAGAGAGCTTCCGCGACCTGGCGAAGCGTCGGCTGCTGGCCTCGCCCTTTGAGAAGCTCCTGTACAAGAGGAAGAAGAAGCTTGGGTACTATTACTGGGAGAGAAGCGAGGAGATTAATTTGAAGGACCGTGTCAGGTGGCTGGAGTACGAGCGCACCAATTGCGACGGGTCCTGCGACAATGTTTACAATGGACATCTGAAGAGGGTCCTGTCGAATGTCTGCAACCAGCCTCTGCCTGAAAACCACACCGCATCCTGGGAGATCTTGATCGGCAAGTGTTGCCCCAGGTCCAGTCACCATTACCTTCGACGAATGGAGGAGCGTCTGACCAGCAGAATCAAGATCCCAGTTCTGTTCCGTGTTCACCATTCGTTGGGAGACGGTATGTCCCTTCTGAAGTTCTTCAGGGAAGTAATCGTGGATAAGGAACCGATTCAGGAGACCTGTCTGCAGCTGGAGGGTACGAGCTTGGGGATGAAGAGCGAGGAACTGAAGAAGGTCGACGTAGCGAAGGCGAATTTACCGAAGCCTTGCTTGATAGGGGATAGGAGTGTGGAGTGCTCTTTTCCGAAGGAAGTAATGTCTGCCTCCATGCCGTTCATCCATTTCATGGTCTTCTCGCAGCTCATTAAACTGGCGAGGGGACATTTCGATGCTCGTTTGAGGTTTCTTCAGAACGTCACTTTCGATGATTTGAGGTGGGAAATGAAGGCGTTCGTGAAGAGGGGGAGGGAGAAGTTGGCGAATTTCATCTTGGAGAACGTTTTTAAGAAGACGAAGAGGTGGCTGTGGATGGCGAAGATCGTTGCTAGTGCGCCTGCTTGTTTGATTCAACAAGCTTTCCGTAGCATGGACAAAAGGTTTCTACGGTTTTCAGTCTTTTTCTTCACTTGGTGTTCTATGTTGGTAACGTGTCTTCTGATTTTAGCGCACTCCACGGAGCAGAGTTGACAGGCGAGAAGCTGGTGTCCTACTGGCTCGAGGACGACTTCAAGAACCCTGGCGATCAGAAGCTCTTCACGAAGATCCAGAATATAAAAAGTATCACAGGTGCTAGGTTCGGGGACGTTCTTCTGGCTGCTCTGTCTGTTAGCTTGCAGAAATACTTCATTCGTGTAAGCAACCGAAGCTATTTTAAAACCACCCTCTAAACTGTTCTCTATCCTTTCGTTGAACAATTTCGATGCTGCAGGTGAACGAAGCTACTCCAACTAAATTGAGCGTCGTTCTGCCAATGAAGATCGAGGAATGGAGCGACGATCTTCCACTGAAGAACACGTTCTCGGTTGGAATATTGCCCCTCTGTATTTCGCAGATAAACGGGAAGGCGTGCATGGACCCCGTGGAAAATTCGCAAATTCTGGAACGTCTTGGGGATGTGAAAAGCGCGAACGATGCACTCAGGAGTGGTCCTGATTACAGGGTGAATTTTTTGGTGATGAAGTACCTCTCAGCCATACTTCCAGAGAAGCTTCTGCGACCTATTCTCAAGAGTCACAGCACCATGGTCTTCAGCAACTTGGTTGGCCCTCAGGAAGTCAAAGTTCTAGGTCATTCGTTAAAGAATATCGCCTTCTGGATACCCAATAGGCAGGGCTCTCTTTTTTTACCAATTTTTTCTGCAAAAATTGTGGTCATCGTTTGGTTTGCTGATAGAATTGTTTCTAGGAGCTGCACAGGAATTGGATGCTCTTTGTTAACTTACCGGGGATACTTGCACCTGTCTATGGTCGCTGATAAAGCATTGGTGCAGGATGAAAATGCTCTGTCGCAAATTTTGGAAGATACCGTGAACGAGATCGACAAACTCTACGACAAGCTAACATTGTCGTTCTTCTCGAGGAAACTCCGAAGAAGTGCCTCAACACCCATGAAAAAAGGTACAATGGTTTTATGAAATACAACGCGACGGATACTAATATTATTTAATAATTCCAGCAATCGGCGTGTTGTAAAATTCTGGAGGAAGTATTCTCGACCGTGGGATCACAGTGTGTTTTCAAATCGAATCATTTTGTGCTGACAAAGGAAACACTTTTACGGAGGATGTTAACGTTTGTCGCAGGAGTATTTCATTATTAACACCTTGTAAATATATGTCGATATTTATACCCTCGTGACTCATGCTTCCATCGTGTATGATTAAAAATACAGTTTTTGGAATATACATACAAAGGCTCCACTAAATATATTCTCTGAAATGCTTTGCGAACACTGCGCGAGGAGCTAAATGCTTTACTAATTGCAAAGGTTGTACAATTTTAGGAAAAGTTGGTACAACGTGTGTATAAAATGTGCGAAATGAGAGATTCAAGAGCCCCGCAAACTGAAGCTGCTCCTTTTTCACAATTTCTGACTTTTCTAACGATCTCTTCATTTATAACAAACCTTCTAACAATCCCATCATTTGCAATGGTACCGCGTTTTGTCGCTATTTCTCTATTAAAGAACAAAAGAAGCTGCAAGCGCAAATCGACCGATGAATCAACGATTCGCTTTTAAGAATACATAAGGCCAGAAGACGATGTCGAAGAGGGTATTGAAGAAGTTGAAGCTCGTCCGTCGATGGTTGGAAATTTTCGGCATTGCATGCACTATTGAACTCGTTTTGGCACGGTGACATACGGGGCTCTTTACTCTGAACCGACTCCTTTTCTTCCTTTTACCCTTCTCGCTGTTTGCGTCGGAAGAAACGCACACGTCTTCTGAACTCGTCCCCACGTACTTGCGATGCTTCATTGATCTATTAAACCAGTTGATAATGGCAGTGAGGACTGTCGATTGGACTTGAAGACAGTTCAATAAAGCAGGATTTAAATCGTGCTCTGTATCAATACTTGAACCACTTCTTCCTTCTGTCTTCTTCCGGAGAAGAACTCTTCAAATCGCTGTCGTCCTCGCACTGGTTGTTGGGAGGTGGCTCGTGATCGGTGCACGATTTGCAGGGACAGTTTAATTTTAGACCTCGCAGGATCGTCAGAACACGTGGATCGTCGACGTTACCAATAATAGCTGTGGATTCATCAGCGGGCGCCAACCCACGATCGCTCTCCACCTCTTCGTCCGCGTCTGTTTCTGAAGCCCTCTCTTCATTCCAAACTGTTCTACGTGGAACACGAAATTTGTAATTAAATTAACATTATTTTAAACCTTTGTTTAAGACCATAAGCATGTTACAACTAACTTTGAATACTTTCGGGTAGCTTTGAAACGAACCATTTCTTGCTTGTAAATCCTCTGTTCTTGAATTTCGTCACAAGATCCTTTTACTGTTTGTAGCTGTTCTGTGTTGGCACTTTAAATTGGTAGTTAGTAATTATAATGTATGCTCAGGATAAGGAAGGGAGGTTCATCGATTTTTAACTGACTTGTTGCGGATGCAAGTTGTTGTGGAGGATCTCAATTGCGTGGGATCTTTTGCGTTACATATTGTCACTTTCTTAGCCTATTGTGTGTATTATTATCGTTAATTGTGATTTGAACAGCGTAGTTTTAATGTTTATTTTTTAAGCAAAGTACCGCAGGACATTCTTGGGGAGTATGAACGGGGAAAGCCGCGACCCTCGCCCTCGGAATTTTGCTGCCTTTGACCTGAAGGACTGGCGACTTTGCTGGGCAATTCTCACAGTCGTTCGGGCTCTCGATTTTCACTTTCTTCTCTGCAACTGGATTTTTATCGCTAGTCTCGACTACCTCTAAAGTCGCATCTTTACACGAAGCGTTTTGCCCATCCCCTGTCATATTTCTCTATACGCAATAAATTCTACTTTAAGCCTTGATAAGAGGGCGCGAAGATTGGATATATTACACGATACTAAGCAGAATTAATTTAATTCTTATACGGAATTTGTGAAATTCCAAAGATAAGTAAATTTGGGTCAAATTGACAAATTGAATCAATATCATATATTTAAAAGAAATAAGCATAGAAAAATAAAACTCTGCTTATTAAATTATTACGGTTTAATATTTTAAGAATTTATTAAATTTCTAATTCTCTACAATAAAAAATAAAAAATATTATTATTGGCGGTTATTAGTTATTTAAATAAATGTAGGAAGATTGAATGAGGATTTGTAACTTAATTTTGTGTCAATTTCCGTACAAAGGCTAAATTATACAGTCGAAGGTATTCGAAAGTATTTAAATTCCGTTATTCAGAGTTGAGAACTAAGTAATAAAAATAATTCCCTTTCAATAAAAACCAAGAAAATTGCTCGACGTTCCACAAACAGTAAATGAGACTTATTTATCTTCTATAAATCTACTTAATTTAATAGAGGCACACGATAGAGCAGTATCTACCTCAAACTTTCCTCTACACCTTCATCATCCAAACCAACTACTTCTACCACATTCTATTCCCACCGATACTTTTACAATTTTATCAAACAACACCCAAGATATTCCAAATACCACAGTTACTGCTCCACCTTCTGCATAAAAGAAGGAAGACAGATTTTCTAAAGAAAGGTGAACCTTGAAGAAATTCGACGCAGTGTCGACGTCGACAGTACCATTGCTGGTAACATTCTCTTTCTCACCGACGTCCCTCTCTTCATCAGAGACGCCCGAGGACGCTACCCCGCTGTGCGTGCAGCACGCGCCGTTGCCATCGGGCGGGCGCAAGTTCGCATTTCTTTTGCAGCGCGACTTCAGCCCGCGTGTCTGAGATCTTTTCTGAAAATTCTTCTTTGACATAACCCGGCTTCTTATGCGAGTCCTTAGGGTTCTCTTTCTAAGGGGAGCTCCACTAACCATCGGGCAGCGACCGTTCTTCTTAAGTTCGAGGAAGTGTGGCACGTCCGGCTGGCTGACGGCGGCGTCATAATCGAACGTAATCTTCTCCTTCACGCAGCGATTCTTCACGCCCGCGCGTGGGCTATAGTATCGTTTGGTCGTCAACGTTTCATGAATCCTACGTTGCGATCTAGCGCTCATCGTTTCTTCGGCATGACTAGGATCACACCTGGGAACACGTTTCACAACTTTAGATGGGATTATGATTGCCTATTTGTTCGCTGCTTCTAAAATGTGTACTTAACATTTAGTACAATAATAGCGCCGCTCTGACTTCAAATAATGGTATACCGCCATTAACTGAAGTGGATAGAACGTTTACACTATGATGTTTACGACGTCCTTTCGCAAGAATTAATTACGCAAGGTGAGATAGTTGAAATTACAGCCTTCATTTCCAGAGGATTGTAAGATGAATGAAATTGAATCTTTCTAAATGGAAGAGCTTTAGAAATTTAAAGCTACGATAACTTTTAGCTTATCAGACTTCTGTCTTTCTGAAAAAGATCATTAAAGATTCATATCTATATTTATTCTCAGTAATATTGAATACTGTCGCAGGCTCCCTGAATGTTTGCTTTAAGCAGAATGACATCACGTTCGTAAAATTCAATTTAATGTAAAGTTATGCCGCAGCGATTTGCATGTTGCAACCTACACGGAGACCACAGAGTTGCGTGTATCCGGTTCCACTTGCTTTCTCGTGTCTTTGCGCGGTTTCAGTTTGTTCCACAACCTCAGAATCGCCTTCGAGGACTTGCGCTCGATCTTCTTCGACGTCAAGCTGCGCCGATCCACGGAGCTGCAGCGTTCGGCCAGCTTATCGTTCCATTCTGAGGCGGTTTCACGCGTCTGCCCCACGGGCGATGTCGAGCGATTCGATTTGCGGCGGGGATGCGACTGAAATCCGAAGCGCGTTTTCCTGAGATTCGCCAGTATTCCCGTCTATGGAGCTCACATTTTCCAGATGCACGCTGGAACGCGGGCCATAGCTTCCTACTCGACAGTTTCACGCGTTTGGTTAAACAGAAGCGTGTCGCTTCAAAGCTACCTCGATCGCTGACCAGCTGAAGAATTTAATAAAACTTAATGTTAAGAATAAATTACTTCAACGATAAACTGAAATTTATCCGACGCTTTTAAGCAATAACGTAGCCTGTTCACGTCTGCCCCGCCTAATTTATTTATCTCGCACTCATCAGTTACACTAAGTAGAAACGCCTTCCTTAATATTTCCTGCGATGTAAATTACAAATTATTCTCTGTACCATTACTCCATCATAATAGACGGAGCAATACCGTTCAGACTGCAAACGGTTATTATCTGAGTTGCGGTCTATGCAAAAGAATACGGAAAATAAATCTAGAGATCTTCTCGTAAGATAAGAACATCAGCGCTGCTGTTAGAACGGTTTGCAGCAACTTGGCTTCCATTCCCTTGTACAATCCCATTATTCCTTGCTTCCTGCAGGAAAATACATATATACAAAATTCATTCCCCTTCACGAGGGAGTCATAAAAAATGATATACTCACTTCAATATATACAAGAGAATTTGCAACGTGCCAGCGTTTGGCGGAAGATTCTGGAACTTGTGACCATGCTGGAAATAACAAACAGCATTGAAATCACCATCAAAATGAAGGAATCCTTTCGACCAAAGTACTCACTCTAAGTTGTGCCTGAACCAACTGCAACGGGTAAGTTAACGCTGTGGCGACTGCCTTCGCCACGGCGCCAATGACGAAGAACGTCCACGCGGGAGGTTGTAGCCCGTTGAAGGACGCGACGACTCTCCGCTTGATGGACTCATAAGTCATGAACTGAATGGCTGGGTTCGCGACCAGCGCCAAGCTTGGCAAAGTTCCCGCCCAAAGTTTCTTTATACCTTCGTATTTCCACATGTGAATGAGGCCGTCTAGAAAAGAACACGGCACTTGTGATTACAGTGCGTGATTGCCGGAGACGAGTGCGTGTATTTAACGTCACCGTGCTGCAGCGAAGCGAGAGAGGATAGACAAACACAAGAGGAATTGAATAAATAGGTCCCTACATAATCTGTTGGCAGGTTTTAGTGTCAAGATTGAATTGAAAGTGAGAGAAACTTGTACCCTACATAATACACGTTTGTGAATATTGGAGCCGTTGAAAGTGAGATTCATTATGTGCTGTTTTGGTTTGAGAAGTTGGACATTGCACCTCGTTTGTACACGCGATAGGAAGTGTTAACGTTGTCTGGTAATTAATGGCAATCGATGCGCGTTTTTTTTTATGAAATGCTGATTTATTCGTGCTTGATAACCGGGACGTACCGTATAACGTATTGTATTCGTTGTTGTTTGGCTCTCGGACCTGATCGATGCCCCTCATTTTCAGTTTCGTATTTACCACCCACAGCGGTGTTGTCGTGAGAACGTTGATTATACCTGAAACCATCAAATTTAATCGCAGGGAGATTTTGATTAAAGAAGCAGGAACTAATGAAACGACTTGAGTTTTCAAAGGAATCCCATCCAGAAGCTACTAAAAAGGTTGGGATTCTTTTGTTCGTATAAATAAAAATATTGGGCTTGAATTTTTTATATAGTTTTAAAGCAATCTTTATTTTGCTAGAAATTTTTTTTTATAGAAAATTGTACTAAATGGCGGCGAACAAAGTGTCAAATATTTTTATTTATACGAACAAAAAAATCCCAAACTTTTTAGTAGCTTCTAGATGGGGTCCCCCCTTTTTCTGGGTTTACGCCGAAGAAGTCCCTCGATTTGCTACTCGGTCGAGTGGAAATCTTGGCCGATTTGCCCGCCGGATTACTCGACCGAGTATATCAAGTATACGCATTCCGACTGGGCGAGTGTTTGCCCCGGTGGGCTCACTCAGCCGAACACCGTGTAAACTCAGCGTTAGTCTAGCGTACGAGTTAAATAATACCTGCGATTGACGCAACCAGTAGATCGTTTCCAGCCGTTTGATTTCTCCTATTCCGGAGCGTCTTCAAACCGTGGAATGTGTAGAAGTAAACGAAATTGCTGGCACATAGGCTCTGCAGAACTGGTACCATTCCTCTATACAAGGTCAACCTTGAAAGGAAATATTTTGTACAGAAAGAAATTGGGAGAGAAATAATGGTGGTGGGTGTTCTCAAATTCGTGGTACAACTTTTCTTAAACTCATCTTCCCCAACATCATTTTTTTGTTTTTCTCGGAGAGTACTATAGTGATCTCCTTAGTTAAAATGTCCTATCTAGAATTTGAAAAATCCGCGAAAACTGAAATTTTATTATGTTTTTGTGCCGTCTTTTTAAAAATATAAACAAATTAGACTATCTCTAGATTTCTACGAAGCACATGGGTTTTTTTTTTAACTTTACTTAAAAGATAAAAAACGGGTGGAACTTCGAATATTTCAACGTTTCTTGAAAAATTGATAAATGCTAGATAGGACATTTTAATTATGGAAGGCAACATAAGCGTGCAAAGTTTGCGCTATGAATTTGTGAATTCTGTGTAATAGGTTTAAGAATATGAAGACGAGGGACTAATGAAGATAATGAGAAGAAAATCGCTTCTCATTGAGAGTAGGTGTTAGAGCCGCTAGCAAACATTATTTCCTACAACCACTTATGTGAAAAGCAAATTCAAGCTTAGTGCATTTAGCGTTTAAACAATTCTCGCTCCTCGGCGTGTTTGACGTGCGGGTATTTATGACGAAATCCAACGTACGGTCCTTCCTTGGCGACGAGCTCGCGGATCGTTGCGAGTGTACTCTTCGAAACTCGGCCTTCTTCCACTAGAAATAAAATATGAAAAATACGGTCATCATTTTGTGATTGATAGTCCAGAGGAGTCCGGGCACCATTTAAGTATATTTTCAACGCGATTCCCCAACACCATTTTTTTACATATACGCAACTTCGAACATTAATCTGTCACGGGTTAAATATAAATTCGCCGTCAGAGGTGATTTCGTAAACTATAAAGAAAAAGAATCATTTCTTTTAATTAAAAATGTTAAGGTCATCTTCGTCATTATCTCCAAATTTATTGGTCGTTCCACGAAGTCATAAATGTTAAACCACACATTCAAGGTATTAAATTGTTATTAGCAAATTAAAGTTTAATGAGACTGAACATATTTAAGAAAATACGTAATATGTTAAAAACTTTCTTACCGACCGAGCGATTTGAAAGCGATTTGTGTGTATTACGTATGAATTTTTATTCCGAATATTTTCTCCAGTAAACACACGGTGAATATCTTTTTTTTAAAATTGTTCCCTTTTTATTTATTTATTTATTTATTTTGCAGATCGTGTCTTTTATTTTAACAGAATAGATATATTTTTAATATACTCACGTTGCAATCGGCTCCGCACAGTGTCCAACGGAAAGAACGTTGCCATGGAGACGACGCTGCCCTGTAATACAATAGATATGATTGACACAAAATAATGCACGAACCAATACCGCTGTATCCAATCCCCAAAGTGTTTCTAAATCACGTGTATATACTTACGGCTGCACCAGATATCGCGTGCACCAGCGTCTCGTAAGTCAAAAGATTCGCATTGTGTCCCCCACCACCCATCTTGTTCGAAAAATTTAAAATCCGGAAACAAAAGAGTACTAGCGCGGCACAGAGCACTGAAATCCCGTCAGCCGACAATCTCACCGGGCCCCATAGCGATTGAAGATCAATAGGCGCTCCACAATCGTAATATCGAACACAGATTTCGACCAGTGAACGATTCGAATTAGTTACAACACTGTTATCACTGCAACACTGCAATTCTGACTCAGCACGGTAAGAAATTCAACTTCGGACTCGTAAATATCCTTCTCCTCGCAATCAGCGATTATCACAGTCCGAACAGCATAATCGATCAAACCTGCGAATCGACCGTGATCGCTAAAAATAGCGATTTAAAGATCGAGGATCAAGCTTATTGAAATCAATATCGATCATAGATCACACTTTCAAAATCCTATCCCCCCCACCGCGCACATAGTTTAAATCTTTCAACCGTCAAATCGATGAAATAATCCCGAGACCTGTAATTCAATTACCACTGTCGATAAGTGCGACACGCACCGCGACTAACCGCAAAGACAATTGCTGCGGGTAGTAAGAGAAACAGAAAAAAAGTTTCGAGGCCGTTACGTCGATGTATACTTTCACGAGCACAGCTCGCGTTCACGATCTGTTCGCCGAGGGACTACTTGCTCGCTGGACGAGCGGCACGTTGACACTGTCGGGGATAGGATTTCTAAATGTCGTCACTGGTAAAAGAGAAACCCATGTGTCGGCCTGCGTGTAACGTGGTTATGAGGAACGAAGCTTGTGTCTACACCCGGCCGCTTGGTTTCTGGTGTTTCGTTTTTTTTCTGTGCACACGCGAGCATTCGGTTCGCGAGTCGATGGGAGAAGCGGCACGTCTCGTGGCCCTCGGGCTAAGCTCGATGCGGTATTGTTGGTGGATCGGTCATAGTGTAGGCGCGCCCGATGAAATTACCTCGGCCATGACAGTGCACCGCGGATAATACGCTTGCGCGTTTCTTTGCGCGTGCGGTTATGATGATAGTTGGCGAGGTCGATTGGCGTACCTAGCGTATATGGTACGTGGGCATGCGCGGTTATCAGCTTCTTATCTGGCGTTTTTTAGTTTGAATTGAAGGTAAAGATAAATGTGTTTCGAGTTCTGTACATACATTGAAATAAATAAATGGAAGTAGTTTAAGGAGATAGTGTTCCTAGTACGTTATTTCCGGGATATTTCGATACCTTAGTGCGCTGAACACTGCGATACTTTAATGTGGGAATATTCTAATATTTTTACGCTTCAAATTTTAAATATATTAAAAGCTTAATACTTCGTACCTCAAATATCACGGTATATTTTAATACCGCAATACTTTCACACTCCAACGCTACAATTTCTAAGTACTTTAATAATAAAATATTCTCCAATTCTATGATACATCGTTACCCAAATAACCGAATATTCTAACACTTCGATACATCGAATACTTCATCGTACCAACGACTCCAAACTCAATTCTGCCTCATTTACATAATTTCTCCTATTTTTACATATTCTCGGTTGAACATAATTTAAACCTGGCCAATACAAAAGATAATAATCCGCTGTGGTTATGCAACAAATCGTCCGATTGGTGTAAACAGATAAACGTTTTTATATTGTGCCATGCATATTCAGTGTTTGTTGTTTACACAAACATCCATATGGCGTGATAAATAAGATAAAAGTAAATTATCTAAGCAGGTGCGGCTGCAACTGGGGGCAATCGATTATTTTTAAAGCTTAATCCAGAGATGGGCAAAACATTATTTGAAATAAAAATTTGTGTACGAAATTTTTATTTGAAATAATTTTTTGCCCATCACTGGCTTAATCTTTATTATGTTTATACTAAAAAGGGGAATATTTTTAAGTTTCTAATTAAATCGGCGCTACAAAATGGGTTGAAAGAGGCAACCAATCATCACCTGCTAATTTGACTCATTTTCAAAGTTGCCCACTGCGGGAAAAAAATCTGCGGGCACCCTTGTCCAACAATTCAAGTCATTCAGTTAAACTCTTAAACCTCAGAATGTGATTCTGATTGAATCAGTGCCGTTATAAAAACAAAATTATAATCTCGTCGACCAAATTTTAATCTCTTCCTTGAGACTGCTTACAAACTGATCTTCCATGATTCTTAAGCTCTCTGCTTTAATATCTCGCCTACCTCAGCCTGCCCACTAAAAACATGAAGTAAGGCACGCGAAATGGAGAAGTAGACGAAAGGAAGACGAAGATAAGGAAAAGATTAAACGAGAGAGAAGTGGACGTGACCAAGTCCCTCATAAATAAAAGCCCAGTTATTGCGATCATGCGGTTATAAATTGCCGCCGCAGAAATCCACATCTTCTTCTGTAAGCAGCAGCTTCTTCTTTAGCGGAGCGACGATAATTCAGCCGATTTCCGTCGAAAGCAGGGAATTTTAGATGCGCGGGTCCCTCGGCGAGACGAAATTTCGCAGCTCGTTCGCGGTTATCGCCGGCCCGCTTCAAGATAACCTCTTATTTATTTCACCACAGGGAATTGCCCCTTTGCCAACGGTTCGTTAGAGCCGCAGACGGGTCTCGAATTTCCTCCCCGCCGCCCTCCGCCGTTAAAATGAAATCCACCCTTTCTGTTTAACGACTGAACTCGTTCCACGGCTCCCACGAGCCTCGCGATCGGTCCAGAAGTGATTTCCGCCTCGCACCCTCTTCGCCTTACGTTCTTCTCCCGCGAGCGGGAATATTCCAGCGATCGGTTGCACGCCTCGCAAACTCCGCGCGGAACAAGTTGAAATTCCCCGGTAACTTTCCAAATATATATTTCGGCCTGCAATATCGACGGTGAAGTTTCTTTCCCCGAAGAAGTTCACCGGGAGACACAAGAATTCACTTTCTTGCGAGGAAACGGGAAAGATTCTTCCCCTCTTTCTTATATAAGGGGACTCTCATCAAATCGCTAAAAAAAGTATAAATTAAGGCCAAAGAGTTTTTTGCTGCATGTTGCACACTTTTTGTAAAAAAGAAAATCACAAAGATCACCTATTGTTTGACCGGTTTGATGAGAAAGTCTCCTTAAGGGGTTATATACCCTCGACAGGTCGGATAATAGGGTGGTTTTTAGGATTTTTCTTTTTTTTTTATAATCTTGTCCTTTGTCGGCGTCGATTTTAACAAAATTTATTTTTTGAAATCTGGCAGATACTTCAATCTTCTTTCGTTAATAAAAAGCAAAACAAGACACTAGGTACTCAAAAATCGTCATGCGAAATTTTATTCAAATCGATCCACTGATCTCTGAGACATTTTTAGTACCGCAAATGCTGTAACTACGAACAGGCCTTGGAAGAAGGATCTGCTATAACACAATTTCTCAAGATACCAAATATCATTTTGAAGAGAATACAGCTTAATTTACACACAACAAAATGTACATCGTGATTTTTAAATAAGACGTTTCTTTATTCCCAAAACTAAAAATAACAAAAGTAACCATATTTTTCGACTTGTCAAGGGTATACAACCCCTTAAGGGGTTACGCCACCATGAGGCGCTCGAAACAGCACTAAACTAGACGAATTTGTTTTACTGATACTATGAGGTTGAAAATTAATTCTTTTCTTCTTGTGCATTTGTTATTGTATTATAACCCTGAATAAATATTAAAAATTAATTTTATGAAACTATACAGTATAAACATCATATCTTCAACGGGTAAAACACGGTCTCACAGACCGACGCGAGTCATTATGCAATGAAAAATCACGCGAGTTCAGGAAGGTTAAGCTGCTGTTCCACAGGGGTAGGTTACTCGGTCACCAAAGAATAATAATTCTATCATTAATTCCGAGGTTTCGACGAAGTTGACAGTTTGACACTAGCGTCCATTCGATTCGCTCATATTCTTATTCTACCGAGTATTCTGTGGCTTTCACTTGTCTTCCAAAGTAATCTGGTAGACTTTCCATTTCCCATTTTGCCTGCAGCAAAAAGCTGTTCCATTCAGTTTGGTCCCATTAAGTACATCTCTTCTTTCATCTGACATTAGAAAGTCCCCAAGAAAGAAGGTTCGATTCTTTCAAGCTAACGACCTTGAATATCAGAAGAAGCGTGAAAGTGTCCCATACATGGCCCTTTCATAGTTTCACAATAGACTCCAGCTGCCTATGCTCCCGACGAACGCAACCCTCTTTAACTCCTGCGCCCCATGCTGCAGTCTTTCATTGACGCAACTCCCCGTTGTCGATGACTCAGCTCTCCATGTCACCCCGCGTGCGGGGCGCGAATAATACACTTTCCTCCGTCGAAGCCGCTAATTTATGTCTGGCCCGTGATAAATTGCGTTGCATTATAATCAACGACAGCGATATACGCTCGCCGAGCGGCCAGCGATCCGGTGAGCGCGAAACAAAAGGCTGAGGAACGAGCGCGCGCGTCCCTTTCAAAAGGAACGGCCGGCCTTTAATTAAAAGCGAGCGACTGGGAAACCGCTATTAATTAGAAAGGGTAGAAAAGAAAGAGGACTCGTAACGCCCGCGTTAACGCCCGGCCGATAAAGGGGACGCACGCATGATGCACGAGCCTCGGCCACGCCTCGCCCGAAATTCCCGGAGTTCTTCGCGGAGTTTAATTGAACATTCCGCGCCTGCGGAATTTCGTGGTCACCTAGTCTCCCGTACTGAAACTCCCTCTAATGAGTTCCGCCAGCTCGGGCCTCGATACTTGAGCCAACGCGGCGTCGGGGTGCTACCCCCTACGGCGAGCTTCACCCCCAACCCTCCTTTGTCGCCAGAGATTGGCATTTTCTTACGCGCGCCACCCCCTTTCCCCTAGCATCACTTTCCCCGATATTGGTCGACGCCGCAGTACCCAGATGTTGCCGAGCGCCTGCAACCCCCGACAATCTCATCGTCGATCTCATTTGCATGCGAGATTCCGTCTGACGGATCTCCCTGGACGATTACTGCGCGACGGCGACGCTTTCTGAATAAATAGTCGGGCAAACTGGCCAAGAACAAAGAAAGCGGGTCGCCATTAGTGGCGCGGATAAGGGTCGTCACTTCAGCCACGATTCTACTGGCAAGTGTTCTCCACTTGTTCCTCAGCGAACGTGCCACCGTGGGAGTCGTTTTGTTTGAAGAATCCGCGGCGAACGTAATTGCTGCTGTTATAAAATGTAGCGTAGGCAGACAGGTTTTATCTACAGCTTCGGTGCGCTTGCGGCTCGAGGATTTATGAATAATATCCGAGCACTGCGGGGGTGGGAAAAAGAGTTCTCGATCTCCGGGGTCCTGTACGTCGTTCGGAGATTTTTCAAGTCTCCGCGGGATTCTTGCGTGTTGAATGCCTCGTGGCAGAAAGCAACCTCGTGGACAGTGGTGGGTACTTTCAATTAGCGACGTTTCCCGGTGAATTCGCGATGAAAGAAGGGTCAATTTGCGCGACGCGCTGAATGCATTAAACTGTGACAGAGGAGGTCTGAATTCGAGAAGCGGGACTTTCTTCCGTGGATGTCGCCGGCGACGATTACGCCCGTTAAATCGGGTTGGTTAAAGTGGATTAAAATGTCATTCGCCCTCGGACGACGGTCCAGGGTAATATCCCTTTATGTGCGGCGGGGATGAACGGCGGGCGAGGTCTGATTCTGTTGGAAAAATCGTGTTAGATCGGGCGAGTCGGGGCGGCGCGGATCTGGCGGGACGGCTGGCTGCGGAGGTCGATTTAAATAAATTTCAATCGCGGCTTCCGCGAGTGATTTCCTGCGGGCAGATCGAATCGGAGTAGGCAAGAGCTGTCGGGGGAAGAAATATCGCGAGGGAGAGGATGGGTGAAGCGGCGACCGAGTGTATAAGACAGTGACCTGAGAATCTATCGAACGATGGGATTCGATTAGACATTAAATGGCTCTAGGAAACGGGGTGTAAATATTTCAGCGTCGAGGAGGTGGGTTGACGAAACTTTTTTTGGTGAATCTGGTCAGTTTTTTGGGGACTATAAATATAACTGGATGAACTATGAATATGAAGAATTAGAATTTATTCTTAAGGGAGTATACCCGTTTGAACCCTCGGAAAATGTGTACATTATGTGGATTTCTTTTACAAGTCAACGGTTTGATGCAGATTTCTCATTTTTTACTATCTTTATATAGTATTGTGAACTACTTAAAAAAAAGTTTCAGTTAAAAAAATATTGTTTTTCGGAAGTTATGGATACATATCCGAAAGTCTTCTGATTTTAGATGGCTAAACGGTGGAAATGAAATAAGCTGTATGTCGTGTCTGAAATCAAAAACAATAAAATCTTCTTGTAAAGTATGTTAATAATTATCGTCCAACGGAGCCCATTTTGAAAAGTTTGAAAAATAAAGAAATGGAGAGAGATCAAAGGTAAAGTTACATTTTTCTAAGAGAAGCGTCCACCTTTTGTCATTATAAATAATGAACGCAGAATCGGAATAAAGAAAACCCTCGTAGGACGATGTGGAATCTTATTACGATTCCGCATGCAAAATTGGAAGTGAATTGACTGAACGTAGCCCGAGTTTTTAGGCCCACCGATTAGCCGTCTAAAATCAGGAGACTTTTGGATATGTATCCATAACTTCTGAAAAACAATAGTTTTTTAAGTGAAACATTTTTTTAAGTAGTTCATAATACTATGTAAAGATAGTAAAAAAAACTGGAAATCTGCATCAAGCCGTTGACTTGTAAAAAAGTCCACAAAATATACACATTTTCCGAGGATTGAAATAAGTATACCCCCTTAAGGAAGATTGAAATCTCGGAGACGTTTCCTTTAGTTACGCCTTGGATAAATAGAAATCTAAGAATATATGTATATTTCTACTGTGCTTCCTTTTTGTCTCGGGCTCTAGGATAATTTTATTTCCCAGCACGTAATGCAATTAATTCCAGGACAAATAGCACGTTGTCTCGCACACCCCAGGGACTAATCAATCTTCGGTGTAATTAATTACTTTGTTCTTGAAACATAAAATGGTCCCCTCTGCTGTTTTATTTCTGGACGAAGATAGCTCGCAAATTATCGTAGCTCCGCATTAATCATTTGTAAAAAAGGAAAGATAGTCTGGCTAGAAATGGAACGATTCCCTTAATACCTCAACGGCGCTACGTCCACAGATTTCTTAACAGTGTCTCTCAAGACACTTTCCGAGGATGAACAATTCAAGGCACGGATGTACATAGAATCCGTCCCGCCATTAAATTAAATCCAATATCAAGTGCACTTACGACCAGCTTTCCCTTCTTTCTTTCCCTTAAAAACGGCAGTTTAACTTGCGACTGTACCGTCTGTAATCCGCACTTTGGGTCGTAAAAAAAAAACAGGGTGGAATTATCGACTGGGACAGAAGTGCAGCAGTCAGAAAAGTTAATTAACGTATTAAACGAGTAATTGGCCTCGCCCTAGGAAAATCTGCCGGTGGAAATGTCTTTTTATTATCCTGCGGGGGCGTTGGCCTGAAAATAGATTTCCAAAGCAATCGCATAGATAGATGGTCGCGATTCAAATTGTACAACGTTTTAAATACCTCGCGTCCGTTCGGGCTGGAATCGTAATTACTTTGTTCTTGTAACCTCGTTCACGTGGCAACCATGGGCGTCCTGAGGGGGGTGCAAAAGGGGCAGTTACCCCCTGGCTTTTGAGAAAAATCGCTTATTTTTTTTCTAAACTGTTCCCTTTTAATATAAACTCTTATTAAGTTTATATTGAAAAAGGGAATATTTTTAAATTTTTGTATTCAATTTTTTTTTAAATTGGCACTATGAAATGGGTTAAAAAAAGCAAGAGAGGTTTTTTACAATCATCCCAATGTTGCTCCCCCCCCCTGGAAAAAATCTGCGAATGCTTCTGGTGGCCACGCAGACGAATAAAGGTAGCCGAGAATCTTTTCTATGTCATTGATTTTAGAAATGGTTGGGGGACAGTGTACCGAATATTATTATTAATTTCGATATAGAGGCAATTAGTGTCTAATAATTTTTCTTTCGATACTGGAGCAGGCTTTCAGTGACTCTTTAAAGGAAAACCACCGATGGAGAAAGGGTTCCTTGTGTTTCGTGGTATTTCAGACACCAAGTCGATATCGTTTACGCATTTATTACAAGAAAAACGGATTTGGTCCGAAAATCAGGGACGAGCAATACGAAAAGACACGTGACCTTTTGAGTTCTGTCTCCATGCGCTTTGATTATTACAGTGACGATTATTTAATTGCAACGCAGCACGTATGCGCAGTGACTTGGCGACACTGTTCGAAGCGCTCTTGCGACGAGAGGCTCTGAATGAGTCGAATATGATTCGAAAGTGGAAGCTTCGAAAGCTCTTAGGGTAACTACACCGAATTTCAAACTCGTGGAACAACGGGGAGCTCGAAATACTTTGCCACGAAAAGAGAATATTAAACAAGGTAAATTTATATTGACACAAAATCAATATAAATAAATAGGATTAATGAAAATAGGAACGAAGTATGAATTTTAATAACTCTCGAGGACTTCCACGTTCGAAAAATATTCGAAGCGACTGAAAGCTTCGCGATAATCGATCAACGCATCGAAAGCTCGTACACGGTCGAAACAATGGCGCACCTTCCCACTCCGTATGAATAAATTAACTATTTACATACACGTATACGATGTTTAGCTCGTATCGGTTCGACAATCGTGCTTAAACAAACTCCAACTTTCGCGTCCAGCCGGCCATTATGCTAGTCTCTGTAGGACCGTATCGATTTCGGCTCTCAGATTCATCCCCATCGATCAACTACCATTAACTCGAATCTACGAAAATCATTCGCTTAAATCTATCTACAGAAAAGTATTACGAACCTCTACGAAAAATAATATTAGCCGCGAGCGGACGAGAAATTGCGTCCGCGTTATTCGCATAATATCAAAGGACCAACGTCCGTCGCGAGTTTGGAATACCTTAAAGGATATCGGGATGCCAACCGAACGGTGCTCGCAGCATGAGAATTCGGTAAGAAAAGGGTAGAAAAGGACCTCGCAACCACGAAAGGCCGACTGTTCCGGCGGCACTCCGGCAGCGCCGGAAACCATCGCAAAAAAAAAAACACCCGCCACCCTCGCTTCCGCTAATTATACCCAAGTTTCCCGGTTTGCTTGTCGTCGATTAATTAATCAAACAACTCGATCCACGATTACACCTTATTTTAAATAGTACAATTTTACTTCCGGGACGCTATTCTAGAGCTAATCCTTTAATTAATTAAGGCGAGCAGCATGGTCGGTTTGAAACGCTCCCTTCCCCCGGCGATCTTAGCTCGCGACCCGCCGCGCCTGCTGTTTAATCGCGACAGTTGGCGAGCGGCATAAAAAAAAAACACCCGACAATAATTCACGCCTCCGCGAGGTGCCCCGCGAAGGGTTAATTAGCCGATCGGCTGCGCACAGTTTGCCGTTTGACGTGCGACCGTTCCTCGCGATCAACGTCGTCCAAACGTTCTCGACTCCCTTTTTCGTCAGTCAACGTCGACTGAAGCGGAGGATTCTCCTTCCACGAGATGACAGTGATCGTTGTTAATCATCCGCCGTGAACGCGTATCGCTCGCGAAGATCGTCCTCGGGCCTAGAGACCCGTTCGTTACGAAATCAGGTTCGCGAGTACGTTCAGGGGTATCACTGAATGGAGCAGGTCTTCCTGGCGTCGGAGGAGCGAAGGGTGATCCTGGATCCCGGCGCGTTGTTCTCGTTGCCGGCGGCCAGCGAGCACGTTTTCGTCCTCATGATCATCAGATCCGTCCTGATGCTGGGCCGGCGCACGTTGGGCGCCACGACGCCGCAGGCGTCGCTCAACCGCCGCTTTATGCTCAGGGTGGCTTTGTGCTTCGGCTGAAAACAAATTGTCGCTCTTTGAGATCGCTCTTTTTCCTTCTCTCTCTCTCTCTCTCTCTCTCTCTCTCTCTCTGTCGCCTGTTTTTTTTTATCTCGGGTAAAGGGCCACGAGCGTACTCCGCTCAGACGAGAGCGTAATTGCCTCGCGGCGCACTGCGAATCGTCCAATTTCACGCGTTTCCGAATTCGAGCTCTATTTACGTTTAACCGAAGTCCCCGCCGCCCCGCTCGTTTTAACCCCAGCTGCGGAAATTTCTAAGGTGTTTCTTGAATGCTTCGGTTTTTCGGCTATTAACTTTTCGGGAGAGTTTAAAATTGAAAAGTTCTCCGGGCGAAATTTAAGGCATTTTTGGTTTTATTTCAGAGATGTCTGCTTTGTGCAGTGTTAAATATTATTCAAACAAGGGATTCTAATTGCAGATTGCAGTAGAGGGTTCTAATTCTAATTGAATTTTAGGATTTTCTTGGGTCAATTTCAACCCCTTAGAGTGAATTTGGGTAACAAAAAAAATTGTATTATAAATATCGATATATCCTCGACGTATCTCCAGTTTCATATTTTTTTTTAATTTCCGGATTGGGGATTTTACTTTACTTAGTGTATTAGTTTCCAACCATTTCAGAAAAAATTGGTGAAATAAAAATAGTGGCAAGATGAAATCGAAAAAGAAGGATAAAATAAGATTGCGTACCTGCGACGGTGGTAGCATAGTGGGAGAGCCAAAAGTCAGGGGGACCTTCCTGTGGTGATTGGGTGCCATTTCCAGGGGTAAGCCAGCCACTACGAAAAGTTGGTAAAAAAGCTCCTCCACGTGAAAGTTCCTCTTGGCGGAGGCTTCGACGAACACACAGCAGTCGTCCTGGCTGTTGCAGTACTCTTCGGCTTCCTCCACGGTAACTGTTCTGTGGAGGCACGCGCGACGTGTTTGTAACTCGGTTTGCTTGTTAATTCATGAAACATCGATCGAGCAATTTCATTTAACCACGTTATTACAGCTCGAAACGTCGTTTTACCTAATTACGCGTGTGTGAGGGTAGGTGGTTCAAAGGACGGGGGAACGCATCAACAACTAATTATGCAAATCGCCCGGTTGACATTTTATCGTAAGATTGAAGATAGGTATAGAAGTTGAAGATAGAAATTTAACGAAGCTTTTTGCAAACGAAGATAGCGTAAACGTTTCTTAAAATTAGAACAGTGAAATACCCATTGGGCAAAAATGATTTTTGTCGCCTGTTATATTTCATTGTAAATTATTGTTTTAAAATATAATTTTTGACAGTGAGTGAATTTTGTTGTAGGTATTTGTGGAATAATTGAAGCCTTTTGCTTTATAAAAAATTTAACCCTTCGTTGACACACTTAATTTTTCGATCAACCTTAACATACCTGGGTGGCTCACACTCAGAACAATTTTTGAACGACTGCCAATCTCATCTAAAGAATCCAATTATTATGAAAACATCATGAGTCAACTTCAAGGTCTTTAGAATGTATTCCAATAGTTTTTTGATTGAAATTTTATCACAGTTTTTGTAAAAAAAATTTCGATTACCAAATGTTGAGATAAAATGAAGAAAATCTTTAAAAATTGTAACTTTTACAGATTTCAATATTAGAAGTTAAAAATCTACAGAGTTGATGTTCGGATATAATACTTTGAGAGAAAAAATAATTTGGAAGTAGGCTTGGGGGAAAAAGGTATTTATTTTGAATAAAGAAGGTACAGAGCGTAAAAATCAGCTTATGTGTGATTCACACCCAAAGTATCAACGAAGGGTTAATATTCATAAAAAAACAGTAACAAAACAAAATAAAATATATAAGTGGGAGGTAGGTGCCTATTTCCTAAATCTAAAAAAACAAAATAAATATAAGAAATGTGGGAAAATCCACGATTTTTAAAATAGGCACGCACCATTCCCTAGTATAAAAGTAATTATAAGGGCGATATAAAAATGATTTATACATTTGATACTAAATTCGAGCATGCATTACCTACTTTTCTATCGCTTTTTCAAAATGTTTTACTCTTCTATTGCTTTTCATTGATTTTAATTTTCTCTTTCTACGAATTTCACCCCTCTGGGCAGTTGCCCTGCTTGCACTCCCCCTAGATCGGGCCCTGATGAAAAGTCGACTCGCGTAAACGCCGCTGCTATTTTCGGAGCTCGCGGAAAAAAAGTGACTGCTCGACAAAAGCATGGTGCTACGTCGCAGGTAGTGCTCTCATTCATTAGCGTTGGGAGCATTGGAAAGTGGAGCACGGGATTGTTGATTAAACGTTAATTAAGTTTGAGTAGGCTGCATGCACGGCCGCACGTACTTCACGTCCTTATCGCATTTATTCCCGACGATGACCATGGGAACCTTCAAATTGAAGTGACTCTTGCTTCTGCTCTTCGTGGCGCTCTGGGTCGCGCTCACTTTAGTCTCCAGGATCGATTCTCGCAGCCTGATGGCCTCTTCGAAGGACTCCCGACAGTCCAGGCTGAACACCACCACGAACAGGTCCCCTGCGTCACAAAATTACCAAAACATTCACGATTCGGTGGGAAAAAGTTCCGAGGTTCTTTAATATTAAAAAGTTGCCGACACTAGTCGGCTTAATGAACGAGAATCTTTATTCATTGGCAAGTCGTGGATTAGTTACAGACTTCTTATAAAAAAATAACGATCAAGAGATTCTTCCGATCTATCCACAAATAAAATTAGTTTGCAAAACAGGTTTACGACTGAAATTCTCCTTTGGGCTATTTTTTTCTAACTCTTTTTATATTCTTTATTATTGTAACTTTGCGCAATAAAGACGCATAATAATAATAATACTTAAATCCCAATGGAAACGTGATTAAATGATGGACGGATTGAAAAGAAACCTGAAACTTATATTAAAATCGTTTTATTATTGAACCACTGTCGAGCCACAGAAAAGTCATAATTCTTTTTGCAAAATGCGTCGCGCCTGAATCGTAAAAGAATCATAAACGATTTATTGCAGGCTATTAATCGAGCCAAGAAAGAATCACCATGAAATAACAAAGGAGTGTTTGTCTGTTCAAAATTATGCCACTAAAACTGCGGCCAGAGTTCAATCGCGATTCTCCTTATTCCAAGCAACACGCGCAGTTTAAACTGTCAACGATTTCTCACGAAGGGATTGCTCAACAATCCTATGTAGCTTGTGTTAACGGATATTTCTTACTGACCGTAATAACTGCATTCACAGTTGTGTATAAATTCGACATAACTTTGTTAACGAAATAGAGGCTTCTGGGTATTTGAATTTTAAAGCGCTGCACTTTCGACCAAGGAACGGCGGCGTTAAGTTTCTCGTAAGGATCGTTTATCTTCACACGGTATCCGTTCGCATGCAAATTATTCAGAATCTTGTTAAGGCCTGCACACTGCTGGACTTTTTTACACGACGACTCGTTTGCAAGTTGTTGTACGTGAGGGAACGTCTGTTTATAAACATTTATATATGCCGGAGCTATGCGCAGATCAAAGGAAATTCTTATTACATTTTTTAATAGCGTCTGCTCGCGTGAAACGTTCGATGTGACAGGATATTTAAATAAATTTCGCTGGACTGCGTTTTTCTAGTTACTAGTATAATGAGGTTTTTATGAAAAAAGCACAATATTATTATTATTATTGTAATTAGTGGTCGTGGTCAGAGGCGAATCTGGAGATACAATCATTTGACGCCTTTTGAATATTTATTCGAATAAAAAAGTGTTTGTTATTTTGAATAACTTCATTTTATTTGAACTTTTTATTCGAAAATTTATTCGAATAATGTCCAACCCTGTGCTGGCCTTTCAATGATTTACAGGTGATATTAATATCTTCATATTAATCCAAAATAATTATCAGGTAGATGGTTAGATATACTAAAATATTTTTGCTGTAACTATAATGTGTATGTCAAGTTATATGAATTTATTCTTATGAAATTCAATGTTAATTTGCAAACTTGTCTTAATAAAATTTTGCATTGATTAATTTTCCCTCTATTAAAAACTGCCCTGCGTGTCATCAATTCTTTTTTTGGCACGCGCAGATAAAAAGGTTCGCCACCACTGCTCTAGGTTAACAAGCGTATGCCGCCCCTTTCATGAAATATCAAATATTTTAATTTGAAAATTGTTTGCTAAATTACTGATAATTTTCTACATGAAAAAACTGAATTATTTTTACTGTTGCCTCGAGCCTCTGTGTTTAAATCTTCTTCAACATATTCCGCCAAAAATTAACCACCCCCCAAAAGTGTCCGCCATCGAAAATTTGCAGCCCTAGGCTGTAGCCTACTTAGTTATTGTTAACCTATACAATATACATATACAAATCCGCCACTGGCCATAGCCCAGCACCTATATACATAAAATTATTATTCCCCCATAAAGAATATATAGAACGTGATACACCGCGCTGCTAATTTTAACGGAGTGCTCTTATGTTGAGACCTAATTTCATGCAAATTTATTAAAATGAAGACAAGTTTCCACGAAAGGAATCAACATGATCTACATCATCTGTCAGTTACCGTCTCCACGGTAGACTACCTGCGAGACTTCTTTTTTCGTCTCAGACGTAACTCCAACCTTCCCGCAGGCTCTCTAATCGACACCCGACAAAAAGAAATCAAAGCCCGCTTGTTCCTCGCAAGAAAGCTCCTAAGAGCTCCTGCCCGTTAACATTATCGATGGTCATTTAAATAACGCGCAAAGGTTAACAAGACTTATGAATATTCATTCGAGTGTACCCATTTCCCTCGTTCCCAACGCGATCTCTACATTTATACTCTACATTTATGCTCCTACCCCCCTGCACCTGAAACACCCGCGAAAGAAAAGAATCGAGAAAATCGATCGACACGTTTCTCGTGGAGGCGAGGCTCGCTGGTTTTCAAGTCTGCAAGACAAGTCGTGCGGAAGTTTGCTGGGAGCGATCGTAGATTGCAACCCCGTCGGTGGTGTCACTGAAATGACAAACACACCCTCGGACCTCCGCTTTTTAAATCACTGTTGCTGCAACAACTTCCCCCGTGGCGATCCATTACGCGAGCAGACGCTGCTTTCCCGCGCAGCCACGCTTTTTGTCGCAATTCGAGGTCGGGACGGTTAACTCCGATCCAATTCATCTGGTTGGTTGCTACAATGCCCGCGTCCCGGAGCGATGGGGGTCAACCACCCCACTTTCCATTTTCTTTCGAGACTAGCCACTGCTCCGATACACCACAGCATCGCTATCCACTTGATTAGACTTCGATCTATCCCGTCTTGCCACTTCTATTCTATTTTACGGAGCCAGTAAACCCGAGCCCACTGCCTCAGTGATTTCCATTCCACACAGAATGGAGCTCCATCGACGTCGTTCTTCATGCTTCGGCTACCCACGTGAGCTGAAGAGAAGTCCGCGGTCCGTTTGTTGAAAAATATTTATATTCCCTGGGAATCGCTTGCAGGGGAGAGACAAAGCAATCGGGCCCAGGCCTTTGTCTTTTGTTCTATTTGGAAGTTTCTCTTATTCGCGGATAAGCGGTGCCACGACGCGCATCGTCGATCACTGAACGTAATAACGGGACGCGAACGGCGCTATTTTCTTTCGTGGTGGTTAATGAACGGGGATGGTTATAAGGAAAGTGACTGAGGGTCTTCTTTGATTCACTAGAGTTCTTAGTCTTTTAAGGGCTCCTAGCTTTGAGAGGAATATTACGATAATACTGGTAGTAATAAATAATCCTTGTTACGCGAGAATTTATATTAAATTAGCAGTGAAGGACAAGGTTCAGCATTCGCTATTATCAAATTTACTTAGGCACAAATTTAACGGGCAGATGGCGGAAGGGCTGACGTTGAGATGAAGGGCGGAACTGGGTCACTCCTGATTTGCAGTAAACTTTGTTTATCTGGATATATTAGAGAATTAACTTGCTTAAACTTTTATATTAATACACTAAAACAGTGATGTATTCAAAGGGGAGGTGCAAGGGCATCCTCCAAAGAAAGAGGAGAAAGGAGATTAATGTAACCATGACTGAAGTAATTTAAAAGCTTTGTAAAAAGATAAGGAAACTCGATTTTATTCTTTAACCCTTCGTTGACACTCTGGGTGTGAACCACATATAAGCTGATTTTGAAGCTCTGTACCTTATATATGCAAAATAAATACCTTTTCTCCAAAGCCGACTTATAAACTATTTTTTTCTCAAAGTATTATATCTGAATAACAACTCTGTAGATTTTTAGTTTCTAATATTGAAATTGGTAAAAGTTACAATTTTGGTATGATTTTCTTCTTTTTTTTCGACTTATGGTAATCTATTTTTTTTTTTTTATAAAAACTGTGATAAAATTTTAATAAAAAATCTGTTGGAATACATTCTAAAGACCTTGAAATTGACTCATGATTTTTTTCATAATAATTGGATTCTTTACATGAGAATGGCAGTCATTCAAAAATTGCTCTGGGTGTCAAAATTGAACGAAAATGGTGTGTCAACGAAGGGTTGAATAATTATCTACCTAATGAAAAATATTCTAGTCCCTTCAACTCGGCTCCCCCAAGGTTAAATCCTGACTGCGCTACAGAATTAAAGTACACATATTTGTGGAGTAAAAACGAAAATGAATTTTTTTATAAAAAATATACAATGTAAATAAAACTATGCTGTAAATATTCGTGATATTCTGTGAACTGTGTATAAAGAGAGACGGAATTCGGGTCAGAATAATTAGCCGCCCTTCGCCGACGAGCTGTTAAGGAAGTTGTTGGTAATGAGTTTTTCCTTTCTTGACGTGACGTTAATATAATGAATTGAATATCATAGTAGGGTTAAGGCTTCAGCATATAGTCATTAGCGCCCATTAACGTGCGCCAGCCTCGTGGAATCTTGGAATATCCATCGACTTTGGAGTACCTACGTTTCCTTTTTAAATGATTCCGTGGGTCCGCGAATCGACCGGGCGAAAGCCTTGTTTCCCCACGGTTTTCCGCTGAATTCTGTTTCACGGCAACGAAACGTTTTTCCGAGACGTCAGCTGCCTTGTTTCCAAGAGTTTCTTCTGCCGGAAGTGCGCGCGGAATGAAAGGGAAGGAAAAGGTAACGCAGCGGCGGATGGATCGTTGAGAACGCGATCCGAATACGTAACGCGGGATTCTTGTTTCGTGTCTCCCTCGAATCTGTTATTCAAAGGACATCCTCTCTCTGGCTCTCTTGTTTAAAGAAAATCGAGGGAACTATTAGTCGCTGTTCTTCTTACTTTTGTTTAGTGAAGCTTTGTGAGAAATGGCAATATGTAATTCGATCTTGAAAAAATCTGCACTCTTTAATTATTGGCAGAGTAAATTCAGGAGAGACGCCACACTTTTAATATCTTCCGATCGAAAAAGAATATTACATAGGTAGTATGTTGTGTCTTTTTATATCGTCGCTTGTTTACCTAAGTAGGAAAACAAATTAGTGCCTGCTCGGCTGTCGCCGCGCGTGTCGTGTCCTTGAAGCAATAAAACAACAACTGTGCGAGAAATTACATTAAAAGTTTATGTGTGTGAGACATTAAAGACTATTAGGGGTTGTTCTTAAATTACGTAAGGGTAATTTTGTAGATTTCTTACCCCCTCCTTTCCCAAGAATAAGAATTCGAAAGATTTCCTATTCCAAACCCTTCTCCCCCTTCCTTACGTAATATTTTTTACATTGCATTTCTTCAGTTATTAAAATTCTTTTAAAGATTTATTTAATTCATTTAACTCGGTTTCGTGTGTGCGATTAAACGTCGTTTTTTTAGAGATGCTACCGAACTTCCTCTCCACCCTTGTAAGGAAATGTAAGAAATTTGCGACCTCTCTCCCTCCCAAAACCCTTACGTAATTTAAGGGCGACCCCTTACAAGCGTAACGGGGACAGGACAAAGTAACTACCTATTTCATTATTTAATGTGGTTTCTTATTAAGATATAAACAGTATTTTTGAGATTATATATTTCTACTTTGTTTTTCGGAGATGTGGCCTCTCTACTAGGAAGTAAGCAAACACGCCACGTGAAGTGACAGGTGTTTTAATTGCCTTATGATGATCGAATTCTTTTCATTTTGGAATGCCGAGGAAATATATCCGTCAAAGTGACAAGGGGTCAGTGAACTGAGGAAAATCTAAAGCTAACTATAGAAAAATACAAAAATCAGAAATATCAAAGCATCGTGCCAAAAATGATTCCATTGGAGAGAAAATATATGAGAAAAAAAGTAAAAAAGAGAAATTAGTGCAATTGGCATCTCACTCCATGACATCTCTTCTATAAGATGTGGAATCTGTCCAATTTTTAAATTTTTGTCGATTTTGCATGAGAAAAGTTTAGAATTATTTTTGTTTTTCGTATAATAGGTATAAGTGTTTTATTGTAATAAAAAATAAAACACTTTAATAAACAATAAAACACTTATACCTATTATACGAAAAAAAATAAACCTTTAAAAAATAAACGAATAAAAAATAAACCTTTAAAAAATAAACGAATAAAAAATAAACCTTTTTAATTAGTACGAAACCAAATTTGTCATTGGCTTTCACCCAAAAAGAGTGCTGTCTCTCTGAATTTACCTTAATTATAATACTAAAGTAGTCCGTGGAACAAAGAAAAATAGCTTTCCCGTTCCATTCAGAATAAAAACATAGAAAGAGCATCGAATACTCTTATCGAACCTAAACCTCCACAAAACATGTTGCAACGACCCAAGAATTATTACTCCCCGCCATAAGGCACCAGCGCGCTTCTCTTCCTGCTGTCAAAGATCGGAAAGAAACCAGCGGTAATACGATCTCCACGAAAGCAATTACAGCACTGTTGCCACAGTGGCGTTGCAACAAACCAGGGAACACCACCACCCGATCTTCAAAACTTCCCCTCGTGAATTTTTCCCCAGAAAAACATCACGAACCCGTTTTCTTAGTAGATTGAAGCAATCAGTAGTTCCCGTTGA
Organism: Andrena chrysosceles; assembly: GCA_963855975.1. Classification (NCBI taxonomy): domain Eukaryota; kingdom Metazoa; phylum Arthropoda; class Insecta; order Hymenoptera; family Andrenidae; genus Andrena; species Andrena chrysosceles. The sequence goes on along the minus strand of OY979767.1, from coordinate 8,550,166 downwards.
CAGTAAGTGTATTCAAGAATTAGGCTACCTTCTCCACAGAGTGCAAAATAAAACGCTGTAAACCATTCCCGCCACCACAAACATCCCTCACCGCTAAGTAACCACCCCAAGATCGCCCTTGTCCCATCGCAAACGACAATTCGATTTCGCCGTGCTTTGAACCGTCCAGCATCCTGCCCATTCATTATACCACCCCCGCAACGACGGGACAAACATTCTCATTGAATATAGCGTGCACTCTGAATAAGCGCGCAATAAAGCGACATGATAGCGCCGCTCCCACGTCTCCGGCCTCGTTAACGATTCCCGTTGCTCGATAATGATATCAGCGTTAACGACGTCCACGTCACAGCGGAGTGGAATATCCGCGAGACAAAACTGCAGCTGCTCCCCTAGCCAGATATAATCACGTTCCTCCGAACACCGCCGTGGCAACCGTTTCCAAACAACGTTACCGCTGCAGGAGCTCGCTAATTTCGCTGTGGTTGGCGATCCGCGGCCACTATGTCGAACGAGCTACTCCAAGGGATGTTTATCCCCGAAATAATCGGGCGTAGCAGCGCCGACCTGGGTTATTGTTCCGAGGCATTGTTCACCCCGGTTTGTTTCGCTGCCAATTCCCCTGTTGCGTTCTCCGCCGTGCAAAAATGAATCTGTCATTTCTCCTGCTCGCGCTCACAGCGCCGGGGTGCTCGAACCCTCCCCTGGTTTTTCGCGAAATCCATAGCCGCGCAAGAACAATCGCGCGCGGCGAAATCGACGCGAAAGCAGCTCCGTTTGGACGCCTCGATTCTGGTCGATATCGCGCGCCAACCGTTATGGAACGTCCACGCAAGCCGCCCCCGTGACGAACACTCCAGTGCGGGCGATGCACGGCTTGAATGGACCACCGGTTGCGCCCGCGGAGGAAATCGTTATCGCGTCCAGCGGGCTGCGCTCGCGGCCGCTGCGAACTTGCCGCGGTTTGTAGTGGAATGGCGCAACAAGGTGCATGGAGCTGGGGGTGTTGGGGGTTGATGATGATCAGCGTGGCGAAGGGGTCTTCGTGCTTGTGTTTTTAGTTACTTAAGGGGGGAAGCCACTGTGAATTTTTTTTTGTGCATTTTCTTAATGCTTGGGGTTTTAAGATTATAACTGCACAGTTTCAATGTGGATGTCGAAAAATTCTGGGAGTTACGGAAGGATTTGTATAGTTAGCGCTGCGCTTGTAATTGAGTGCACTGATGCACTTCCTGATGTGATCCAGAAATTTTAAACGAATTTACTAAACGTTTGCTGGGTTATAATGATTTTAACTTTCACAGATTTTACGTGTACTCTTATGGAAAGAGACGATTTTGACAGATAAAACAGCTGACAAAATGTTGAAGAAATGAAGAAGTAGTAATGTCTTCAATTTTTTTATACATGTAGTATATGGATAGATGAAAAGATCTGCCGAGTTTCAATTGTTTTTCCTACACCGCACAGTGGTTCGAGTATACTACATACTAGTTGGATAAAATTATTTTTTCGCGGGTTTGGGTTTATATGGGGTTCAAATTGCTTGAAAACAAACCTGATTCGTATTACAGTTTATTATTTCAATAGAAATATCAATAAAATAAAAATATGACTAATTCAATTAAGGGAAAAGAACAAAACGACAGTATTGTACTTTAAATATAATTAACAGTTATAACATTATGTCTATTCCTGTAATTTCGGAGTTTTTATGTTTAAAACCTGGTTTTTGAAATCAGTCTTCTGTGCATCGCTATTAAAATAGTGTTTTACTATATGTTCCACGTCGATCCACGCGACAAGGGTTGAATGTACGGAAAGTAGAGACTTTCTAGTTTATTTTAATCAATCGATCGATCTGCAAAAATTTGCAAAACTATATTTTTCTAATTGTTTTCGAGCGCGACGCTCGGCATAGTTTTGCAAATTTTTGCAGATCGATCGATTGATTAAAATAAACTAGAAAGTTTCTACTTTCCGTATATTCAACCCTTGTCGCCTGGATCGACGTGGAACATATAGTAAAACACTATTTTAATCCACTGAGTGGTGCTACCGAGCGTCGCGCTCGAAAACAATTAGAAAAATATGGTTTTGCAAATTTTTGCAGATCGATTGTTTGATTAAAATAAACTAGAAAGTCTCTACTTTCCGTAGATTCAACCCTTGTCGCGTGGATCGACGTGGAACATATAGTAAAACACTATTTTAATAGCGATGCAGGGAAAACTTATTTCAAAAAGCAGGTTTTAAACTTAGAAACTCAGAAATTACGGGAATAGACATAATGTTATAACTGTTAATTATATTTAAAGTACAATACTGTTGTTTTGTTATTTTTCCTTTATTGAATTAGTCATATTTTTATTTTATTGATATTTTTATTGAAATAATAAACTGTAATACGAATCAGGTTTGTTTTCTAACAATTTGAACCCCATATAAACCCAAACCCGCGAAAAAATAATTTTGTCCAGCTAGCATGTAGTATACTCGAACCACTGTGCACCGTTTTAAAGAAATAAATTATAACTTGAGCAAATTGTGAATTCGGGTCAAAAGTTTAGCAAATAATGTTTGGAAAAGCATTTGTAAAGTGAAAAATACCTTTCTAGGAGTAAAAATAAGGCTCCAACTGTCGTTCGAATTCCTTACATCTAGATTTACTATGCGTAAGACGTAAATATTCAAGTATTTCAAATTTCATATACATTTGTCTAATATTGCAGGTAAGTCCGATTGGACTGAGTTTTTGGAAGAGGGTTCTCAAGAAACTCGTTTTTTTATAGAGATATTTGGGTTTGAGCCAGGGTTGGATTGAGACCTTTAGAGGCCCAAAGCATTTAAAGGTTTTGAGATCCCTTTATAAAGGGTGATCATTTCAACGCAAAGTACGATATCTTAGGCATTTCCGATAATTTCATTAAAAAATGTTTCTAAAACCCAATGATATATTTAAGATAATAAATAAGGTAGAAAGGTAGATAATAAAATAGTAAAGTAGATACAAAGAAAGATTGAGGAAACCGTGAGGGGTTGAAAGCACGAACAGTACCTATGTTTAAAGGAAGTAAACGTCGACAGAGACCATATACTAACAAAAATAGAGTGCACCTAATAATAAAACTTCTACTGAAAAATGAATACCTAAGTAACCCTGAGGTTGATATCTTTCAAGAAACCACCGAGTCACCTAAAAGTCATCTTCCTTTCCCGAACAACAACTACCAAAGCTCCCGCTGGAGCCTGCATGTCTAGCAAGTATAGCGTTCCCCTCGATAGCTGCAAAACGAAAGCAGAAGAATCCCGAGATCCAGTATGTCCCATCTCGAGACAAACATCACGTGACACGCTTGGAGAGCCGACTAAAAACCGAGAAACTTCAGCGGGGGTTGAAAAATAAGCAAAGCGTGCAAAGATGTTAGACGAGCTCGAGAAGAAGCGTTCGCTAGAAGTCAACAACTTCTTGCGCCCCGAGATCTCCCGATTTTCCGAGAAATTTTTACGTAAGAGATAACTCTAACGTGGTCGCGGTGTCTGAGTGAATTGGATGGGGATTAACGGCACGGAATGTAATTCGTTTACAGATGAAAGGGAGACGGAGCGAAACAGAGAGGCCGCGGGCCGAAAGAAATCCGTTTAAGGAAACACCGTGTTCTCCAATTAATTACAACGGAATCTTATCGCGATTAATTGCGAGCAGGACGATCAATTGCGTTGAATTGTTCTATCAGGCGCGGACAGAGGACACGTCGAAGGTAAAGGGTAAAATAATTAGCGCTGGGGGACTTCGTTGCTTCTTTTCGAATGGGATCCTTTTGCCGGGGCTCGTTTCGTCCCCAGAGAAGGATACTCTTACCACCAATCGCTTTTACGACCACGTACTTTCCCCGGGAGGATATTTTGCTCCACCGGGGACCATCAGCGTGGTCGACCATTGTTTCGTCCGCGGAATATATGCCAACCATTGTGCCCCTGAATCGAAAGGAATCCCCTTTTCTCGCGCCGAGAGACGTCTAGACCTTCATTGTCTTTGAATTCGGGTCACCGTCTTCTAGACGCGATCGTTCGCATTACACGCTTCTCGCGCGAACAGTTTCTCGGTCACGTTGCTCCGTATGGCGTAGCTCCTCGGAATCCCTCTGGCCCGAATTCGCGGGCTGTTGTGCCTCTACATGCAAATCCGCCCCTTAGTATTCATCCACCCTCCCTCGGAATCGTCGAACTCATAACGGCCTTCCAGTCGGCGAACGTTAAAATCGAGCTGCATTGATTCCAAGGGTGAATTGTGCTTGGGGTGGATAGTCGCTTAAGTAGGAATTCTTGGGCCTCCTTGTCGAATTTATTATTTAGAAATTCGAGGTAATTCTAGGAACGAACCACGGATAATCTTATTTTCAGCTGAAAGGGAAGGGGAAGGAAATTCATTCCCAGGGTTAGGTGAGTAGGGGAGACCGGGGCAAGTTGATACGTTTTTCAGTTTTCATTGTTTTTCATTTTTGTTTGAATCAATTACTTAATAACAAATATGCTACAATATACTTTGGTCCTTCCTCTTTAATATATAGTAAGCGAAAACTTGAGAAAGTACATACAAAATGAATGGAAAAATGTTATTTGGACGAAGGCAAAGTGTATCAATTTACCCCACTGCGGGGCAAGTTGATACATCTTTAAAATATCTGTTTAATGAGTATCTAATAAATTTGAAAAATATAATTTCAATCTAAATACCTTTCCAACAGTCAAAAGTTCAAAGATCAAACAGATTTTTAAACAAACATACCTAGAAAAACATTTTTATTTTCATTTTTTTTAAGTCTGAAATATCCCACTTTAACATGAGGTGTCTTCTTCTTTTTGTTATTTTAAACCATTTTCCAAGAAATATAAAGAAAAAATTCAATTAATAGTAGTCGGGGAAAATTAATATACTGTATCAACATGCCCCAGAGAAACCGTATCAACTTACCCCACAGGAAGTCATTATATATAAACATGTCCATAAAAAAATGTAGAGCATATAAACATAATTACAAAACGTAATTACCTTACCTTCAAAAGACTCAATATGATGCCAAATTACTTCGGGTTATAAAATTCTTTATATCGTCTCAAGACGGATTGGAAAGTGAACACAACTATTTACTTTTTCTTTATATAAACGAAAACAGTTAAAAAACGATTGCTAACGTCAAGGTACACCCACGTACGCTGAATCGTAGGAAAGAATTTATCAACAATTTTCACATATCCCATTGAAATGAAGCTACATATATACGAGTGTCGAGATAATTCGTCTGTATCAACCTGCCTCTGTATCAACTAGCCCCGGTCTCCCCTACCTATATACAAAAGTACCCTTTTGGGTACCACGAACTTTGCCCATCAGATCCGACAACAGGTAATTTAAGAATCCTTATCACCCAGCTGGGTGAAAGCTTAGCACGCCACGTTAATTCCAACCACCTGCTTTCCGAATGGAAAATTAATCATCTGCTGGGACACTGTATTCATACATTATAAACTCTGCTAGTGTGACGTTGTCGCGTGCGGACGTATGTACATATTCAGCGATTAACGCGCATTGCTGGCCAGCGGGGCAACCCCCGCAACCCCCTCGGTTATCCGTTATCGGTCGTCTACAAAGTTTCGGTCATAGTTTCGAAGCCGGCTTTAATAACGGCTTCTCGTGCACGGCGTAATCTTGATGCTGGGTAAAGGGACTCAGCCAACTTAATAACAGGCTCGCGGCTTTTTTTCCCCTATTTTGCATAGCGGGCGTGTTCGTGCGTCGCTCCGCGGATATTCGCATCGTGCAGCGTCCGAGGGACGATGGCTCGCGAGGCATGTACCGCGCGTATAACTGGCCTGGATCAAATTCTTCAAGGGAAAAACCGGGTCCAGCACAAAGCGTTCCCTCGTTCCAGGGGATATTTCGACGGTATGAATCCGCTCTGTGTTGTCTCGGGATTGTTTTGTTGGCTGACCAGCTTTCCACCAACCCCTCGCATTATTACCTAACATTTCTCATAGTACTCCACACGGGTCGATTTTATTAAATTTTCGTAGGTATAGTGGGATTTGTAATTTGTATAATTAATGTTTGATTAGCGGTGTCCGGGTCATTTTGAACTCAAGCATAATGCTGTTGGGTGAAATATTGAATAGGGGAGTGTGGGACAAAACGGAACGCCTAACTTTGGAGTATGATAATAAAACATCTGAAGGGAAAAAAGAAATGGGACTTCAGTGGGGGTCTTAAGTAGACGCCAGACTATAAGGGAAGCAAAGACTGGGTTGAGAAAAATATTTGGCAACGAAGGAAAATAAGATTTTTCGGAGGTATTGAAATATTACCCCATTATTCTTAGTAGGCTGGCATGTTCAGTGCATTGAACACTTAAGCTGCGTGTCTGTTAAAATTAGTATTCACAAATCGTTATTTTGATTATCATTGTTTTTTTATCATTGTTTTTGGTGTAAATTTCTTGAAAATCATTGCCCGCACCCGTTTTCATTGATAAAATTGAAGATTACATAAATAAATTAAATATATTTATATTAAATTTGATTTTAATCCTTTGCCTTAATAGTATAGGTATCTGTATTTACGTAAAGTTGAAATGTAAAGTTTGCTTCAAAATTAGCATTTCCCTCTTATATGGTGCACACAAAATATAACATCAACGACGTTTAAAACACAAAAAGGTTTATTTTTCTTAGTTGCTTTAGCAACAATTGAGGCGAGGTCGTTCGACAAAAGAAATTACAGGTTTTTATAATAACAATACTGACCATCATTGCCCACTGACCGCGATTGCCTCATTCACCCCTACCCTTAAATAGCAGCCCTAACGTGTGTATAATAGGCTAGGAATTATGGGCCCAAATGGACCCAAGCACCGCTCCTGTGCGGTCGCCCGCACTGTCCGCCGTTTGGACGTTATTTAATGAAGCACTGATGTGGAAATTCAAAGTTCTATATTTAATAAGCACAGCGCGGACCAAAAAGTGACTCCGATCGATCGACTGCTAAATAAGTTGGAGCAGAAAGGGTTGAAATTCGTTGGCCACTCTGGCCACTGTGTGTAATACATCGAGGTACAAATTGAGACAGTAACAAAGTTGCTGATATAAAGTACCTATTTTATGGTTACCGCCACTCGCGGACGCGGTAATAAACTGAGAGAGGATCAATTACTGATACCACCACTTATTGAACCTTCAAACAACAATTTTACAGCGCATTTATTATTGAAATTCTTTTTTCTTCTCATACACTCATGGCCTCTTTCTTTTTTAATAATCCAGTTTTCTGTCTGCTTCCCCATTCCGAGTTTATTATTAAAATTCAAACGAAGGACGAATACCTTATATAGACTACCCCCATTCAGAATATTAGATTTAGGGGCAAGAAATATGTATGTCGACTGGCTGGGGTAGTTCGATTTTTTTCTCTTCTCCTTGAGGCCTTCATAAGTGACACGTACTTGTGCTTTCGCGTTTCGTGCTCGCGTTCTTCTGAATTTTAAGTTTCTTTTTTGCTGAGGATTTAGGGTCGAAGATGTTTATCAGACTAACCAACCTGCGGTACTGGAAATATTTATTGGGCACTCTGAAATTTACGTAGTAATTTCAGAATTTCCATAACAGTATAATTATTGATAAAATGATTCCTGTTCTACTTATTTTTGTGAAGATCGTGAGCTACATTTTTGCAATAATATTTTTCTTGTAGGTATCGTATATTTAAGCTAAAAGATAGTAATTTGGTATATTAAGATTATGAAATGAAGGGAGAAGAAGACTTTCCTCTGAAATTTTCTTAAACTTCCGCCATATCGTTTGCACCTCCATACATAAATTATCCGAACGCCTAAAACTACGAAGATTAAACACACTGAACTCAGCAAACACCAATTTCGTTCCCTTCCCTTACAACCTACAAAATCTGAGTGTAGGTACCTCTCGAAATACAGATTTACAACCCAAGCTTCCTCACAAATTTCATCTTTCCAAAACCTCCACCAACCACTCAATTTCACACCTACATTCTGTAACACACATTGCAACCTTTCATGCATACTTTTCCCAAAAACCACACACGTTCCATACACTCCAAGTACGAAAACTTCGAAAACTTCCTCTAACAACTTCTACATCAGCAATCGCCGAGTTCACTGCAACCATTCCTTCAATACAAATCTTCTTCTTTCAACTTCTGACACCAATTCAACTTCTGACGCCTTCTGGTCCTTCCTCGTCAAGCATATTTTTATAAATCAACACCAACACAGCTGTTTAACCTTCATTCGTTCCTCATTTCACGAACTGAATCTGGCCCTCGGTGTCAAATTGACACAATGGTAAAAGAACGATGAAGTGACAAGGTAAACAGTTATTTTTCAATATTTTTTTTTTGCAAATTGATGAGTTAACATTTACAGCTTAGGTTTTTCACAACTTTCGCATAAAACGAAACGATGCGCTGGACATACTGTTTGTTTACAAAAATCACTAATAACAGAATAGTGATTTTTGACACGAGGGACGGATGAGGGTTAACAAGAGCTTTATTTTAAATATGAAATTTTTTAATATTCTCATAATTCTCCTATATTAATATGGACCGATGAGGGTTAACAAAAGCTTTATTTTAAATATGAAATTTTTGATATTATCATAATTCTCCAACATTGACCAGTAGATATAAGCTTTTAGTTAAATCTGTGGCTAAGTTGCGGCTTTTCACCCCTCTTTGGGTTAACGCCATTGAAGACTGCCCATCCTTGTCGACACAAGCGAGGGTCCCGTCCGTAAGTAGTAGTGGGCTTTCTAACACCGCCCAACTTCCGCTGCTCGCATCGGCAGGCCGTGGAGATATACACGGTGCTCGCAACGATATTTCACGCGTGCCTCGATCGCAAGTTATATCGCCCCATTCCTGCAAGCTTCCGATAACTTTTCCCTTCGCCCTCCGTCACGGCGATATCTAGAGAACCATTCAGCGGGATTGGCAAGAGGACATTATTGCCAGCGGTGTGGCAGTGTCACTTTATCGAATCGAGCTGCCTCTCCCTATTCACAGAGCGTCGCGTGCAGCCTTACGACCATCTCGCGCCTGGCGAACGGCCTGCGAAATGAAGAGTGAGTGCCAAGCTGGCCAGGGGCAGTGTTGCCCAGGGTCGTTCCGCAGGTCGTTAGAGCCTCGTGGCGTTCTCCATATTGGTTCGTCCCGCTTCGCAGCTGGAACCACTGTCCTCGCACCGTCCACGGTTTACGGCCCGGCGGTTTATTGCGAGATGCTCCGAATAGTCTCGCCACCGTTGCACGCCTCCAATGTATTCCGTTAATTGAAATTACGAAGAGTGTGTAGTGGACGTGGGGCGTCCTCGTCCCCTGGCAGAGAATTTCACTTCCAGTCTCCACGTTTCGGAGCTAAGAGACTTGCAACTTCCCTCCAGTCCGGACACGTGGCTGGGTTCGTTGTCACGTATCAATCTACTGAGTCCTGAGTGAAATTCGCGAGTAGAGTTTATTGTAAGATATGCCTTTTGTAAGCAGAATTAAAACACTGAACAGAGTGTTGTATGATAGATAGATATTTATTGTGGTGTTATGTGGAGTTTGACTGACTTCTTTGGGAATGGTTGCAGAGATTTTTATATTAAAACTAATTGTGGGGGTGAATGGAGGAAGTCACATGAACTTCCCAAGCGTTAGAATCTGTGGTTATTATTATTATTATTATTGTCTACTGGAGAACCCTTTAGATTACAAAATTAATTACAGATTAATACGAAGATATATAGAATTAACATAAAATAAAATAAAACAGAAAACAGAACAGTTATGAAATATCGTCGAGTATTTATTAGGGTGGTCCTTATTCTTCAACATCCGATTTTCCTTGCTACCTCCTAAATAGTATACTTCCATTTAATAAAAAAATAATCACTGAAAAAGTTTCATGCAATCAGACAACAGGAAAGGGTGCCTTAAAATCCAGACCTTAAAATTTAAATTTCTCAAAAATATCGAACTCCATTGAAATATCGAAATTTCGTTCTAATAACATTAAAAGACCATTCAATTTTCTACAATTACTGTATACATAATTTTTCCGGGCTTCCAACCATTTCTTAGATAACAACGATCGTGGGGACCTTTCAAAGCAGTCGGAAGTGAACACCTAAAAACCTCCCCTTGTGAGTGGCTCAGGTCCTGCAGGCCTTCGAGTCCTACAATTATCAATGTGCCTCGATAACGAGATATGTATTATAGTTATTCCATGCCCTTCCTAACAATGTCTTCTCTGTCTCTCTGGACAAGGATCGTTTTTAACGACTCGGTTTGCAAATGAACAGCGTGGACTCCACCAAAGTTGCACGGTCGAAGCACGCAGAGCTGGGAGCACACTTAGGATTCATGTAGTTCGAAGTCCCCAGGGATTCCGCGGGCTTACAAGTTTCACTCGTTAGTACGTGGACCCCGGCGAATTTTTCAACCCCCGCCAGTGTAGCGGGAATAGGGTCGTTACACGGTAAATACCTTAGTAGCAGGAGTTTTATACAAGTTTCGCGTTTCCGGAGTTGAAGCTGCTGATCTTCACCGCTCGTAGAAGCGACGGGGGGAAGTTGAGAAGTTGCTACGAAGCTCGATCCACTTCGATACGCGAAATAGTGTTATCTGGCTGGCAGCGAGGGGTCCGTTGTAATCCTCTGATTTTCATGGGTGATTACCGACGCTGCCGCAGATTCCACAATTTTCCAGAGGTATTCCAGGGTTGGAAAACATTGGCGCCGCGCGATACGCTTTAATCCACGCGCGAATCGACGGACAAACTGCACGGCGGTTCGCGCGTTTGCTCGGCGCTGTTATTTATCGTACGCCCCGCGAACGCTGATGCCTGTAATTAGTCGCGTGCAATAATTACGCAAATTCAGAGCGAAACAAGGCGCTCGGCTTCTTGAGTGATATTTTACTGGGAGATAAACGAGGTGTTGCAATGTGTTCATTAGTCAGTGACACTGTGGCTGTTTGGAGGGGTGGAGCTTGTATTTTGGGGTGAATAATGACGACTAGAGATTCTTTCGATGATCCTTTGAATGTGTACTGTGGTATTTGTGTGTTTAGTGCGATGCTTGGTAATAGAGTTGGGAGAAGGAGAAGGATACTTGAATTCTGATAAATTTGAATGAGGGAGAGGTTTATGAGTTTTATCGAATGTTTTCTTAACTGAAAGTTCGAAGAAGTACTTGGACCACTTGAGGATTAAAAGTTATGGATTTGTGAGTCAACAAGATTCAAGTTGATGGGGCATAAAAGATCTATACAAACACATTAGTGCACGCGAACTCTTCGAGACTATATAAATACACGAGTATCTTTATATCCATCTAGATTTATTACTCTACTTCGCGCGAAATGTAGATTCAGATTTTATAAAACTAATGTTTTTTGTGGAAATAGTTACTTTCATCTGGATTAGATAGGCATAATGAGCTGGGATACATTTCGTAATCCCAGAGTTTACCGATGGAAAGCTTTTAGGCGACAGACAAATACACTTTCTGCTTTATATATTAAGATAACGATTTAAGGTAAAGGTAGTTGACCAGTTAAGGAAAATCCTCCATGTAAACAATGGTAACTACTTGTTCTGTCATTAAATAGTGAAAGCCGATGCCTAAAGATACTTTTTATGCTTTCCAGATGATGTAATGAGAAGGATTTTGTAAAAAATGTATTTTTCAAAATTTAGTAACTGCTTCAGAAGTTGACTATTCTTGAAAATGAAAATACTAATGCTAAAAACCTTATTTTTCAACTTATTTTTGTGAAAATTAGTGGTGCCTTCACTTTAAGGGGGTCATTCCGGTTAGACGAGTTGAAAAAATCGATTTTTTAAAACATTTTTCGAATGTACATATCCCCAAGAATGTACTGTTAAATTTTCATGGAAAAATTCCGAGTATTTTACCTTCTACAGAGGCATTTTGTTGGTAGCGTAGAGGGTCGACCTCTATAGATAAAAACTTTGAAACGTTTTTCTCGAAACGTCATTTTTTCACATCGTGAAGATAAAATTTCAAAATCTATTGACCCGATTGCTTTATAAATTTGACTGCTTATTCTGTACATCTATGACCCTCGCAGGGACTACACCAAGTATTTCCATTGAGCCTAACCTACTTTTAAAATTTTTCATGCACTTTGCACACCATTTTGCTAATTTTGAAAATAGAACACTAATTACAGTCGATCGATAGGGACAGTCATACTGGATTTTTACGTCCCGATAAATCTGACAGCTGAAATCGCCTTAGTTTTTAAACATGTCATCAAGACCGCTTTCAAAAGCATTTTAAACACAATACTTCTATTACTTTTATATTTTTTATTTACTGTAGATATGTAGTTTAATAAATAGAAAAAGTTTTATTCCATTACTATAATACTTTACGTCGCAATAAATTCCTGAAAATCGTTGAATTTAAAAGAACGCAATTCCAACATCATAAATAGAATTCAAAATGTCCCATTCTACTCTGGGTACTGTACTCTTTCGGAGAGTTTGCTCTACAAAATACAAGAACAATAGTGGTCAAAGGGATAGTCCCCGATCCCAGCGTTTTTCCACGCGATTTCTCGTGCCATTCCCAGAAACGACTATTACAAAGACAAAAGACCGCGATCAAAGGAAAACTCTAAGCGTAACAGTAGAAGGGCCAGAAATCTGGCTTGGCCTCCGCGCGACAAGCGTAATCGGGTGAATTTCGGGGACAGTTTCGCCGCGGGCTGGTCAGCGTTTCTCGTTTTTCCGCTGCGGTGCACGTCAATTCAATAATTCGTGGAAGTGATGCGCGTGGCGGGTTCACGTGGCGACCGTACGGTGCACGTAGGGCACGTGACGCGTGCGTGTGGTTCAAAACCGAATGATCAATACGCGCACGCACACCACACCACCGCGAGCACGTACGTGCCTCCGTCACGTGCGACATGCGTGATGCAAATGCATTTTTCCGCGGGTGGAAAGCGAGACGGCCAGGATCGCGGATCTATCTATCGTCGCTAACGATTTTTTTCCCCCGATATCGCGTGCCCCGGGCCAGCGCAGCCAAGCAGCAATTTGCATTGGCAATGTGGAAAGGGAGCGTGATAACTGAAAACACCTGTACTATCGAATCTGCATCGTTACGTGTCGCGGTGTATACTTCGACGAATGGAGGCCATCACGAAGGCCTAGAAATTACTTTATTGCGGTTGACGTAAGCGATGGATTCTTGCACAGCTACGTAGACGCTTGGGGGAGTATGGCAGTCTAAAAATAGTAGGGAAACAGCGTTGTAACTCGAATTCCTCGTATTACATTAACCTTGCAGAGATTCCCTTCGACTACCAAACGAAATCGAACACCAAGGCACGAGTAATGGCTCGACGATTCCGCTATGAGCCCCGATGTAGAACATTCCCTGCACAGCAGGAAATAGAAAAGGGGGACGGCTGAGAATCAGAGTTGGGCATTATTCGGCTAAATTTTCATTCGAATAAGTATTCGAATAAATTTGTGCGAATAAATTCTTATTCGAATAATCTTCGAATAAAAAATTCGAATAAAATGACATTATTGGACAATAACGAATAATTTTTTATTTGACGGAAAATTGATTCGAATAATTTCTTATTCGAATAAGAATTTAGTCGACTCAACGGACGAATAAAATGATCACGCGATTTCGGCGATGTATCATGACACCACTGACTGACACCTGTGAGACCTAATGTTTTAGGTTAAGTAACTCTTGTCATAGCTCGCACTTTGCAGGAAGGTGTAAGACCGTGGTACTACATAGAGTCAGGGCCGTTCCTGGCGGGAGTGCAGAAGGTGCCTGCACACCTGGGCGGCCAAACCTAGAGGCGGCTGCAGACCGTTTATTATATGTAAAATCTTGACTAATAAGAATAATAATCGAAACTCTTTTAAATGAAAACTGTTTAAAATTCTGTATATATAGATGTAAAAGTAAGCATTGCATATCAAATTCTTAATTAAAGAATATTAAATATTAATACTTCTTTAAGGCGGGATTTCCTCGGTTCGTTCAGACGTATACGCACACTTCTAGACACACACGTCAAAACGTATGTTGGTCACAGTACAGACTTCCATCGATAGATGCCGGGTATTACATTTCTTATTCGTCGTTCATTCAGGTCGAATAACGAATAAATTCTTATTCGAACGAATCTGGCTAGAATAACGGTACAGATTTATTCGCGAATAACGAATAATTTTACGTCGAATAAAATCGTTATTTGTTATTCGCGCATAAATCTTGGGGATGTATACGAATTCGTATTCGAATGAAAATTTATTCGAATAATGCCCAACTCTGCTGAGAATATATGAACGCGATTTAACCGCTCGCGGCTAAGTGCCGTTATTAATTCCGTCCCCGAAACGCTCGCATTTTCCTCGATCTCCGGAAAATTGCAGCACGGTGCAATGACAGGTGGCCCTTTTTCGTAAATTTCTACCCACTTCTACCCTCTCTGCTCGACGCATATCTGCCGCGGGAAGCCGGCCGCAAATATTGACTCTGCGCGTTTCGCAAAATTGCGGGGAATCGGCAAGAGCGTGGCGTGCATCGATAAGTGCACCCGGAGGAGGGGTGCGAGTCGATGTTGCCCGTGGATTTTCGTAGGGCTGCTGCGCGCTGAAAGGAATCCACTCGAAAACTACTAACTTTCCCTCCGATGATGATGTACTGTTCAGCGGGGCTGGAGTTTACGAGGAACGTGTACATATTTCGGCGCGCATATATCGGGGGTCGATCGAGCGTGGCCGGAAGCTTCGGGGACGGCACAGCGGGATCGAAGAAAGGATACTCAACAAGTTGTGGAAGGAGGTGTCGGCGCTAAGGGGGTGAGGGCAGACAGGATCGAAGGGGTGATACCGCGCGAACCCACGGTGCAGAGACGTGTTTACTCGTCGAAGACGTGAATCACTAGACCCCCCACTCTTTGGATGTCGATAGAGCTCCATGGAAAATTGGCGTCACGTCGATGAAGCGTGACCCATGATTCCGAACGGGATCAACGCGCTAGGATCGCTCCCGCTCTAATGGTATTACGAATTTTGCGCGGCGACCAAATCTCCTGGAAATTTCTAAATGTCTTGGCAAATTTAGGGGGGTAAATGGACTGTAGGGGTGTTTTTTTACGATTACTTCGCTTGAGAAATATTATCACTGGCTTTGCTGTTTCATACAGCGTATTGTTTAGTGAATCGTGATTAAGGGGATTAGGCAGTTGGAAAATTGATTTTTTTATGGCATTTTCTGAAATGTACTAGCTTTTCTGAATAAAATGCAGCTTGGTTTATATTAATATTTGCAAAATTGTTGATTTGGCAGGTAAAAAGGTCGAGCGGTAATTTGTAGCGTCGACTTTGTCCGGAACGTTTAAACGCGTTTTTCTTGAATCTTTTTTTCTTTTGATTTTCGGTTAGTTGCGAATGAGCGGAGGTTTAGATTGACTTGAAAAAATTATAGGAGGTGTAAAACATGCCATTTCAAGCGAAACCTCTGAAATGATCCGTACAAAATCCAGATTTTGATAAAAAAATTAAAAAGCCGCGGCTTTTTAGTAGCGTACAAGCACGACCGATTTTTTCTTGAAATAATCGCCGTTTTTCGG
Organism: Andrena chrysosceles; assembly: GCA_963855975.1. Lineage (NCBI taxonomy): Eukaryota > Metazoa > Arthropoda > Insecta > Hymenoptera > Andrenidae > Andrena > Andrena chrysosceles. The sequence continues at coordinate 8,534,458 of OY979767.1, read as the reverse complement.
CCACCAATTTAATAATTCTGTTTTAATTTTAGCTGTTATTAAAAGCTTTTATTATTGTTTTCAAATTTTTGGGGGTATATTCTACCACTCCTGAATGTCGAGAAAAAAATATTTGTTGCTTGTTTATTTCATTTGTTTAAATAACAAATTTAATTTGCAGTAGTATGTTTATCCAATATACCGCGAAAGAATACTTTTGCACAAAAATGATTAAAATCATTCAAAATTGAAACTACCAAAAACGGCATTTCTTTTATACATTTTATCGATATAAAAATCTGTGAAAATATTAAAAAAGTTAACATATTAGAAATATATTTGGTTTTTCTATTTCAGATGATCCAGTCGTCCGAAATATCAACCAACATCAAGGGGTCAAATTCAACTTCATTGGGAAATATTTATCTAAACAAATGAAACAAACAAAAATGTTTTCTACCCAGAAAATGCATCAAGTCTGAAAACATGAAACAAAATTGTTTTCTACAGTGACGACTGTATTAATAAAAGCCAAAAACATTTTTAAGGATATATTCTAAAAACTTCTTGTAAAAAATTCTAATTTTTCCAGCCTTTTGACCAAAGGGTTCCCTAAAATAATTCCGAGTGATTTTCACTCCTCCATCCTATTTGACATTTCTTCCTCCAAGGAATTCTCTGCACTTCCTTTTACCTCCAGTCTTCTCGTCCACAGTTCGCGATACTTCACCCTTCGTCGTGGATACGTCAAGCGTAATCCCGCGAGCCGAAGCCGCAGTCGGCGAAAATGGCCAACCCTCGGTGCACCTGCAAGCCGCGTCTTTGCGCGGGGTGAAAGCCAATTGCTTACGTTCCCCGTTCGACGGTTATTGCACGATCCTCTCGCGGTCCCGTAGCTCCTGTCTCGAGGAATAAGATTCCCATAGGAGCTCGACGACGTCGCGCGTTAAGTGACTCGAATTTGTAAACGTCGCAGAAGATTTCGAAACACATTTGCTCGCGTTGACTCAAGGTCTACGCACACGTACCAGCTGCGTGGCGGTTCAGTGGCGTGTGTGGCAATGTTCTGTGGCCCTGTTTCAGTGCCAGTAACTCAGAGGGATGTATGATGAGGGATGAGAGACTATATGTGTTTACTAGAGTAACGAAGAGACTATTAACACTGACTTCACTAATATGTGCGAATAGGGTCGCCCTTATTTTCAACCTACGATTTTTTTCGCTCTCATTCCCCAATATGGTTCCTTTTTATAAAAAAATAGTCCCTGAAAAAGATTATTATTTAAACTTCAACGTTTAAAATTCATCAATTGTTTGAATTTGAAGAATTTCTCAAAAATGGTAAGCCCTATCGAAATTTTCTTCAAACAATATTAAAAGAGCATTCAATTTTCGACAATTACTGTATATATAGGTTTTCTCGTGCTTCCAACCATTTTTTAGATAATAACGTTTGAATATAGAGAGGTCCGCAATTCTCTCGTTCCACCTGTACGGCGTGACGTATTGTCTATATATATACGCGCGCGGCGCCGACTTCTCTATATTCAAACGCAATTATCTAAAAAATGATTGGAAGCACGAAAAACTTATATATACAGTAATTGTAGAAAATTGAATGCTCTTTCAATATTATTTGAACAAAATTTCGATACGGTTTACCATTTTTGAGAAATTCTTTAAATCTAAACTATTAATAAATTCTAAACTTTAAGCCCTGATCGGCACCCTTTCCTGTTATCCGATTACAATAAACTTTATCAGGGACTATTTTTTAATGAAATGGCGCCGTTCTAGGAGGTGAGAGCAAAGAAATAAAACAAAATTTCGACACGTATAAATAAGGTCCACCGTAATGTGTGAACCTTCCTTAATTCTGCCTTCCTGTGTCATATCGTCACGTTCATATTATCATCAAAGGTATATCATTCTTTCCCACCGCCCTTCTAAAATTCTAAACCAAGACGCAGAATTTCTCCAATTTCCTTTTTCCTCCCTTAAATCACCGAAGCATGTCTGCAGCAATTGTTTCTGCGGATGTAAGCTGACGGACTTACCGGTTAGGAAGGATAATCGTCGCATCGCGGGAAACGGATGGTTCCCGCTGGTGTCCAGAAGATCAAGCTGATGGACCTCGCCCCTAATCCTGTACAGCTTCCGGTGGAAGTCCTCGATCGTCGGTGTATAACTTTCCTCGAATTTGTTGGACAGAAACCTGGGGACAGAGGACACTGTTTTACACGTTCCACCGTGTGATTTCGTGGAATAGGATTGCTATCTGTTAGATTTGATTACAAACGGAGCAGACTTTGGAGAAGGTTGGTTTATGGACGCGAGGATCTGGGGTAACTGTCCTGTGTGATTTATCGTGGACCTCGTGCTAGAAGAGAACCTTGATTTTCTTACTTCAAGGCTAGATCATTTTAATATAAAGTTCCTATTCGTTAGTTATACGACGTCGACTCACTTGATATTTTCTAATTTCTTGCTCTAAATAGTATTAGGGTACAATCAATAGCTATTGTCAGTGATTGGTAGTTAATGAAGTCGTAGGCAGAGTGGGGTGAGTTTGAAGCAGATATTTTCTGCCTCTACGTCAAACTGATGAATGGAACCTAATTTAGAATAGGGTTGCTTCATGCGATTTTAAGTAAGGCCTCGGGCGCTTTCTCCTTTATTCTTATCTTGAATAACCTGATCATAATATGAATACGTTCGTCTCATTATTTCTGGGCTGATTTACGAGTTTCAAATTCCTATAACGTTGGTAGTAAGTAGCTTCGAGCCATTAGTCATCATCCAAAGCCTATCTACGAGAACAGAAGGTCATCTAAACACGTGATCGCTAACAAAATGATTTCCATAAAGACAACAAACATCCCGACGTTTGAACAGCATACATTAAAGTGAATGTATTTTAATGGGATGGATGTATAGGGCGATTTATAGGTGACCCAGTTCAACATCACGGAAGAGGGAATAATTTAAACCAACATTCAATTCACCGCTCGAAAAATCCACCGGCCGTCTGTAACTTTGTTCTCTGAATAAATAGCAAATAAAATTCTCATTCATTTCGCTTTTATTTACACAAAGATAGATACTTAGCAGCGTGATGGTTGCACCTTACCTTCACATATCGTAATATGTAGTACTCTTTCTCTCGAACAGCGTTTTCCAATTAAATTTTGCCACGGAACCCTTTGAAGTCACTAAAAGTTGGTGGAACCCGCAGCCTCGACAGCTTTTTATTTTGTGGGTATGTGAAGGGTTTCAAAATTTATAGTCAGGTGTATGTTTCCTTTTGAATAATTTACGCATATTTGGAATATTTAAATTTTATTATAACTTTCCGCGGAACACCAATTGGGAAACGCTGTTCCAGATTAATAAGAAGGAAAAACAGTTTAGAGCTCATAGAAGTGGAAGATAAGACAATATGTTGACTACTGTTTTGTCAAAAGGGGTTGAAATTCCAAGTTTTTAGGGAAATCCAGGAATACTGTGAACCTTTAGACAAAGTCTAGTATCACGGCGACGCGCGTCACTGTTTCACCCCCGGACTTAGGCAACGTACTCTGCTACCCTTGCACACCACGCGGCTCAAATCGCGACCAGCATCGTGTCCATATAAAAATAATCCCAGGAAGCTCGAAACAGTTACCTGAATTTTCAGTATTTTCAATATTTTTGGTTTTCCTATTTTCTTTTCAACCACAACCGTGTTGGTACTTATAATCTCAGCTCTACTTTGTAACAACCCTAGATACTAACGTAAATGATTCCAGCACTTAGCGTTTACCACCGTATTCAGCAGGGACTTCATCTTTCTTCACTATAAAAAGAATTTTTAATTTCTTTGTCACTTACATCGTTTACCACATTAATCTCCTCATAAATATCTAAAATAGAAGATCTATCTGTATATTCCCTGTTAACTTCCAAACCCTTTGATGGATCAGGCCCCAATTTTGCACAGTTACCCTCTAAGACTCTGAAATAAATATAAGCTAGCCTTAAACCTGTACACCCCATTTCTCCCTCTACGTTCATCCCCTTGACACTATTAAAATTTAAGTTTTACTTTAACCTACTTAAGTTATCTATAAAAAAACCTCATCTACCCTTCATTCCTTCTATCATTCCCACCACGAATAACCCTGTGGTCCCTCGCCTTTAACCCAACTTAACCAAGCCAGCCAGACATCACGTTCAGCAACCCTGCGCGACCCTGCCTACCACCAGCCACGCAGATCGGATTTCGCGTGGAATTAAATTGTTTGTCCCATTAGCAGCGATTGGGAGCGAGCTGGTCGAAAACGGTGCCCGCGTTTCGTCCTCCCATCGTGCGAAACCAGGTCCCGCCAAATTCGATCGGCTCCTGCTGCCCCCGTTTGCCGATATCGCGGCGAACTTTTCCACCGCGGGGTCGTATAGAAAATTTCCCCCGTCAATAATTGCAACACAGTTTGCGTCGGGGCTGCTCGGCCGGATGGACGTTTGAAAAGCCTCTCGACAGGGCCGAGGAACGCAATTAGTGTTTCGTCAGAGCGATCGGGGTTGTAGACAGGGCGGGGGATGTTTTTCGCCCGGTTACAGCCGCTGACAATGGACGGTGTCCGGCGCGGCCAACTTTCCAACAAGAATTAGACACGCCGCGGGCAAATTGAACGCGAAATTATGGGACGAGCCGGTAGTCCATTACCAACTTCGCCTGGAAACGCGTTGATACACGTGCCGCTTGATGAACCGTGGCGCGCAACGCGATAGCCGTTTTATCCATTAAAAGCTTGCTCGCGGCCGGGCCGGCAACTCGTTTCCAACTGAATCGAATTCGAAGACGGACGGGACCGACAAAGGGAAACCGAGGGTATCAGCTGCGTGGTGTGCGCGCACTTGTTTGGCTCGTGGCTTGTCGCGATCGTGCAAAGGGTGAGGTTCAATCGACTCCGTAAGTAGAGCTCGATATCTTGTAGTGTAGTCAGTGTGGTAGGCTGTTTTAGATGCTTGTCAGGAAGATTTGGTAATATCATACAGGTTTTTTAAATTGTTCTTCAATTTTTTTGTAATTAATTAATATAAATGATATCTACTTAATGGTAAATCTTCTTGACAAAAGGTTCAACATATTCTGAGAGTAGGTGCCTTGAGCATTAAGCTGGGAATATACTGGGAAGCTAAGCTATCCTATGCTTAGTTTTAAACCTCGTCAGGCAGCACAATTTTACAACGTTACCAGGCGGCAGAGGCACAATTCCACCCTCACATATTTTATATGAATATTCTCACTGTCGGTATAATTTGTACATTTAGTTTCAATGAAGATCAATAAAAAATTCTTAAATTTTCTTTTATAATGTAATTTATCTATTCTTTACTCTTTTTATAATAAAATAACATTATCATTAAAAAATATCGTATTTCTTTTTTCTTTCATTACATTCATACAAAATATATGAGGGAATTGTGCCGATGATGCTGTTATGGATGCAAAATGCGACTCGACCCCTTATCTCGGAAGGGGGTAGAGATGTTTTTCTGAAATTTGGTCTATGTAATCTAGACCAAAAACTTAGAGATTTCGCGAAACTTCAGCCCTCCACGGCTTCTCGAATAAAAGTTATCGCAATTTAAAATAGCAAAAGTTACAATTGTACCTATGCCGCCTGACGAGAGTTAAGAAATTAGCTTGAATACATTCTTATGGAATCGTTTCCATCAATAGCTACGTTAAAACATAGCATCGCATAGCATAGCTTAGTTTAACTTCCTGATGGATTCCCGGCTTTAAGCTACAATATCTAATATTATATTGCGTAGGAATTAGTGGCAAATGGGAATCATAACGAAAAATATCTTAAGTGGTATGATATTGGAGATTTTTCCGGGAAAAGTTTTTCCTAGATAGGAGAGGTGTACAAGGAGCGAAGATTTATACAGTAATCGTGTGTTTCTTCTGCGTGAAAATGGGAGACTAAGGATTATTTATACAGGGATTAGTAAAGGTCTACGCACATATATCAGTTCCGTGACGGTTCAGTGCCGTCAATGTCACAGTTAAAAATATCGTTTCCCTATTTTGTAATGGAGCACTTCAACATTACCCGCACTGAAACAAAAAGATCAATATGTTCGTAGACCTTAAGAATGATAATCCCACCCCTGTGAAAGTCACAAATAAATTTCTGTGTCTATAGAATGAACACTACGAATTGAATGACGATCAATTGCAGAATTTGACTTATTAAATTTCCTCATCAACTCAATGTGAACACTACTCCACGGTTAAGTACCTTGTCAATGAACTTTTAAACCCGTCGAGGACAATTTGAAATTCTTTCTCAGTGACACAAGGTATTTAGATCAGATATCAATCAGTCATGTGACAGCCAATTTAATATGAATTGAAGGGGTTAGAGGAGTGCACGCTACAAGCACCGTGGTATGTTTGATCGAATAAATCGGAATTTTTCGACGAAACTCGAATACAGAAACGGTGCATTCCGGCAAATCAGTGACACGTTCACTGTCGACACACGCTTGTCCATTTTCGCCCTTCCCCCTCTCCACCGAGTTAAAAATATCACCCCAGCTAAAAGCTTTCTGGTTTTGGGGCGGAAGCGAACCGATACATTCAGGGTCAGTTCACAGTGGGCGTTCAGTCGACCACGAGCAATCGACCGTTCCTGGTTCGACAGAGTATTAAACAATGTACTATGGAAGTTTTTACGTATTTCTGTCCATTTTCGTGGCGGGAGCGAGTACGTAACTGTTAGGGGTAAATGAATTGCTCTATCGGCGGTGTAATTCTCCTTATAGGCCCCCTACGACGTTTCACCATTCGCCTTTTAATTTTTATAGGAGCTCCATAAATGCGACATGTATCGATGTTAGCTAAAGTAGATTTTGCTAGAGAATTTTGGAATTATATTCCCTTGAATCAGATTTTCCTTTTTAGTAGATAAACGGATCATTAAGAAACTCAGAATTATGTATGTATGTATGTATATATTTTTTCCTGTGAAACAGGATGGCGTTTCAAGCTTTTTCGCTTATATTGCCCAACGAACTATAGTCCTATTTTTTTTTCCCTCCTCTCTCTCCTTCGAGTCCCAGCAGCAGCGGCATACCAGGAGAAAGGTGGTCACCCATCTTTCCGCAGTACCCGCCCCGTGATGCTTAACTTCGGTGATCTAACGAGAACCGGTGTTTTCCATCACGGCCACGGCCGCTGGTAACTCAGAATTATTAATACAAAGTTGTGAATACAGAAACTGATGCAGTGTACCAGGTATATTACAACCTTTCAGTTAGATGCACAGGTAGTGTCTGTGAATACAGTGCTTAACAAGACATTCTACCTTTGTTTCTACAATTTCTCGCCATTTCAATAGCTTTAATTAAAGGAGTGGCGTAATACGTGGCGTGACTACCTTGTTTTAATTCCCTATAGTGCTAAAACTATAGTCACAGCGAACACACCCGTGGTTTTGATGTGTTGTTCATAATTCTAGAATATCTACACGCGTCCATAGCACACGCGGGTCTAATTGAATAGATTCTAAAATTGCAATCACTGAGAATCTACATATATATGAAACAAGTTGCCATTGCTGGTCGACGATTGAATACTCGGTGTGAATCGACCTTTATTCAGCTGGACGTCTGACAGGACGTTGCAATCAACGTCCGAGGAGGATCTGAAGAAACCGGAACAGGTTGGCATTTGAAGTGTGACGTTAAGCAATTACTTAGCCTGCTTCGAATTTCGAAAAACAAAGCCGGGGATAAGATGCGTTCCAATCGATTCAAGAATATCGACGATTCTTCGAATCTTTCTTTCGTCTCGATGTCGAGGAGACTTTATATTCCTCCGATACATTTTTACGCGGGAATAAAAATGTATGATCGATTGACGTGCTCCATTTTTAAAAACAGACTGCAGGTTTCCAAAAATTCTGCGCTGAACGACCACCAATTCGTGCAATTAAGGCAACACCGGTATATAAGTGGATATTTACTAGGTCAAAGAAAAAATCTCCCGCGTCGTTTTTTGTGGAGAGACTTTGAGTTCATGGCAAAGCTCTGTATCGCTATTTTAAAAATTATGTGGGCGGATATTGGTGGGGCCACTAGAAGGAACACTTTATTACAAGCAACGCGTGTACTGCTGTAATTAGTATGCCAACGTCATACAAAAAAGGTAGCTTTTTAACTGGAAAAATTAAAACTGGGCGACTGAGGTAAAAATTATGGTAATGATAGCCAGCGGGCACAATTTTAAAAATTTGGGAACGTATTCCAATTTCTAACCCGACTGCGTTTTCAAATAAAAGGATTAGAAGTGTACTCCATAAGAGTGTAATAAAAGAATCGTGACTTTGAAGGTTGAAAAAATGATCCCGAGGGAAATTCTGTTCGGATCATCGTATTTTTCCCTTCGAAATAGTGTAACCTGTTTCGAAAAGCACACGTACTTACCTACATATAGGAGAAAGCGAGTTATTGTACATATGCAGATGTCCCCATTTAAATTTCCCCACTCTTCCATATATTCCACCCACTCCCCGAAGGGATAAAACAATCCTAGTGTACAGTACTATCAGCATTGCCAGTGCCCAAGGGAAACATCGTAACACGTTTTCCTCTGCTTAAGAGAAGAATATCAACTAGCTTTCAGAAGCGAGTATGTTTCTACCTCGAGCTGTTGTTCGTGAAAGAATCGTTGCCACTTGTATGCAGATTGCAGAATCTCAACTGGCGACCTGGTGTATTCGTCACAGAATTTCGATGCTTGAAGGTTTATAGTCTCCGTCGTTAAAATGGACTTAAAGTTCTCAATTTCGATGGTATACTGTATAGTCGACGAAGGGAATGATGGAGCAGTCATTTGGGAAGACTGTAAAGGGGCACTTAAGCACATGTGGTACGTAAACGATACTCCTGGAGATTAACCCACCAAATGTCCTCCACTCTACTGATTACTTTCATAGTAATCTACTATTAGTGCTACTAGTAGTCCACTCTAAGGTACTTTTATTACTGATTACCAAAGTAGCTCGTTTCCAGCTGATTTTCAGAGGAAAAAAGATATTACCATTCGATTTCCCTTGTCAAGAGGTTTCCAATTTTTCAATAAAAATTTCTTTGTACACTTAATAGTGACCTTCTGTTGGATTCCGAGTCAGGGAGTCGAGTGCAACACTTTTATAAATTTAAGAAATACGGTTTCGGCGTTTGATAAAGATTTCACACGCAAGTTCTAGAATGGTCTGTTGTTAGAATTATAGTGGCTGACGAAAGAAAGTTTATATTTTTTAAAATTGCATAACTTTTTTAGAATTGGTCCAAACGACTTGAGTTTTTTTGGAGAAGCTAAATGTCGTGTTTCGTCGTTTTGAAAAAAATGCAATTGATCGGAACGGCGGAAAAAATTGTAGGTAAAAGTCGTTTTTTTAAACTTTTCTGTGCCTATAATGAAAATCCAAAAATCCCGTTTGTAGAGTCGTATAAGTTCATAAAAAACGGTCAACGTTGCTCTGAACTACAAACGCTTAAAGATCGCAGAATAAGGTTGAAAATCGAGAAACTTCCGTAAACTTTCTTTCGTCCGCCACTGTAGGTTTATACACAAGCTGTGAAAAGGAGGATAAGGGTGGAGGGAATAAAGTGCAGAAAGTGCAAGGATCGTCGATAGTGACCAAGCGTCGTTGTCGCTGTACAAAATATTTGTGAAAATGACTAGAAACGATGTGTTGGCATTTAATTCAGATATTATATGATGCATTTAGCTGACATCCGACACTTCCTGTCATCTTATTTCTGTTTCATTAGATAAATCCATATCTTATACAGAATCCATCAACTCATCACCATTTTCCAAGCTACCTCCGCTAGACACAAAAATAATGGCAGCTTTCGCGATAAAGATGGTAGGTATACATACCGTGCTACAATTGCAGTTTTGCCAACTCGAGCGCTGCCCAACATGACGAGGCGATAGCAATTCCGTGGCGGAGGCCTGCAGGCGTCCTCCTGCGAGGACGTGGATGCAGGACTCGGGCTGACTGGTATCGGGAGGATGCCATCCTCCGAGCCTGTGGGCCCCTCCACCTCGGGGCCCGCCTGTGCGCCCCTTCTGCCTCGATTGATCCTCTGCTCGGCCTCTTCCGTCGCACTTCCGCTTCTGCAGAGCCTCTGCACGCAGCACAGAAGTCGGCCGCACGCCTCCAGCTGTAACAGACGTTATGCTCCCTTAGCAACAGGTTCCAAATCCCTCTTAGTAGGTAATACCTAATAATCATTCTTACTAATTTCAAGTGAAATGCTTCCTGAGAGGTATTTATATCTATTAAATCTTCCTTATCCTAACGGGGACACTTTAAAATTGGTAAAATGAAAATTAATTGAATGTGACACTGCGTCACCCAGCACCGACTCGACTGGCTTAGCCGTTCTCATATAGTTCATTTGACCAATTTTAAAGTGTCCGCGTTTTTCAAAACGCGTCCGTAAAGAGAACAAATAGGACTATATTTTCATATTTTTCCAAATTCGTAAATAGTGCTCTGCTATTAAAAACTTGTATTTGTTTACCATAATTGCAAAATAAATGGTCAAAAATTTGTTTTTTTAGAGTGAAGTAATTTTTATTAGGTACTCTTATATCTCCACTGTGAGCACCTAAATAGTCATTTTTATCAGTTTGTTAGTTCAACAGTTACAATTGTTTGAAAAAAAGTAAACACTATATTTTAAAGAGCTGTAAGATCCACAATTTTTGAAATTTTGAAAAATCCTTCGAGATATGTTTATATATCCCTAATGATTACAACATATCCAAGTTGCACAAAAATCTGAAATGTTACTCTGAAAATTGTCCGCCTTTGCGTGGAATGACCCTAAGTAGTTTAGGTCAATACTTTAGAGACCGAGTTCTGAAGGAGTGAAGAAGCTTTCTCAAGGGGTCGTTGTGGTTTAGAAATAAGAATTGGAGGAGCAGAGTATTTTGTGCGCGGAGTTTAGAAGATTCACAGAGCTGTTGAAGTGTTTAGACTCTAAACTTTAGAGAAAGTAATGAATGAGGAAAAGTTCTGTTGGAAGTTTGTCGATGCTTGATAATTGGTAACATTAAAACGAATCAGTCTACGTGTAACGTTCCTATGTTAAGAGAATTTTTAGAGAGTCCCTCCTCCACGAAACTGACGATATACATTCCAACAGTTTTTCAGAATTGAAGCAAACTCCCAGATCCCGAGCGTATCGCCATGGAACCTCGAATCGGTATTTACTCCTCGAGCAACAGTGTTTTCAAATCGTTCGGGGTTTATTTACGGTTCGCGACAGGATTTCGAAGTTGCCTGTGATCCCCGATTTAATCTTTGCCTCGTGCACGCTCGCCAAACAATCGGGGAACGCCGGCAACTAAAAAACATCGCGACAAAGTGTTTCACTATCAAAGAAGAGCTGCATTTATTTCAGTCGAAATAACTGAACCTGCCAGTCGAGCAGCGGAATGCTCAAGTAAATCGAATACTTGGCGAGTGGCGTGGAAAGGAGAGCAGCAGAATTACTTCACGCCGGATTAATTATTAACTCGTCCAGAATGAATATTAAACAAAGCAGAGTTTCGTTTGTTTACGCCTGGATTCGTTGAAATCCTACTTAACCGAAGCGCGATTCCACGGGAGGAGAGTATGTACCGTTCAAAGTGCAATAAGCCTCTTACATACTCTCGTTCGCAAATAATTACTTGAAGCTCATTAACGGTAAAACGGATATAATTGCGTGCCGAGTAAATATTCCACCCTTGTCCCGATGGTCTCGTAACTTTTTTGTTTGGAAGCCATCACTTCTTGCCTATCAGAGTTGGGCATTATACGAATAATTTTTTATTCGTACATCTTATTCGAAATTACTCGAATAAACTTAATTTTATTCGTATTTAAAATTTTATTCGTATAAAGCCCAACTTTGTTACCTATGAACAGAATCCTCACTTGTGTCAAAAGGATGCGTTGTCTTCACTGGTGTTATCACAAAAATAGTTAAAAACCCACGATTGTTTCCTCCTCGACTAATTTGTAGTTTATCGGCTGATCACCGTAGGAGAATTATAACAATATTAAAAATAAGTAGAGAAAAGTGACCAAAGTCAGACACTTTTGACACCTCTTCGTAAATTCGAAATAGCTTTTCACTGTAATTTTTTATATGAATTCTGTCGAGGCAGGTTTTTAGATAACTAATCAGAGAATCTTTTGCCGTTGATATATAAATTTTGGAACTGATATATAAATTTTTGATATATAAAAAGGAACTGGGTGTGCGACATTGGCCACTTTCCTCTACATCTGTATTCGCCAGATGCAAAATTTCTAGAACTAGTATATAAATAAATCCCCGAAGAACCCTTAGATTCTGATTTTCGAAGGTACTGCATCATAATTCTATTCTCCTCCTCCAAAGAATAAAGCGTATTTCGTATTTAAAATAAAGATTCTTAGTGAAAACGCGAGTGCTTTCCTACCGCGTAACAACGCCTCGGACAATAAAGCCGGTTGAAAAAACTATTTACCAAACGAATATCCCTTAGAGTTATAACATTCCACGGACTTATCCCGACACACCGCGGATAAACAGCTCGTGGACGAGAAATATCGCGGAAACGGTTTGCCAACCCGAAAATAAAGTAAAATACGACACTCTTCTACGCGCGCGCTCCGTTTAATCCAGTCTTCGCGTACTTGGAACCTCGCTTTCTGTTCATCGAGCTGCCCGCACTTTTTATTGCAAATTTTCGAAGCGGTACATTTAATTCTGCCGAATATTTGTGGTTCGTTAAGGCAATTGCAGGGAACAATATACGGGAACAATACGCGGTTTTATACGCATTTTTTATTGTCTCTTCTGCGGCTTTAATAACGAAACGTGCTCATGTGGTGGAAGAGTTTCTTTCTACAGGATGCTTTTGTACAATTAAACTTCGGTCGATTGTGTTTTCCCCGCACGTTCAGAGTAAAAATCAGCGCGATTGTTTGCCCCGTGTTTGCGGGTGTCCTGATTTCTAGGAACAACCATTTTGAGTTCGAATATTAATGCACGCCGGTGACACGATTTCTTTCTGGCGAACGTGATCTCCAGCTGTCTGCCGGATATCCGCGCCGTGGGAATAAATTCACGGCGCTGCGTTCTCGGCGGACTCGACGCGGAGCGATTCTTATGCGTTGTTCGCACGCGAGACAGCGTGCGTGGCAGAAATCGTATACCTATACTACTGGCAACCGAGAGGAATTCAATGATATTCGATTCTCCGGGGCCAGGTTCTTCTAAAAGGTTTCTAGTAAGGTATAGGCTGTGAATGTGGTTTGAGTTGAACGAGGGACTTTCAACTTTAATTTTATCAATAGCAATAAATTGTTAAATGAGGGAAACGAGCGTAGATATTAATTAATAGGATTGCAGGTGGTGTGTCGATTTGTTTGATTCAGTCGTTCTTATCTCGAAGTATTATTGTGTTTTATTTAAGTTTGTTTCATTTTATTCTAATCTAGACTTAATACATATATACCCCAGATTTACAGTATTTACTGGAAATATTTATTGCATCACTTTGAAATTTAGATTGTACGTACACTAGCGGACAAAAAGTTATCATTTTTTTGGTTTGTTCTATTCTTTTTATTTTTTAGTATACATTTGGGACTGTGATATGTTTAATATGCATATTCTGATGGAGAATTTAAAGCTGTATAAAACCCAGTTAAAGTGCATAGAGAATTTAAAGCTGTATAAAACCCAGTTAAACTTTCGAAAAAGTGGTAACTTTTTTCTCCACTACTGTACAATTGTCGAAATAATGTGATATTTTGGTAAAGATGAGCAACACAGTCCTGCAATAAATAAATTTCGCAATAATATTTTTCTAGTACTAATAATAAGAGATAAATTATAATGTGTTTATTCCAGTAATACAATAAGTATTTGGAGTAGTGAAGGCCTCTACAGAATATTTTTAGGAAATATAAGTGATCTTGAGAAAAGTAACCATTTTTCTATCCCCCAAGAATTATATGTTCTTTCATAAATTTTTGTCAATAGTTTCTTATGCACATAAAAGAGTTCAATAGATCGTTTTACTTTCTCTTTACTTTTCGGAAAATATACAAAAAATATGTATCACCATGCCTTTGAGTCAGCAACGTAACATGGCCAACAGACCATGAATCCGGAACAAAGTTTGATCTCGGCGTTGCGTATTTAAAAGCCAATGCTTATTTCATTCATTAATTAGAGATTTCTCTAGTGGATGAACTTTTTGCCTATAACTGTCCGACCCCGTTTTCGGTTCTCGTTAGCGAAGCCAGGCATGATTGTCAAGCCGACTAATTAATTGATAAAACTCTATGCCCGCCTGCAAATTAAAGCGCGGAAGATACGTTCGTTAAATTTTGATTGGACATTTTACAATAAACGATCGATCACGTGGTAATGCGACCTGATCGGGCGAAAGTCGTCGCGCCCGAAGGAACGTTTTATATATCACAAAATTCACTTCGTTTCGCCCGGATTGGTTAAAACGATCCACCAGAAATATTTTAATTTAAAAAATTTTGATTTAAATAACGTAGAAACGAAGTGACAATCAAAATTGCAGCCTGCACGGGCGAATGAAAATTAGTTTGGAAAAAATTTCTTCGCAATTGGCCAGGGATATCGCTCGTATTCAATTTCGAGCCATTTTGTGCGTTTCGTTCGATTTCATTTAAAAATTAAAATTAAAATACTACGAATCGAGTTTGCTCGCTGCTCATCTCGGTTCCCCCTCGTAATCCGTCTCGACGTGTTCTATTATTAATCTGCATGACACAATTAACGTGTACTGGCCGACACGTCGAAATAATTCCGTTTTATTCGTAGCTCGCTAATCTGGAGGCGAATTTATCCACACACCAGCCAAACATCGCCTCCGTCAATTTCAATAATTACCCGATTCGGGGCGTCCTGATGCAAACCCATTCAAACAATGCTTACCGCGGATGCCCGAATTCGGTCTTTTATTCGTGGCCGTTATTTTGGATGTATAAACCTGTTCAGTTAAACACGAAACTGTTTATGAATTTCGTGTTGCAGGAACAATTTCCACGTGTGACAGTAATTTTAGTCGTAAAAGCCAATCCCTCTAAATTGAAATAAAAAAAGAGATTGAAATAAACATCGTGCGATTGGTAATTTTGAAGATATAATTTGATTGATAAAATCCGTTTTTTTGCGTATGATTAAAAATTAAAAACTTTGACGGGTTGTATTTTATAAACAAATTTGAAACCAGCGAAATGATGACTTAAACCCCCCCTAATTATACATGAAGTATGTCATACTTCAATTTCATGACAATCCCTCGCATTAGTTTCAAAATATGGAGATTTAGTTAATCTTCTATTTTGTATTACTATCTTTTGTATTACTTCTTCTCCTATTAGCCATTATTCTATTACCTTTTATGTCCAACAGTGGAAAGGCAAAAGAATCACAAGAGCGTCGTTAAAAATGTAACAGTGTCGTAATATCACACAACGACGTCGTCAGAAACAATAAATGAAAAGTGAAACGAATACGCTATCGTTTAAAACGAAACAGCCAATTCTCCTTCAAACTTCGTCCCTTCTCTTTACAGCGACCTTTCTAATGCCTTCTGTAACGCGGCAACACAATTCTCATGCCCTCCAAACGTGGAATCTTTTTTAAAAGAGGTTTACCACGCGGGAAACCTAAACCTCGCTTCATCGTAGGAAAAAACGATAGGTCTTTGCACTTAAAAAAAATGAACGCGAAAGTGAAATGGCACGGGGACGTTATTAATCATCGGTTTAAAGGCACCAGGGACGTCCTAGCGATCTTTTAAAGCTGAAACGTTTGAGGGAGGCTGCTTTTAGGCTCAGCTTTCAACCCATCGCTTCCCATGTTATACCCAGCGACCATGTGAAATATGTGATGAGCCTTCGTCGTTTTTCCAGGCACCACGTCGCGGCACGAAACGTACATATATCAATTTCGTAAGCTGTCCTACTTCGTGTCACGCGTGTTGCTGATCAGGTTAAAGTTGAGAGGCTTCTTGCCCTTTGGAAAAGATGTTTAAACAATGCCGAGTACATGGAACCTCATATTTGAAAGTAATAATTCATTCTTCAATTTGACTGAAGAAAATCCTCGATTAGGAAATATGTAAATGAAACTGTACAGATTGCTCCAGAAATAGAGGTCCTTTCTTGGAAACTAAACTTGTCTGAAAATGAATCTTCCTGTTAGGCGGAGGCTGAAAAGGATCGAGTCGACGTGCGTTAGTGTTGTAGAATTCATAATTTCCCGCTTTGTATGTAATTAACTTAGGCACAAGCCAACGAGGACGTTGCCACACATTCTCTCTAGAAAATAAAAATGTCCTCCCTTTTTCTTTGTACTTTGGTATAGCAACACGTGTCTCCCATTTGGTTTTTTTTCTCTAACAGCGTTTTACACAGTAACAAGTTTTCATAAGGTAACAATTAAGGGTGGACCAACATCGAGGTACCCCAACCATTATTGCACAACCCTTGCATCAATCATCAGGGTTTGCAACATCGAGTAGAACCAGCATTGCCCAACTTCAGTGACACGCATTGGAGATCGACCAACATCCACACATTGCAACCACCATTGCGCAACGACGTTAGTCAAACAAGGGACCATTTTTCACCCTCTTACACAGGATAGAGCCGTTCCAATTTGTTTATCCTGCCTGTATTGCCGAGTTATCGAACTTGCCATCTAAAAAGCATTCTGCGGCCAATCGAAACGGCGTCCTCGTTATCAATTCGCCGAGCAAGCTGGAAAAGTACGCAAATTCGTCCCAGTTCTCGTGACGAGCACGATAAACTTGCTCCGCCGAGTATGTAACATGCAAATAAAAACGGACTGTGCCGCGGCTGTGATTTCTTAATCGCCTGCGACTCCATTAATTAATGGCGGGACAGCCGGGTCGCGGGGCAAATGGACGGAGGGGTGAACGAAGAAACTTGATTAAGTCGATTGGCGCGAGGTCCAATTAGGCCGCGCAAGAAATCCACTCGAACAAAGTGCAAAACTGAAAACGC
This sequence comes from Andrena chrysosceles, assembly GCA_963855975.1. Classification (NCBI taxonomy): domain Eukaryota; kingdom Metazoa; phylum Arthropoda; class Insecta; order Hymenoptera; family Andrenidae; genus Andrena; species Andrena chrysosceles. The sequence goes on along the minus strand of OY979767.1, from coordinate 8,517,347 downwards.
TGCGAGAAAGAGTCCCTCGCTAGGGTTTTCCGAACGGTCAAGGCCATTTTGTCACCGACACCCTCGTGGAAGGGATGCTTTGGGCGCGACGACGTCCATCGATTCAAACCAGACGTTTCTGCCGCGGAGTGGAACCAACTGCTGCTATAAATAATTCAAATCATGCGTGATCCAACATCGCCCCCGTTATCACGGAAAAATTGCAAAGGCCGGTCGATAAGAGTCGGCGTTGTTTTCGCGGAACTTGGCCACCGTTTCCATAGTTTGGATCTTGAAAATGGGGCATGCCTATGGAACGAAGTGGAATCTTTGAAAATGGAGTTTAATTTAGAAACGGTTTGCTTTGGTTGCTTTTCAACGTTGGTCTATCGTGTGCAAAGTCGTTAGGTTTTGATTGGCGATGGTTGCTGGTAGCAGACAAGTTTGCGGAGGATAATTTGCATGCAATGAGGGTGGTCGACGACAAATTACTCGATATCGATCCACCGCGTGAATTTTCCACGATGAGTATCAAATTTCGTACCCCGATCATGGCACGGTTACGGTTCTATTGAGTCGAAAGTTCACTTCAGGGTCAGGTATTCGCGGAGGTGACCTACTTATGCTCGCGGGCAAATAATAGAACTGTCACAAATTCTCTGCGTTTCCTTTCGCTGCAAACTTAAACGCATCGAGTACACTGTGGAAACGCGGTGGCTTTCCAGTGGACCTCAAACTTATGCCCTCGTTGTAGGTGGAATACAAAAGCATAACTGAATTGATTTAGCATCATTTCCCAGTATTATTTCCTTATTCAATTCTCTCGACGTTTCTATCACGACGACCATAAAAGTAACAAAAGAAAGGTTGTTGAAGATCGAGTAATGGTATTATCTAAATAAAAAGAAGTACTCAAAACCCATTGCTTTATACGCAATATCCTGCGAAGTACAAGCAAAAAAAGGGACAAGCTCCTTTGGCAACAGTTTCTGCATTTGCTTTGCTAACGCGTAAACAGCGAAACTAGGTGTTACTTTCTCCGAGCTGAAAACTGTATCCAGAGAGGCTGGCGAGAAGCAAAAACAGTCTGCTGGAATATTTTATAAACTTAAAGCAGCTCCCCTGGAAGCTTCTGTTGGCTGGCTTGCAGCTGCGGTGAAGTGCAGGCTCGATTCTCTATTTTCTTGAGAGAGGCACAATCTGGGTAAGAAATTTTCTGATCTTAAAAGTAAAAAATTAAGCTTGACGATGTTAGGCGTGGAAGGAGAATTAACATCATTGAAAGCTCCATTAAGCTGCTCCCGGTGCTTGTGTTTTTACTCACCCTCGGCTGTAAACGCGGGTTAAGTCGGGCATGTTAGCGCACGAGGCACTTTTGCGCTCTAAATATTTAACAGCCGGGCGAATCTTGAATGCACTGGCGTCGAATATACGCCAGATGCGCGCGGATTTATTACCATTACGAACGCAATCGGCGGTTATTGCGATTCCCGAGCGATCGCGGTTTGCCCGAGTAATTTCGTTCCTACGCCGAGGAATTTTATGGTGAACGTACAGCCGTAGAATTTACGGCGTACGCGTTGGAGAATTATTTAGAAACAGGGTACCACCCTTCGCCTTGTATCATGCAGTTTCCTCGTGCTCTCGATGATTAATGGATCCCACGCCTTGCGACGACGTTCGGGGTGAAGTACCCTGCCCACAGTCACTGCGAGACATGTTAATTAATTTCAGTGGACAGCTATGAGCTGCTTTTTGTTATAAAAGTTTCATGAGTTTCTTACTCCCTTCCAGGAAGGAAGAGCTCTGGGTAATTTGAGCGAAGCGTTGCAAGCTGCTTTCAGCGAGAGTATTCAAGCTGTGACAAATTGTTTCCGTGTATTCGAAGGGTCACTCGAGGTCTTCACGTAGCTCCCGGAAAGGTGTCGGAGCAACGTGTCCATTTCAAATGCGAGAGTGTAGAATAAGCGAGGTGGGAGCTAGACTCGACGCCATTGCTATACGACGACTGTATGAAGGTTAAAAGGGTCGGGCGTGAAATAGTAGAAAATAAACTCGATACGTCTCTGTCCTGTGAATCGTATTTCATTAAACGTTCAGGATCTCCCCTATTCACTTTCAGTATATAACATGTGTCTCGGAAATAGTCCTCCAGTGATCCCGAAACCATTACACGGGTGAAAAAATAGCCGCCATCTTTAACAGCGTCGGTAAGAAAGGCCCCTAACACTTTCCCCAGCCCATTCTTTATACCTCCTTTGGAAAGGCTCCGCTAGTAGTTCCCTTGTTAAAGTCCCGGCAAAGTTTAATCCGACAAAAGAACCTCTGCGCCAATTTTCCAGCCTGCCGGGCTGTTCCAAAATTAATGGGACACTCGTAACCGAGTAACTGAAGAACTCCCCGATATCCCGGCAATCTATGCAATAAAAGATAACAATGTTTTCGTGGAAATAGGAGCGGCTGTTCTCGGGAAGGGGTGGCTCGATTTCAGCGCGGAAACTGCGCCGGACGATCAACTTTTTCCCCGAAATTTAATCTCGAAGGATCGTCAGCCGGCGAGACGCGAGGCTTGTCGCCGAGGCAGACGAAGAGAATAGCCCCGGAACAGACGTTTTCTAAGGGGATACGTTTGCTTAAAGAGGAGGGAATGAAAGTTTACAGGGGCAGCCCTTGCACCAGGGGTTCCTAAATAAATTTGTTTTTATCCCCTGCCAAGTCTTCAGGATTGCCCCGAGCCTTTCCCCACCCGCCTATCACTTCTTCCTTTCTAGCTGTCCGCTCGCGTCTCGTTGCTCCCTTCGAGGACCCTTAACACGACTGTCGCGACTGTTTCGCCTCTGGGTGGCCCAGATCGTCGTCAAATGGAAAAATCACCGAGACCTGTATTCTAGCGACGGGTAATGATTTAATAATACTTTCCTTTCACGTCTAAAAGAGGTGCCAGAGTCTTCATTCTAGCCTACAGAGTCGCAAATCCTACGACAGATCCTCATAAATCAGTCAAAGATACCTACCTGGATTTCGATACAAGGGGTCGCAGAGAGATTGACAGAGGACCGTCTTCTCCATTTCCGAAATTGGGGTGAAAATGTGTTCCCCAAGGGATTCCAGGGGAACAACAACCTAGGGGTCGTCCTTAAATTACGTAAGGCTTTTTGGTGGGGGAGGGGGTCGCGAATTTCTTACGTTTTCTTACAGGGGAGAGAGGAGGGTCAGGTAGCGGCTTACGTAATATTTTTTAACCTAATTTTCAATAGATAAAAATTCTATCATTAATGCTCCAGACACGTAATTTTAGTTTAAACTTTAAATGATCCGAAACCGTATTAAATGAATTATACAAACCTTTAAAATCATTTTAATAACAGAAAAAATACAATATAAGGGAGGGGTGGAATATAAAATGGAGGGAGAGGGGTAAGAAATCACCAAAATTACTCTTATGTAATTTAAGAACGGCCCTCGAGTAATCCAATGAAAACTGAAGCTTCCCAGCAGAACGTTTCACAAATTTGGTAACAGACTAAAAAGGAGCAGCACAAATCGACGTTGCAGTTACGATATACCCAGAGAGCACCTTAATAGCGAATATGTGATCAATAATAACGCTAATGGCACAAAGCCACCATAACAGTCAGCACGCTTTAATTACCTTTCACTGATATCTACGTGTTACACAGATTCTGGCATCGCTATCACCCCCGCTGGGATTATCAATAATTAAACGCATTCAACTATCGCCGCTCTATTGTCCACTCGTAATTGGTCGCAGCGCGCACGAAGTTTCTCATTTTTGCGAATCTGACGTAATGCGCGGATCTCGTGTCCTCTGGAGGCGCTTCGTTCCGAAAATTCCAGCGATCCTCGTTATAGCAGCACATGGTTTACTTTCCACGGGAAACGTGGTGCAGAAGCAGCAGCGCAGCTTGCACTGTTTTCCGAGCTTCTACTTTTATTTCGCCTCCTTTAGCGACGGACCCGGCAAATAAGAGCGGAACGAACTCCCACCCCGTTCTTTTTTTTGCCATTGTCAGGGTGGTCTCATTTTATTTAGACGGCGACTTTTCTGTTCGTACACACTGGCTGTACCAAATATTATCGCTCAAAACATCCGTGTTGTTTTTTACGATAGAAAAGAATCGAGGAGGTGAATGTTGTGACTGAAGGATGATTGTTTTGGGGGATATATTTTTTTAAATTTCGTTGGTTGTTTTTGCTTATTAAGTGAAGCTGTGTGGAGTGTTGGAGTGTAGGGGATGATGGAGGGTTAAGAGTGGTGTGATTTAATTAAAAGATTGTCAGTGTGTAGAATTTTAATATAAATTTCCGTGTTTCGGCTTGCGTAGAATAATGTGTTTGGGAGACTTCGCAATTTTATTTGACGAAATATAGCTCTTCGAACTGTTTGTTTCCTCATAGATTCGGCAGTGAAAAGCAATGAAATTTTTAGTTGATGCTCCAGTCTGCACACAAAGAGACAAAGGGACCACTTCTAAACAGCGAAATTCAATAGAATTCCCACCACACGGTCCAATGTCGATCGACGAATTCGTTTCTCTGGATATCTACTGGTAGTCATGAGCATTTGGTTCTCTGTCAGGTATATCGAAGACCCATTTCGAAACTTATTCGAGGTTAAAAATATTTGAAAATGTTAATATCGAGAAACTTCAATACAATTTCAAGATATCCAAGTTATTCAAAATTTGTCAAAATTTTGAAGGCTTGCTAATTTCAAAATGGGCTCCATACAATTTAAAATTTTCAAAGTGATTGAAAGAGATTTCAAACGACCACACTGTTAATTCAATTCGTCGTACTTCGAATTGGATTAAAGGGAATCCCTTAAGTCCTCTTTAACTACTTCATTTTAAATCGCTGAAGAATTTCACCAGAATTTGATCCGACTTTCTATCTCTCCAAAAATTTAATACACACTGGATTGCGTTATGGATAAGAGTCCATGAATGTTACCCAGTTTACGCGAGATAAAGTGTTCAGTATTTACCATCAAACGCTCTCGCCACCGCCGGCGGGTCAGCTGTTTTCGATGCACGTTTTCGCACGTCGACGGAATGCAAATTGGACGCGTGCATTTTTCCCATTTTCCGCGCCCGTGTCCAGCCTTCATTTTGCATACCGCGCGCGCCGATTAACGCGCGAAAAAACACAGGCCACGGGTTGTTAAAGTCTCGACAACAGTTTCTTGTAATCGCGCCACATTCCAGAGAGTTATTACTCGCTCACGTTGCACGAACCTCTATGATATCGCCCTCGAAACGAGGACGAGGGTGGACTGTTTGGAAAGCTGGTGATCACCGAGGACGTGTTTTGCTTCCGAGTTTCAGCGGGGCCACCGATATGGTTGGCTGCGCTTACGAGGTAAGAAGAATGTAAACGTCATAAGGAGCTTGTACTTGAATTCACGTTCCTACCATGGAGAGAGATGGATCTCAAGTAAATAGTGAGTAAAATAAAGGTAGGTACACTGAACGATACTTCTTGACTTGGTCCAATGTTTGTACACATAAATAAAGAAATCAGACGGGGTGTGATTTAACCCTTCGTGGTCCCACGGGGTGTGTCGCACTACAGGATATATATTTGCCAATATTTCTATCAATTTTGGGATCATAATAATACAATTTAAAAATTTGGTGAATTTCGTAAACAAATATCACTAGTTTACAAAATTAAATAAATTTCATGTACATTTGATGAGAGGTGACTTTTCTTATGGATTTTCTCCCGCTGAATTCGAAAATCAAAGTTAATATTTTTTTTACGGAACAGTTTTTAAGATATTGTGATTTTTTCAATTTTTATACATCTTTTCACTTTAAAAACCATATCTGGAGCTAGATGTGCCCGATTTGGTCGTTCTTGGTACCAAATGAAAGACATTGAAATGATGAACAAATATGTATAATGTGATCTTTAATTGGTTAAGCGGTTCAAAAGATATTGATGAAAATAGTCCATATTTTAAAAAAAATTAAAGTTTTGAGCTTATTCTGTGGCAATAAGTTATAAACTATCGACCGTATTCTTTAAATATAAATGCTATCGGCGCACAGGTTCGGTCCACAAACAACTATCTTAATTAATCAATAACACATTTGCTTTAATTAACTGAAAATTTTCCAACGTTTCGGTCTGACTTTAGACCCTTATCAAGGAAAGTGATAAAATTTCAGAAAAATAACGCGAGTGAAATTTATCCGGTCGGAACGTTAAAACACGTCCGATACCGAGAGCCGGTGGAATAGTGACTGAAGTAAACATAGGACAAAGCCAACGATCATCTCGAAGGTGAACACAGCCGTTTAGACGCAGAGACCGTTAAATATTTTGAAAACATCGATTCTCAAACCCTCAAGTCACATAATAAAATCAATATTAATAAAGGAATAATTGGAGCAATACATCATAGGACATTACTTATTCAGTAATGTTGCGTAATATTCTTGTATTTTAGGCGTTTCATACCTAAGATTTACGCTGGGTTGTTTAATCATATGTAATGTCTCCAAAAGAATCCTCCGGTTCAAATTAGTCTCTCTGTCGACAACTTTAACGTTATCGAAGTCAAATCTGTGATCAAACTCCAGCGAATGCTTGGTCAAAGCAGTGTGTTGAAGGGGAGATGAAAAAATATTTCTTTTGTGTTCACAAACGCGTCTTTCCAAAAGTCTCGAAGTTTGTCCTATATAAACCTGGTTACATCCCATGCAATGGATAGAATATACAATGTTGGAGTTTTTAACTAAAGGTATTTTATCCTTGATTGAAGGGAATAATTGCTTAGTGTAAAACGGTAATTTAAAAATCGTGTGTATTCCAGCTTTCCTGAAAATTCTTCTGATATCATTTGATATGTTGTTACAAAAAGGTAACACTGTTGTGTTCCTCCAGCTAATTGGCCCTAATAATAGATTTCTCTCCTCCTTTCTTTTCGCAATTAATTGCGAAATTAATTGCAATTAATTGTTTTATTCAAAACGAAATGTCAGTTTTCGCTGTAGCAGTGGCATCAATGTGAGGACGAAAAAAACCGTTGCCGGCATGGCCACTTGTCAAAATGTGGGATTTGGATTTATTCACTCAATCGCTAATAACTTTGTCATTTTTCGGTCGATTTACTTCTGGTTGGTGTTATTTTTTGCGTAAAAGTATTAGGTTTACGTATATGAAGAGAAACCGGACGTATTTTATCGGTTTCTATTTTTCCGTGGCCACAGAATAAGCTCAAAACTTTAATTTTTTTAAAATATGGACTATTTTCATCAATATCTTTTGAACCGCTTAACCAATTAAAGATCACATTATACATATTTGTTCATCATTTCAATGTCTTTCATTTTGGACCAAGAACGACCAAATCGGGCATATCTAGCTCCAGATTCGGTTTTTAAAGTGAAAAGATGTATAAAAATTGAAAAAATCACAATATCTTAAAAACTGTTCCGTAAAAAAAATTTTAACCTTGATTTTCGAATTCAGCGGGAGAAAATCCATAAGAAAAGTCACCTCTCATCAAATGTACATTTTCAGTGTAAACTAGTGTATCCACAAATATTTTCTCAAATTTCACATATCAATATATAAATTGTCAACATATCAAATTTCAACATATCGACATATCAAATTTTAGTAACTCAAAAAGCGTGCAGTGAAGCCCATGTAATCAATTTGTGATTATAAAAAGGTGTGACTATGAAAGATTAATTCTGTAGTTCCACTACAGTTATCCAATACCCACGTTCCTTATCCCCCAAAGATTGAGACAAATCTAAAATATTTATACACCGTCACAATCTTTATTGACACATTTCCAGGTATCTCAATTTTTATGTAGGTAATGTAATAACTTCGAACCACACAGATACAACTGTTGGCTTTCTAAGAAAAACTGAAAACTTCCTAATAAAGTCTTAGTATTGAAAGAAGAGACAGATTATTCCTTCATCCCCGACCACAGTTCCATCCCAAAGTTTTATTGAATCGCCCTCGAATCAGCCTTGCCACTCGCATTAGAGGGAGCAGCGTTCTTCTTCCCATTTCCCCGCGTTTTTCCAACGAAAGGAGCAATCAGGGAGACCGTCAATCACGTCGCGGCTGTTAAGTCCTCCTCGAGGAATCCGCTAGGGATCCTCGCGGATCCATGGCCCCGCGAACATCCCTCGGCCAGGATGTCAGCAAGATAAGAGGTAACGAGCGGTAGCTGTACGAGCATTTGCCATTTGCATAGCCGCCACTCCGTCTACGGAACTCCCACTATGTTGCTGGCAAAGGCGGGCCATTACCATTTGTAGCGCCTATTCATGGCTAAACCGTAGGCACGTCCCTTGGGACGCGTGTTTACACACCCTCCGCCTTAATAATCTAGCCTTAGCTGTATTGACTCGTCTAGAACCGGTATGAAAATATTTTCAGTTCACCCTAGCTTCCTAATATCTATCAAAGGACATTTGTTACGCCAGAGTGAACCAGGTGCACCAAGATACCTGCTTCGATGCGTATTTGTTAAGTGCAGTGTTTGATCGAGGGTGATTTTATTGCCAGATGGATATTTTCAGTTGGATGTTCAAAGGAGGTGAAGTGAAAATCTCCTCGGCAGAATCCTCTCTGTTATCCGTTCATTCGGGCGTGATTGTTCAATGGGGATGGAATCGGTTTCGTCAACGACTCGGAGAACAGTGGCGCCACCCCCTTTGACGAAGATTCGTGCAGCGCTCACCCGATTATTGACAATTCGAGCGAGTATGAGTTTAATTAATTCCGATCGATGACACTTTTATCTGTGGCAAAGGAGTTTTCAGGATTTTTGTACTGGGCAGGAATACGTCGTAGATGGAATTGGGAATACAACAGGGGATGTTAAAGAATTATTTTATAGTCATCGAGCTATTTTCGATATTGGAGTATAATTTATAAGTTGTATGGTGTCTAGATTCGAAAATGAGGTTCTTCTTTGGTATTATCGAATTTTCAAAGTATCGACGGGGGTGTTTTTAATGGATGCTCCAAGTTTTGGAGAAGAATGCAATTTTCAATGAGGAATCCGTTAAAAATTTCAAGAATTCTGAAGATCTGGAAGCTTGTTACAAGTGTAGCTAGCAGCATGGAGGTTTGAAACGATATAAGGAAATAATTTGCTGCGGCGCGGTTTTGTTGGCGCGGTAATATAAAGCTGGCAAAGCATGTCCACTTGAAACTGTTCAGCGCCCTGTGAAATTGGCTTCGCAACTTTCGCAGGTGAGCTACAACTTTGTTAACCCGCAGAAGTTTTCTCCCATTACTTGGACGCAACTTGCTGCTTCAACGTCGCCCCCTACCACCGCAGATTGTCAGCTTCGCTGTTCACGGGGGTTGAATGCTGTCTTTGACTTTCTTTATCGCCTTCAATGCTACGTGATCTAATAGTTCGACAGTGCAGCTCTACTAGGCTTCACCAATACAGCAATTCGTGATCTTTCGATCTTCATCTGTCGAAGGCTTGGAAATTTTATTTTGAAAGGCTACGAGGTTGAACTGTCAGTCAGGGATCGAAACAATTCTGGAACTCGTATTTTTAAAAAAATTCTGTTAGAATTTATATGTTTCGTTTAAGAAAATATTTGTTCCTGTGAAATTTTTATTGAATGAAATGTTACTCTTGGTAACTTATTTAGAAAACGTTCTCATGGAACAAATATTTTAGAACCTACATAATAAAAGTTCTATGGAAAATGTTATATTAGAACATTTATTAAAAAAGGTTTCATAAGATAAAGAAAAGTACTAAACTATTAGGTACTAGGTTTATTTAACAATATAATATCATATTCTTTGTGTTTATTTAATAAAAGGTTTGAAAATCATAAAATACGTAATTAATAGTTTTATAAGAAGTATTGAACAGAAAAGAAAACTTGTCAAGAATAATGCCTAAATAAAATTTTTGTATAGCTTACTTGCACCAAAATACACAAAAATTCTAGAATATCTGCGTAGAAATTATCTACGTAGGCAAATATTACAAATAAATAACACATGCAGAATATCAATTTAACCGTAAAAATGATTTATTACTGTTGTAGTACTATTCGTCGAATAGTATTCAGTATTTGTTTCAAAGATTGAGAACTTTTTTAATATTGATGGACAAAATATTTGTTCCTTTTATAGAGAAATTTATATTTTTATATTTAATAAGTTCCATTCCAACCAGAACTTTTATTTACAAGAACTTTTACATTATCAGTTCTCATGGGAACTTATAATGTGGGAACATTTTTAAAGAAGTTCCACGGTCCATGTTTCAAATAGAACCTATTGAAAAGTTCCAGAACTCTTCCGAACCCTGCATTGAGTTCGTTGAAAAGCGCAATACTGGGGATACCAGAGGCTTGGGTTAGAGCCACAGTTTTCTTCAATTTTTCAGATATATTCAAGAACAAAAGGTTAAAAATATGATATTCTATGTTGTGGGATATTTACTGCAATTTAAATGCTCAAAGACAGTGGTGGAAAAAAGGTATTAAAGAATCGTTATGATTTTATGGTAGAAATGTTACAGATTTAGAAATCGTCGAAGGGATATTCATAATTTGGTGAATAGGTTATTTATTTATTGCCTCGTTATTCTTAAATTTTTCATGCATGTGGCACGAAAAACTTTTGACATATGTACTCAAGAATGAAGCATAAAAAAATAACGAGATTACATTAAAGTAGCAAGGACCATTTATTTTCTATTAAGCTGGATATTTTCAATAAATAATGGTAACTGTTATTCATACCGAAACGGAAATTTCATGTATCAACCGAAACTCAGAATTAGCCGCAATTCAGCTGTAAATCAGGTTTAAACCAAGATTACGCGCATTCAGCAGAGACTTTTCGCTGGAGTTCAATGAATTTTATAGCAAACACGATCACCAGAAATACCATTATACGGAAAGCTTACTGATACTTGCCCCAACGAATGGGTCAATATACATAATACTGCTCAACGACACTGCGCCATTAGCTCCGCAAATTTCCAATCAAAGTAAATCCCAAAATGGAAGGAGTAAACAGAGCGACGGTTTATCATAATATTTCGGTGGCCATTTAAAACTGAAGGTAACGCAATTTGCCTACGCTTTACCACCGCATTAACGTCAATCCAATTATGCCACCTGACTCTACAGGGTGTCTCAGATTTACTGATACAAACTCTAAAAAAGAAACGTCACCATTCTAAAAAAAACACAAATCTACAACCAAATCATTCCTGAAATATTCATTTCAACAAATCACAAATCAATAATCTTTTGTATCTACGATTACTGGTTCCATAAAATAATCAAGACTTTTAAAATTCAGTCTATCAACTACTAAATTAATTACGTTCATACTGCAACAGGTGTACCAAGCAACCACGAAGTCTTCAACGCGCAAGACCACACTGTTTCCCTCCATAACATCCCCGATCCACTCACCACCGCGTTCACAGTTCTGAAACGCTCTGTATTTCCATCAAGCGAGACGAGCCCCGGCTACCAGCGCGTAATTACTAAATATTAATTGTTACTGCAATTTCATTCAACGTTGCACACCTGCCAGCCATCGTAACCGGTGCAGTTATTAATTTCGCGATATCAAAGAAGAGATTGCACGGTTGGAACCATCGTGACGCCGATGTCAATGGAGGATTTCAATTTAGCGCGTCGCGACGAGGCCGTTGTCTCGTGTTTTTCACACGAGCGTGTTAGACACCGTCGGTGGCTCTGATTCAAAACGTGCTCGTCATTCAGCGAAAGGAGTCAACCCACTCGCTAGTTTCCTTCTTTTCCGTGACGCTGAAATTCAAGGGAGCCTGGCAACGAGGAAAGCTGAAAGCACGATAACGATAACGATTGTTTTCCCGCGCTGGGTTCATTATCCCGATGGATCACATCCGGGCTGCTCGCTTAACAGATGAAAAGCTAACCGTTGCCTCTCTGCACTTTTATCCATCGCTCTCGCTCTCGGAACGATGACGCTCGTATTATACGAGCCGCTTGTTGTTTCAACGAAACACGCATCCAGTTAATTAATCGTGCCTGTTATTTTAGGGAGCGTTTAATTTCCGAATTTCGTTCGAGCTCTGTAAATCGATTTTCTCTTTTTTTTTTTAAATACGAATGATGAAATGGAGGCGAAAAGAGGATCAGAGGTGGAAAGGTATTCCGTTGAGTCGCTTAAAAGACATGGTTCTTCTGTTGAAAGATCTTCTTTCGTGTCGTGCTTGTATGCAGGATGGAGAATAACGAGAAGAAGAGTAATGGTGGTGGAAAGGAGGCAGTTGCCCCTTTGAGAACGTCTTTTCCTGTAAAGAATGAAAGTACAGGAGTGGCAGCCTGCTTTCGAAATTACGACACGCTGCTGAGTTACGTTCCATTGTAATATTTTTCCATTTCGAATGAATTTCTAATAAAAGTCGCGCAACTGTTTCGCGATCGCTGGTAAGCTATCATTGTTGCAAGCTTCAATATTTAATACGAAAACTCGTACAGAATATTTACCTACTGGAAAATGTTTTCGAATTTTCAAACTGTGTTGCGTCAATGTGGAGTGATACATTTAATTAATTCAAACAGTATATCATATATAATACTAAATTATTATTGCCCTAATCTCATAACCCTTCTTCCATTCCAGTTCTTCCAGCTTCAACTCTCATTACTAAAATCCTTAGTTTTTGAATTTTCAAACTGTGTTGCGTCAATGTGGAGTGATACATTTAATTAATTCAAACAGTATACCATATATAATACTAAATTATTATTGCCCTAATCTCACAACCTTTCTTCCACTCCAGTTCTTTCAGCTTCAACTCTCATTACTAAAATCCTTAATTCCAATCTTCCCATTTCATTTCCTTTCACTTCGCAGAGAATAATTAGCTAGCTTGAAATCACTCCGAAGATTAAGTTTCCCCATTAACAACCAACTGTCCAAATAAAATTAAAATTCACCAAGAACCATTTCAGGCTTGTTGCTAAAAATTGCATACTAAAATCCTTCAAAATTAATGGAAGCAATTTCTAAGTTTTTTGCAATAATAAAATTATTATTAAAAATCCATATGGAGAAGACTCGTGTGTTTTGCAATAGCTTTCAATTATTACCTGATTTATCTTGTGGGATAGACTTTTAAATTCGCATCTATGAAAAGTCAAGAAATATAAACTTGCTGAATTTTATCAACGAGCCAACGATTTACTGAATCGATCAATTAATTACTATGCCCGTTGCACGAGAGGCCAAGAGCAGGTGCACGGACAAGGAAACAACACGAAACGTCCAGTGGCTGTCGACAGCAAGGCAGACAGCCTCTCTGTTTGCGATTTCATCGATTCGACGCTGGGCGGTACGTTACAACGCGACACGGGGAAAAACGAATAATAAATAAGAGCTGTTCGAGTTATCGATTCCGCGATGACACGGCCGAATAAAGAGCGGGTTGTCGACACGCCGGCGTGTCGGAAAAATTGTTCTTGCGTTAACGCGAGAGAGCCAACGATACATCGAAACCAGGGGTTGGTGGATGGGGAGAAGAGGGGGTGGATGATGGAATCGATGGAAACGGGAGTACCAGCGCGATACCGTTCTTCGGCCATGTCCATAACATCGACAATCGGATTATAATGGCATCGTCGATTGTACGCTCGGTTGCCCCAATATATTCGATACCCTCAGAGGAGATTTCGGTTGTTCCGCTTGCTCTACTCGATTCTGGGACCTGTCACTCCTTTGGGGAACCCGTTTGATCTTCTAGCCTTTCGGTTTGCTTTCATTTTCAAGGATCTTCGACGTTTCCGCGTTCCAAATTCTTAAAGGTAACTCTCCGCCCCTTTCGTTCTGCTTTTATTTTCAAGGATCATCGAGATTTTCATGTTAGAAATTCTTGAAGGTAACTCTCCCTCCCTTTAGTTTTGCTTTTATTTTCAAGGGTCTTCAAGATTTCCATATTCCAAATTCTTCAAGGTATCTCCTCCTACCCCTCTTCAATTTCCTTTGATTTTAGAGGGTCGTCGAAGTTTCCAATTTTCAGATTCTAAAAGGTAACTCTCCTTCCCCTTGCTTTGCTTCTATTTTGAGGATTCCATGGTCGAAATTCATAAAGATAAGGAGTCTCAAGGTTTCCGCGAGTAACTTTTGTCATTTTGGAAAAGGCACCCCAGTTCCCTAGTACTTAAGTATCAACAATGAGAACGCATTAATTTCATGGTTGCTTAAAATCTCGCGAGGCATTTAGCTCGGAAGATGCAGCACAGCTTGAAAGTTTCTCGTTCAGTTCTGTTCGGGGGAATTCAACATGGAACTTCTCGAGTATGCGTCTGCAGAGTATAATGAGGGAACTAAGTGATTTCAGATATCCTACATTTCAATTCCTCGTGGAACAAACGCGTTGTGTTGTTCAACAGAAATTTCTGCGATTCGCCTCCGCATTGTACCTCCTTTTAAAGAAGATTGGCGATCATTTGTGGTGAGGTGGTTAGCTTGAAGCTTACCGGTCTGCTCTGGATCCTATTCTCTTTCTGTGACAGTTCTCCGGACTTCCACGAAGGATTTCTCGGTAGGCAGTAGTCTTTGCTTCCAGCGCAAAACTGAAGATCAATGTATTTGCGGAAGATGCTCGCAGTAGTAATTGTGGCAGCACTGTCGAAGTACCAGATGCTTTCTGCGGGCTATTATCTCCTCGGTAGTGCACGCCGCAATCTCTGTAAGCGGATTCGTCCATCAGTTGTTAGTAAGTGCGGATATAACGACTTGATAATGAAAGACTTTCTCGTCGATCCACGTTTCTATGACGCAGTAATTCCACCATAACAATCATTCCTCTTCGATCCCTTGGTACCACCATCTTCTATCCAAAGGAAACTAACAAGTGAACAGGACGAGTAGGTACACTTTTTCGACGAATCATAAAGCAGATTGGAAGATATTTTGAAGTCCTAACAGCTATTCGATATTTAAAGCTACGCTTATATTTTTATATAATTCCTTCATCGCGAAGAGAAAGGAGAGTGGAACTTCTAAACCCCTTAGCTACAAGCTCGAAGAAGTTGCAAGCAACTGAAGCGACGTTTTCCTTCCAAGCAGCAGATTCAAGAAGAAGGGAGTTTTCGAAAGCCTGGACAACTCAATTCACAGAGTCGTCTGATTCGTCAAGATGCACGAATACCTGTGCAACAATCCGATCGACCGACTCTTGCTGAGCCATGTTGCAGAGGATCCAAATGTAAAGATGTAGGCCATCGGTTTAAGGAACCTGCTTCTTTTTCCACAGCTCTCGAGAATCCTCCGCGGAGTAACATTCTTACAACCTCGCGTCACTTTTATGACGCCCTCTTTCAAGTATGGACGACCACAGGGGTCTTTGGATTTCGCTGTGGTAAAAGTAGAGGAGTTCGCAGAGATGGCCTAAGCCAGTATCTTCATTAGTCTTTAGGTACTTTTGAAAGAGCACAGTTAGGTAAGGTTTCACGAGCTTATAGCCTGCTTTCAGATTAATATTGCAGGGAGTTTTGAAGAGGGTGTCGTAATAGGATGTGATAGCTAGTAGCTACTCCTCCCTTGTTCCATCAAGTTAGTCGAAGGTTAGCACCGATATCCTCCAAGCTTTTTAGTGCTAGGTCAGTTACAAATATCCTCCAAGCTCTGTGGTCCCACTCATAACACACAGGACACCGTCAGAATTCCCTTGACGAGTTCCAAGGTAGTGGAGTTGTAGCGGGGGCCGTTAATTCATAGCAGTGAAAACGAAGTTACCGCGGGGGATTAGTTTTTCATAATCCACTCGGGCGAGGCGCGTTATATTACACGGGGTGGAATTCCATCCATGGTAGCGTCTCGTCTGTTTCGAGCGCCGCCGTGTATATAATTACGCCACCGACGATTACCTCGCCCTATTTAATCCTAGCCTGAACCCTTTTGCCTCCAGCCATTCCTTCTGATATCCCCACGGTGGGCGAGGGGTGGTGCTGAAAGCTCACTCCCCGGGGACGACGCTCGGCTGTTTCTTTCGAGGAACCTCTTGTGCGGCTGCGAACCAAAAGTCCACTTGGGAATTCGAGGGCGTACGGGCTGGGAATAGGCGATCACTCACCGGGGTTGTATGAGTTTTTTAGGGACCCATGTGGGAAGTATCTCGACAAATTCGCTTGCGACTTTAATCATTTGGCTACTCGAAGCGAATGTTTAGAGTTTAGAACAATGACGATGAAGATTCCAGGGAAAAGCTTGAAAAAGATGATGGAGAAATAAACTTTTAAAATGAGAATTATAGTATTTGTAAGTAGATAGTTGTGGGTGCTGTTATGTAATTCCATAAATGACACAGTAGATTAAGGGGGTAGTGGACTATTTCAGCTTCAAAAAATCGACCTTTACGAACATTTTAAACAAATGTTCATGAAAAAATTCAAATAATTGTCAAAGTTATAGCACCGAACGTAACACAGTGTACCGCCGAGTAGGTAACCGCGTAGGTAACTTTGAAGCCGGATAACTCGAAACACGATTTTCAGAAACGGTGTACATCATAACTCTTGAACCAGTGAACATTTTCACTTGAAATTTTAACTGGAGCTGTAGAATTCCATTCTCTATCGTGTGGAAGTTCCGCATCAACATTGGATGTTTATAAAACATTTTAGGACTGATTAAAGACGATTTTTTCCCATAAAAATGTGGGGAAAAAATTGATTCGTGTGTAACTTCTACAATTTTTGTTCAAATTCATCGGCGACTTTCCACACAGTAGATATTTGTGTATAGAATAATCACCTTAAAGCATTTTGGTTTCAGATGATTGGTTCACCTGAATTGATGTACACCACCTGCCGCAGCGCGCCGTACAGGACCATCTTCAACGATTAATAACTTCGACAATTTTATACATTCCAACGATTTTTTTTTGTAAATACTCGCAATCGTGCCCACAATAGATTGCCAAAAGCACGACTATAACGATTGTTTGGTATTAAAGTAATTTAGCGTCAAAGAAACTAACCATTTTACGTCTCCAATAGTCCACTACCCCCTTAAACCTACTATAGCCTATTCAGTTGAAAGATAAATATAAAAATATGAATATAACAGTACAGGAGAATCACGGTCCACTTAAATCTATAAAATATCTAACTTGAATCTATCCCAATAAAATAACCCCAGAGCACCTGCTATATAAAATAATAAATAAATAAAACGAGTACTGTAAAACAGCTAAGCAAATCTTTAAATCAGAAAAAAGTACAGTAAATCCTTATATTATACTCTTCAACAGCCACCAGTAATCGTTAATCTCGTATCTAAAGCGAACATTGATCTTTCAAACTGACCCCTGATATATTAAAAAAAAAATAGCCTCTTTGGCGAAACGTGAAATGAAAAATCTGTCAGTGAAAAATTTCAATATCCTCAGCTCGCTGGGATATCGAGGTTTTCGAGCGGGCTTGGAGTAAAAAAGCTTGGCAAAATGCGCCGCGTTTCTCTCGTACACGTATTTCTCGATATGATCTACGTGAATCGTCTGCTCGATTAGCTGCGCTCTCGTTCGCGAGAGCACGTGTTTCACGGTTCATGGGGCGCGGGGTGAGCCACGTTCATGTTCGACTAAGTCTTTTGCTGTTTAATAGCCGGCTGACTACACCGGGGTCTTCATCACTCGCGTTACGCCCTGTTTTATCAGCCACCCGGCTGAACTTCAACCGCTGCCTTATTAAGACGACGGTCCGCGCACGTCGGCAGCAAGCTGCTCGTTTTGTAATTAGCTGCATCTTAAGGGAACGCGATAATTCCACGCTAATGGGGAGAAGACACGCCTCGCGTAACTTTCCCTCCGCGAACTAATCGCGATGGACCCTCCAGACGCTTACACGTGATGCTTCAGATGCATTACATCACCGCCATCGTACTTTTTGTTCTTCCCCCTCGGAAATTAGATTGGACAAGTTCGGCGCCTCCAGGAAATACGGGGCGCGATCGAAGGGACGGTTCAGACGGGAGGGAGGTGATTCCTTGGGAAAAAATAAATTAAAACTGTAGAATAACTACACGAGCTTGCACTCGACTACAGAGGAACAGAATTTATCAGGAAATATGGCGCAATTGCGAATGGAATGAATCCTCGTGCACAGATATAATTCGAAATTGTAGAATAACTTTCGTCAAATGGGATTTCATCCCGGAAAAATGAATTTCAAGGTGGAACTGACTTTTAAATCTTCAAACTCGATTTCCTTGAAAACAGAGTCTATTCTAAATAAGTTATTGTACAATTTTATTTTCACTTATTTCTGCTCGGGGATTCAGTTCATCAGCAGTTGCGCCGTATTTTCTGTCGCATTCTACTAATTCTTAGTCAGGCGCATGCGTGCCCAACAAAATTTCAAAATTGATTTTCCGCAAAAGTAAGCCACGGAGGGAGAAATTTTATTATACACTTTTGATTCATTTTTGCGTAAGGAATCACCTTCCGCCGAATTCTGAGTCACTCAAATCTTTCAATAGCTTAGTATATTCTCTTAGAATAACTTCTGATCGACAGTAACCTAATTGCTCCCCAAAATAGAGAAATAAGTGCTTTGTCCTTAATTCAAAGAATAACCAAAAGGAGTCCCTTAATGGACGTCTATGTTCCCTGCAACAAAGAAGCTCACCCTTTCAGCAGTGGCGCGGGAACTATTACCAAGAAGAACTCAGCGCACTCTCTAAGGTTATCCCTTTTCGTGTCCCCCCACGTAACGTCGCGATGTTTCCAAGACTATTGACCCGATAATGGGTTCCTTGAACACCAGTTGCGCGATAGAGAACTTTTCCTATAAATAAAGCGCACGATCGATCCCCGCGGCGTATATTTAACAGGAGGAAGCAGTTTAATAACCTGGAAGCGTTTCGTAGTCAGGAAACAAGGAGCAGCGTTACTCTGATTGAGTTACTTCGTCTCGTGTTTCGATTATGCGCCTGTGAACGCGCAACCGTCCACCCCCCATCGAAATTTCCTCGCTCGCCGAACTTATCCATCTGGGATATCGGGAACGGATGAGCGCCGTAAATTCTGCCACGGGAATTAGCGATTACCCGTTCGGCATCTCGGGGCTCGGCCAAACACGTGGGCGCTGGGAATTTCGTGTAGAAGGCAGTTTTCCTTCCGACGTTCCCTTCTACCCTCTCTCGATGACCGATGAATCCTGTGGGAACGGTGCACGAAGGTCGAACTGGAGGAAACGAAGTTGTCGCTGCAAGCGAATTACAGCCAGAGTCTCGATAACTCGGGGCCTCCGTGGCTCGTGTTGCGCTTGATGCGAGTCTGACTTATAGCGAGACGCGCTTAATTCGGGGTCAACTTAATAACGGACAAGGCTTTGCTCGTCCTTCGGATTCTGGGAACAGACTGCTGAATTTATTGGATATAAGATTGCTGGGCAGGGGACAGGTGTAGATACTGTTTGGTAATTGAAAGTGGCGTGGGACGGAGTGGTGTGGGCATTCTACTGGAATTCACTGGGAATTTGGAGAAGCTGGGAAGTGTAAAAAGAGCTACATGAAAGAGTAGTGAGTAATGTAGGTGTGGGGAGAATGTTGGTAAGAGAAGGGAGGTAAGATTATCAGAAGAGGAATAATTTAGAATGGAAGTTTCAAAAATCTTCTTAACAAAAGTTTCTTCCTGGGTAATGAGATCTTTTTGATAAGATTCTTTTGTTAATGGTAATAAATTGTATGATATTATACTTGTAATAAGTTATTGCCAAAGTAGGGTAAACTCGGGTAAGTCTGTGATAGTTTTAGAATTTGTCTATTAACTGCTAATATTTATATATTCTGAAAGTGAGTGTAGGATATAATGATAGGTCAGACATCAGAGAAACAAATAATAGATTAACAGAAATTTACTAAGTATATTTAATTGAAAATATACAAATTTAAGTTGTCATGACATATTCTGGTTACTCCGTGATAGCTCTGGTTACTTCGTGATAGTAATATATTATTTTATATTATTTTGCATTAGTTTGCTGCTAGAACAAAATACTCTCTCATTCTATCACACTAACTTCAATTGACTAATTATTTTACCCAAACATAAACTAGAAGATTAATGCTGTCTGTTAGTTTTCGTTCCATCTAAATTGAGTCAGATAATTTCGAGTGACAGATAAATGAAAAAGTATCACGGAGTAACCTGTACCACGAACTTACCCGAGTTTACCCCACAAGGCATTCCTGACATGTCTGACTAAGCGCTGAGCGTTCTACTGGCGCTTAGGAACGTTCACGATATGCCAGTTAGAATTCACACGTTACTTTATTTTCATAGGCAGAGTTAAGTTCACTGAAAGATAAAAAAATAATAGATACTAGATAATATCGACAATTGGTAAAGGAGCCAAAATTCCTACAATTCCAAAATTGTACAAGCTCGAACAATCTCTATTACTCGATATCATTTAAACTTCACAAGTTTACAATACATTCACACTTTCACAAACAAGTAGACTCGAAACACCCCCCCTGAAACTTCACCCTCACTTATTTCTTTTTTCATCAGTTCTCGTTCTTCCCCTATTTCTCAGCGCTTTAGCTTCTCTACAAGCTTTTCTTCTGTAAAAAGTGTCTGGACGTTGAAAAGATGGGGAAGTCAAGGGAAAGGCCAAGTGCCGTCCGAACGGAGCTGGTCTTCAATTTCCCGTTAGCTGTGTATACAGACTTCTTCAGGAAGGAAACTTCGCAGACAGCGTTGGCGCAAGAGAACCATTGCATCTCGCTGCAGCTACGGAATATTTGAGGATAACAAGAGATAACAAGAATACCGGAATCATTCCCTGTCATCTGCAACTCGCTATCCCTAATGGCGAATGTTTGAACAAACTACTGCCTGGTGTAACCATAGCTCAAGGTGTTGTTCTACCAAACATCCAAGCTGTTTTGTTCCCCAAGAACACCAAAGTGAAAGCTTAACTACGACTTCAACCCAGCTATTCTTCATCACATCGTTTTGTAATTTGTTTTTCACTTTCCCAGCTCGTTTAACCAAGCACCGCAGCAAACCGAGTCGAAATTAAGCACGCCGAGCCAATCAACGCGGCTGTTCGTCCCCAACTCGATCTTAATTACCGTAGTCCATCGATCTGTCGAGTTCGAGGCGAACTAAACGGTCCCTTTCGAAATCCTTCCTTAACTTCTGTTACTCACCGTAACCCACCCGCTGCGAATGGTCTCCCCTGAAACAGCATAACCGATCGCCCCCGTAAACCATCCCCCTTCGATTTAAGTAACGTTCACCGAAGCTCGCTGACTTATTAGACCGCCGTGCCAAAGTGACGAGCGTGGAGCAGCCGTGGCAAATAAATCGAATAGACTCCGGACGATGGGAAAGGATCTTCACGGGAAAGAGCATCCCTAGACATTGTAATTTCACGCCAACGTTTTTACGCGTGATCGAGTTGCACGGACCTAACCGTATCACGCGAGGCTCGCTCCTCGACTAGAGAGGATTCCACTTTTCTTCTGGCTGAAGATTCGCGTGTGCCGAGGCAGTTTCGTTTAAGCGAGCTGCCGCTAAAAGTGAGTAACTGACATAACTTGGATCTCCATTATTCTACTTCTGAGTAATTCAGATTCGCTTGGAGAAGTTGAAAATGGAACTTGTTTATATAGGGCGTATGATAACACTTGGGAACCACTTCGGCGGAGGACAGGGAACAAAATCAATGAAAAAAGTTTAATAAACATGGGCGCTATTTCTACCTGTTCCTGAGTTATAGCTACTTCTGTATTCCAGTAATGTGCAGCTGCTTACCTTTGTAGGTAATGACCACCTTCGGCCTGAATGCAAGCCTGTAGTCAATGTTGCCATACGGAGGTAGCCTTCTTTCAATAGTCTACTCAATTGATTGCTTAAGAAATTTACGTAAAATCGATCCGTTAATCACTAAGTACGAAAAGCTGCGATTAAGAAGTACAGGGTCATCGTTTAATTCTGCAACCCGCGCGCGCGCGAACAGACGAAAATGGCAACACCGCCTCACGGACGCATTCCACTACAACCATGCACCGGCCCAGCGCAGAGCTGCCTGCGACCGTTGGACAAGAGTGATGCCCGAGCTTCGAAAATTTTAGCGTCGCAAAGAGCTAGGTATTGGGAATTTCCAGACCCAGGTAATCGAACCGCGCGCTCTGCTTTTATGATCGGTCTACCACTCGCACCCCAGATCACTGTAATGAGGTTTGAAAATAATGTCAACAGATCTCGTACCCGCCTCAATTTCAAAAATTTTAACCACGACAGGGTTGACGGTTCCTTGTACGGAGAGATTTTTCGCCACCTGCTTGTAAAAACCACAGTAACGGCACATCGTTCCAAAAAATGACATTAACGGAAGCCGGTATAGGCGTGGCGTTGAGTAGCTAAAACATTCTAACACAAAAATTCTAGAAAAAAAATTCAAACACCGCTACAATCAAAGACACGTCGCATTAGTTACCCTTTACGTCTGATCTAGGTATGCACCGCATTAAGGATAAAATCATAAAAAAGAAAACCAGAACAATAGATTCTGAGGTCTGCAGAACTAACACATAATTGAATAAAAATTTAATTTCTCAATTTATAAATGTAATGATACAGAATCAACTAGCCTATTGTTTATCAACACCACGAATTTTAAAAACAGCGTTAAATACATTATCAAATAAACAGTTTCCAACAGCTTTTTAAACAATTATGGTTAAAAAATTGATAAAAGAAAAATTAAGTAAACGTAAAATATGTTAAATTATCCATCATTAAGAGGGATTAATTTTTCCTCATTTTTTTGGCGCAAATTGCATTCCGATATATCTTACAGTTTAAAAGTTATACGAAAAAGACCCCAAAATTTTCAACCGGGGCCGGGAAATTCTGAATAGTTCTTTGCAACGTTAATTTGACAAGGACCAGCCAAAAATTCTCGAAGCTCGAGCATCACTGCTGTCCAGCGGTCGCTAGCAGCTCTCCGAACGCGGTGACGGTGCATGGTTGTAGTGGAATGCGTCCGTGAGGCGGTGTTGCCATTTTACAAGTTCGCGCGCGCGCGGGTTGCAGGATTAAACGATGACCCTGTACTGGCATATAAAAATGGCTATAACTTCGAAAGAAGGTCAAGTAAGGCACGTGTTTCCACGAACATTATTTATTGTTTCTTTGTCCATTGCCCACCACTGATGTCCCACGTGTTATGATACCCCTTGAACGTATATCTAGACGAGGGGTAGAAGCTTATGACATTCGGAGGCCTTCGCCGAAGAGCGAGGACGTTAACGAGAACGATATTTCGGTTGAACGGCGTAATCACTCGGTGAGCTCGCTGAAGAACTCCTGGCGTCGTTAATTCAAGGAGTGGCGGGCTTAATTAAAACCTCCCTTTCGGGGTGAACGTTGAACACACTGCAGAGCCCGCGTGTTTGTTTCTCCGCTCTCCTCGATGTGTGTCTCCAAAGGGGACTCTCGAATCGTTGCTCTGCACCCTTTGTCTATGAAAATGTTTTCACGTACAAAGAATATCTCGTCCCTTGAGCGTCGCTGGTTTTCTTCCTGGAAGGTCGTTTTATTCTTTCCCGCCGTTTGTCCGAATCCCCGCTCTATTGATTCCGTCGCGCCGTTAACGTGGCAAGAGCGAAACGCAATTTCGACAAACGAAACTGCGGAAAGAGGAGACGGCACCTTGGTTTCAAGGGAACGTGGAGGAAGTAAAGCGTGGAATATAGTTCTTCTTTGGGGACGTGTACTGTTGCGACTTGTAGAATCATCGTGTAATCGAATATCGAAGGTCGTGAGGAAAATTTGATGTTCGAAAATTGAAGTTTGCCTGTTTCGCTACACATCCGTCACGTTTGAACGCAAAGTCGATGAAGTTAATTTGTGTCCATCGTCATACGGAAATTTTAATGTCACATCAAAAGTCTGCAGAGAGAATTATAAATACATAGTAGAGAAGGATGATGAAGAATTCTAGTTTTAATGAAACTTTGTGCAAATGTAGAGCATATTGGGATACGCAAGAAGCAATTTCTTCTTCTCAAGGAAATTCACTCTGAAGAGGTGAAATCAGCTCTTAAAGTGATCGTGTTTTTTCGTTTTTTTTTTTAATATAACTTTCGCTGCGAGGTGGAACAAAACTTTAAGTATAAGAATTATTCAGCTTTTGACGCTCCATCACACTACCGAAAGAGAAATAAAGTTGTATTAAAAAACAAAAAAACGGGATAGGTAGCTTGAAGGGTTGATTTCACCCCTTCAGAGTGAATTTCCGCAGAAAAAAGAAATTGCTCTTTGCATATTGCAATACGCTCTACGTCTACACGAAGTTTCATTAAAATCAGAATTTTCGAGTTGGGAGCATTTCCTTGTCAGTCTCGGATCCAGCCTAGATTGGCTTTGGCTAAATTTAACTGAGACTTGGTTAGCTACGGGTTTCACGTGGATTAAGTTGCCTTAGGTTTGGGGTCTACAACAAATTCGAACAGGTCCTAAGTAAATTTTGGTCGTAGCTCAGTTAGGCCCGAGTTACGTCGGACAAAGTCCTGTGTTAGCGTCTAACAACCTTAGACGCTATGTTTGTTTATATCTGCACTGTGATTCGAAGGTGCCATAGGCGTGATTCCTTTCTAGAGGCCTGTTTGCAGCATGAAATCAGGTTACTCATCCAGCCCCTTTCAGACGCAAGCCGCCCGTTTGAAAGTGTTTAGTGCGTCGAAACGTCGAAGCAGTCCATTTGAAGATTGAACTCTGAATGAACCATTGGTATAAATCAAGCTCGAACTCTATGAAACCAGCTGCCTATAGAGTCTACGCCGAGGGAAAACTTTCCCTGTGAAAGCGGAGAAAATACGGTGTATCCAGCCTGCAACGAGCTTTTCGCTGTACGCGTCAATATTTCTCAATAGAAATTTGATTAGCGAGGCGAATTAGATGATAAATGGACGCGGAGAGCGTAAAAGGGGTCTAAGAAACAATGCGCGTCGAGCATCCCGGATTTCTATGGCTTTGATTCGTATCGGTAATGGAGCAATGAACACTCTCTATCCCGCTTCAACTGCATTGCGTCACTACAACCTTATTTCAATTTCTAAGGTGACTTTACGTAAGCCTTCATTGTCTCTTCCAAACCGTGGAACAAAGACGTGACGCGGATGTAGACTACCTCAAAAGAAGATCCTTTAGAGAGTATACAGGGGGATGGCGCCGTGGGCGTCAAGCAGGCTACAGCTTTTGGTAATTAAACGCGCGATTGTCCCGATTGATTGGCAATTACTGTTAAACAACCGCGTCCACCGCGCGACGTGTTTATAATCTGTCTGGCGTGCACGAAAAAGGGGGAGGAGGGGTGAAAGAGCCTGTATCAGAATCGATTCGATACGAAATACTGGAAATCTCGTGGCACCCTGCTCGATCAATCGATAATCGATTGCAATCGTCCGTTCATCGCGTTTCATCCGCTCCCCACGTTAGAATAATTTGTTCTCGATAACCAGAGCGGCGATCGGCGAGGGACGATTTTCATCCTTTCCCCTAGCGCGTTTAAATTGTCAATCGAGCCCCCTCCGATCGATTAGGCACCCTCCACCCTGCGCAAACGAGTGCTAGGGGGAAACAATAAAGGGACGCGACGAACGCACGAAGATGATTTGATAATTAGCGGTCGAAAATCCTACATGCGAGGGTGTGTGTGTGTGTAGAGGCAGGCTCGATGGTCGACGCTAATGAGGATGAAACGCTGCACTGCGTTTGGCAACACGATTTCGATAATTGAACTCGATTTAATGAGACCTGGCTTTTTCACGTGAACTATGATCGTTGGTAGGGGGAATATCAAATATGGTCCAAGTTTTTTGGGATAAAGGTGGGGTGGTTTTAGTGGGGTTCGACTTTTGGGGTGGTTTGGGAATCTACGAGAGTTCAAGTTTTAGCAAGTTCGAGTTGGGTGAACGCAGGAAATTTACAGGGGAATAATAATTCCATTGATGATTTAGTAATCATCAGAGTTGGGCATTATTCGGCTAAATTTTCATTCGAATAAGTATTCGAATAAATTTGTGCGAATCAATTTTTATTCGAATAATCTTCGAATCAAAAATTCGAATAAAATGAAATTATTCGACAATAACGAATAATTTTTTATTTGACTGAAAATTTATTCGAATAATTTGTTATTCGAATAAAAATTTAGTCGACTCAACGGACGAATAAAATGATCACGTGATTTCGGCGATGTATCGTCACACCACTGACTGACACCCGTGAGACCTAATGTTTTAGGTTAAGTAACTCTTGTCATACCTCGCATGACAAGCGAGCCGATGCCGTTGCCTCCAGAAGAGAATACTTCTTTAAGGCAGGATTTCCTCGGCTCGTTCAGTCGTATGCACACACTTAAAGACACACACGTCCAAAAGTATGTTGAACACAGTACAGACTTCCATCGATAGATATCGGGTATCACATTTATTCGTCGTTCATTCAGGTCGAATAACGAATAAATTCTTATTCGAACGAATCTGCCTAGAATAACGGTACAGATTTATTCGCGAATAACGAATAATTTTTCGTCGAATAAAATTGTCATTTGTTATTCGCGAATAAATCTTGGGGATTTATACGAATCCGTATTCGAATGAAAATTTAGCCGAATAATGCCCAACTCTGGTAATCATCGTGATACATGAGTAAATGACACTCAAAAGCAACAAGTCTAAATCCATAATTCTTTTTCTATTAGGTCTATGAAGTAGTATCCATTTCAGAAAATTATTTTCTATAAATAACTAACTCCTCAAGTAGTAGCCTGATAATATTCCCAGCCCACCTACCCGCCACCCACGTAAGTAGCAATTAAAGAAAGCAAGGTAACCTCCATGTACCCCGAGTCTTTCAAAGAAGACCTGCCAGAAATTCTGCTAGAGTTAATTATACCAAGAACGCAGAAACCTTGTCCAAGAAGAAGACTCTATAGTAAACGAGAAATACCTGAGACATTAAAATGTCCCAACGAGGGGAGGCGAATGGAGCCTCGATCACAGAAGGAAGATAATTTGATTGTCGAGGATCGCCTCGCCCGTTAATTTGCCGCGAAATCGAGCGACAAGTGTTGCGTAACGAGCAACGCGACAGATGTCCGCGTCAAAGGAGACGGGCAATCGTGCCTCCTCGAAGGAATAAACGTCACGGGCCATTGAATTATTGTGATTCGAGCCGCGAGTTCACGATGTGTCGATGCGCCGCCAGCGGAGCCGCGCACAAAGCGTGCTCGGCCGCTGCTCGATGTACCGCGAGAAATTCGATGCCTCGCGATCTGCAAGCACGGGAATCCGTGCTCTTTCATCACGGGAAAATATCTTTAGAGAGGGAGAGAGAGGGAGGGTCGCGGGATCTCCCGGGGAATGCCAGTCGCGTCGCCTCGATGCGGAAAATACGCTATTACGGATGCTGAGGACCGGTACGAGGGTTGGATTCGCGAGAAGGGCGTCATGTACACGTTACTTTTTACATTTGGAGTTCCTATCCACCCGTCTGTCTATAGGTATGAAAGCTTGGAGATTCTAATTAGGGAGGGAGAGGATTTCAAATACTGGCCAGCTGCTTAGGGCGGAAAGTTTACAAGAGGCGCGAAATGATCTTTTCATAGTTAGCTTTTTTTAAAATAAAGTTTTAAATGAAATATCACAAGTTTTATTATAAACGTTTTAAGTTAGGAAGAAGAATTCAGAGTAGGGGAGACTGGGCCTAGTTGACTAATTTTTAGCATTTCTAATTTTTATATAAAGACCATTGATATTTTGTTGACTTGCTGCATACCAAAAGTTTAGGTACATGTTAAGGGCCGTACGTACAAAACCTCCACGCACCGGATAAAATAAAATACCGTAAATTATAGTCAATGTATCACGTTTCCACAAAATATGCATGAAAAAAAACATCAAGAAGTAGTTAGTGGTCAAAAATTCATAAATAGTCGAAACAAAAATATTTACTTCCTGCCGACGTTTTTAGATTTTTCATTCTCACTGATAGAACATGCAAGTTTTTGACATGGCGACACATTAAATGGCAAGCTAGTCATTCATATGCTTCAATATTCCGAATCGCAGCATAATTTATTCCATAATACAAGAATTAAGGGAAATTAGTCAACTAGCCCCGGTCTCCCCTAAGGTCATCAAAAAGTTCAAACAAATGTATTATAAATAAAGGGCCCAAAAAAGGCTCAACCCGAGCGTGATGGTGACGTGTAGGTAGCCAGGCACCGTGTTACCGAACACTAAATATCTTTTACTTTTTATTCCAAACACAGCGTCACCTTTTGTAATCCACCCTCGTTTCCATGAAATGTTCTATACCCCTTTTTTGTCCTCTCCTGTTGCAAAAATCCCTTAAAACCCACGTCTCAGTCAGTGTGCCTTAAATTTCCAAATTAAAATTTTGCGCTGTACCGAAACTGTACGTAAAAACCATTTTCAATAAAAAAGCCTCATAAACTATTTCTAGTAGTAACTCTTTGGACGATATCTAAAAATAGTATTGATATAGCAAGTGGGGCTCGATAACAGTTTAAAGACAAATCGTATGTACCTACGTATATTAGTATTTGCAAATTACCCCTCTGAAGCTCTGTGAAAGCTATGAATGCATGAGTAGTCAAAGACATCGAATCGAATCGAATCGAATATCGATGGTGAACGTCTCTACACAGTGTGGTTAACGCGCGGATCATATTGCGGGGTAGCTCTAGGTCCTAGAGTCTAGGAACTGGAAGAAATGAAGCAAGTTCATTGTACCCTCAAACAACAAGTTACAGTCTCTTCTATAGCTAGAGGAATTTCCTTTGCAAACAAGGGTAATCTAGCCAGCGACCATTCGATTATTTACCCAGTATCTTGCGGGATATCAGGCCGAGAGTTGATTACCACAGAGATGTCGTTAATCTGATTCGTGCAAGTCGTTTCAGTGGCCAGCAATTTTGGGGAGCAAATTTCCTGAGCTACGCGAGCCCCAGAGCTGAGTTTTCTTAAACGTAGCTCTTGGCATTATCCAAAGTTTATCGCTCACGCGACACAACATGGGAATGTTTCGCCAACGTATATAACTAGACTGCCAGAAAGTAGAAAAGAAACAGTTGAATGTCGCTACCTTGGGCAACGTGATGTATGATAGGAGAGCAGTAGCTCCGTAGCAAATAAATAATGTGACTATGCACTGGCTTTCACATGTTCACATAAACAGATAGATAGACTGCGAGTCTTAATACTTGTCTTTTACTTGCACTCTACAAAGAACCGTCCTTCCCTCTGCAACCCCCTCCTTCTATACCCTTCTAATGCTTTCGAAGTGGGGCCACAGTAAGAGGTCACTCCGCGGAGCGTTGACTTCGCAGAGCGATCAGAGTTCGAAGTGCCCGAATGGCGCAGTTGATTCGTGGACAAACTTGGTCGTGTGAGAATAATTGCAACCGTTCCCGAACTCTTCGGCGTTGCATAGTTACCCTCCGTGTTCGATCTTAGGAAACTCAGTTCCGCTTATAACCGAGGCTCCCCCCGCACCTTCCAAGCGCAGACCGACGAAAATTCGATAAGATGCGAACACGGCGCCGAGTATCCTTGCAAGTTTCGGCTGTCGAACTTCGGCCACTCACCTACGCGCAAGTTACTAAACGTTTTCCTACTTTACTCGAAGGTCCATTCAGCTCGAGCGCCAACCTCCACTACTGGAGAACTTGGTACGCCTGTAGAAGGTGCGGGCGCATCGTCAACTATCGATTCTACTTGGGACGAGGGAATTATGTTGACGGATTTCGACTGCCAATAACGGACAAACAGTTGGGCCTCCAATTATTGCAGCAACAGGGGTACATCTCTATAGACAGTTTTCAGTTATGAAGTGGTGATATATGTGAAAAAGAATATTCTACATCGTCTGGCGCGCGTTTAACAATTGAGCGATTTTTATTGTAAATTTGGAATCTGCACCCATTATTGTTTTGCGCGATACGAATGTTTCAGATATAAAAAATTTGCGAAAAATAGAAATAAAAGATACTACTTATTGTGTGTAAATATATATTTTTCAATTAGTGTTCTCTTTTTAATCTTAAGTCAAGGCAATAATTTTATAAACAGTTTTTTTCTAATTTAATTGAAGTTGGTAAAGATAGAACTGCACCCCTCTTGCTACAAGATCCTCAATTGCTTTCGTCCAACGATCACTGGTTTGGTATTCTTGCCTGAAGTGATCGAGGGTAGTAAGGATTAAGTAACTTTTCGACCACGGAACTTCTCAGGACAGCGTCAACACCTTAATAACGAGTGTTAATGTGCGATCCAATTCGATTATATCGACATTCCCCCAGATTCGGTCAAGATTCTCAGAAACTCACATTGAGAAATGGTCTACTTGCTACTAAAAATATTTCCATTACCCTTCAGGATAAAGATCCATCGAAAACGAAACTTGTTTGGTTTAAAATAACAGATTCCAATTTGCTTGTTTCGCAAATTTTATTCAGTATCGCAATCTTCAATGTCACCCACGTATTTTTAAAGAATAAATTGATCTATCTTTACCGAAGTGGAGGTTAAAACGAATTCAACGAGCAACTACAACAGCGTGCGTCAGAAACGACGATTTAAGCCCCATTAGAGTATTCTGGATGTAAATGTTCGTTTTCTACCCTACCGTTGTTACATTTAAATGAATAAATGAAAAGTAACTACAAGTGCTTTTATATACACCACACTGAACAAAAACAATGAGTCGGATAATGATTTTATGACTCTTCTAGCGCATGAATATTTGAATGTATGCCAGCTCCCCGCCGAATGTCGCATCCATCATTCACGAGCCATCGTTGGCAGGTCCCATTCGGATTACAGGAAGATGCGGACGTTAAACGTCTCCATCGTAGGAGCTGTACTTATTTCTGAGTTTACTAGCACCGATGGGAGCCCAGCCAATCAGCTCTTTCGACGAGCGCCTAATCAATGAAGAAACAGGAACCGGGAGCTTGATGGGTTCCCGTTATAGCCCTTATTCCGCTTAATGTCCTACGGGCGTTTCGGAATTTCTGTCGCCCTCTGCACGCTCGTCAGAGACAGTGTCTCGTGGAAATGGCCATGGTTCATTGCCTCCTCGAATAGGTCTCCGCGGATCGAATTCGGGGCACGTATATCCATCATCGATCCGATGGAATTTCAATGGAGAATCTCGACCGAGCGAAGGGAGGCAAGGGAAAGAGAATATCGAGATCCGAGGGTTATTGGGGAAATTTATTATTTGCCGGGGAATAATACGCTCGAGGCCTAGGCTACAGCTAATTCGTTACTCACTGACGTTAATTACAGTTGTCCGTGCGTGAAAGCGCGGCTGTAACGTCGATACTTGTAGCGACGGTGTGCAACGCTGACGGTGTGCAACATTCACGATACTTCCGTCCTGCATCCAATCCTGACGAACAATCGTAAATCCCTCGTCCCTGGTAGACTGCACACCGGCGTGCTCGCCTACGTGCTTCGGAAACTCGGCAATCTTGCAAACACGCGGGAGCGTATCCCCGGATTTCAACGGAACGCTACCCCTCGGGCCGCGGAGCCTGGGTCTGGATTTAATTTTTAAGTCTGAGAAGTCTTGAACGTTGGATATTCGCAGGCGGGGCAACACGAAGAATAGAAGGCGCACCGGTAGGGAGATATCGGTCCAACGACGATGAATCGATGATTACGAGAGTTTCGTTCGGCGAAGAAAAGGGGTGGGAAACTGCTCTCGACAGATCGCAGAGCTTCTATTGCGTCGTTACGGATATTATGAGAAATAAGGAGAAACGCTGGCGGTGGTGAATGCAACGTAGATCTTGGGGCAATTAGTTAAAGCCGAGCAAAAACGGCGAGCCGCGGGGAACATTTGATTCCTGGGTGCTCGGTGGATTAAGCGAGAACGAACGTGTTTAATTAAAATATGACATCAGCATTTGATACGGTAACTACAAAGGGCCCATGGTGAATATACTACAAATGAAATATCATATTCAACTAAGGAACGAACGTAATCATAAATTTTACAATGAACACTAACAGGTCGCTCGGTCTTAGTTTCAGGTTCTGTAAAGACTTTAAATGCTCTCGCGCGTTAAAAATTTTATTTAACTCATTAGTTAAATGATATTTCGAGTATACGAGTGTTATCTAGTCTTTGCATCAAACAATTTATATTAAGTTAGTTGAGAGAACTCAATATATTGGAATCACCCATGCATTAATTTAACCATAATAATTATGATACCATTATTAATATGTGGAACATGAACATGTTAGAGAGTAGAAGAACTGTCGCGGATGCTATTTTTCTATTTAAGCCCATTAATAATCATATATATAGTCCAAGATTGCTTGAATTAATTAACTTTAACATACAGTGGCGTGCAAAAGTATTCAGCCAGCCTTTAAAATCGCGATCTTTAAGCGTTTATAGCTCAGAACAACGTTAACCGATTTTGATGAAATTTTAGGCACTTGTATAACTTACATAAATCTACAAACGGGTTTTTTTAATTTTCATTATAGGCTCACAAAAATGTTTAAAAAACGACCTTTACTATTTCATTTGCTATTCCGACCAAGTGCATTTTTTCAAAACGACGAATCGCGCCATTTAGCAAACTAATCCCTCTAGCTTCTCAAAAAACTCAAGTCGTTTGGATTAATTTGAAAAAAGTTATGCGATTTTAAAGGGTGGTCGAATACTTTTGCACGCCACTGTATATCCGCGATATTAAGTATATCTTAAGTATAATGACCCTATAACTTAGGATGTGTTGTTTGGCTAACAATATTAGTCATCGCGTTGATTTTTTCTCTGACTCTATAAACCAGTTCAAACATTCTATTCAAACGGCAATTTCCGTGTAACAACAAACCTACTTTTGATCTTCCGCGATGATGTTGCGTTTAACCAATTATATAATACTGACCTACTACCCGTGAATTAAATAAATAAATAAATAAACTACCGCTTAGAAATCTCTCCCGAACACTATTAGGGCCCATTCTTTATTGTTCATTATTCTCCTTTCATTTTCTCTTTGTCCTTACTACATCTACTTTTGTTAAACTCGTTTGTATTCCCAAATGCGTTTAACCGTTTAAATGGTAAATAAATAAATGAATAATTCATCCCCACGGTGTATTCATCATCCACGGTCTACACAAATCCAACGAAATCCCTGGCCCGGGGGATTCAATGTTTACTAAATTCAAGGGATTCCGCGAGTACAATTATATCGTCAGCCGTGCATCGTGCCGCGACTACGTAGGGCGAGACGTCAACTTCAACAAGTGGCGCTTCAATTTGCAAGCATCCATTGACCTTGATCCCGCCCTTAACCTTCTCCAGCGGTTTCAATTCAGTTAACCGAGCCAGAGCAACGGAAGAGCGTGAAAAAAAGCAGCGCACGTGCCGAAGATTTGTTGCATCTTGCTGAATAACAAAGAGCCGATGCAGTCCGCAGGGTCGCGGGCGTGCAACGTGGCCACCGTTTGTTCGACGGTGCAACAAGTCGGGTTAACAGCTGTTTCTAGCCGCGTGTAGTTATACGTGCAGAGTCATGGCACCCCCGATCTGGCCGACGTCCAACTCCGCTTTACGATACCGAAACCGTCTATCCCGTCCAACGGAGACCGTTCAGATAAGAGATATCACGCGAGAACAACCGGTCGACACTGATTTACATCAGACGCCAAGTGGAGCTAAACAGACAGCACTGCCATTGAACCGTGGCACCTGCACCTGGTCGCAAACTGAAGCTATTTTACGAGGCGAATTCTTTGAAGGAGCTCGTTCGGAGATTGAAAGATCGATCGCTGTGATTGCGGTGCTCGATGGTTTCAGTTTGATTGAAAATTGTTCTTGTATTACCGTACCTTGGGACAAGTGGCGGAGGAGATATTGGAATAGTAGCGTATCCGCAGTGGCCGATGTTTTGTATCGCATCGCGGATCTCCCGTGCAATGTTAATTCCGCGAGCGAAGGTACGCGCGATCGGGTCAGAAGCTGATTGCGCCCGTAACGATCAGTCCGGGATCAGATTGCAGAGGAACGCGCGATCGATGCATCGGTGAGAAAGTCAAGTCAGAATTGCGGAACTCGCTATCTCTCTCTCCTCGTGCCTTTATTGGGAAACCGTGTGCAGTATTAACGGGCAAAGGTGAGGTCGAGAGACGCGCAAGGACGCGGTTTGTAAAAGATTCGTCGACGTCATGGATAATTAAGAAGAACGGTCTAGCGGCTCGAAATACCCGATTTACGACGAGCAAGTCCGTAAAAAGACGATCGTATCAGCGACAATTATAATTGATCCTCCAGCGGGTTCAAGAACCCTCGTTTCACTCCAAGTATCTTTCCCAACGAGTGTCGTTAAGTTAACATTCTTGTCCCCGATTTTCTAGCAAGAGAATAAGGCCGCGCACGCACACGTAGGATTGTTTCAACGCTTACATAGGAAGCCGTCGAACGACGCCCGCTCGAATGGTCGAGGATCCCTTTTTACTTTTCTTGAGAGCGATATCTTGGAGAATAGGGGAGACCGGGTGGAATAAATCCTCGGACGTCGTCCTTCGGCGAAGGTCGGTGAGGAGGAGGACTAGGAGGTGGAGAATCGAGAGGCACTTACCTCAGGGACGTAGGCAGAGCTTCGCAAGATGAAAAGCTGGCGGGCAAGGGCTGAGACATGCACCGTTCTTGGACCCGTTCAGGTCCTCGTCGCGGTTGGCCGTTGCACCTGGAGGTGTTGTTGCTAGAGTCACCTTCCCTGCCGGGACACCGTGATTCACTTCTCTGTGCGCCAGCGACGTGGCGAGGCTTTAACTCCGACGGAGCACTGTGCCAGGAACGACGCCGCCTAGGCTTCTCAGCTTCCTTCGCGGCTTGCCCTGGCTCCTCGGTGTCGTTCCCGCGGGCCACAACGTCACTGATCTCGCGGCATTCGGCCACGCGATTATCTGCACGAGACTGACCGAGACGAGCCACCAGAGCAGCGGAGAAGCGACGCCGGTGCGAAACGCTGACTGAACCACTGGCAAACCACCGAGGGGTGGTCCGTTCGCGGAGGTCCCTCTACTCTCTCTCCCGCTCTGCCTCCTCTCCCCTCTACTCCACCCTCCCTCCTTAGTATTTCTGTTTTACCCGGTCACCCCTTTCTACGTGTCCCATTCCCTCGTTCCACGTCGCCTCGTCCTGCCTCACCCCCGTTTCCCTCGCTCTCTTCACCCTCGTTTCTTCTCCCGTGTGTTCCCTGCCCCGCCGTGTCCACTGCCATCGTTTTCCTCCGACTCTATAGCCTGCTCGTGTCTGCCTTCCTCTCCTTCGCTCACCCTTCATGGGCCAGCTCTCGCCTCTTCTCCCTTCATCCTACACCCTCGGCAATCTCTCTCTCTCTCTCTAGCTCACCCTTTCAAGCCACCCTCCCTCCTTCCTGTTGCTCCACTCTCCGTCCCTTTAAGTAGGTCTCTCCGTTCCTCCCTGCTTCTCCGTCTTCCTCGATCACCACCCCACCACCACCCACGGTGCTTTCATCCGCGCCACGGCGTTGGCATAACGGCCTGCACACGTTACAGAAGGTGGCACAGGCCGTCGCGATCCTGCGATCCTGCGCGCCACCATCAGGTGCATCCCCGGCTGCCGCGCCGCCCTGCAGGTTTAAGCCACCCTCACACCGG
Organism: Andrena chrysosceles; assembly: GCA_963855975.1. Classification (NCBI taxonomy): domain Eukaryota; kingdom Metazoa; phylum Arthropoda; class Insecta; order Hymenoptera; family Andrenidae; genus Andrena; species Andrena chrysosceles. Next base: position 8,481,614 of record OY979767.1, on the reverse strand, counting down.
CCTTTACATATTTCATGCGGCCAAATGTACGACCGTTCCGCGGAGCTACGTTTTACTCGCGCAAACGCTCCTGCAAGACAGCCTCCACGTATGAGGTCCTCTGGATACGTGCCTCAAGTTGCACTCACGTTCGAAGAGGGAGATGGAAACTGTTTGGTAAAATTAGAATTAGAAAGAGGCTTTGTAAATGTTACAACTTTTAAATTGTTTATGATTGGAACCGGATTGTTCACCTTTATACGCCCTCGTAATTCCAATTAATAAAGTCTTCAGAATTGCTGACGCGAAGCGTCACTGCTTTGTTGCCGTGGATCAGTAAAACTTTGACGATCCATTCGAACGCTTTGCGGGATCGTAAAGGGTGAGACGCCTCTAGCTCATACCGCTCCTAAAGTTCCAGAAACGCTATACCCCGCGTCGACATCAGAATTCCATTTTACTTCTAAAGGTAAAGAAAAGGTAGGAAAGAAGAGGAAATAGGATATAGTTTCAGTCTGTAGTTGCTCGTGGCTCGCATGTAAAGCAGCGGCCCCGCATCCTTCCTCACGTTCAATTAAACAATCTCCACGGTGGCCCTGCATTAGAATTGAGAATTCTCTTGGAAACGCTCGTGATCCGTGTTGGCAGGCGACCAACGCTACTGGGCCTGACGGCTCGCGCGAACTTCCTGAAACGTTTCAGTAAATGCAAAGAGCCCCGGCATTTGCACGACCGGTATCGGGCCAAATGTCATCCCGAGCGGCCAATAGACGCTCGATAAATGTCACCCGATTCACGTTATATCCCACGTTTCGACGCCTCGCGTTTCCTTTTCGTATGTAAACTATTGTAAATCGCGGCGAGTTCGACGTGTCCCTTTCACACGTGCACACGACCGTTTCGCAAACCGTCCTATCAGGCCGTAGGACTTTGAGCTGACCTTCTCCAGCCTCTTTAGCATATTGATTAGGCGGCGTTTTGGACCACAAAGGCCTCGTAATTGTAACGCTATACGCACACGTGCAGCTAGCCATCAGAAACACCTTCCTGGTACATGACAAGAACGTTGCCGCTTCGTTTGGCGTAAATAAACGGGTTAAGTATAGATCGTTCGTCTTGTGGATATTTAGCATGTTATTCTGCGTGATTATTTAGGCTAGATTCGTTTTACTGCTTTGGTTAGGTTGTAAGAATAATATTTTTACCTCTGGGAAACTTCAGTTCTGGATTACAGTCGAGACAAAAGGTATTGGTTGCTGTAGGCTACCTATGATTTATCCCTACTATGTCGCTTCCCCCACTTCACTTCGACAATCTTCTTCTCTCTCCTTTCTTTGTGAAAATCAACCTTCTCTGTCTTACGAACGAAGAAAACTGTCATGGCGGCCGGTTCACTTTGTTCGGACAGTAGTAGAGTGTAGCTCAAATATTTTTTAGAGTGTTTCAGTCGGATTTAATGGATGATTACACGAAAGCTTCTGTATTTACCTTGATGTAGCAAAGAAGAGTAAGTTGAAGAAGCTATTGTTCATTACTAACATTATATTCCATAAATTGAATCACAATTATGAATTCCTGATTGCTTCCCGCCGTTACTACGAGTATTTCGAATGAACCGAAATTCTCTAGGTAGATGATAAACTCTATTATCTTAATTCGCCACGGAAAATTCTGACGTTTTCGTGCAGACTATCTTAAACTGAGTCTTTCGTTTTTAAACGCTTGATTTTAGTGCTTGACACGTCGAATGGTGTTTTCTAACGAAACTTTGAAACCAGCATTATTGCAAGGGTCGCGATAAACTGTTATTTTCCAACGCTATTTATCTAAATCTTTCGACAATCATTTCTGCAGTATAGAAATTAATCAATAGTTTCAAGAAAATTATTCTCCTTTCTATACACTTATATGCTTCGTTTGTGTGCTTTTATTGCAGATCTGAATACATGGTTATGTTATTACGATAAGTACGGGTCACGTGGGTGCGTCTACGTGTAATTGACTGCAACAGCCCGATCGAGAATGATATCGTTCAATTATGCCTGGTCACCTGAACTTACCGAAGGTATTAGAAATTTTCATAACTAAAAGTTAAATTATCTGTTCCTTTTATTGTCACACTAAAGAAAATTTTCACAATACAATAACTCGATTTATTCACGAATGAGAATTAAACAAATTATATACCTTAATCATTCACTTTAACATGCTACTTTGTACTAGCACTTACCAAAATCTTATGTTTCATCGCTCTATAAATTTCTTTCATTACGTACGACTCTACGCAATTTGCAAATTTCACGAATGAAACAAGTTATTGATAAATTAATGTCATACAATTTGCTTGTTCTTTTTAACTGAAGAATTGATAAGACATAATTATGTCTCGTTCGAAGCAACGTTTATTTACAGTACTATACTTTTTAACTTTCATACATAAAGATCTTCCGACTACAACGTTCCACTTACAATATACATTAAGGTAGCTTATAAATTGGGCAGTATTACGTTCATTTCATTTAATAAAGTGCGATATACGTCGATGGCTTCTCTGGACGCAATGTTTCCTCTTTCATAATAGTTGCAACTCTGGGATCGTCGGGCCTGTAAACTGAAATTTACCATGCGTTAGAAAATATGATCAGTTTCTCTTGAAACTGTTGGACAGAGATATGTAATGATGCTGGATGAATTCTTATTTGATGCGTTACAGTATCGATGTAATTCTCGTGTATTGATAGGGTTGCATAACAACATAACCTAACTCTACAGAAATTGGAGGGTCTACTCACTGGTTGTGTCCGTATGATATTTCGGCGGTCTGTCATCAATATTCGTTTGATACATTGAATATCCCGTCAGGCCTAGTCCTACGATGAATAGCGGCATAATTGCCATGATTTCTGGGATTTCATCCCAGCTTTTACGCCATAAGTATTTCACTTTAACTCCTGCAATATCGTCAGATTAATTTTCTTCCATTTCGTCTGTATTCTGATAACGTACCCAGTGGTTCGCCCCACAATTTTTGGAAGTCTTTCTTCAGTAATATATCTCTCATAATCCTCATTTTTGCGGATTTAGTTAACTTGTTCGCAACCTGTACACAGCAGAACGTAAAAGCTTCTGAGTTTTCACTGGACTCTCGAGGCGAGCTAACAATTCGATCTAACGCGCGGGTAATTCAAATGTGTGCAGTAGGAAGGGCACTCGATCTTGTTATCGACACAGGTGAATTGAATAGAGCTTGCTTGACAATTACTACTGCCTTTCTAGCATCTTCTTTTGCATTAACAACAATGAATCGCAGTTCATTGCAGGGGAAAGATTGATGAAGAATTTCCAATCGAGAAAATGAGAACGTTTCGACGTATTAAATCTTACGATACATGAATGAAACATGGTAGATTTAGTCATTTTCTTTATCGACAATATACTTCACTCTCTTTTAATGTCCAATGAAACATCTTTCATTCACATTAAATTAAACGATTACTTATTTTGTCAATGCGAGTGTTCCTAAGAACGCACTTCTGAAAATATTCTTTTATAAAATAACAGTTCTTGTGCAGTGTACGAGTAAGAGAAGCTCTTTCAATTCAAACTCTTAATTTCAAGTCACCTTCAAGTACCTATTCGACCATATAGAATTCCTATCGAATTCAAAATTTCATTTAATGTCGATCGAAACTGCGCCTGCGCTACATCGGCCGTATCGTGACGCCATCTCGCGACCGGCGTGGCAAGTCACAGCCAAACGACAGTTATGGCCGCCATCGCGAGGCCTTTAATTAGTGACAAGTGATTTAGAGGGGTGTTTTTCGCGTTCAGTGTTAAAGGAATCGAACACGTTTATCTGGGGTACATGGCACAGGCCCTTGGGGGCCTCGACAGTTGGGTGAGTACGTGGATCTCTTTAAATCGAACGCCATGCACGCAAGGAATCAACAGTGCGCGCGGCTACTTTACACCCCTGTTCCCACGCACGACTTTTTGCATTGGTCTCGCGAAACGATTCCGTTGCTCTTGGACGCTGTCATCCGTGACTTTGTATCCCTTCCAGTCCATTGACATTCACGGCCGCTGACGATCGGGGCTTGTCCGCTGTAAACAGACGCGTCTAGACAATCCGGAACATGCGCTCGCTCCAATTATGTCATTCACTGTTTCCCATCGATAACGAGTTTTCCCGAATACGTTTTTTCACGCGTGTACCCGCCATCTTGGTCTCCATAGAAATCAAACGGGATTGCGATTGAACTGTCTCTGGTGCCGATTTTCGACACATGTTTACTCTATTTTGGGGTTAAGTCGGGCCTCCCACATCGCTGGACTTCGCTCGAAACCATCGATAACGTTCGATACCCTCGTGGTTGCTCCGTTTGCTGTCAGATGACTCCACGTGTACCACCTTGAGCCGTATAGTCGTACTTTCGAATTTTGGCATAATTCTTTCTGTTGTGATAGAAAAGTCTTTAACTTTGCTGTTGTCTGTTATCGAATATGCTAAAGATAATGTTTCATTTAAGTAGTATTTTTAGCGTGCATGACCTTTGAGTCGGTATTATCAATTTTATATTGTCAAATATATATGATATTGATAATTAATTTATGTCAGTTATTTTAATCTATGTCAGTCATATTAGGGTATCACAAAATCACTCGCCAGTTTGAAGAGGGAAGCAGGCCAAATATCCGGGCACATTGTTTTAATACCATTAGCGTTTGCTCGTTTGCTTTGGAAGATAGTAGATATTGCGCAGCGACCGAATCATTGCAAAATTGCACACTAACTTGCCCGTGAACAATCCAATTTGCCAGCGTTGTGCGGGTGACATATGGGCAATTTAGCGAGGCTTCTTTGAACGACGCGTTTCAGAATTCGTATATTACGCGCTCCGCGGAACGTTAGCGGAGATTCTTTGATATTTACTGTCAAACTCGCAGAAGCGAAATGTCGCGCGACACGCGCGCACACACATAGGCGTGACACGGTATTTTTGTTTCGCGGCACCGCTGCCAGCAACCGTTCATATTTATGAAATACTTTTGTCTTGGCCGGTGCGTCGAAGCCATTGAAAATGATACGCGGTTTCCCTTAAATTTCCTGGCGTAAGGAAGACACCCCGCCGTCGGCCGAGTCACGTCCAAATCGTATCGATCGTAAAACGGGGCGAAATTATTTTTAGACGAAATTTTCGTCGATCCGCTGTGGCAGGGAACGTTACAGAGCTACGAAACACGGAACTATTTTAAATACGAAAGAATACCATCGTTCGAATAGCTTTCATCAAGCCCAACGATTTATGAAGTCTGGGGAATGGAGGTTCTCAACTTCTTCGACTTCGCGATGTATTTGAATAGTAGATTTCTTATTCAGACATTTAAATAGAATGGAGTAGAAGTTGGAAAGAAAGTTAGAGAATAAGGGACATTGTTTGAGAACCACTGTTAGGAGGTGTAAGAAGAATTTATATTGGAATGATATTTGAATATTCAGAGCGTGGTTTGTAGGAATGAATAGACATAATGTTTGAAATTCAATAATTTTCAATTACGCGAATCTTCATTATACAAGGTGTTACGATTAAATCTTGTTACGATTAAAGGAGAATCTCCCTGCTTGTTAGAATCGATCTCAACGATGTGATTTTGGAATTTACTACACATAACTAATCAAATTCAAATCCACACAAATTCAGACTTACCTACTCAACTCCAATTTAATTTGAGTCTGTCTTACACTTAATTTATCCATCAGGTCATTGACCCCTCTCGTTAAGAAAGTAATCTACATTAACAGCATTAGTTCCCCTAAAAAATTATTTCTCACATTCTCCTCTACCTCCAGTCTCCACATTTCCCTCACAAACAACCCCGTTGTACTCCAATCATCCACCTCGTACACCCTCCATCCCATCTCTTGCTACAAAGTACCATCGCCGTAGAATAATTAAATCTACTACGCAGGAAAGTAATTGAAGGCGTAAAAAAGCGGGGCTACATACTGCGATAAATCGTCTCCCGCTTAATTGGTCAGTTTTTTAACCTCTCCCCCTCGACTGTTCGATGCGAATAGTTCGACGAAAGAAAGGAGCAAGAATTGACATTGATCGATTCGCTGGAGTCGCGGGGAGGGTGGGTGGGGGAGTTTCGCGATAATTACAGGCGCGTTTCTTGCGGCTCTCGCTGGACGAATTCTGGCTGAATGTTGGCCGCGATCTCGCTCGTTTTTCGGCCCGTCGCGCTGCGGAATTTTGGAATCCTCCGCGAAAAAGCCGCGCGACGCGACTCCGTGCGACAAAAAGCCCCGCTGCTGAACTCGGGCGACACGTGCTTCGACGGGACCACACACGTGGCAACGAGTTAAACGGTAGCGCGACGCACGGTTCCCGTGCTCTCTTTATGTCTTCCTTATTTCTTGAAATTTTTCTGAGCTCCCCCGACGGCGCATCCCCGTTCCTGGAACGGGACCAGTGTCCCCTTCGATTCAGCTCGCGTCGTTTCTTTGCTACCGCGGCAGCTATGCAGCTGTGAATCTCTCGATTCGATCCGATCAAACTTTCACGCATTTTTAGCTTGGGAAAGTATGTAGACTATTCACCGTGTCGATCACTCTTCATGTTATATTGTATTAAATCGATGCAAGAGTTTGTTCGCTTTATTGAAGCAAAGTCTTCATTATAAGTAATAATATATTACAAGTTCTTTTAATTTAAAAGTATTTTCCTTGGTTTTTCTTTTGCTCATTTTTCTGGTAAAAGTAGAAGTAGGTGTGGTGAAAAAATACATCTAGGTAGACTATACGTCACTTAACAGTGAGCGAACGAATTTTTGCACCGACCTAATATTTATAGTGCACTTGCAAGATGATGGATGGGAAGTTGCAGACAATTATTGTAGTAAATTGTGGTTGGATGAAACAGTGGGAGAAGTGTTCTCTAGTTTTAGAAGCTTTATTGTTTTAATACTCGATACAATGGAGTATAGTATCTACTATAGATGGAAACGTTAATGAAATTTACCAAGTAGGGGAGACCGGGGCTAAAAGTTCCGGGGGGTAAGTTGTTCCGACGGTTCTATCTTCAAAATGAAAAGAGCGTTGTACTTTAAAGTATTTTTTCCGTGTGAGTGGCGCGATCAGCTCACACGGAAAAAATATTTTGAAGTACAACGCTCTTTTCCTTTTGAAGATAGAACCGTCGGAACAACTTACCCCCGGAACTTTTAGCCCCGGTCTCCCCTACCGTAAACTGGGGGATCATTGACATGTTTTTGGAACCTTTTTGCTATATAATATAAAAATTAACATTTTTACATTTGCTTTAAGTATCCTATTATAACATTGCATCGTTTGTGATAGTACTACAACTGTCAGAATGCACACAAATTTTATCCTTTTCTTCCCTTAATGCATGCTAATTAGTTAAATTTTACCCCAGATACAGGGCAACATTGGCACATCACATATAAATTGCACTAAAAAGGTAAAGTTTTGCCACATCTGAACTTACATTAACACTTCAATTTGTTTCCCTTCATCTTCAATGCACTCTCTTTTATATTTTTATTTTTTTAATTAACATTTTTAAATTCGGTTTAGGTATTCTATTATAACATTGCATCGTTTGTGATTGTACTACAAGTGTAAAAATGTATAAAAAAATTTCCTTTTCCTTTTTAATAGACGTTAAGTAGATGTCAATGTTGCTTCAGTTTACGGTATCATCTAGGGAGAGTCCTTCACAGCTCCTATGATTTAAAATTATCCACATGTTACTGCTCCCGTTGCTCCACGATCCTTCGCAATCTTTGCCTTTTTGCATTTCCACGGGGAAGTCTAGGCGGTCAGCTCGAGGAACAGAGATCCTCGGGCAGATACGTGCACCTATCTGTGTACGCTCGCGTAGCGAGTCGAACTGATTTATTCATGGCCCTACCCACGCGGTCGCGTTCGCACCTGCACGAGCGTCTTCCTTGTCAACGATAAAATCTACGCCTGCTGGTGTTTGTCCGATTTCCTGATTCACCTTGCCGCTGGTGATTCTCGAAATTCGTACCGATGTCTGCAGCATGGGATGCAGAGTACCTACATAGGAAATTGTCAACATTTTTGAGGTGTCTTTCAGTCGAGATGACACTTTCCTCCCCTTCCTCGATCGTAATAATTTGCAGGAAGCGATCTTTTCTTGAAAATAAAAGTAGACCTTCTCATACAGCCTTTTTCAATTTTTCCACTATATTTCTCTACAGAATTCTACAAATTCTAATTCATAAAAATTAAAATAACTCCGCACCCTTTTTTTAAAAATGAAATCAATATATCAAAAGTATTCTAAATCAGTGGTGCACTCAGGATTTAATTTTGGGGGAGCCGAGTTGAAGGGGTAAAAATACTTTTACTGCAAATTCAATAAAATACAGTAGGTGATTATAAAAATTTATTTAAAATATAAAATCCGGTATTCTTTTCTTTTTACAAAGCTACTTCTTCAGGGGGAGTCAGCCCCCTCCCCCTTAGGCGCCGTTGTTCTGCATACTACCAAATACTCCCTTCAACAATATCTCAATTTTCTTTCTTCTCCAGTACAAGTACCAAACATCCCACACCCTTAAATTAATAAGTAAATAAGTTCATCATATCGATCCAGGATTCTTCCAATGAAACCAAAGAAAAAGAGTTGATCAGAGTTGATCACTTCGTAAGTCCAACTGCGCTAAAAAAAATACAATGTTTCGAATACAGGTTGATCAGTGTGCAGCGTGTAACGAGTTACCGAACTCTTTGTTAATTAGCGGCCGGATTTACGATGTAACAAGGAAAATCCGAGACGGACAAATCGTCGTGGTCTTCGTGGTTTGGCAAGCGACGCCGGTCGCCGCGAAAACAGTATCAGTGAGGACGGCGCGCGGCGGGAGAACGACGCTGACCTGCTGCAGAAGAGAATTGTTTCTGAAACGGCGCGGCGTCGCGAGCGGGCAGCCGGTGCTCTGTAATATTTAGGTTGACTAGACCGTTCGCGAGCAGACATGTTTCCTTCATCTAGCTAAACGTTACGCTGATAAATCTCGTCCGTCGTCCTGTAACCGCTACTGCTTATTATTTGCACATCGTAACGCTCGGTCCGCGCCCGAGACTCAACAATTCCCAGCGCGCTTCGTCGTCGACGATAGTCGTCGCTGAGCTTGATGAATGAAAATGCACATCTTCTGCTGATCGACGTCGCTTTTGGAATTAGTTTCTATTTGTCATTCCATTTTTTTTATCAATTTTTAGGTACGGATTTTGTGTCTATGTTTGGGTCACTGATGGGGTTTTATTGAGGTGTATAAAGATGTAGGAGAAGTTGTTTTACCTATGGTTTAAAATTGTTTTAAGTCAGGGATAAACAATTGTTGAGTGGTTATTAAAAAGCAACTTAAAGTATGATCCTTCTGGTATTCTTATTAGAATGATACTGCAGAGGTTTCATCTAAAAAAAATCTTCCCTTGAATGAACTTTCTGTCAAAGTATAATCTTCCTCAAATTAGAATCCTTCAAATTACTAGTCACTTTTAAGGGATGTTCACCAAAGTGCATAAATATCTAAAACTGTAGGCCCCTTTGAAACATTTGTATTTCAATCTTCCTCTTACTTGTATTTCAACTTTCCTACACTTCCACCATCAGGAAGTAGTAGAAACAGCATTCCATATACCAGACAAGCTCCAATTTGTGATCAAAACTAATTTCTTCTATATCGTCATGCACACTGTCGTTCATAAATATTAGAACACCTGCTGTGTTTGCAGAAAGTGTGATATTTGATACAGATTGAATACTTTTCACTGCTATTAATTTAAAATACTAAATAGAGTACAATTTTTAAGAGTCCTTCAACAAATTTTCATCATTTCCCAGAATTATTTATTACCTATTTACAGATTACGTGTCCTAATACCTAATATCGTTAAAGAGTATATAGCTCAGAAAGTTTGGCACAGATGAAGGATTGAAAGAATTTGGTTCCAGCGAGTCCAGGGGGCCTCGCCTTGCCGAAGCGCATATGTACACGGTTTTGGCGACGTCTAGGGCCTCAGGGTGTACGGTGCATTAAATCACGAAAATCGCGCGAGCTGCCAAAACGACAATAATACTCGCCGGTGCACACTCGGCCTACGTGTCTTCTTGCTTCTTGTACGGTTCTCGCATAATAATGCGTCAGAGCGTAATCTGTGCCAGCCGCCTGGCCACTGCCAGATTCAAAATACGTAAGCGTAACGCGGGACGAGGAGATGTGTCCGAGGGCTTTGCGCCCGCCCGCTCGCTGCTTGTCGCAGCCGCCGACCGATAATGTATACGAGTCCCGTTTCGGCTTTAATGCCTCATCCCGAATACTGTTTCCTCGGGCGAACCGTAATTCGCCATCCACGAAACCGCGTACAGACGTTTCTCTGGCGACGAGTCAAGAATCGAACTTCGCTCGCGTCGAATCATGCTCGACTAAATTGATAATTTTTCTTTTTTGGTAATTTCATAGCTTGTGATTGGGTTACTAGTGGGAATGTGTATTAGTTTTATTATTTTAAGGGACTATTGTAGTTTTCGTGATATAAGAAACACCAAGTTCGGTGTCATAAATGTTGTACACATTCAGATATGACTATTTTAGTAGTACCTACTCCTAATTCGAAATTAGTTTTATTGAAAGGGAATATATACTGATTTCCACGGAATTCAAATGTCGATTGCTCAATTGTGTAAGGAATAATTTATGTTAACTTCAATTGAAAATATAAATTAGTTGATTAATCATGTTATAATTTAATTGGAGGTTTAATTTAAAAATTAATATAGTTTGCGTTAAATTTAATTGAAATTATATGTTATTTGATTGATCATATTAGAATATAATTGGTGGTTCAAAAAGTAATATAATTCTTAAAAAATTAATATAAACCTAAATCTTCATTATCTCTGGCTAGGTATTGAATTTTTTCAACCTTGCACTATTCTCTGACCCTCGCTACTGCTCAAAAAAGCTTTCAACACCCACTGCACAATTCTACCCTAATTCAACCATATCCCTATGATAGTTGAGTTCATTGCTAGTTCGTTACCAATAAAACCCAGTCCAGCACACATGTATTACAATTCTCACTACTTCCCACTCAATTCCTCGCTCACAGACACACCAGTAAACTACATCTGTCAGTAAACTACCAACTTCGCTGTCAGTTCTCAGCAGTGGAAGAACAATTTGGCTGAACGAGCTGCCAATCAATGTCAAATTTCTTGCGAATATAGTATCATTTTGGTGCACGTTCATAGAGAGGACTGAAACGGCGCTTCCAAAGACAAAGTAAAAAAGCGCGGTCCGCGAATGGCGCGGAACCGAGCTCGCGGTCGCCGCGAACCACGAGAATGAAGTTGTACTTTGGTGCCAAGTTCCGGCGACTGCCAAATTGAAGTCGCGGGCGAAATAACGCGGCCGAAGCTTTTGCGCTCGTCGTGCCGCTTCCATCACGCACATACGCCCGCTCCGCTTCAGCCTCGCTAGTTTATCCTGTTCCCCTAGAATCTACGTGGACATCAATGTGTACGTTTAATTTACGCGCGCGAATCTTGCCCCGCACGCTCGATGCGTCTTCTGGCACACGTTCAGGCGGCTGAAAGAATGCCCGCTGACGGAAGATTATTTTTAAATCGTCAAACGTTCGACGAGGAAATCTTCATTTGCTGCGTCAAGGCGGCAGACAGTTTTTTAGTATCGAGCTAGGGGGGAAAGAAAGCTGGATGGCCTGGTTAGTTAAATCGACGGACTTGTTGGTGGAAAGGACGATGAAAAGTGCAAATTCGAATTCTTAATTTGGTAGTTCATTAGCGTATATTTCTTTTTAGAATTTCTAAAAGGAGGTTTTGTCTTTCTGTCTTTGAATATAATTCTTGAATATTGAATGTTGAGTTTTGAACTGCTTGAAGTGTAAGAGACAATTTATTTTAAATGCCATGTTTAGAAAGAAGGAGTCAGGGAGCATTGTTAAGCTTGTGCTATAAGTCAGTTTAGGTTGATCGATTTTTGACCTAGAAAAAAAAACAACAATTTTTGTGTTCTATATAAGATTATCTCGGGAAGTACGCGAGGAAATTAAAAAATACTGTTTTTTTGTAAAAATGGTGCGTGATTGAACAAAAAGTTAGGTGAAAAATTGTTGAAACGTTTTGTTCAATCTCGCACCATTCTTAGAAAAAACAGTGTTTTTTAATTTCCCGTAAATTAACACACATTATTAATTATACATAAATTAAAATTACACCATTGCACACATTGGGCCTTACATGCCTATATTTCCAATTCTAGAAATGCATGGATATTTTGAGATAAAATATTTTTAGGCTACACGTAATCTATTGTACTCAATCTTTATTAAATATTTAATAACAAAATGGAATGCTGAATAAATATCTCTTTAACACTACAAGTCATCGTTATCTGAATATTTTTCAATATCATGAGAATTGTTCACTTGTGTCTGTCAGGTTTCACGTGTGCACTGTAGGATTAAACAAAAATTGACCTGTTTGCCAAAACTACAAAAAATGAATGTGCCACATCGAAACACTTAGAACTAATGGACCACAATTAGCAGTCTCGCGTGCGTAGCCAAAACCGACATAAATTCATCGAGGCACGAAAAAACTGACACATCGTTCCCGAGATTCGCCAGCCAGCAATTCTGAAACACAATGCTTAGCACGGTTCGTTATCAGGACAACTGTAATAGACATTCCTCATCGAGCAACAGGTGCGACACCGCGTATATCATTTTGATTAGAGCATCGCCGTGCACCCTAGGAATTCTCGAGGGAAAAGCTCTTGGCTCGGCGCTGCTGGTTGTTAACAAAACTTCGTTATAGTCACCTCGAGTGCGCTAAGCTCGGATGCGCTCGTCCGTGTCTTTCCCCCTCGCCTCTTCACGTAACGACCGCTCGCTTTGTGCTGTCCCCGATCGTGATTTCGGCCCGTTCGTGCTAATTTAACCCTTTGCTGTCAAAGTCTCCACGCGATCCTCGAGCAATCGCCTTCTGGTGACGTCGTCTCTTGTCTAACGATCGAACCTATAATAAGAGACTTTCGTGTCCAGATGAGGATAGTTAAAGGCAATGTTCGTGACATGACTGTGAGGGTTAGAAACGTTGGAATATGAATCTTGGAGGAAGAGTTCGTGTATAGTATGGATATCTTAATTAAATGACTGGGATTAATTGGTAAGTACATTAATTAAATGAAGGGTAAATTTAAGCCTCTTTCTAATCATTCAATTTGTTTGTTTTAATCCTCTGCAATCTTTAGAAATAGGAGTCCATCTCGTATTTTTGCTATTTGGTTTCCCTTCGTGCGATTTTACTGGGAATCTGTAACTTAGAGACATGGACACTTATTTTGATAGTGTAATAGAGCATCAAAGATTGAGCAATTCTTATATATAAATTTCTATTCTACATAGGTAGGTAGGTACCTCGCACTATTACAAAGTTGTATTTAAAAGAAAACGCGATGGCGTTAAGGGCTAACTTAAGGGCTTCAGAGTGAATTTTCGCAGGAAGAAAAAATTCACACGAAGTTTCATTCAAATCAGAATTGTCGGCTTGAGAAGTTTCCTTATTAGTTATACAAGCTTATTCACTACTTAGGTCCATGCCAAATCAATCACTTTTTGCACTCAACATCAGAGATTTTATTCTAAATGATATACTCCACGTGAAATTAGGGAGGGTTTAAGTCACCATTTTGCTGGTTTCAAATTTATTTAAAATGTACAAGTCCTCGAAGTTTACAATTTTTACCCATTTTTATGAAACCGAACTGCACCTATTCCTATAAATTCTTATCCCGGAAACCATTAATCGCATTGAATTCACTCAATATAACCCCACACATATGATTTTTAAAACCTCTATCCTTTCCCCGCTCGCAGTTGCGCCAACAAGCACACATACGCCGCTTATCGCAGCTCGCTGTGCATTATCCCGGCGTCGCGGCTAATTACCGATAAGATCGATAGCGGCAATTATTCTAATCGGTTTTAATTGAGACAGGCCGCTCGCTCCGGCGAGCAACTGGAGACAAGCGTGGTTTCGCGGCGCGGATAACGAGCTGCGTCATGTAGCGATCAGTTCGAACGGGAGTCGCGCGGAGATAAGCGCGATTCGGAATCGCTGTGCGGGTTAGACTGCGTCGGGTGGCTAGTACCAAGGGGCGCCGGTAGCTGCGACGCGGCTAGAGCGGCGTGATTAATCGGGATCGTTAATTGTTTAATTGGTCGATCCCCGATTAGCAAATTGAACGTCACGCCGGGATTTATGGGGCGAGCGGCGCGCGTTAACGGCGAATTTCGGCCGGTTTTGCTCTTGTTCGGTTCAGTTGTTGGTGTCTAATTCAGGACCAGCCGGCGGACTTCGCACCTGTCATCCTCTGCCAAATGTCTCGAATCATTAAAGCAGAAAACGTGAACGTTTATGTTAAAAGTATCCGTAGGAACGGGCATAAGATCGCCACTTGGCAGCCTGTCCTGCTGCCAAATCCTTTTTCCCCGCCCCCTCGGGAACGGTCCTACGGGCGTCCGCTTAATGACTCGTCAAATCGGCCGTGCGTTCGCGCGTCAAGAATTAGCTCCGGTTTAAGTACCTGTTTATCCACAGCCACCGCTGAAGGTTGACCGTTTCGTAACCAACGTTGGGCAATCGCCGGTTGAATCGGGCTAGACTGCCTCGAGGCGCTTAGCAGCTCGGGGATCCCTTTGCGGTTTCCCTTGAGGGTGCTTAGCTTGTATAGTTAAGTGGGATGGGGGATTATTGTGGTTTTAACACCGGGAGTATTTGTGACTACCGTGGAACGACATTGACGTTTATAAGTTGGTTTGGGGATACTTGCTGTGCTTGCTGAAAATGTGATATTTGGTACAGATTGTATACTTTTCATTGGTTGTAATTTAAAATAACATATAAAGTAAAATTTGTTAGAGTTCTTAGATAAATTTGCAACGTTTTTCATAATTATTTATACATAGTTTTTGAAAAGATAGGAATAAAGGTAAGGTAGAGCGATAGGTGTAGTTTCTTTGTTAATCGCGTATGGAGTAGCATAGGTATATGAGTCAATTTAGTAGCGTTGAGTGATATCAAGACGCAAGTGTTTAACCGTATGATGTATTTAAGAATTTAGCAACTTTGCGAGTCGGTGTTGCGCCAAGTTGCAGGAATTTAACTTGTCGTACAAGGTGACTAAGAAATAAATGACCAAAACCTTGTTCGCTTATTCTACTGCAACTGAAAGTGATACAACATCGTGCGATCATAATTTTACAAACACATTCTGAGAATCTCAGACATAGATATGACCACAGAGCTTCAGAACAATGTTTTTCTTCGCATATCAACATGCACAGTCATTGCTACGCAACAAAATATCCACCTACCTTATCTGATCACAACTACCGTCATTGTAAATCATTAGCGCGTAGAAAATGATAAGAATCCTATCACTTTCAATATTCTTGCAAAACTCTATCACGAACAAAAAATATTCTTATCTCAGAAAGCAAACATTTCCACACACATAATCATAGGTACTACGTTTTTCCATCCAGTAATTTTAACTTTAATCCATCGGACGCTGACAGTTTGAACGTGAACGTACTTCGTGTGCGGGATTCCTCTAATCCCATCTATTAACCATAGTCGCTCAACGCCTATAGGCGTTCTCCGCACAGATCGCCTACAGTAAACGATCACATATAGACATAGCTCCTAAAGGGTTAATAGCACTAGATTTCTTACAGAACCCCGCCCTTTACACTTTCAATTACATAACAAATAATGTATCTACATATTTCCGTTACCCCAATTTCCAGTTCCAATAAAGAGGTATTATTATTATTGTTATCCCGAAGACGAGTAGAATAAACTCCCACAATTTAGCCACCCCATATATTACTCGCTATAGAGTATGTTTTGCGAACACGGCCGGCCGCCTCTATATGAATTATCTTTGAGTGGTTGAGTTATTGCATTCTAGCGGCGCGATTCTCGAAATAAAGACGTCTCGGTCAGGGAGCAGGGAATCTCGCCTCGCGACAACGCATTTCCGAAAATTGAAGTCGCGATGCTCTGGGGCCTATATTAGAGAGGCCGTGCACCTGTCCGCCTTCGTCAACGGCTAGTCTAGATTATTAGCTTCCGAGTGGCCGAGCCCCCTCTCCGATTTACACCCCGTATGTAGATAAATTGGCCCGCCAGGTGGAAATTGCCCCTTTCGAGTACGCGGGAATGCCACTCGACTCTATCGCGAACCAATCAGCTGGACGTTTCGCCCTCTCGAATGCAAGCTGGAGCGAGCAGGAATTTCGGAAGGATAAATTTGACTTGTAGGTACTCGAATTTTGCAGACTTTAGTATCACGTACGTGTATTGTCATCCGTTTACGCGTTTATTGTTCACTGTAATACAGAGTTGGATACTTTTGTTCGTCAGTATCTAGCTTTATTTCTCTACTTTGCTGATATTCAAGTGAAATCATAGGAATTTGTTTTATTGATTCAAACGGAGCGAGAAGGAAGAAGAAATTCAGAGATTTGAGATTATCTCCCCGTACCATTTCATGGAATCTTTCGCAATAAGTACTTGTGTAATATGAAAATCTCTGCTATTCGCTTCAGAAATCTACAGAAATGAAAGTAGAGATATTCCTCGAACGTCTGGCCTTTAAAAAGTATATTCCTACTTCATTTTAACAATTTCAAATTAAAATCCAGCGAATTAATTCCACTGTAACGAATTTCGTACGCTGTTTGTTTTAATAGTGAGACTCTTTTTGTAATCTGAGATAAATTCGTCAGGTTCAAGGCGACTCCACAACTGGATCATAAAGTATTCCAAGATTCATCTGGATGCTAGCGAAACGACTTCTGTATGACGCAAGCCCCTTTTGTTTCGGCGAAACGCGTTAAAAATCGGTCACGAGACCGTCGTCGTAAACAGGCATCGCCGGCACGAGAACCCGAAATAGTTAAGCCGAATTCTCAGACCAGCGTCGGCTTAGGCGCTCGTCGTTGCCATTTGACAACGCCTACGCGTCCGCCGCGACTGGATTAGAATTCACTGGCAGATTTAGGGCCGGTTTCGTAATGGCGATTAAAGGCACTTCAAGACTCGCAGCGGTAGCGCGATGAAGCCGAGACACGCGAGCTATCCAGCGAGACGGTATGCACGATCGATCTTCCGTTTCGATGCGCACACGGTGAAGTTCTTGTTAAATTCAGGGGAGTTGCGAGGTTATTGCGGACAGGGTAGATACTTCAAGGAAAACTTTATTTGTTTGTGAAGGGTGTCTCGGAAAAAGATGAGCATAAAAGGGAGTGAAAAGGTTTCTATAAAAAATGTCTCCAAACTTTAATGGTGCTAACATAATTCTCAAAATAGGCGCCATCATTTTTTATATCCATACTGCATTCATGGTTTCCCTTTTTTTTACAATTCTTTCAATGATAGAATTGTAAGGGTGAAATGTACGGTGATAGAGGAGGCAATTTATAAAAGTATTATGATTATTATTTATGTTTTTTTGAGGTTGAGAAATCTAGAATTTAATTACTGAGTTGACATAGGTTTTGATAAATGATTGCTCTCATCCTTTGATGCTGTCCAACCATTTCCCCCAAGGAGGCAATATTTTCAGGGACGCACTGTGTATAAAATCTTCGGATACCCACGAAAATAAACAAAATTAGTGAAAAAGAGTCAGATCCATTCTAAAACAGGGAAATATTTTTTACCACTGACACTGACGGCACGGAACCGTCACGGATCTGATATATGTGAATTCGCCTTAAGACTCACTGGACTCGAATAATTCAGCGACTCGAAAACAACAGGGTGGGGGTGTCCGCGGGGAAACCGGATCGTGAGTGGCGTACGAGTTTCCAATTCCTCGACAACGGCGATCTTTACAGCGCTCACGATCGCCCTGGCGGCGGAGGGACGCCGTGTAAACGCATCACGCGGACCGATCCTAATGATTTCCCTTTTGGAAGTGAACGCCAGGCCGATTCGCTGACCAGTTTGTCTCGTCAGACAATAACGACGACGCTGGCGGCGGCGGTCCGTCGCAATGAATTCTAATTACCGCAGCAATTCCCTTGGTATTTATGATGACCGAGTTACAGTCCCGCTCCGCAACCAGCAACGATTCTCTTCTTTTTGCGCCAAGTCAAACGGCTGGAATCGTTATTGCACGGTGGCGGGTTGTTGGGGAAGTTTGATTGGGCCTTCGTGAATGTAACTTGCAAATTTCTTCGTCGCTTATTATATAAGCTGGTTTCCAGTGGTACGTTTTATGGGGAGCGTTTGATGCCAGTGTGAGGCAATTTCAGAGGCGAGGTGTATTTTGAAGGTGTATTGATTGTAATTAGAGGGAAATTTACTGTTAGTTTGATTTAGGTATGCGTAAGTTTGAAGTGGGGGATCCTTAAGGTGGATTTTGAAAATTTGCACGTCGTTTGGATTTCAAATTAAATGTGGTACCATTTGGTTCCATTTTAGGAGGCTTTTCCAGTGAAGTGCAGCTATATCCCTAGGAAAGTCTTTGGTGAGACATCATTCTGCAGAGTTAACATTGTCCTTTTAGCAGTTTATTTGAAGTCAGTATACAGAAAATGAAGTTACTTGGGACACGAAGTGCCTCCTCGAGGACTTCACGCTTCCATTGAGAATAGTTCTTCAAGAAAGATCCCTCTGCCAATGGAATTTAATAAAAGCAGACTCCCAAATCTTTCCTTTATTCTGCAAACTTAGAACACCCTAAGAAACTTCATATAATCCTTCTGAAACTACATTTAACACTCATTCTTTGAAAAGACCTCACTTGGTGGTCTTCCATCAATCACAGCAAATTCGTTGCAAGAGCAATGTCAAAACAGGTCCAAAGGATCCCTTCTCTTCAAGTACTTCACCCTACAGCTTATTCTTGGTCGGGTGTACACGGATGAAGCCGTAAAGCGGCAGATGCGGTCGCAATTAAAAATAACGCAGCCGACTATGTCGCATCTCGCATGCAACAGTCTTGTTAATCCTGACGAACCGGGCTCGATAATTCCCTCGAACAAGGAACACGCGAGATACGGGGTCGCAGAGGTTCCCTAGTGATCCCTCGTCAGTGACTGCTGGTGTCCTTAAAGCGAGGAACGACTCCCTAAAGCAGGATTACGAGCACACGGTCGCGATTCAGGCGACATTTTAATCCGTCCATTCAACGAAAATCGCTCTTCGTGAATGGAAAAAGAGCTGGATGGAGCTTAAGCCTAATCCACTGAACTTCCCCTGTGTGCTACATAGCTGCCACGTGGTGCAACAGATTGTTAGAATCTCGTTCTTCGTTCGTCTGTTCCTTTTATCTTTGAGTCTTCTTGATAATTACTTCTCCGTGGTCCAGTTAGAGACTCAGGATGCAATTAAAGAACTGAAGTGTTCTACTCGGGGCACATTGTTGCAACATGTCTCGACCTTCAAAATGTCTTTTTCCAAAGTCATGGTTTTCGTTTATTTACATGCGACAGCGGTCATCTGTAGAGAAAAGTATGTAGGTACTTTAAGTGAGAGTCATTAATAGTATTAAATATGGAATGCCAACAAAATAAAAAATAAAAAATTGAAAAATGTCACAACTAGTCCCGGTCTCCTCTATGAACGGTTTTAAGCGATGTACTTGGTATTTGGCTTGGTACGAGGAGACCATATCACAGTCGGTAGCCTGGTCTTTCTTTTTTTATCCTTGTCCTCGGGTCGGTCAGCTCTCTCTTAGACCCTGTCCTCCCCCGTTCGCCTCCCCACGGCTCGCCTCGCACCAGGAGGCAAACCAATTACATTATTTATAACCTCGAACTAATCTGATTACACGACGGCGCCACGCGTCGCCTGCCCCGTGAACCGATGCCATCGGTCGTTTCAATTTAAAGGCGTATCCACTGGGCCAGCCGCTCGAAAATACCACTATCGAGACTACATCGTGCCGATGAGGGACTCTACCTTCCTCCGTCACGAACCAACGACGTCCCTTTTGTTCCACTCGTCTCTGTCCTCTATTCGAATTTGCCCCGTGTCAACGTCGTTTTTCGCTCCGACACCCACCTTTCCACGGATCTACATTGGTGTAACGAATTCCAGGTTTAACAGTCGCTTTTTCTGATCAGGATTAAACTACCTCTGTTCAATTTGCTAGCGAATACGGTGGAGGATAATCAGGACTTCGCTACGTCCACGGTATCTCTGAAGGTTACATTCTAAGACCTGGCCAGTTGTGGGGTGTTAGACTCTGACGAGTGTCAAGGCTTATTTAGGAGTCGGTTAACTAGTTGGTTGGATCAGCTGGACAGTGAAAGGGCCAAACTGTAACCGTGATTCAGTGATCTGATCGACCTATTCCTTTTCTTCGTTTTAATATTGATAAGAACACAGAAGCCTTCTACTATAATTATTAAAACTACGTTCCATCGATCTTCTTCTACCACAAGATCTCGTGGGGATATCTAGAAAGGAATGAAGATCGACGCGAGTGCTAGGTCTTCCAACCCTCCTCCAGTAACCTCATCTATCAACAAAGTATCTCTGAAGAATTTGATGAAGCATGAAGTAAAAAACCTGTAAGAACAACGTCAGCTTCAGGAGCAGACCTAATACACGCCTATCCATCAGCTAAAATTGAAAAGCTCGAGTAGTAATCAATCCCTAGGAACAGAGTGGTCATTTATGTTCCTAGGGATGTGCTGTCCCTGCGAGACTTAAAAATAAAGGTGGGGTCGGGGCTTTACGGGAGAAAACGTCGAGACACAGGGAAAAAAGAGAAATAAATCATCTGAGCTGCCTGGTCTGTCCGCGTAATGACGTCAGCGGATCGGTGACTAGGTCAAGGTGTCGAAGAGAATCCTAATTGTCCGTGGACCTTTCGTTCTGCTTTGCTCTTGGTTCTGTCGCGTCCCGAGAGCCGGTTCGTTCTGGTGCCATGGGACGATCATTTGGCAATGAAATACGGACACGGTTACATCAGTCGGCCGGGGCTGTCGTTAAGTGATATTTGCATCTGAAATTTAGTGGAGCGTCCTCTTCGCCTCGCGGTCCCGATAAACAGCAGCCGTTTAATTCTGCGCTGCCCCGTGGCAACTTAATGGAAGTTTCTCTGCGCGTTACTGCACGCAATATGTGCTGAGGATGACTGTGCTCGATGTCAGGCGTTAATGTCTCACTGATATTCTATTTTAATCGCCGTCGACGCTGCGACGGTTCTTCTATTAGCAACTGGTCGAATTTGTTACGTTATTCGTGGTCGGCTCGAGACGTCTCGGTGGCTGTGGGATGTACTGTAGCGTGGAGATTGCTTTATGGGAAGATTCTGCTAGCATTCTGAATACATACTGACAAAGAAACGTTCCCAATCCGAAAATTCTGATTTTAATCAGAGACTTTGTGTGAATGTACACTAGCGGACAAAAAAGTTACCACTTTTTCGATTTGTTCTATTTTTGTTATTTTGTTTAGCATACATTTAGGACTGTGGTATATTTAATGTGCATATTCTGATGGAGAATTTAAAGATGTATAAAATCCAATTAAAGTTGAATTTAATTAACTGACAAGCAAAAGTGTTGTATGATATTAAAGGGGGTAACACATTTTTGGAGCCGACAAAGAAGTTACCACGTTTAGCAACTTTTTAGATTGTCCTAAAAGCAAAATGTCCCCCCACAAAATATTAGATGTTTTTATGTTCAAAAGTGGTAACTTTTTGTAGACTTTAAAAGTGTGTTGTCTTGTTTAATGTTATGTGCGGTTTTATGATTGTTAGTTAAATAAATTCAACTGTAACTGGATTTTATACAGCTTTCAATTCTCTTTCAGAATGTGTATGTTAGGCATATACTACAATTTTGAATTGATATTGAAAAGTAATAGAATTAGGGTGGGTCGATAAAGTGGTAACTTTTTTGTCCGCTACTGTAGAAATAAAAATTTTTCCGTGGAAATTCACTCCGAGGGGTGAAATCAACTCTTAAAGTCATCGCGGGTTTTTATAAGGGAAGAGGGTGGTAAAGTTTAATTGAAAATGAAATAATTTAATAGATTATATTAAAATTTAATTGGAAGTTTAAAAATTTATGTAATATGTGTAAAGTCTAATTGAAAATTAAATAATTCGACAGATTATATTGAAATTGAATTGGAAGGCTTAAAAAATTATATAACTTTTGTAAAGTTTAATTGAAAATTAAATAATTTGACAGATTATACTAAAGTTTAATTGGAAGTTTAAAAATTTATATAATTTGTGCAAAGTTACCCCCACCCCCTGAACCAAATAACAAATCGCAGTAGCCAATATGAAATCAGGATATCACAATCCCACGATATCAACCACTACTCACCCAAAACCTCACTTCTCGTCCTACCTCGTCAAACACATTTTTTCGCAAACGATTCTCCGCTCGTATTTCGGGAACAGCGGCTCCAGTCGCTCGTTCCACCGAGAAATCCCATCGGTGTGTACCGTTACCTTCGATTTCTCACGAAACTGCGCGGCCGGCCGAGGATTCATAGCTCGCGTTCCGAAACTCGACCCCGGGTATCCGTGCTGGTCCGTACATAATTCTGCCTCGTCTTTCTTGTTCGACAGGAGTCCCTTCTCGCCCCGTGGTTTCGGCGCGCGCCGTAAACATATAAATCCGCCGCGTATAAATGCATCTCCCGGCTTTTACGATCACCGGCTGTAAATTTCCGTTGGCGTTGAAACGACCATATAAACACGCGCCGCCTCCCCCGTTGTTTCGCGTCGTCAGGGGTGGCGTGGCCCGCGGAATTCACGGCGTGATAGCGATGGGATCGATGCCGTGGTAGTTCTATCTCACCAGGGGTGGCAAACTTCTGTCAAAGAGCGTTTCTGTCTTTTCTCAACTTCCGCTATATTTTTTAAAAAGTTTCCTTAGGGACCTGGGGGTGTTGTCCGTGATTCAAATGTATAAAATATATATCACGCAGCTCTGTTCAAATAAACTTGATATTTAATTCGAATATCCTTAGTGAAAATTTTATGCGAAGTAGCAATGCATTTGATACGAAGACCTGAGTGTTTTGGTAATTATTGGAAGGTATTAAAGTGAGGTATCTATCGTGATGTTAAGGGTTGTTGAAATGGTAAATTAGGTGTTCGGTATACGAAGTGGGTACTGAATGGTATATGAGTTTTGGTTTCTTAGTCTTCAAGAAATATTGAAATAGTACTGGAATGTATACAGTTATCTGTTGGAAGCCATCGAAGTGGTGCCATAATTCATCTGCTTCGGTATTTGTTTCCAAGCATTGAATTGATTCAAAACTTGATCCTCTCTGTGGAAGTACCGACCAAAGATCAGAATAACACGGCTCAGCATCGATACTCTTGATTCAGCGTCACTCCCATCGCTATTCGCGTATTTCATTTTCGCGAGGCCGTGCTCACCACTCCGGCAAGGCCTGCACTATTTCGGTGTGCCTCAAGGCGAACAAAACATTCGTAGAAAGAATAGACTGGTTCCCAGTTTGCGATACGACAGAAAACGAAGGAAACTCATCCTTCTTAAAACCTTCCAGACCTAAAACCCAACACTCAACACCTCTTCCACAAAAATTCAACAATTCCACCGCCTAAATACCAACATTCAAAATGCCACTTTATCTTCCCATTAAAATTACGCAAAAGCCCGGAATTTCGCGTGTATCGCGATTCACGGCGCACGCAAAGAAGCAACGGTCGGCCGTTTCGTAATTGTGAATTCGAGGAACCCCCGAGCGCGTAGCTTTTTAATATCGCCCCGGAGATTAAGCGCGATACAGCTAATGTACGAGCAGATAAATCAAATGGGTGTAATTCGAATGTATACGTTCGCGTCCCCGTGACAGCTCACTTAACAAGTTTTAACCAAATTTCCTTAGCCATGGGCGAAGAGAAACCGTTGGTCCATGGGCGCCGGCCAGGGGCTCGTCGCAATTAAAAGCCCATCGAATTAATTGTCCCCGGTGTGCTCGCCGCGGTGGCTCGCGTGGTTTCGACCACTGTATCGGCCGTACAATCGTCCAATAAAACAGCCGGACGTACGAGCTGACGAAATTAAAGGCCCGCGACCGCGTCATCCAGAAATAATCGGGCCTGCGAACCGTTCTCCAGTCTGAAAACCGAGACACGACTTTAGCGCTATCACGTGTCGAGATCTCGTGTACCGAGCCCGAAGGACCCTTACGAAATCCAATTACGCCGGCCGTTAGGGTCATAGAGAATCCGTCGGACGAGAAAAGGAATTATTAGTTGGCATCTTTTTCGCCGCTTTCTCTCGTTTTTGCCATCGCTCCTGCGATGTTGATGGTCATCTTGAGTAACATCGCCGTGAACTATGATACCTGATCGCTTGTGAAAAAATTCGGTACATCGACAAAAGTAATCCAGCAACGGCAAGTTGCGTATCATTACACAGGGAAATGTAGTACGTTCTCAGAGTGCGTTTTCTAAACGACTTTCACGGGACCCGTGGAAAATTTTACTTTACCACTTGGTGGATCGAGGAAAGGCGAAGATTAAAATATTACGGTTATCAATTCTGACGGGAGTTTCTCTCGTTAGCCTGTATCTAGCGAATCCTCGTTGCACGACTCTGTCCAATTACACGTTGCGAAATCGCGTATGCAGAACGTCGAATTGAAGTGCTTGCGTCACTTTATGACAGAGCTGATGCGGGGATCGTTCCATGAGAATCCTCGTAAGTGTGATATAAATTTATATCTGATGCTCCGAGCCAGAGGAGCGGTTCCATTAATGTGCACGCGAATTCGCGAGACTTCTCGCATGAGAAACGCCGCGGCGAGGAGCGCGGAAATGTGCCGTGCGATTTCAGCGCTCCACGCCGCGATACACCTGCGTATCGCGATAGATCGTTCCTTTACAAATTGCCCCGCCGGTACGTTACGATACATTTCTATCGTATAACGCGGCGGAACGTGGGCACACGCGCGGTTTCATACATCGACGCCCACGCGCGTCTGTCGAACGTAACCTCTTTCATGGTTCGATTAATGCAAGAATCCGCCACGGTTGCACGCGCGTGTATTTCCGCTAATGTCGTCATCGTAGAAACGGCTTTGTCTGTTCGTCGACGAAACCTCGTTTCCTGATTTCCAGTGCAGCGGTAGTTGATTAAACAGCGATTGAAAGAGTTTCGTGGATATTGCAAGCAATAGCGAGGTTTCGAACGCGCATGCGTAGAGTGGAGACTGTGGGCGGAGCCATCCCCTCTACTTCCAATCGCGAGTTGTCTGAGGATAGAGGTAACTAGATTCGGGGTTAGTTGATGATCTAGTAGCGAAGTATTTTGATATTTAAATAGGTTCGTTTTCCAACCCTTAATTTTATGACATTATTTTGCCAATGAGCGTATTTTGCAGAGTAGTTTCGTGATATTTACTGCTACTGTTGCTATAATTCCCGCGAGCAAAGTTGAAGAGACTGAGAACTGTACGAGAGCCACGAACAATATTTTCGCGGTTCGGGCGCCCGAGATCACAGGTTTGCGTGTTTTTTCCAGTGCGAGCCGTTTCGAATATAATTCACGCGATAATGCTAAAGGAAGTAACACGGGGGCAATTTGTCCTCGTCGCGGTGGCGGCGGCGAGCATGTCGTGGGGGGATCAGCGTCGTAAATCAGGACTTTATTTTCGGGGGAGAGGGGAAAAAAGAGGAGAATGATACTTGCTCAGGTCTCGGGCAGATTATATTCTCCAGAAACAGATGTTCGGCTCGAGTGCCTTAATTAAGAGGTAATTATTTATCTACCGGGTCTTTGCAAGTTTCTTTAATGCTCGTTGCAATTAATACGGGGTTCGCGTTGTCCAACCGGAAGTTCACCCTCCAATCCCTGTATTCGTGTTCCTTCGAAAAATAATGGGGCCTGTGTGCGCGCAAAAAAAATGATTCAGGAAGACGGTATTAACTTGTAATATTATCTTTTTAATTATTCTACCTTCCTTTTAGCGGTTCACGGTATTTACTGCGAGGAAAAGGAGTCAATTTTCTCTTTATCAATATTTAAACATACTGAAAGCGTTCTTGGTTAAGTAGTGCCCCATTTATCAAGTTACAAGATACTTTCTCATCGATTTCCCTGCGCGTGTTAACAACACTCTAATTTTATACCTTGCTTATCGAGCGACACGCATGTATCCGTTCTCCTTTCCGCGTTAGGCGCCACTCGAGCAATGCCATCGCGGTGTGCTCCATCTTCTACCCATTTTTCTTGGAGCTTGACAGCTCCTCCACGCGACGCTCCGATCTTAACTAACGAAAATCCAGGGTGCACCGTTGCCCACGTATTTTTACTTCCTGCACCATGCACGTTGTCACTCACTGTCTCGCAGTTACTCATCGGTATATACCTACCCCGTTCACTTAAATCCCTTCGCGATATTCCCGATCTCCACTAGGATTTCACTCGAATCGACGCAACACCAAGTTGTAAGCACATACCGAAACGTTTTCACAATTTGAAGTCCACTAATACCTATTCCCAGACTTCCTACACGCTCCCTTCACTGATATCTCGCGAAACGAGGTTGGAGGCAGAGCTCCGTAGCACAATAGTCCTACTGATTATTAATTCAACGACCGATCTTCGTAACAGCCCCGTGATTCACCGACTGTCACCACCGAGCTGGATTGGCCAACTAAGGTGGCTCTCCGGCGAGGTGCTAATTTCACCGCGGGATTGTCGCGTGCACCGTAATAAGGGGCAAAACGCGGCCCATTGTCAGCCCTATACGACGTGAATTTGTTTCCATTTTTCACGACGTTGGCACCTTGTACGTAGACGGCGCACAATGGAATGGAGAGGATTAAGAATGCCGTGGCGGTTAGCGTCCACGCGAATTAATGCGGAGGCTTTATGGGGAGCCACGGGGTTGAACAACGTGACCCCGTGGGTAATTGGACGTCGCAGGTTGCCACTTAACGGTGACTCATCCGCGAGCGAGCGGATTATCTCGCGCGATCTGCTCTCGATGAGCGCGCGAAGACACGCGACGATAAATCGCTCCGAGGCAACGGTGCTAGAGAAATTGCGAGGCTTGTTCAAGCCTCTGGGCTTTCGTGATCTTTAGCTATCGATTACCTGTCGTCAACGGTGGCACTGAAACTTTGTCGTTTGAAGTGTACTTGGGTTGGGGAGGAATTGAAGATTAATACCTTCAAATTAGTGTTAGTTAAATTCTCTGTAACTAATCTAAAGTTGGAAATGGTGTTTGGAAAGTAGGGTATGGTTATTAAACAGGAGCTGGGGAATCTAAGGATCACCATTAAGTAAGACAAGATCCTTCGAAGGATCAAAGTGACTTTTAGACCGCTGGAAAATTAATATTTCTAATAAAGTAACTTAAAATCACCCAAAATAAAGTTCTGGTGACCAAGACACATGTCATCTATCCACCAGAGTCTTAAGGCGGAGTCACACATATCAGTTCCGTGATGGTTCAGTGCCGTCAGTGTCATTGGTAAAACATATCGTTTCCCTGTTTTGTAATGGAGCAGTTCAAACTTATCCCTGTCAGTTCCTGACAGCACTGAATCGATATGTAAGGGAGAATGGGGTAATTGCGAACACCTAAGCAAAACGAAGACTGTGAGAAATGAATTTGTTTATTATTTACAAACATAATTAAACTAATCATCTATAAAGTCCTGTGATGAATTTTTGAAAAATTATTATAAAAGACAACTTTATACTGAAAAAGCAAAACCCTTATTATTCGTGATCACTCGACTGCCGTGGGGTAATCACGAACAGAGTGTTAAATATCGTAGAAGTCAACCCATAAAAAATGTTGCTACAACCTATACCTAATGTATTTTTCAAATTCCTCTTCTTGTGCGTTAGAAAAAAATTGCAATTGGTCGGAATATCGAAAAAAATAGTAAAGGTCGTTTTTTAAACTTTTTTCTGAGTCTGTAATGAAAATTCAAAAATCCCTTTTGTAGATTTAAGTAAGTTTTATACATGCTGAAAAATTCATCAAAATCGGTTAACATTGCTAATCTCGAAGGTTCGAGATTACCCCATCCGAGTTGTTCGTCAATATCCCACGACATCAAAAAATAAAAAAGAATTTATTTCAGAGTTTAGAATCATGATTCAAACAACGCCTTGGTCATAAAATGTTGGTAAAAAAGTGCTTTATTTCAGTTTAAAAAAAAAACAATTGTAGGTATTATTAATTCAACAGCAATCACATACAATTGAAAATGTTCAAAATATTACTTGAAACATGACGAAAATGCGTTCTGTATTTATTACTTTCTGCCCGGCGTTGAATACAACCTAAACTACTGAACAGGGAACATTGTTTTTATTTATTAAAACGCCATAAATATCACATTCGCAATAACCCCGCGTTCATGATTACTCTCCCTTACACACACGACTCCGCCTTTATTCGACTTTACCTCTGGATACCACATCCACTTAATTTCCCGTTACGTAATTTGTCAACAACGCAGTCGCCAAGCTAGAATCATTCTTAGTTCGCAGCCTAGTGCGAAAATATTAAATACGATCCGTAGTTACCGGTCAGCCGATGTTTTACGAGGTTATTTACTAACAGTTATTGCCGTTGCGCAACGGACCTTCCCCAAATTAACGAGTGGCTTCCTCGATCCACGCAGCGGCGTCTGTTTTGCAAGCCACCCTCGTCGGAACGCTCGGTGCTTGTGTTCTGACGGACAGTGTTGAGGCTCGATGACGACACGCTCGCGAAAAAATCGGCTGGCCTGATCGGAGACAGGGAACGGTGACGTTCGCGTTTGTTGTGAACGCGGTGGAAGGCGAGTGTATTTCTGAAGCCGGTGAGTCACTCGCCACCCACGCGTCCTCCGCGCGCGCGCCCCATACACACAATCGTGCGGGACGTGCGCGCGAGCACGCTGCTCACCTTGCCGCGATCGCGTGCACGCGAGTTCTTTTTCTCCCCCCGAGCGGGTTACGCAACCGCCCCGCGAGCGTTATGCCAATATTCGCGCTGGCCACTCGAGAAGAAAGTGTTTTACCGTCCTCACCAAGGCTGGCCGAAATCGTTGCATTTTCCTGGCTCGTCGTGCCACGTCGTCGACTTCTCGCCTAAGTCTCCGGATGCTTTTAGTATGACTTCGTTGCTGCTTAGTCTGTTGAAAGGGGTAGGTTTTTTTTGGAAGCTGTTTCTGATCTTGAAATGAGTTATGGATGTAAGTTCACTTATGTTTTTGGTGGAACTTGGCAACGAAGGGGTAGAATTCATAATTTGTAAAATTAAATGTAGTGCTTTACAAGTGTAGTACATACAGAAAATATTTTTGACAGATTGAACCAACCAGTGCATGACGGAATTGTTGAATTTATGGACCTTTGAGATTAATACTTGAATATATTTATGTATAACATAAAAAATTACAAAAATTAAATTAAAATTTAAAATTAAATTTATTTTTTTTTAATTTCTATAAAAATAATTACTTATTCTTACCGTAATTTAAAAAAAAGGATTATAAAGTGCAAAACTGGTAGAAGCCCAGTAAATGATCGCATACTTTTAATAATAATAAATTGTACTTATTAATGTTTGCTTAATACGCATAACTAAAAATATGGGATATTAAAAGTGCAACTACACTCCATTTATAAACATATAATATTTTGAAAGATATAATTGACATTTCTCTGCCTAATGGTCATTCACTGGTATGCGGTAAATTACTGGTTGATTTACCCTACAAGTTAAAAGTTTATGAAAGCAATTTCTAGCTTAAGTATTATATTCCAAGGTTCATAGATAATAAAGAACGATAGAAGTGGAAGATGGTTACCCGTACTACCATATAATTCAAGGTTAACACAAGTGTCCTTCATACCCCAACAGCTTAGAATTCCTCCACGCTAAATTACTGTAGGTAATAAAAAAATCAAAGTTTGCGATACCACTAATTCGATTTCCACGAACTTGTCAGATTGTTGTCCCACACAAATAATCCACGTTGCGCAACGATCGTTCCCGCGTTTCCAGCGAATTTAAATCGCAGCCCGCGTAATCCTCCAGAAACCCGTTCTTCCGTGCACTGGGAAACTCGATCATCGATATGGAGAACTAGTTACGAGCGTTCGTTCGTGTCATAAGCGGCGACAGACCGCTATAAATAAACATTTACGATACATCGATCAACCGTGCAACAAGCGTTAAACGAGCCGCGCAGCGCGATACCAATTAAAAGACGAAAATAAGCGGTGGCGAGCGAGATGTTAAATCTGTAATGTTAAAAAATTATCGCGTCACCCGCTCGCGTGATACATTTTAATGATCGGGCCAGGTTCTCGCCACGGCCGATGATCGTGATCACGTCCCTCTACGCGCGTGCACCTCGGACCCCACCGAAAAATATCTGTCCCCCGGGGTAGAGGCGCGTGACGCGGATCGATTATCTCGCGACGGGCTTCCGTTACCGGAGATTCGATCTGCTGAGGATGCGCAAGGTGTTTAAAAGTGTTCTGCGAAAGGGTAGGTCTGAAATTATTTTGCTGGTCGGGGAGAGGGGGCCTTCAGACACGCAACTAGTGAATGTGAGAAATTAAGATTCTTTCCTTTGGGGGTCATTTTGCTCTAATTTTCCGAGGCTACTGTATGCATAATCTTATCACCTGTAATGATTTTAATTAGGTAGTACTACCTATTTTGAGTGTCAGAAATTGAAGAGTTCTTGTAAAAAATTCTTTAGGTGTCAAAAATCAGAGTCTATACTATAGCATTGCCTACCACTGCAACGTAGAACATTTTCTGATAATTTTTTTTGTAATTTTGGTACTTAGTGTGTTTTCTACAAAGATTCTTCAATTGTGCAGTGGAAAGAGTAGTGCTACCAAATTTTTGAAGATGATAAATCTTTTCCTTGGGTGTTCGTTTTGTTCCAAGTTTCCAAATCTAACTCCATCTGAATTTTAACAGCGTCTTCATAATCCCTCAATTACTCTCACACATAACAAAGAAACTCCAAGTTCTTCCAACCCTAACTACACTATGTACCTCATTCTAGCTCCCCACAAATGTTAAAATTCGCTGCACCAAAAAGAGGAAAATTGCAAACAAAGATCCATAATGAAAATCTTATCACCCGCAAAAAAAGTCACGCGCATATAAAAGAAACGCAGTCCCAGTAGCCGCGTTCCACGTCGACCTCCCAGCCGTTGTAAGAAGCGGTTCCCCGAAACTGTTTCCAGAAGCAACATCGTTATTATTTCAGTTTTCAATCGGCCCGTGCCACTTCCCACCCGGGTTCGTCGAACTCCTCCCCGTCGTCCCTTATTCGCCACCTCGGTGCACTTAGCGTCGCTAGATTCCCCAGGCAGATATTAAAAACAGCTGGACCCAGGCCACACGGTCGCGCGCGCCTCGACATCCTACGTGTCGTTTGCGAGCGACGAATTTATCGCCCCTGCCGCGACTTTAAGTACCACCCCGTCGCCGGCGAAAGAGCGAGCGAACGACACTCGTCACTTTCGATATATCGGCGTGGACCGCCTCGCAACCATCGCCCGAAAAGTTTCGCGAGATAAGGACCGAAAGAACCGGGGCCCGAGGTGCCTCCGCGTTGCACGGAAGCGACAGCGGCGGGTTATTTATCGCACCGTTAGCCTCTGACGTTATCGCTGGTAGCGAGTGCTTATTGTTTCTTAAATTCTCCATAATTGAAATTTACTCCTCGCGGCCTCGCTCGTGTTTCTCCCGCCGGCTGTGTCGCGCGGCCACGATTCGAGGTTAATTGGTCCCGAGAGAAAGTTGCTCAATTTTGCAACGCTGCGAGGTTGCGAGGTGTGCCTCGGGTTGGTTGCACAGGGGCGGGGGCGAGGGTGGGGTTGCGCCGCGAGACAGATGAATTTTATTTCACTGCTTTTTCCCCGTTTTTTCCGGTAGGTATGTGCAGTTTGGACAGGTGTGTGTGTTGGAATGTGGGTAGAGGTTTTTGAAATTGAGGAAAAAGTTGCGTGGCTTTGTTGATACGTAGAATGAGTGTCAGTGGCGCACGTAGGATTTAATCTTGGGGAGAGCCGAGGTGAATGGATGAAAATATTTTTAAGAATGATTTATGTAATGCAATTTGAATAAAATTCATTGGGTGATTATAAAAATTTATTTACAGAATTTATTTAAAGAATAGAGTAGCACGTTTGATTTTTTTTACGAAAAGTAACACGTTTCAGTTTGCCACGTAAAGAAGCTCATTTCATCGTTTCTGACGAACATTAGCACGTCTTTTGAAAGACGAAAAGTAACATATTTGATTGCATAGCCACGAACCAATAGCACACTTCCTACTTTACGGCGAAAACTAGCATATTATCCTGTTTTTCCACGAAGGATAACACGTTTTGAGTTCTAGGTACTGCAAAAACTATCACGAAACTATCGGCGCGTGGTTAGTTTAAATTGTTGAAGTGCATTTTGCGCTAGAATTATTCAACTTTTGAAAATATTTCGGTATTTTAATGTATAATAAATTACGGAAGGTATTTAAGTTGCCGCGCTCGATGTTTCGTAGCCAACCATCCAAATGTGCTGCTTTTCGTCGCTACAAACTGAGCATGCTACGTTTCGAGGTAAACCGCTCAAACATGCTAATTTTCGCAGCGAAAACCGAAACGTGATAGTTATCGTAACAACGAAGACAAACGTGCTGTTTTTCGTAAGAAAATTGAAACGTGCTACGTAACGCAGGTCAAATTGTACGGGGAATATACCTACTTGTACGGGGAAACGCAGAATGCGATGATTATCAATTCTGCGCGTCGATATAAGTCGAGATATAAAATAAATATAATAAAATAAAGTTGAATTTCTCGAGAATAAAATAAGTGTAGCGTAGAATTATCATTCAATTCTACACGAAAACATAAAATCATCCCTAAACCCAGGTATAACCATAAACTCTAAAAGCGCGCAATATTTCATGACCCTACTACAAAGTGTCCTAACTTATTACTCATTTTAAGCACATTGCATCGTAAGTCGCTCTTCAAACTCGCTCCTCTCTCCATAAAGTATCCAACCCCGCGACTAAGATGAATTGTAAATCAACTAAATAGGTCTTGCACTTTTGATTCCGGACGTCGAGAATGTTCATTACGCGTGGAAGGAGGCGCAGCTAGCCCGTAACCGCCAGTAAATCCCAAGTGAAAGAAGTGCTTGTGCTCGGACCAAGAACAATGCTCGAAGTCGATACGCGCGGATGCGATTTAATTCGTTAATTATCCGAAACAGTTTAAAGCACCGTCCAAGAAAACATGTCGGCGGATATCTGGGTCGATCCAGAAATAGCTTGAATGCATCCACCCGCTCCTGCCTCCCTCTCCTCCTCCTCCTCTTCCTTCTTCTTCTTCTCTGCTCTTTGCCTTCCTCCTCTCGGATTCGTCGGTCCTCAATGAAACATCCTCATCCGCCGCGGGCAGACGATCTCGTTCTCTCCTCTTTTCTCCGCTCGTTTCCTCTATCGCGGATCAGCCCCCTTCGCGTTCTTTCTCTCCCGCCTCCCCCTCGTTTCTCCCCATCCCCGGCAGAGACACGTTCAGCGCCGATTAATCTGCGAGCGTCGCCGCCTCGATTGCTTTTAAATTCGCGCTGCAGCGACGTAAAAGCGGCTTCTGGTAATGCACAGCCCGACTCCGGGCCATTTGTAATGACGCAACTCCCGATTATCTTTTACGAGGGGCCGATTATTTACGAGTCGATGCCCCCGGGCGGTGAATTATGCCGCGCGAAAATTACTTAATTTCTCAACGCCTCGATGAGCCACCGCCGTTAATCCGTTCTCGATTCCGAGCGTCGAGGGCGTCGGTAGCGCGACAGTGCGCCGCGTGAGACCTCTTGGAACATAGGAACTGATACCTTTCAATTCATTTTTCATCTCAACGCTCGTTTGGAACGATGAAAAGTATGATTATAATAAACTAGAATGGTTGAAGGTCAGTTCTATTAAATATATGAATTCTCTTCCAAGTGCAACTATGAATTATTCGAATTAGGGTAGATGCACCATTTGTGGCCACTTTAAAATATTGTACCAGTTTTGGCCACTTCTTAAAAAATATAACATTTTTCGTGAAAGCAATAAATTT
This sequence comes from Andrena chrysosceles, assembly GCA_963855975.1. Classification (NCBI taxonomy): domain Eukaryota; kingdom Metazoa; phylum Arthropoda; class Insecta; order Hymenoptera; family Andrenidae; genus Andrena; species Andrena chrysosceles. The sequence continues at coordinate 8,447,407 of OY979767.1, read as the reverse complement.
AACCTTATATTTCGAGCGGTACGCTAAACAAAATATTTATGATGTGAAATTCTCTACATAGTAATGATCTGCAAGCAATTTAAAAATAAAATAATTATGCACATGGCCAAAAACAGTACAATGGCCACAAACAGTACATCTACCCTACTACCCCCGTGAATTATTCGAATTACTACCCTCTTTTAGTCCAACGATTCACACAATCGCTTCTAAAATTCATATTAAACTTTCCACCCCCTCGCATCAATCGAGCCACTAAATAGCAACCTGAATTCATCAGTATTAAATTCCTCCAAGAACCGTTGTCGAACCCACCCAGCCCCTAAGGGTGCCATTCTGCAATTTTACGAGCCCACGCTCTCGGACAAACATGACTACGAAGAAGCTCGTGAGATTAATCTGTTTCATGATAAACGCAGATGGAGCAGAGAGAAATCGATAAACGAATCCTCCATCTGCACTGTGGCGGTGGGGGAGGGTGGTCTGGTTCCCTCGCGTGGAGGTTTCTTTTCGTTGGGCGGCGAGCATCGTTTAACCAGCGGCGGTTATTACAGGAGACAGACGGTTGCCCGGTTGGACAAAGTGGTGCCATATTTTAGGAAGGATTCATGACTAACGCCGCCGTGTCAACCCGGCGACGTTCGCTCGCCCGTGTACAAGGCCCTTGCACTTTTGTAATGGCTCTACATTTGTTGGCGCGCGGCCGCTTAATTGACCAATTTTTAATGCCGCGCGTCGCGGTATTTAAGGATACACGGATCTCTCGGATTTCGCGTGGCACGCCGCGACTACATTAGCGGTTAATACGCTGGAAACGATTATTGAACGGCACATTTGCTCTTGAATATACGCGCGTACGCGTCCCCACCGTGCCTCATTTCTTAGCGGGTGCTGTGGGAAACGAAGGAGAAGTTGCAAGGTGGATCGTGATTGGGATCTGAATATACCGTAAAATGAGGGAACATTGGCAGCATAGGATAACATTGTCAGATTAGTAAAACTTAACCTGTTAATGCTATTTATATGATGTGGCAATGTTACGAGTTGATTTTAGTTAAGATGCAAAAAATAAAATAAAATATAGAAATTTAAGTTTACTGACCTCGGATTAATAAAACTTATCCCGTTAATGCTATCTACATGATGTGCTAATGTTACCCCGGTACAGTAACGCTTTTAACATTTATTAAAGAAGGAAAGGACACAAATTTTGTGCATTTTGACACTTGTAGTACAATCACAAAAGATGCAATGTTATGATAAGATACTTAAATCAAATGTAAACATGTTAATTTTTACATTATATAACAAAATGTTTCAAAAACCTGCCAATGTTCCCCCATTTTACGGTACTTGGTCGGTTACGGAGCAAGTTTCAAGTGACTGTTTGGAGTAATTTAGGGAACGCACTGGTCTATTATCTTTCGTTGTTGATTTTCAGAATGGATTACATTTTGAACTGCAAATAAGCTTCAAATCTTCAAGGCTCAAGTTCGAATTATCTTTCCTATTTTTATGTTACTCTGTAACACTCTTAACTCTTTGAGGCACACGATTTTAAAGAAAATAAAAACCCTAGTTACACAGATTTTTTCTTATTATAAAAAAATGAAAAAAAACATTCATTTCGATTATTTAACATAAAACATTACTCAACTTTTCGAGGTGGGTTAAAATATATCCCACCATGCATAAAAAGCTAAGCAAAAGGTGGGACAGTTTTTGACCCACCTAGCCCCAAAGAGTTAATACCAAAAACTTGAAACTTGTATTGATACACTTTGAACATAAAAATCACACAATTGTAAGTACTTTTGGTAACTAAAAATATGGGATATTAAAAGTGCAACTACACTTTATTTATAAACATATAATATTTTTAAATTCATACCGTTAAGGAACTAGTTTTTGATCAGTTTAGAGGGCTTCCCACTTTAATATTTATTTTTAACGTAATAAAACTTTAAACCATAAACTTTTTTTATACTAAAAGATGAATTAATGTTTAAACTTTAAGGAAAAATTTTAAAAAGTTGGAAATAAGTACAATTTAATTATTTATGATGTACGGCATAATAAGGTGACTAGGAACTAGTTTTTGATCATCTAAAATACATGGGAACTAATTTTTGATCAGGTTAGGAACTAGTTTTTGATCATCTAAAATAGATGGGAACTAATTTTTTGATCAGGTGAGTAACTAGTTTTTGATCGTCTAAAATACTTGGGAATTAATTTCTTATTAGGTAAGGGACTAATATTTGATCACACATTTTTTTGTATAAATAATCAATGTATAATCATGAAATATATTTTTCGTCAAACGTTATTTATTTTAAGTTTTCTAGAAGACTTTTTAATATTTTTTGGTATGGTTTTGCTTAAATTTTTCTTCAATTTTTTTTCTTCATCCTTTTCTTTGTATACCATCTAAACTTAAGTTTTTTATAATTTTATAATGTGCTAACCTATTTTTTATCAGGTGATCAAAAATTAGTTCTACAAGAAAAAGTTGGAACTAATTAATGATCACTGACTTTTAAAGCAAAATAATACATATAATACTAAAATTTTTGCGCTACTTTGTAAAGTAAACTATTGTAAGTAAAATGTATGAAAATAACCTTTAATGTCGCAACACCAGCAAAGAAATCGACTGTGACATCGATGGTTATGTCTTACTTCGCACAGTAAGAGATGGCGTTCAACAGAGACTTCCTTCAAGTGAGCTACCTTACACATTTATTTTCACAAGAACTAACCATACTAACTACTTTTACAGACAACATATATATTTTTGAATTATCAATTTTTATGTTAGTAATTATTTCAAACAATTATTTATTGACATAAACTTAAAAGAACGATTTATTTCATGAACTGATCAAAAACTAGTGCCTGATCAAGAACTAGTTCCTTAACGGTAATTGATATTTCTTTGTCTAATGGTCATTCACTGGTAAGGTAAATGTACCAGTGCCCGGCCATGTCCCAGTACCTGAACAGCAATGCGAATTTTATTTATTTTTAAGCTGAATTTTTAATATAATTCAAAACAAAAAATAGCACCATAATGCATAAGTATTGAGCAATATTAATTAAATTCATTATTATAGAAAATTAAAAATCGTTAGATAGAAATAATTATTTTGTAACACACTTCGTACGCATAGCAGATTCCGAGAAATTTCTTTAGCTTCTGTCAAGACACTTCTGTCATTTACTAAGCAAAATATTGACAGCATTTCGTATTTGTATATTATAATAGTACATTATTATAATAGTAAATAGATTTAAATTTAGTTTAAGATAGTTAAATTTGCAAGAAAATTAATATTTTTTTAAACAAGACTAAGTTTATTTACTGGTACAAGAATTTCGTGAAAGTAAGTAATTTAAACATGCATTTTTAGGTTGTCCACTTACTGGGACGACATAATTCAAGTATTGGGACATACAGTTTTAGGTTGTCCGGTTACTGGGACATATGCATTTTTTCGTATTTTCATTAATAAACACGTCTATTATAATACATAACCTTTTTTTGCAGTTTCCAATAGTATAATATTGTGTTATCTATCACATTCCAACAACATTTTTTTATTTCATGATGGTTTTACAAATTAAATTAGGAGACAAACTTTGCCGCTATTCCTTAAGCCCCTTAAGCGTCCGGGTATTGGTACATTTACCTTATGCAGTCAATTACTAGTTGGTTTACCCTAGTTACGCGATATCGAATTTGCCCGCAACGATAAAAGACGATCGCTCCTCGTCGCGTGCGAAGATCTCGCAGGTCCGCGTGAAACGCGCTCGCGACCGCCCCCTCGAAGCAGACATATTGCCCACGCTTTGCCCCACTCTCCACCCCTTCCGTCATTCTTTTTTCTTATCGCGTTCACTTGCATTTTTTTTAATCCCGCGCGACACGGGCGGTGCTATCGTCCGCGGACGTATCGTTTTGCCGCAATTAGTTCGTGGCCGACGCTGCTCTAAATCGGGCGGCGATCGTAAATCCACCCCGACACCGTCCCGGAATTCATCCTCGATGCGACGCGATGCGCCGCGGAAAATTGGAGCGTATCGCGCGGTCGACTGTACCGGGTGGTCGCGGAATGAAGGCCCTTCCGCCCTCCTTTTTTCCATCGAGCGATATTACTCTTGCAGGGACTTTATTCTTGGACGCCAGCCCCCTGTCCCGATCACGCGATTCGCGGCTCCTCTTCCGTTCCTTGTTCCCTTCTTTTTCTGCCTCAGACCGCGGGGCAGCATCGGCGCGAAATGTTCGGGATTCCGTGTCGGTTCGTTTCAGCGTCACGACCGTGCGATTTTTATTTATCGTCGAACGGTGGGATTCTTTCATTTAGGTCTGCGTTCGGTGGTCGCGTCTTTTGGATGAAGGAAAATTGATCGTAGGGGAAGGTTACCAAGCTCCTCTTAATGACACACTTTAAATGCTATCGGCACAGGATATTTTAGTTATGACTTTGAACTAAACTTTCTGTTTCGACACTTTTTGGACTTTATTATATGGAATTGATGTTAGGGGAATTTTAATTTATTTTTGTTAATTTTCCTCTCGTATATAAGACTTATTATTAATTTATATTTGCTTCCTATTGAGGAAGAGAGTGGGTGTAAAACTGGTGTTTATGGTGCTTCCAACAATAATAATGATAGCGATGATAAAGTTAGATGAATTATGCCATGAAAGTGATGATAGCTCTATTTAACTTACGACAATTGGAAACCACAGAATTTTGGGGATGAAAGTGACGACAGAACTCGTTTACACGGGGTGCTGTTTCAAGAGGTGGTCTGGTTCGATCGCGACGTGACGTCACGCGGGCATAATCGGTGCACGGTGCTTCCAGAGAGGGCGGCTCGTGAGAAATTAATCTTAGCATTATTACCACGGCGACGTCTTGGTGGTCGCTTTATTTTCGACGTGTAGCCCGACCCACTCGTTACAAGCAAATCTGGCCAGCGCTGTTAACACCTTTTCACCTCTCGCCACTTCATCGTCGATCTAGCCGTTCTAGATTATTTTATCAAATTCTCCCCAACTCAGACCCACTTGTTACAAGCAACTCAATTTCATCGAATTTTATGTAAAGTAACCCTAATGCAAAGCTAACCCAGCTGCACTCGTTACAAGTAAATCGGACCTCTAATCTTACCACCTTCATCCACAAATCTACTTAGTCTTTCCAAATGATTGTACTACCAACCTTCATTCTCGAGTGGCTCACTAGGCTCCCATGCTTCTGATTTACGCGATCGATAATCACCATTCGATGTAAGTTGCCCCTTTCAATTAATATCAATCCCACCGAGGACACTTTAATCTCTGAACGTCCGTACGATTGCTGGAGCACTCAACTTCGTCGTCCGACACTTTATGAGAAGATAATCAAAAGTCTTCGTAATCGAAACACATGTTCGTAACTTGCAAGTGAAATGAATTATACACTTGCATTTTAAAACAGATACAGTGACGTAAATTCGGTTGTAAAGTGCCACCGATTAAAGGCGGGTGCACACGTATCAGTTCCCTGGTAAAAAATATCTTTTCCCTGCTTTGAAATGGAGCGGTTCACATTTGTTCGTGTCAGTAATAGACACTCACATAAAGAGACTTAAGAGACCACTGACAGTGAACCGTCACGGCATTGATACGTGTGAATCCGACTTAAAGTGGAAACCCCCAGTCTCTTGTAAACGACATCGCACTTTAAGGTTTCAAGTAGTTACATATTCTTCAATGGGATCAATGGGAAGTAAGTTATAAGATATAGATATAATAATACACCGCACGACCTCAAGTAACACTCGCCTGTTTGTTTTCCCACGTTTTTTTCAACGACCTTGCTCGGACGCACGAAACATGTTTACCTTCACGCCTGGATGATTCCGACCCACTTCCCTATTTCTCTTCCACTTGCTCCACATGCACGGTCAGCGAAATAGAGAAGTGGGGTCAGTTCAGCCGGGCGTTAAAGTAAACAAGTTCCGAGTATGTCGGAACAATGGGTCCGAAAAAAACGTGGGAAAGTAAACACGGGAGTCTGGCTTAGGGCCTTGTGGTGTATATATCTCACTTCGCATTCAGCTCTCGTCTGACCCATTAAAGAAAGGTGGCTTGAAGTGGACTTACTGAATTTTTGTAACTACCGAATTCAGGACTTCGATTGACTTATCTTGATACCTGAAATATATTTTAACTCCTAGCTTATTTTATGACTTCGTTATATCTCCACCACCAATTACACGTTGGGTAGTTGGAAAATTGTGGATTCGTGGATGTTTCTACGCGTATTAGACAAATCTTGTATTTGTGTGTTAAATGCAGAGATGTGGATAGATATACTGGTGGTTAGGTAAATGATTTGTATTGAGTAAGGACTTCGATTTTTTGTCCTTAATAATAATAATAAATCGTCTTTATTCTAATATAATATAAGATCCAAACGCAGTAGAATTATATATAACGCAGATACAAAATGGGCGAGGCTCAGCGAAGCTGTTATTATGCCTGACCCTTATTAATTGATTTAGTGGGTCTGAAACATATAAGATTTTAATTCCTCAAATTCGAGTATTTTCAAACGCTCGATTGCATTACTTAGTTATTATATTTAAATAGACGAGACACTCATCTCAACAAAGAAAGAAAGGAAGCAAACTTCATTTCAATTTTGTCTGCAAATCCACTCAACGTCTCATTTCACTTCTCCCTTCCTCACATACTAAGTAGACACCTTCACCAGTCCACGATTTCATTAAATTCAACGTTCCCCCGTCCCTCGTAACTTTCGTTAATATTGATTCACCCGAAACGTGATTTTCACTTTCCTCGAGTCACCATCGACGCCCGTCGAATTCCGCGCCATCGACAGCCCGACGAGATGCTATCATCAGGCCAACGGACATTTCACGCCGACTGACTGACGTCTCGCGTAATTACGTTCGAAGACGCGTGTCGTTCTACCAAATAAAATGATTTCCGAGCCGACAATGGGACAACGAGACCGTCTCTTGCCTCTTTTTCACACGCTCCGTTCTCACGTCCTCTGCGTGCCTCTTTCGAAACGTCGATTCCCAAACTCTCCTATCCCGATTTCAAATGCCCCTGCAATTTCATCGCCCAACTATCAACAGCTACTTCATCACAAAATTCAACAATCTCTACCATCGAAGAGAAAATATACGAATCTCGAAAAACTAAACTCACTGCTACAGGATCTTATACTTCTTGGTCTTTTAATTAGAAGGTTCAGGATACTCCAATACTGTCAACGCAAGAGAAAGATTAGCGTGGAATTTTGTTATCGTTCGCGATGGGTGGACACGATAAATTATTAAACGGGAACGCTTCGGTTTCGGTGTCGCTTTCGCGAGGCAGCGCAGAGGGGGGTGAGATGAAGTCGTTACGAAAACATCCCCCGAAACGGCTGTCGCTTTGATTCACCGTTTCCTGCGGCTCGGCGACCGATTTCGTTGTATTTTCGTCCTCGCGCCTCCACCGTTTCCTCGCCACCGCCCGCGTCCGTCGCGCTTTTCCTCTCAACCCCCGATATCTGCCGGCCTGTCTTACTTTCTTACGACTCTGTCGTTTCTTTCCCTTCTTTTCTTTGGGCCTGGCTTCCAGCGGAACGTCGTCCACGCGCTCGGGGAAAAAAAGCGTCGACTGTCATGAAGGGTAATGCCGGCTACGCGGACGAGCACGTGCGCTCGAGACACGTATTTCAGTGTTCCTCGATGCGTCTGGGGATTTGCAGGAGATGCAGAACGGTTGCAGAGTGTTGAGGGGTGCTGGAGATTGTATAATGCGAGGTATCTTCTTGGGGGTGGAAGGAAAAAAGGATTGGAGGAAGTTGTTTGTTGAGAAAAAGTGAAATGGAAGACTTTTCTTGCGTTTCTATGTAATAATAGGGTTTTGACTTAATTTAGTAATCGCTCGTTTCGTTTGGTCATAGATTTCTGTCATGAAATTTTTTTTTTGGAAATTCTTTATCAGCATGTTGTAGGATATCAAAAACTATAAAACTTTGAATTAAACTTTTTTCCATATCTTTTACGGTTTTGCAGATATTTATGATAATATGAAAACTTACAATTTCTTTTAAGGGATGTTTTCACCCTTAGCACCGTTTCATTGTTGAAACAAAAATGGTTACGTTATTTAGCATCACTTGAGCTACATTTCTACAAAGTTTTTTTTTTATTTTCGAATTGAACATCCCTTGTAGGTACGTTCAGCAGAGATAGATTACCGAGAATATTTGTATCCAGAGCAATTTTCATCCCGGATCGATGGAAAGGACTATTTTTTATTTGATTTGATGAATGAATATAGAACTCCATAGACACAGAGACCCAGTACCACAATCCTAGGTGAAGGATTGTAATCTATCCTCAAAAATCAACACTGATCCACTTTTCGCGAACTAGCGCGCCAGCTCCGCGGAATTACGAATTCACCGTCTATTCTGGAATACGTGCGACGTACTACGCGTTCGTGTCGACACACCGCGTGCACCGCCCAGGTGTGTACCCGCCCTAAGGTGCACGTGCGTCGTCGCGCGCTGATTTATGCACCGAACGGAGGTGAGAGCACGTAGGCCTAACGAGTGCTACTACGACCTAGTTTGCTCTCCACACTTGCACAGTTCGTGCTGACGAATCGGACTTCCTCTGTGAACTCTGTCGCAAACTTGAGCCGCGAAAATTGGTCAAAGTGGAAGAAGTAAATTCACCGGGAAATTTCAGTGGACCCAATCGTTAATTGTTATTCCCTTCCGCGTGTTCCCATAAACTGGAGCTCACCTTCCGGGGACGCCTCCACTGCGAAGAGGCGAGACAGAGAGAGATAGAAGAGAAATAAATTCCCAGAGGAGCGTGGTGGCTCTCCTCGCGCCTTTATCTCTCGTCATCGCTTTCTCCTCGTCGCTGGTGATTTACGCCGGTCTTGTCTTCCTTAATTAGGTTAAGGCTCTCGGTTCTCTTCTGCGATCGAGGAGGGCCCTCCACTTCCGATCCTGCCGCGCGACACACTTGGACGAAAACCCTTGTTGGACATTAATCGAGGCGCTTGTATTGTACACTCGTGCCCCACGATTTATACCTTAAGCGTTCGCGCGCTTTCGGGGAACCGCTTTCCGCCGGGATTTATTGCATATTTACATCGTTCCTCCTTCACGGTGTTGTCGTAACAATGTTGTTCTCCCCTGGTACACGCGCGGCGCTTGTTTTCGCGCTCGAGGATTCCAAGATGGCGGCGCGAGACTGGCGAATGCGTCTCCCTCGCTTCGAAAGTTAAAAACGCGTTTTCTTAAACGCGAATCCATTTTAAGTAACTAAACGGTTTACAAATAATTCTGCTGACTGGCAAGAACTTGTAAGTGACGTTTGTAGTTCAGTTAAATTTTTTGGACGTTATAAATGTTCAAGTTTACGGTGGGTGATAATATGAGTTTACCGCGAAGTGAATATTTTTGCGTTTGAAACAAAGAAGTGATGAAGCGAAGTTTACTTCTTTCGTGACACCGTTACTGAATCATCACCGAACAAAAACACCTTCGGAATTTTTAAAAGTCTGGTGTAGGTGATATTCTACTTTGTCGCGAAAAGTTGTAAATCTTTCAGTGCTCCTGTCACTGCTGCGTCTCGTCCGTTTTTCTCACAGCGTCCGCGGTGGGCAATGAAAAAAATATAGCAGGAGGATTGGCAACGTTTTAAGTAGTAACCGCCTTCTACGTCGCGGTTGGTCGGCCATTGCGTAGCTGCAGCCGTCGAAGGCCGTTCTAGGTCGTTCGGTAGTTGCCATTAGGCAATGCCTCTCGCGCTGGTTACCTTACGCAGCTAATTTGACGCGACTTTTGTCCTTGCGGGGATTGAGAACGCGTCGTATCGCAGCAAAACTCTTTAGAAATCTGCCATCTCGAGGCACGTTATTAACAACCTGTCTAAAAATAAAAAAAAATGGTACTTAATTTGGGAAGGCAGTGCAGGGCAGTAAATCAGCTTCATGTTTATTTTTTTATAATATAAACTCAATTGTGTGGGAAAGTATGGTGCTCAAGAGTAGAGAGCCAATTAATAGTTGACCCTTAATTAGTAGAGTGGAATTCAAACAACAATATTCCTAGCCATTAATCTGTGTGTTCTCTATTCTCAATTTATCAGACAACTTCAGAGAAATTGCAAATGTGTTGAATTTTCAAATCAACTTGCGTTACGAAGAGTAGCACGTTTCATTTTTTTCTTACGGACAACTGCATATAGAAAAAATGAAACGTACTACTTTTCGTAACGCATGTCGAAATGATGTAAATAAGTAGCAAGTCAGACTAACCACAGCATAGATATAAGCACGCAATCAGCATCTGAATTATTCTCATTTAAATCGATTCCTCCAGAAATATTTAAACACACCTTTACCTTAGAGATAAAGGAACGAGACTAGAACTGCAAGCGAGTATTTTTAGCGTGGTACTGAGATCCCCGTCACGTGTGTTTCAGGAGAAACCTCCTCGCCGCAGCACCGATGCAGGGATTGTTTTGGATACTGGCAGTCCACGGCGACGTTCACGAGGAAAACTTTGGAATTTATTAACTTGTAAGGTACGTTCTTGCACGGGCAACAGCCACCCAGGACACGACAAAGTGTACTTTCGTTACTTTCACGCCGCTCCCCCTCCTTCCTCTTCTTTTTCCCTCCTCCCTTGTACGCTGCTGCTCCGCTGGCTCGTTTATTTGTTAGCCTCGCGATAAAACTCCTCTGGCCCGTGCTCCTCCCATCCTGCGCCGGTGCAACACGTTCCACCTCGCCTTTTCATTTAAACTGCCTTCATCGCTCGTAAGAAATAATGCTGGAAAAAGCCCGGCCGCGCTTCGGTTACCAGATATACCCCCGTTTTTAACGATCGCACTTAACCGAGCCCGCGCGCACGCGGAGTGCCCGCGAAATTTGCGATCGCGACGATGTTCGGTATAAATACGAAACCTTTAGCAGCCGGTACTCGCTCTTAACCAGCTCGTTCTGTCAACAGGAATTGCTCCGCGTGCTCCTGATGAAACTTTGAAGTTTTTAAAGTACCGTTATAAATTTCCCACTGTTACCTTGCGTTTATGCACTTTTTCTGTGAGTCTGGACGTGTGATGATGATGACAGTGGTTATAATAGTAATTCATTTTAAAGAGACCGGTACGAGCAGTTTCAGTTTTGAGATTAACCGGCACTGGGCTTGATGATAGTCTTTGTGTCGATGTATTTGGGGTTGTGGAGTTTGAAAATGGGGGTAGTTTGGATCAGTGATCGTGTAATAGAGGGGTGTTCTATGAAATAGTGAGGGTAGATTGTTTCTTTGACAGTTATCTTACCTATAGCTTGATCTAAGAGTAATCAAAAGCTGAACTAATGTGACAAGGAAACATATCGAACCCGAAAATTCTGATTTTGATGAAACTCCGTACGATTGTAGAGCATGTCGGAGTATGTAAGAAACGATTTTTTTTTCTGCGGAAAAACACTCTGAGGGGGTGAAATCAGCCCCCAAATTTTCAGCGATTTTTCGTTTTTCGAGTATACCTAACTTTGTAACGGTGCGAGGTAGAAGAAAACCGTAAATGGATAAAATGTTCAGTGTTTGATGCCGTATAACGCGCTGCAAAAGAAATTTTTGTACGTCCAAAATTATACTCGAAAAACGAAAAATCGCTGAAATTTGGGGGCTGATTTCACCCCCTCAGAGTGTTTTTCCGCCGGAAAAAAGAATCGTTTCTTACATACTCCGACATGCTCTACAATCGTACGGAGTTTCATTAAAATCAGAATTTTCGGGTTCGATATGTTTCCTTGTGAGTATTGAAACATCGAGGGCTGAGAATCGGAATTAGAGTGAATTGAATTGGTTAAGAAATCGTACTGGTGTCCAAGGTATTCTGGAGTAAACTTGAGCAGAAGATAAGATCTCAGATGACTGACTCTGATTCTAACTTCTCACTGTAACTTTCACAAAATACCTAACACTATTCTTACATACAAGCACAAAATATAAAACTCCCTCTCAGTACCACATCTCCTTTTAACGATCTCTCTTTTCATACCCTACACCATCCATCTCCCTCATCCAAACATTCCAAACCATTCTTCGAACGCCATTGCATATTTCATCAAGATAAATCACACCCCTTGCCACTCCAACTCAGCTTTTTTACCTACCTCGTGATATTTCAATAAAAATATGCAGCAGAAAGTCTACCAACCACTTGGAAATGAATTCTACCATAAAGCGCTACATACAAACGTGACTCGACTTCACAGAGAAGATCGCTAGTTCATGGTGCAATGGCGTTATCAAATGCTCCTCCTCACTAAAAGTTTACGTCCAGTGTAATGGCGCCAGCTTTTCGCGATTCCTCTTACATAGGTGAGCGATCGCCGGCACGGTCTATGGTCAAACTATAAAGGCCATCTGTTCGCTTTTAGAGTCTCTTTTATACCGCGCGGTGACGTCACCCCGTGCTGACGATAAACGTAGATGAACGCCCACTCGTCGGGTATCGTGCCACCTTGTCCCCCTTCCTTCTCTTGTTCGTCGCCCTCCTAGCCGACCCAGTCGCGCATTTTCCACCTTGCTCCCTATATACGCGTCCAATTCCTCCCTCCCCAACCCCCGGGCTGCAATGAGCGACGCGTCCGTATTATACGAGCGGACTTTAACGATCGTCCGCCTAATCGTCGCGAGCCATGCTTCGAGGAAAGGGTTTCGCGTGACTGGAGACGCATTTGGCACGAACAACGCGGCTGGACGTCATTGTCATTCGTAAATCAATGAATGTACCCTGGTTTGGGCGAGCTCCACAATTACGAGACCTGTGGCTGGGTATTTTCGACTGCCGGGTGACCTTTATGCGGGGTGCCTCGCGAAATGTGGGTGCAACCACCCTGTCTGTGACTGTCTTCGAGTTTCGTAATGGGAAACTTGCCTGTCACATTTTTGGACCTAGGGTAAAGGACCCAATTACTGACACATTAAGCGGTTGACGCTGACATTATCTTTTAGTTTTGTACTTATAGACTAAAAGTATATGTTGTTCTTGGTATTAATTATTGTTTGATATGTTTACTTGATGAAAAAAATTTGGTGGATCTTAAAACTTCGATTTTTATGTTATAAATTCATCAATTTCAAAAATATATTTGGGGATCTATTACTGACACCCTTCAAATGTATTTGTTTTAATTACTGACACCCCAATTACTGCCAGCTAACCAAATAGTGTTTATGTTATTTTAAGGTTACTTCGTATCATGTACATGATCAACTACTGCTATGACAGTAATACCAAAATGCTTGAAACGCTTGTACCAATCACTGTCACCCAATTAATAAGTAAAAGATCTTAATGAATCGTTGAATACGGATCTTTATTACTTTCTATGATGCTTATATTATTTAAAACATTATATTTTGTTATGTTAATAGCTTACATATTACAATTACAGCATTTTCTTTAACGCCTTGTTTTCTCTTTCGCTAGTAAGGAAGTCATCGTTTCCATTTTCCTAATATTCGCTTAAAATGTTTTATCGTTTTATTCAAATTAACGAAGAAAAAATTAAGTACTGCTTTTTGTATCATATAAATAACAATTTGAATTGTATACTAAAATTTTTTTACGCATCATTTTATAAGATTTATTCGTTATTTTACGTAAAACAGGTTAGGGTGGCAGTAATTGGGTAGGTGACAGTAATTGGGTCCTTTACCCTACTATACTTTTTTTTATCGATGTACAGACGTTGAATTGTTCTGGGAGGAAAATTCATGTTTTTTTTAGAAATGTTTAGATAGGTATTTGTTCAGACTTCAGGCAGAGTCAATTGTGATTTGGATACAGTGCGCGATTTGTGGGAGGCCTCCTTGCGGATTGTACCTTGCTTTTTCACGCTCTTTATTAAATAGTACCTACATTTTTTGGGGAAGAAAGTTACAATTCTGTAATATTTCTTACAAACCACGTCTACAGTATTAATGGTAAATACCAAATAGCCTCATTAAGGTAGATAGCGATATACAAAATTAATACTAACTGTTATGCAGTGCCGGATTAACAACTTTAGACACCCCAAGCACTTAAAAGATTTTGAGTCCCCCTTATACAGTGTGATCATTTCTTAGGTATTTCTGATAGTTTAACTAAAAAGTGTTTCTACCAAAAGTTAGATTTGAAAATTCAGAAAATTTATATGATCTCCTTTCTCCTGATGCTCTAACTACGAGCTTATTTTGCTTATTGCTTAATCCAGCCCTGTTGCATTCCCACTAATAAATGTCACTCCTCCTCCCCTCAAACCTTCACTTCCCCCAGATCATTACCCAAACCATAAACACTACATCTCCTCCAAATTTCACATCAAAACACCACCAATTTTCGCCACATTAATCTTCACCCCCCAACAACCTACCCTCATCCCTATACACGACCAATTCCCAACCGATCGTCGAGGAGCCGAAGATTCGCACAGGTCGAAGCATCGACAGAATTCGTCGCGCTATCGGGAGCGCCGCGTGACGGCACTTGGCCGAGGCAGAGGGCTGATGGGACGTTGGCCCGTAGCCAGGCGTCCCGACGCTTGCCGAGAGGGTGGACCGAGGCCGGCCGAAGACGGCGTCCCGGCGTCGAGCGTCCGTCAGTGCGTGTGCGACATGGCTGCGAGGCGCTACGGCGACCTAGACGCCCTCCATCTCGCGATGTGAACACACACCTCCCGTGTGCCCTCGAACCGAGATCGCTGAACGATCCAGAAAGTTCGTCCCAACGTTCGCGCGGCATCTTCTCTCACTTCTACGCCTATCTCGAAACGGGTGTGTCGCGCCGCGACGACCCCCGCGCTCCACGTCAATCGAATTCGCGACATCCGGATCGTCGCGTCGACGACCTTCGACGGTAACTCAAACCGAACGTGCGCCACCCTAGTCGAGGATCGGCGGTGGGAGGTCACCGTGACACGTTCGTCGAACTGCCGATGAACGAACCGCGGGAATCATCGAACCCGCGCGATTTCTGTTTACGTTCCGAGAACGCTGGCTCCAGCTTCCTGGGGAGCAGAGTTTGCTTCCCTAAGGCCGCCTTTTGACTGATATTCCGAATAGAAGTGTTTGGGGAGGGCTAGTGATTGGGATAGGGTGACTAGTGACTGCTCTGGATCTAAAGGAAGCACCTATTTTCGGAGTTTATTGGAAGCGAACGGTGCACGGTGAATTGAAGGGATTACTGTGTGACTAGGACTGTCGAGGAACTTGCGAATCGACTCTTGAGGCTTCTTGAATAAGAGTGCAATAGATGAAGGAATCACTCGAGACTTTTAAACTCCACCTCACTTGAATGGAGAAAGAGGAAGATTGAAAGAAAGAGATCGCAAGGTTCCACTAGACACTTGATGTTAAAACTGATGCTCGATCCCTCCTACCACTATTGGGCAATGTTTAAATGAAAATGTAGGATAAGAGTAGAAGAGAATAGCCACCAGAATGGCGAGATAGAAGCTGAGAACCGAGTGTCCAACGCGTCGCCAGAGAAGGATCTTAGACGATCTTGTCTCGTGGAAACGAACCTGAACGTACCATTCCTACGGCGGGACAGAGTTGCATTCCTCCTAAAGAAACTGTTGAAATTTCCGACTCGGTATTTCCAGTCTCTCTCGACGTTGTAAATAAATGCTCACGGGATCGTGGACCAGAAGTATGCGCCTTATAGACATTCGTAGACTAAGTCACCAATTAACCTCTTAATCGAACAGTGCGAAGGACACAGTGATGGACCAGTGATTGTGAAGGAAGAAAGTTAGCCAGGAGTATCATAAACTCTTTAAGGATCCGTAGCCACCCCGAAGATCGTCCCGCTGCACGCTCAGACCGCCACCAGCGCGAAGCGATCGTTTTAGCGGTATCGCGCATAGGGACCGGCGAATCGAATGGCACGTCCCCTCGGAGATAAACATGTCAGTCGTGGGGTCTGTAGGGTGTCGGCGGGTCGGCGATGATCGACGTTATCCGGGATTCTCGCTGATCCCTGGGCCGCGCCAATGAGCGAGCTGGGCAGTGCGTGTAATCCGCTAGGCCGCCCGTCAAGATCGTTTCGGCTGTCGTAGCTCGACAACCGACTGGACAAGTTATGTCGGGCCAGTGACGCGGCCCGGCCAGAACTTTCAGGGGAGAGGCCGATGTGTCTGTCGACGAAACGGTGGCTTCTACTCCGCCTGTGTGAGGGGGACGAAGAAGAAGAAGAGGAAGAAGGGGAAGAGGAAGAGGAAGTGGAAGAGGAAGAAGAAGTGGAGGAAGAGGAGGAGGAGGAGGAGGGTGAGGAGGAGCGCGTGCTTCGGGGTATCCTCCCGTCGTCGTTTGCACGCGTGCAGCTACCCTGCGGCGTGCACGTGCAAGCCCCCGTGCCTCCCTCTCTCTGTGTACATGTGTGTATAGTGCAGGAACCTACGATGGAATATCGGTGAGGTCACGAGGTCACCGCAGAATGCCTGAGCCCAGGGCGAAGCGCTGTAAACACTGTGACGGTACGGGCACACCACTTGGCCTCGAGTGTGCGCGCTTCCCAACGATTGCACAGCAGAGCAGTTTTTTTTGCCGACAGCTCTAAGCATTTCCAGATTAATCACGATTAATAAAATGATTCTTACCCTTTCCTTGTTCTCGCTGCTTTCACCTGATTAACACCCAATGCCAGACGGCCTCAGTGAGGAGGCTCGAGGTTGACGTGTGCGAACCGTGTGACGCCATTAATGATTGACTGACTCGTAACCAGGCTTCCAGGGTGCTACTGCATGCTTTTGTTTTTGTGTTTGATGGTGTTTGTAGGAGGCAGAAGGTAGCTGCCTTTTGGTTGGCTTTGATAGATGGAGGTTTATTTGGAGGAATTGGAAGGTGACTTCCTGTGTTGAAATTATTGTTTATGGGGATTGAGCAACGAGTTGAGGGAATGGAGCGTTTCAGCTTTTGAAGAATTAGAGATTTGGAAGGAGCTGCTGGCAATTTATTTTTGCAGGGCGGTATGGACAGGTCGAGTCATGCCAGCAGCGACTTTTGGACCGTGCAATATTCTGACACAGTCTACCTTGCAGGATATTAGAATTATTAGACTCTTAAGTCCAGTATTATATGAGAGTGATTTGTTAATACGCGTTCGTATAATAATTCTTCGCGTCGCATTAAGTTATTTTATGTTTCTTATTTGTTCCTTCGTGGACAATGCGTCATCGTCAGCTGCACTTGTTCTCATTAAAGATTGTGTTATAATTCGTGCAAGGGAACTGAAGAGTGATTATGTTGTGATGAGTTTAAGTTATTAAACTTGACATTAGTCAAGTTTAATAATTGATTAACTCGAATTTCTCAGCCTCAATGGAATCATCTTAAATCTATTTTTTCAAACTTTATCAGAAGAGCATTTATCCCATAGTTTCTAAATAAGAAACCTATTATATTTTATAATAAAATACTAACCACAATTACGATCTCAGTCATACCCCCAATAATTCAAAACTACCAAAAGACTGGTCATTTAAGAAAACCTTAAATACCATTTCAAGAGTGATTAGCACTCACCAAATAATACATCCTCATTGCACAAAGTTTATATACCAACAACATCAATAGAAAAATTATTTTATAACGATCATTAACCTTTTCGCTACGGCGTACATTTCCGCGAAAGTGCTTTTAACTCTTTTTTTTATTATATTTTTTTTTGTTTAAACTGTTGGTGATGCCGACTGAAGTCGGCGCTAGGATCGGCGAGTCGTTCCGTGACGTCGGATATATCCGGCGCTCGTACACACAGGTCATCAGATGGATGCCGTATATATCCGGCGCTCGTAGCGAAAGGGTTAATATAGAAACTAGAGCCAAGTATCTACTTCCCATGTAAATCAAGAGGAACACCAACGTACATTCACAATCCTCTGGCCATATACCCTCTCACGAGGGATGAAGCGAGCGAAAAGGCAGAATCCCCGAGGGAAATCTCGGTCTTAATTAGGAACGTAGAGGAGACCATTTTATCTGTGGGTCATTTATTCCGCGGCTGCGGCCGGACACTTGGACCAGGCTTGAGGCAGACCAAGGCGAGCGCGCATAGCGCATTCCAATCGGATGGCAACCACGTCCAACTGCGCTCCCCTCCGCTTCACCCTCGTCTCGCCTTCCCTCTTCTTTCGCCTCTCGCGCTCCACACCGACAGTATTTTTATCCCCGGTTATTCACCCCCTTATCTGCGAATAGAGGCGCCCCTTATCCACCTGGATTCATGCCTTCTTTCCGTCTCGCCTGCTGGTTCCCCTCCCTTGCGCAGAGGACGCGTTCGCCAATAATTCTCACTACGATACTTCTTTCGCTTATTCTCCATCTTTGAAGCTGATAAATTGCGCGATACCAAACAGTAATTTCTTAACTGTCCATTACGTTTACCCTCCACGTTTAAGTTCTTCCGATTTTTCACTTCGATCTTGTCGAATTTGGATGATCTTTTTAACCTTTGCAGCCAGTAAATAGCATAATACGAAGATGCGTTTGTTTTCTGTTTCGACGTTCGCAATCAAAGCTGTTCAGGGTTCATTCTTCCCGATAGAAGTTTATAATCGACAGAGTCTGGGGTAGCGTCGTAAGATACAGAAGTAATGGCCCAAATTTCGCTGTTCCTCGGCGAATAGAGAATATTCGCGGGCTCAAGTTTAGTGTCGGGATTAGTCAGCGCCGGGCCGGTTTATTTGAATTTCCATTCCCGATTGATCGTCTATGCAAACAGTGAAAACATTCCAGGATGGTAACGATCACTTCGGGTATTGGCCTACATTTTTCCTCCGGGGCGATCTTATTCCTCGGTCGTTTCGCAGCTGTACCTCTTTTTGTTTTTCGAAACGTCGAACCCGAGATTCGGCCAGATGGCTGCGATTAAAAAAAGGATTTACTCCCTCTTTATCACGCCTTACGTTTCAGTTCCCTCCGACTGTATGTTCCTTTGCATCGAGAATTCTTAAACAGAATTTATAAATACAGTGCCAGTCTCTTTTTTACGTTCTTCTCCATAACGAATCACTACATAGGTGGTTCGTATCGCGAATAAAATCGCAATCGGACTTCAGAACCCGCGAAAATGCAAGGTAACGCAACCTTAGGTGGTTGCCCAAGGGCAAGCAAATCTAAAATGTGTTCCAAGATATTTACCGCATATTGAAAGTACCTAGTATAACTTCAACTCGCAATTCTAAAATGTGTTCCAAGTTATTTATCACTTATTGAAAGTAGTATAAGTTTAAATCGTGATTTCCAAGTATCTTCAGTGTCCAACCCAAGCTTGAACCTCCCTCGTCCATCACCCACAACCATCCCACGCCAGCGTATCTCTTCTTCCTTTACTCGACCCCTCTGGCAAGGGACTCGCTCGTAATTCCATTCCTACATCTCCCTATTCCATTTTCATTCAGCTACAAGATCAAACTTGCAAGTTTCCCAGCCAGCTAATGACGCTCTTCCGCTCCGAGCCGTGTCGCCCGCGATCAAAAGCAACCTCCACAATGCAAGCGTTCGCGAAAGCTCGGCTACTATGTCTAGGATCGGTTGTTTATCAAAAGAGGAGCGCCTCGAAGATGCCAGCGAATGCCGTCGCAGAGGAAAGTGTTGTCCAACAGGAAGTCTAGATGCAACGGTGACGAATGAAGCTGATGGCCGTGTTTCGGCTTTCACGGGACTAATTACACGTATCTGGTGTCCGCGAAGTCGAGTCGATAATGGGGGTCTAACTCGAAAAGAGGCCCCGAAACGCATCGCGAGCCGACGGCGGGACGGTGATGTATGGTGCAGAGACGTGGCCGATGATTACGAGGAATCTGTTCCGTCGTCCTTCGACGGGCTGCTCGTTAACGAACGTCCGCCCCTTTTAATTACTTTCATCATTAATCAGCGAGGTGGCCCCGCGCTAGGGGTTACTGTCCCCCTCGGGGGGAGCAAACACGCTGTCACGAGTTAATTAACCGTCTCGTCGGGACTCTGTCCAACGAGCGGAGTCAACTTTGAACCCTTCTACCGTGGCGGTTTATTTCTCGTCCAGTTCCTGTTTGTTTCGAGTTGGGTATTCATATTGCGTTCGGGGCACGTTGGGGGATGGTAAGGGTGGGTTGTGATCCAGTATTGTCTTGGAGTAAAGCCGGGGATCCACCTGGAAGCTAAGCTGAATTATGCTATACTGGTTTTGCCAGAAAGTTTGAAAAAATTAGCTTAAATCCTTATGAAACCGTTTCCACCGAAAACTTAGCTAACCTCTGCTATGTTTTTTATGTTTTATAGCAGAGCCAGACATAGCATAGTTTAGCTCACAATTAGCTTTCAGGTGGATCCTCAGCTTAAGGATGGGGTTTCTGTTTCGAATTAAGGGGGTATAGGATTATTGGACGACTAAAATCGACTGTTTCTTGTCGGTTGGATTGCTTAGATACCAAATAATCACCATACCGGCATTTTTCACAGTTTTTTATATACGCTTTTACAAGTAATGTAAAATAAAAAAATAGTCAGAATGTTGAAAATTATTCAAGTTATTTGATGTTAAAGATGGTCCCCCGCAGCGCGCAGCTGTAATCGGTGTACATAGTCCCAGGTGAACCAATCATCTAAAAGCAAAATGTCTTGGGGTGAGTAATTTCTACACTAATAGTTGTCGTGTAAAACTTTGCTAGGCGAATTTAAACAAAAATTGTAAAAGTTACACACGAATCAATTTTTTCCCCTCATTTTTATGGGAAAAGAACGTGTTTAATCAGTTATAAAATGTTTTACAAACATCCAATGCTGATGCGCAACTTCCACACGATAGAGAAAGGAATTCTACAGCTCCAGTTAAAATTTTAAGTGAAAATATTCATTCGTTCAAGAGTTATGATGTACACCGTATTTGAAAATGTAGTTTCGAGATAAACGGCTTCAAAGTTGGGAGTCCCCTACGCCGTGACCGCTCTGCGGAGCTGTTACTCGACAGTGCACTCAGTTACGTTCTGCTCTGTAATATCCGTAATTATTCGAATTTCTACATGAAACTTTTATGTAAATGTTCACAAAGGATGACACTTTCAGAATTAATAATAAAAAAAAACGATTTTTCGAGATTCCAATAGTCCTATACCCCCTTAAGGTGAACACTATCCCCTTCACTTCTTCTGTTATTGTCGCGACCAATGAGATAGTATATGAGCGAGAAGAACAGACAATCTCTCCGAATCTACTGGATAAGGCAATAAAGGTCAGCTAAAGAAAGCTCCCTGTCAAACCTGTACCTACTTATAGAAATTGATAGCGCCGCATCCTATCTTCATCCCCCAATTCAAGATCATCCGCGCAGACATTGAAGTAGTGATCTACAATGTCAATTTCCATTGGAAATCTTGACTACGGGGTGCTTACCCAGCAAATTCCTCATCGATGTATCAACGCTTAATAATACGCGATCGTATTGGAATTTTACCGGACCGTGGGGTCGCTACCACCACCCCCCTCGTTTCGATTTCCACGCGCTTCTATATTACGGATTTGTAAATCACAGGAAACCGCTGAAAAATGTCATCGCCAGATGGTCGAGGCTCACGATCGACCCCGAGGCACGCTCGGTAGTTATCGGCCATTTCGAACCCTCTCGTTTCTCCTCGACAGAGAAAGAGATCGCGCGCGTGTTCTTCAAAGAGCAACGTTTACCGGAGGACAGTGAAATATCGCTCCACCGTTACTCGCCTTTATTTCCGCGGCTTTTTATTCCTCCCGTTACATAAGCCCCGAATTATTTCTGGCATTGGCTTTTTCCTGCCCTCCCTTTCACCTTTCCCGCCGTTTTGTGATACCACCCAAGGCCGCCGACGTTATAAGATCGCGGGGATCGTGGGCGATGACAATCGTACGATCGAGGTGAGCGGCGATCCACGAATTCTCGGACAACGCCGACCGTCTATAAATTTCCCATCTAAAATTGTCTTCCTCGTTCGAACGACACGCTCCTATCCATATCTCATTCTCTTTTTATTTATATTACACTATATTCGTGCGCTCGCCTCGACGCGATCGTAAAACATCGTGCAGTTCTTTTCCAGAGATCACAGCGATCGAGATTAGTCCGTCACCGATCCGCGAGCGGCGCTAGTTGGAAAATATGAACTACGGCGGAGTTAATGTGATTTATAGAGATGGCTCTCGAAGGCGAATGGCTCTCGCCTCTGGGGACCATTTAATGGCCGTTCTAGTGAGCGTTGCTTATTGTTAGTTAAACGAAGACGAAACGCGACTTCTGATGTTCGTTCCTCGTGTTCGTTATCGCGGGATCGAGGGGATTTATTGGTTGGAACTTGTGGGAGTTGAATTGGATGTTCTGAACGGTATGGTGTCACTGAAACGACCATTATTTTTGAGATTTCATATTTTAAGGGGGTTTGCGCCTTGTTGGGCCGAAAAATAGGAAATTCTTTGTGAATTTTTTCTACAAAAACGGTTTGACAAATTAATTTGAGGTTTGGCAGGCTGTTTTGATGTATCTTGAACTATTGTTCTGAATTTTTGTGTGACAGTTAAAAAAATATGACAGATACAAAAAGAGCGTTGAAAAATTATTGCGTGGTCTTGGTGTGGATGAAAAGTACTGTAAGGTTTATCCGAAACCATTATCTGCCATGTTTTTTTTCCACTGTCACACAAAAATTCAGAACAATAGTTCAAGATACAATAAAACAGCCTGCCGAACCTTAAATTAAATTGTCGAACCGTTTTCGTAGAAAAAATTCACAAAGAATTACCTATTTTTCGGTCTAACAAGGCGCAAACCCCCCTTAAGTCACATTTAGTTTCAGTACTGACTTTTTCAGGGAAATAATTCTTTGACAGTCTGGATAATTGGTTAAAGTAGTTATAGGAGAGTTTAAATTTTAGTGTAGCGAATATTTTCCTTTGCTGCATTTTGAATATGAGTAATTAGAATGATATTCCTCGTCGAAGTTGTGTATCTTGTAGAATTGTTTGAATTTGTGTGCCTTGTAAGAGAGCAGATTGAGCCAGCAGCGTCCAGTTTCATCTTTGGACAGCTTAAACGAAGTCCACACGACGATCCTCGGACGGGGTTGGTATTAAAAGTGATTCGTAGGCTCGCGAATGGCTCGTAAACTTGGAGCTCAACAGCTGTCGATGAGGAATGGAATCTAAATTTAAGCCTGACCGGCCCAATGAGATACATTCTGGTAATCTGGACAATAGTCGGTGGAATTTAGACCTTTCTCAGCTACCAGTAGACTTCTTTGCAAAATTCCTGGTTGTTGCATCAGGGAGTTTTCGAGTCTCGCTATTGTTTGTAGTTTTTCATGGATTTAAGATTCGGAAATAAGAATATGTTGAGTCCTTATATAGATTAAAAAGAATAGCAAATGGGTAGAAAAAAGGAAAAAGTGATGATCTATAAAGATTCCCATATCCCCTATCTTGTGATGGACTTTTTTTGTGGGTCTAAGATTCACTGAACTTTTTAATCCATGACATTTCATTCCCTTCTCAACAGTTTACATATCAAAAATTTGCAATCAAGCGAACCTCCTTACAAATTCCTTCGATTTCTATATTTCTAATCTCAAGATGGCGTCTTCACAGATCCAAAAACTAAAAGTTAGTTCATTACCCCCGAATTTTCTACCCAACTATTATCAATAAAAAAATAATCAGTTCACTAACAATAGAAAAATTCACAGCCGCCCATTCGAATAATTCCACTCAATAGATTCATCAAAGAATTAAAAACCTCCAAAATTCACGATCCACCAAATTTGACCACCCCCTAAAATCCACAGTAGCACAATAATTAACGACCAATGGGATCCCTTTGAAAATTTCACTGAATCTCAGGTCCACCATCCTGCGACCTTCAAAGGACCAGCGGGACGAGAATTTGGCAACTCGCGGTTCTAGAGACGCCTAGTTTGATTATTTATCGGGACGGTATGCGGTATGCGTGGGCAGGCTTCCCTCCCCCGTGTTCCCGCTCATTTTCGCTCGCTGGCCGCTTTCCAAACGGCGACACCCTCACACCTACAGGCTCCTTTTGCACTACGGTTGTGTGCGTGAGTGGACGCTGGCGTTTGTACGCGTTGGCTGCATCACTCTCTCCCTCTTTGCCCCTCGGCTCTCTTACGTGTACACCTCGTGTGTACGAGTTACGTCGCCGCGATTACGCGCGCCCCTGGCGTGTTTCCTCCTTTCCACCATCGGAATGGCGGTTCTTTTATTCTTCTATCCCAACGTCGGCCCTCGAGTTTGTTATTGCAAGGGGTAACTTTGCGCCCGAAGGATATTTACGATCGACGAGCCGAACCGTGGTCGATTTATTGGGCAACGCTACTGTAGAATCCTAAGGGGATGTTTAGTTTTCTGGAACTCGACCGTGGCCTGCTGTTTCCCTCGAGGAAATACATTTGTTGGATAGGTATTCAACGGAAAACTCGAAGAGTGAACGTCTGCCACCCTTGTTTCAATTCTATATTATCAATTTTTTTTTAAATAATTCAAGGCTAAGGTTGAAACAAGTGACTAATATTCCACTGATACTAACAATAAGTGGCATCGACACATTCGATATTCATAGGAAAGTTTAGAAGCTTCCAAGTCGATGAGTTGTCGTCGATCGAAATACGCGGGTGATTAAGATGCGACGGGAATGAATTTCTTTATTCATCGAGAGGTCAACGCTTGACGACAGACTGGTATTCTCGGACCCGAATATTACGTCGAAGAACTATAATCGTCAAACAGGAAAATGCACGGCGTATTAATAGATTTCTCGTAAAAATAGAACCGTGATGCATCGCGTGCGCTCGCGCGCGCGCCTGCTGACACACGAGATCGTAAAGCCTCTGACTTTTCTAAGATTCATCAGTCTTTCAATTACTCCGCGGAAGAAGGGAAATTTCTTTCTCTCCCCCCTCAGGTTTTTCTGTTTTCGTAGGATGGTTGCAGCTATGGGGGGATGGTGAACGCGTTCGTTAATGGCGAGGGAGATCGACGTGTTTTCGTGTATGGACGA
This sequence comes from Andrena chrysosceles, assembly GCA_963855975.1. NCBI lineage: Eukaryota > Metazoa > Arthropoda > Insecta > Hymenoptera > Andrenidae > Andrena > Andrena chrysosceles. The sequence continues at coordinate 8,422,294 of OY979767.1, read as the reverse complement.
AAAAAGGGAGGGAATGGTACGCTAGCCGATTTCTATTTTCGATCATGCGATTGGACTTATTTATGGGTGGTCCCGGAAGGGAAGGAAATCGACGGGACATGGAGCTGCGCGTTTCCGGTTTAGAAAGGCGAGGGAACCTTCGCGAAAATTGCACTCCTCGCGATTTCAGTGATGTTGCATTTTGGAACTATCCACGGATTTAGTTATTTAATGGTTGACAAAAATTGCAACTTACAAGACTATTTTCATCCACCAATATTCCTTCCCTAGAATTGGCACCCAAAGATTTTTACCCTTTCGACCAGTACAAAACAATATAGACAGGAACAACTTTAATGACTTCAAAGCCACAAAAGTGCAATAATTTATTTTTTTAACACTAAACGTACCGGTACTTTAGACATACCTATTCTTACCATAAGGGGTCATTTGACCGCTTATAAAATAAACTTTGATTTTTAGAAAGAAATTTTTAATTTATTAAAGGAAATAATTCGCAGGAAAGCGAGAAATTGAATAATCTGATAATATAAGAATTCACAGAAAGTCAAATGAGTGAAAGAAATAACAATGAATGTACAATTTTAAAGTAAATTTTGAAAGGGGTCATTTGACCCCGCTTGGTACGTATAGTGTTAATGATAAATTCGAAGATTCTTATAAAAGAGGCATAACCCAACTTTTACATAGACGAGAAACTGTCATAAACAATCATGGATAATACATTGCTCGAAGTAAGTACCTATAACCAGTTTTCAAAGATCGAATAACGAACAAAATTTATGCAAGCCCTAATATTTACTTCTTCAACCTCCCAGTCCCCAAATCTTCCCCCTTTCCTACAACCACTTAACCTCCATTAAAACATGATATACGCCCTTTCAAAGTCAACCCAAACTCCCTTCATCTACAAAATCCATCACAAACCACTCAACCCCTTCCTCATCATAACTACTCCTCCAACCACTGTTCATCCTTCATCACCCCTTTTCAGTACAACGCACACAGCTCGCGGCAAAAAGCACCGGCCAAAAGTCACTAAATCTCTCGACAGCTCTGACAAGAAGCACTAGTCGTTTTCGAACAATCCCCCGTAAATTTATCCGCGTTCGATCAAGCGGTCCCCGGTGGAGGACGGCGATCAGGAGCGAAAGGGATCGAGGGAAAAGAGAGTTGTTGACGATCGGGACAGGTGCTGGTGCCGCGTGGTCGCCTTTATCGAACGAGATCGAAGATAATCTCTCGCCATCTCTCCCCTTCTGCTTCTTTTTTCCGCGTACCCCTCGGCCGCCAAGGCGCGCGCGCGAACACAGGGGGCGACCGATCTCCTGTTGCTCTTGGCAGCGGTGCGCATGGTTTACGCGGCAACAGCTGTGCTCGCACGCACTTTGCTCGCGCAAAACATCGCTAATGGACCGACAACCGCGACCGAGTCAGCCTCGCTTACGCGTAAATATAGTGAGGCTGCCGGCTCTCTTTCTCCCTTTCTTTCCACGGGCCTGTCTCTCGCTTCCTCTGCCTGCGGCCTGGGCTGTCGGCCGCGGACCGGAGCTTCCGTTGGATTGCAGGGGAGTTGGAAGACCCAGTATCTATGGTTTTCGTCAAATGAATGCAGCGCTGGGGTACTCTGTGTGAGAGTTTCTTGTAAATTTTGGGAATGTGTGGGATTGAATTGTGTGGGTGCAGAAAGTGTAGAAGGGGTAAGAAGTTTTGGGAGGGTTGGTGGTAGAATGTTAGAATTTAAGATTAGAACGGGGAATTGTGATCCTTGAGGACCTGGGACTGAGGATCGCAGTGTCCCAGTTTGCTTAAGGGGGTATAGGACTATTGAAATCTCGAAAAATCCATTTTTTCATTATTATTAATTCTGAAAGTGCCATGCTTTGTGAACATTTACCACAATCTATCGTGAGGAAATTCGAATAAGTACGAAAATTATAGCGCTGAACGTAATTGAGTGCACCGTTGAGTAACGGCCTTGCAGAGCGGTATTGGCGTATGGGACTTAACATTGAAGCCGTTTATCTCGAAACTACATTTTCAAACACGGTGTACATCATAACTCTTGAACGAATGAATAGTTTCATTTAAAATTTTGATTGAAGCTGTAGAAATCCTTTCTCTATCGTGTGGAATTTCCGCATCAACATTGGATGTTTGTAAACACATTTTATAACTGATTAAAAACGATTCTTTTCCATAAAAATGTGGAAAAAACTTGATTCCTGTGTAACTTTTACAATTTTTGTTTAAATTCACCACAATAGTTCCACACGATATGTATTAGTGTAGAAACTAATCATCCCAAAGCATTTTGCTTTTAGATGATTGGTTCACCTAGGACTATGTACACCAATTACAGCTGCGGGCTACGCGGAACCACTTTTAGCGTCAAATAACTTGAACAATTTTCAACATTCTGACAATTTTTTTATTTTACATTACTTGTAAAAGCGTACATAAAAAACTGTGAAAGGTGCCAGTATGGTGATTATTTGGTATCTAAGCAATCCAACCGACAAGAAACCGTCGATTTCAGTCGTTCAATAATCCTATACCCCCTTAATCTAGAATATGAGTAGAACTTTGGAGGTTTGACGTTTTAGGTGCTGGATACTCCAACACTTGTGGTAGATTGTTGCTCCGATCGTCGAGGGTGTTTTAAATTTCTTGGGATGATCTCTAGCAGTTTATGGTTGGGATTAGCTACCCCTGATTAGAAGCTTCTGCAAAGGGTACGTAAACTTCGAAGAATGGTGTTTTAGTCGAGTTATTTGCAGTGGAGTTTTGAGTTTAAATAGAAGCATTTGCTTTGAGACAAAGGATGTAACCAAAAGGGGTGTCTTATAATTGATCATTGCTATCAAAGTACGTAATATATTGTCTATTAAACGCTAGAAACAGTGCAAATGGAAATATCGTCTACTGCAGCGTACTCGCTAGTGCAGTGTCTGACCATATCGTCTGTATCTACTTCAGACCCCGTGTAGGCCAGATACATACTCCGTTAGTCAGTGGCTACATATAATGGTGAACGAGTCCTATTTGACTTTGCTATTCCGTGATTCTCAAATTTATCAAATTATGAGAAGTTGTAATCCACGCATTTAACCTTAACCCTCATCCGTTCCTGATTTCACGAACTGAATCTGTCCCTCGATGTCAAATTAACACAATGGTATAAAATCGATGAAATGACAAGGTAAACAGTTATTTTTCAATATTTTTTTATTCAAATTGATGAGTTAACATGTACATCTTAGATTTTTCCCAACATTTGCATAAAATAAAACGATGTGCAGAGCATACAGAACAACAAATAACGCAAATAATAGAACAGTATAACTTATTACGGGATAACTGTGTCAAATTGACACGAGGTACGGATAAGGGTTAAGTCTAACTAAAACAAATTCCCCACACTCGCCACGATACAATATTAATATATCCTCGTCAGTAACATTTTATTCCATACTGTAAAAGCGCAAACACATAATACAAACACTTTTTTATTATCTTATGGTACCTACCGTCTTCAGTCCCAGGGTCGTGACCTCTATTAACAAAACGCCCTCTACACCCAGATACAAGTAAGCCCGGAAACCCTGACCACGTATCACAACATTTCGCGAACGACATCGCGAGGTGATTGATCGCGTTTATTGTGCTGGCCAGAGGAAATCGAGGTGGCCACCGATACCAGCACACGCGGATAGGTGGTACCGCTTGGCCCCGTGTGTATACGCGAGCAAGATGTGTGCCGAAGCTAAACATTCCGCGGTGCATTCACCCTGGCATTGCTGTAAAAATAAACGGATCGCCAACGGTGTGTATCCACCTCGTCCCCGAGGTCTCCGTTTCATTTACGATACCGCTGAACCGAGGCCCTGCGCGGCTTCTCTTCCTGCACCGCGAAACGGAGACCTTGCACCTGGTCTCCATCGCGAGATAAAGGTGCGTCTCGATCCGAGGAATTACGGGAAACAGGGGGACAGCTTCGATAGTAATGCCAGCGCACCGTGGCTTCATCTTCTTCTGGAGGAAAGGGCGAAGGAACTCAAGGTCGAGCTGAATCGGCCATCGTTGGGTTTGCGAATGCCTTACATAATCGAGAAGCTTGGTTGGAATCGCCGGATCAACATTTTGCGGTGTCTGATACTGTGGAATTGGTTGTTGGGTCATCAATTTTTTTTAGTAGGTATTGTGTAAGGCACTTTGATCAAAGTTTTGTAGCAACTCGAGCAAAAAGTTGTAGCTAAACTTGTGCATAGTTTGACTTATCCTGTTATTCAGTGGAAAAGGTCACCCATTTCTCATCAAACAGCTAATGTGTATAAGACCCAAAAAACTGGTCGTCGATCAATATTTTTGAAGGGCACTCCAAGCATAATTTAAGTTCAGACATTCGAGCTACTCTTGAACAGAGTTGGGCATTATTCGGCTAAATTTTCATTCGAATACGGATTCGTATAAATCCCCAAGATTTATTCGCGAATAACAAATGACAATTTTATTCGACGAAAAATTATTCGTTATTCGCGAATAAATCTGTACCGTTATTCTAGGCAGATTCGTTCGAATAAGAATTTATTCGTTATTCGACCTGAATGAACGACGAATAAATGTGATACCCGACATCTATCGATGGAAGTCTGTACTGTGTCGAGCCGAGGAAATCCTGCCTTAAAGAAGCATTCTCTTCTGGAGGCAACGGCATCGGCTCGCTTGTCATGCGAGGTATGACAAGAGTTACTTAACCTAAAACATTAGGTCTCACGGGTGTCAGTCAGTGGTGTGACGATACATCGCCGAAATCACGTGATCATTTTATTCGTCCGTTGAGTCGACTAAATTTTTATTCGAATAAGAAATTATTCCAATAAATTTTCAGTCAAATAAAAAATTATTCGTTATTGTCGAATAATTTCATTTTATTCGAATTTTTTATTCGAAGATTATTCGAATAAAAATTTATTCGCACAAATTTATTCGAATACTTATTCGAATGAAAATTTAGCCCAACTCTACTCTTGAACACCTTTACTCGTTCTCCATTTTCCTTATTTTCTGCAGTATCTTCTACCTAATTCCCAACCTCACACTCCAAATCCAGTTCAAATCTCTAGATTTATTTCACCCCCTGTAGAGTACTCTGTCTTCTACTCCAATTCAACCTACACTGCCCTTCACAAGTATTAGAACCCGCTCTGTATTTCCACAAAATCTGATATTTGGTACAGATTGAATACTTTCCGCAGCTTTTAATTTCTAGTTTCAATTTAAAATATCAAATACCTACAGTAAAATGTGTTAGACTTCTTCAACAAATTTTCAACTTTCCTCACAATTCACTCTCTGCGACTATTTATAGCCCAGCATCAAGTCGTAACCGTTCCCGTGTATAGAAAAACACTACTAACGTTTTGATTCACTCCACCGTTCTTCTCCTTCATTTTTACGCTTCCCTGACCTTGCTGCTGGCCTGCAAACAGGCTTAGGACGTTCTGGGTCGAGTCTTACTGTCGCTCGTAAAAGTGATTTAAAAGTGCAGCGTAAACGGCGCCGAATAGTGGATGATGTAAACGGGCTGTTCGTTTAGACCCAGGCTGACTGCGAAATCCCTCGGCCAATAGGAGGACAACGCGATGGCCGTGGAAAGTTGTTCACGGGGCTTCATAAACTTGCCTACGGTGCCGCCGTTCGGTCATGCTCCAGCTATTTAAGAAACAATGACGCGCCTCGCGCGGCATCTGCATTGTTCTCGATAGCAGGAGGGTGGGACGTTGAGAAGTGACCAAGATAAACTTTCTACGGTCCTTTCCTCCCTTTCCCCGCTGGTTGGTTGAATTGCCTGACCTTCCTCGGTGTCTAGCGATCAGAAATCTTCCACGGGAACGACGACGAGTCGCGGAGGAAAGAATACGCGGCTCGAGACGTGCCAAGTGAGTCAGTGAGCTGGATGGTCCACGAAATTAGATCGCCGCGGATGTTGCTGCATCGCTGTAACCGGCATTGATTCATCGAATCCGTCGTCATCGAGCAGATGCTGCTGGTATACAATGAACTGTGTATCGCATGGCACATGAACTTTACTTCAATTCTTAAAAATTCACATGAACCGCGATTAAAAAAAAAGAATAGAAATGAATCTCTTTGAGATTCACCATATTCGTCCCGCGTTAACTATTTTCAGTGAATCAACCATCGTGCGACGGTCATAATTCCTTTCAATTCCCTCTGCGCCTTAAATTCTTTGTCTTTCAACAAAAATATCGCTTTGAGGCAATAACAATAACTCCGATGAAAAGAAACTAAAGAATCGAGAGGGAAATTTAATTCTGGATTTTTGTTTCATCGCGACGGAGAGAACAGCTTCCTCTTGCCTGATAAGGACATCTTCTAAGAATACTTTGAATCGAGTTGACCTGTGGCAACAGTTTTCATCATTTTGTTTGTATTCTCCACGGTTTTTCAGCGTTGGAGCTTAATTGTTGGTCCGTGTACCTTCTACGTTGGATATTGTAGACTTTCTCTTCTAATCCTAACTGGGCTTCCCATTTGGATTCTTGTTTTGCTGGCGCAAGAGGAACGAGCAGAGCAGGTTATTCCAGAGCTTTGTGCTCGGACACGGTGATGAATTCGGCCGTGCTCGAGGATGACCGTAATTCATGCGTCGACGGGGTGTCAGGTGGCGCGTCTCGCGCTTAAGTAACACGGATTTACAGAACGCGGCCTGGAACAAGGGGTAAGCAGATGAAAAACGACGATCGGACAAGATATGACGACGCCTGGCATGGACTTGGCGTCGGGTCTAGGAAGCGAGTCACCTCCGCCGTTGTAGCCCTTAATGAGCCCAACACGAGACTAGTCCAACCTCTTTAACTCTGTTTCTTCTGTCAACTGCTTCTGTCCGCTTCGCGGCCCCGCTGCCTTCGTCGTCGTCGTCTTCTCCTTCGTCTTCTTCCTCTTCTTCTCCTTCATCTGCCTTCTCCACCCTCATCTGCATTGCCCGGCCGGGGAGCATGACCTGGATGGTGCCCAAACGAAATACCATCATCGTTCCTTCCTTTTTCGCGCGCCATTTTGGAGAACCGGTCGTCGCGGTGCTCTACTTCGAGCGGCCACTGTTTTGCTCGGGTAAACAGCGCCCTATCGTTGGAAATTAATCAAGGATCGTAGTAGATTCTCAGTTTTTTAATAAGTAAAGGGGAAAGGTGGGATAGTTGATCACAGTTTTTCTTTTTTATTAAAATAATAATAATGGTTTGCTTTGTTTGTATTTAATTATTTCAGTTGTGATATAAACTGATGTGATCATGTATCCCCGCTGATCAACTATCCCACCTTTCCCCTACTTAATTCTCCGATGTTGTTAATCTGTATTTAGCATAGTTTTGACTTTTTGATTTGAAAATTAAGAAGGGAATTCTTTTGGTTGAGGTGTAATCTATTCCACCCCCTAGGGTGTAAGAAGCTTTATGTAATTTTCTGAGACATTTTCATTCTTAAATAGATTTTTTTTCTGACGTTCAAGTAATTTGCTCAGACAAAAGATATTCAACCAAGTAAGGCCACTGAAATTAAAAGAAACCAGCTTAATTATTTCCATATCTCTCAACTACCCCAACGTTCCAACTCCCACTCGAACGATAGGCGTAGTACCTCGCGAACCGAACATTCGACAACCAAACTTGTTGACTCTGGCCGGCGTAACGGTCTAGATATTTACCAATCTCCGTCGCGACGGTGTATTTCCAACGGGAGCAGACAGCGAAGTGGGCAGATCGTACCGAACGATCGATAATGGCGCCCGTTCACCGCGAAACGCCTCAATGCCAATGTTAAAGCTGCATTCTTGCCCGAGGACGAAATTAACCGGCGCGTGAATGCACCCCGCGTCGCCGAATCTTGCCAAAAACCGTTTCCATTATCCGCTTCCTGTCGCACCTTCGCGTATGCCCACCTCCGGTGATGAATTGGCCGCCGCAACGACCACCCGCCTTCCGTCTGGGACGAGTCACAAACCGATCACGTCGGCAAATATACGGTTATTTATTTTTAAGCGATGAACATGAAGCCTGTCGCCACGCACGGGAGTATCTGCAAGCACTTTGTCACGGATATCGCGCGCCGGTGGGGGAATAAATGCCACGCTATTCGGGGAAAGTTGTACATTAGGAGCTGTTACGAAGGCATTACGACACTGCTTCCCCGATTTACTCGCGGATAAATTTCGTAAGGACAATTCAATTGTGTTCACTCTACAATTCTCGTAAAATTGACTATATACTCCGTGATACATTTTCTTCTAAGAACCTCCATGTTATGGAAACCTGAGCTTTTAATTCACACAGAAGAGACACTTTCGAGGTGTCCGGCGCCAATTTTTCTGTATTAGAAATATGTTGCTAAGCATACAAATCTAAGACACCTATATTTTTTTATTTTCTCTCAATCTCAATTTTAAGGGGTGAAACCACAGGTTTCTCTCGTCCCCCATCTCTCCCGGTGTCATTTTCGCAATTATTAAACTCTGTAATACTTCATTATATAAAAAATTCTCTCTGTTAAAGTATAAATTCGCAAATTAAAATTTTGAGATTGCCATAGGATAAGTAAAATAAGTAAAAATTATAGAATTTTAGAATATAGTACACTAGAGTTGTTTCACCCCCCAAAGTAAAAAAATTTATGTCTCCCAGATTTTTGTGACTAACAAGATTTTTCGGGGGAAAAAAAATCGACGTCGGACATTTCGAAAATCGATTGACAGTGAGTCATAGTGCAGGAACGTTCGCGTGGTCAGTTTAGATGGTTAACGCGGGTGATACTGTCGTACAGGATGACGCGTTAATTTGCCCGCTGACTATACTGAACTATGCGGCTGTTAGAACAACAGCTTAACGTCGTTCCCCGCTCGTTCGCCGCTGTCGCTTGGAAACAAGCGAGTTTATCGAGTCATAACGGTTGCGCGTCGCCCGAGAAAATTGGAAGCCGCGCGCGCCACGATATTATCGCCGCGATGACAGCCGTTCCACGATTCGTACAGGCCGGGGTGCTCGCTTTAATGACTCCATAACTCTGCGCATCAGATCGTGCAACGACCACGCCGAGGATCTCGCGCGAGGAGTCAGCCAGATTATTACGCTTTCCGAGTGTATTTATTCGTGTACTTCATCCTGAATGCTTGCATTAAGCTGTGGGGTTAAATACATTTAAATTTGATCAAATTGAATATTAAATTTTAACATTCGAAATCCCTGTCTTCTGTACCCCATCTTCGCGAAATACAGCTCTTTAATATTATATTGTTTCTAATCTCAGTGGTACCTTGTTTCGTAGGACAATAATCAAGGAATAAATATATTTACATTTTTTTCGGTAATCTGAAGAGTGATTTTATTTCCAAGTGATATAGGCTAAGTAGGCTGCAAATTTTGGGAAGGGACAAATTTTGAGCGAATGAAATTGGAAAAGGTTTAAATGCATAGGCTTGAGACAGCTTTCAAATTAATTCACTTCTTTTTCATATAGCGAATTGTCAATAACTCATATGTGAGTTGCCATATTGAATTCATTTTAAAATTGCCTCGACTCTTTAAATTAAAATATAGGATGATATTTCGCGAAAAGGGTGGTAGACACTTGTTAGCTTAGGGGCGGCAGATTTCCAAATTCGCCCCTGAGGAAGTGGTAGATAGATTTTCATTTTTCAATATGGCGCTGGGAAGAATAATGCTTGTTCGATTGGTCAAAGAGGCTCAGTGGCGCAAACGATAAATATCACCCGTCATACGGACATGGTACAAATCGGTATTGGCTGTTTTTGCGCATCAGAAGCGCGGGTCGCCGCGAAAAACGCCCGTTTCGACGCTGACATTTACGTTGCACCGCTAACTGGTTCGACGGATTTATCCGCGACCTTGAGAATAACGGGCGCGATTTGTCCTGGTCGTAATACGCTTTGGATCCGTTAAAAGTCAGCGTGCCTTCGGAATTGGCTCCCGACAACATTGTTGCTGTAAATTGCCTGATTTCGCAAAGCTGCTCCCGCGAGACCTCGTTAGTCTCGTATGTCGTTGTCATTCTAAGCTCGAGAAAAAGGAGACAGGTCTCGACATTGATTGCTCCCTTCTGCCTGTTTCAAATTTCTGACACTTTCTTCGTTTAATTAGAATTCATCAATTATTCCAAGCAATGGCGCTCGCAAAGAGACAGAAGAGGGCTCCTGTCACCCGCCAAAGAAAATAGGGAAAAAGAGATTAATATAACCACGAGTGAAGTAATTCAACATATTTTATCCTTCAAATAAATTTTTATACTCACCTAATGAATTTGATTGATTTTGAATTAAAACTATTTTTATCCGTCCAACTCGACTCTCCGCAAGATTAAACCCTGAATGCACTACTGATTCCAAGTAACAAATATCGAAGAATATACATACATAGAAAGAGCCAAATAAAGAATTAACTGAAATAACTACATCTATGCCACAACTCTTACGTTGACAGTCAAAACGCACAAGATTCTCTATGATTCATCCACGAGGTACAAGATCGCAATGGATCGCAACTTTGGTGGGAATTTATAACACAGCTTCGACCATAAATACTGGCAAACGCATCATTGCCTCGTTTCTCGAAATACGACGCGTCAGCCGCGGCCATCGCGTTAATTCCACATGTTGGTCAGCTTCGATTCCGTTTTCACCGGGCTCCTATACCGATTTCGCCTCGTAGCAGCGGCTAGATCGATCGAGGGTACTTGTAATAGGCAAGGTTGCCAGTGTCGCAACCGGTGGACGTTCTCGCGCCGTGTCCAGCGCGGTCTCAGCTTGGCGAACGTGTGATCCGTCGCGGTCGAAATCCCATGAAAAACGGCGGATTGTTTCGTGGCCAGTAATTCGGTCGCGAACGCGCTTGATTAATGCACGCCAGCTTATTCAATTTCACGCAGCAGACGGCGTATTATTAATCAGCCAGGGAAGCGTAAAGTGTGCGCTGGGGCGCATAGGTGCGCGCAGCCCTCCCTCGCGCGGAGGCTAGTTCGGTTCGGCCACTAAAATTACGAACGGCGACAGCTTAATGCCGCGAATTTGTCAGAAGCCCGGGGCGTACACCGGCCGTTTAATCAGATGGGATACAGTTGCGTCAAGTGGATGACAGTTTTTGCTGGCGCCCTTATTACCAGGCATTGTGCGTGGACGCGGCTGCGATTCATCTCAATACGTCGGGGCTAAGTCGCGGTTGCACTTTGCTGCGCGGTGAAGTTGGTTGGGGTAGGCTAGGGGACGATTCTTTCATTGATGCTAGTGGTGATCTTTGTAGGTGAACTTTTCGAGGGTAACTCTCTGAGTGAGGTCGGCGTGAGAACGCGCCGGGGATTTTTCACCTTCCTATTTTTTTACTTTCGATCGCAGTGTATAACAGAGTTGGAATGGTTCAGTTGGTGGCAGAGTTGGGCATTATTCGGCTAATTTTTCATTCGAATAAGTATTCGAATAAATTTGTGCGAATAAATTTTTATTCGAATAATCTTCGAATCAAAAATTCGAATAAAATGAAATTATTCGACAATAACGAATAATTTTTTATTTGACTGAAAATTTATTCGAATAATTTGTTATTCGAATAAAAATTTAGTCGACTCAACGGACGAATAAAATGATCACGTGATTTCGGCGATGTATCGTCACACCACTGACTGACACCCGTGAGACCTAATGTTTTAGGTTAAGTAACTCTTGTCATACCTCGCATGACAAGCGAGCCGATGCCGTTGCCTCCAGAAGAGAATGCTTCTTTAAGGCAGGATTTCCTCGGCTCGTTCAGTCGTATGCACACACTTAAAGACACACACGTCCAAAAGTATGTTGGACACAGTACAGACTTCCATCGATAGATGTCGGGTATCACATTTATTCGTCGTTCATTCAGGTCGAATAACGAATAAATTCTTATTCGAACGAATCTGCCTAGAATAACGGTACAGATTTATTCGCGAAAAACGAATAATTTTTCGTCGAATAAAATTGTCATTTGTTATTCGCGAATAAATCTTGGGGATTTATACGAATCCGTATTCGAATGAAAATTTAGCCGAATAATGCCCAACTCTGGTTGGTGGTTTAAAGGGAGATTGACAGGGGGAATGTTAATTTAGTGGAAACTGGGGTTGTAACTATTGGAATATACGATGGGGGTTGGAACAATTATGAATTAAATTTATTATACTACCCTCTTTATTTAAAATGTTCTATCTAACATTTTGAAACAATTGAGAAAACTGAGGTTTTATCATTTACTTTGTACTATGTTCTCATCATTTCGTAATAGACTAATTTCATTTTTTGTAATAGGGGTACCGGTATTATTAACGTACCAATAACTAATTGTTTTAGATAAGATTTTAACCATTTTGAAAGATGATTTTGAAAGAAGAGTGTAAGGTTAAATACAAAGTGTAGGTTGAATGCATTAGACTGTTTATAAATCTTTACGAAGCACGTAGAGTTTTCTAACTTTACTTAAAAGGTAAAAGACGTGTGGAACTTCAAATATTTCAATATATCTCAAAAAATGAAGAAATGCTAGATACGACAATTTAACTAAGGAGGGCAGTATACTGTACTGAATTGAAATGTACTGTATACGTAGAAATAAAGATTTTTCTTGAAAATGAGTAGGTACTAAATCAGTTGAGGTTTTATTCTTAAATCCAGAGGGTTCAGTATACCTAGAGATGGACAATAGTTTATACCTATTTTATACAGACTCCAATGTCTACATTGCACTGTATTCAATCCCCTAAAAGTACAAGTTGCAGCTGCAATACATATCGAAGCCAGGATGACGTGCACGATATTCGCCGATGACTTGGCAGCTCGATAAACAGCGATGCTGCATTTACGGTTCCGTCAGACGTCACAGGAGTAGTTTCGAGTAATCGCGACCGTTCGACATTTCACCCACGCGGGCGCCGTTTATCGAACGTGCCAGAATGGATTTTCTCGCGAAAATGCCGTACAGGCGATATTGTAATCGACCAGCTGCCTAGCCCGGAAATCCAACCAAGATATTTCCGACGCGATTTCCTCGCCTACGGCCGCGATGAACATGTAAGCAGAAAATTTACAGGCACCCTCTGACGAACGTCAAGTTCAAGAACAATATTTCAAACGCGCCCATTGACGTTAGGAAAATGCATTTGGGCTTTTGCAGTGTTGTAGCTCCAGAACACGAAGTTTTCTTAGAAAGCCGAGACTCAAGCTCCATTGTAACTTGTTTTGCTTCGTTCTTCAAACTTAATTTGACTCTGCTAAACATTCGAGCACTTCATTGTTTGGCTACTTCGAGGAAACGCAAATTTTCTAATTCCATCTTGGTCCTCATTCTTGGCAATGTCTACGAAGATTATATGAATCACTTCCTCTTAGATTACTTTGTATTGTAGAAGTTACTGTCACCCACGTTTTTCATAAATCTCTGTAGTATTCTGAGCTTTTGTGTAGTATAGGGTATCCTACAGTCAGAATAGAATTAGTTGGCTGCTCAAGGCCACTAGGGATACTTCCTCAGTATATTCCCTCGCGCTATTAAACTTACCTCCACTAGGAAACACGTTCAATTTTAAATTATCTTCGTTCCGCTACTTTTATTCCTCCACACCTATCGATTATCTACAGACAACAAAAGACTCCAGACACAATCGTTGAAAAACTCCAGTTACACCTCAAACTTCTGCCTCCAATTGATTTCTAAAACCGTTTCCCCGTAAAACACAACGATCCATGATTTATCACTAGTAGACGAAACAAACGTATTTTTTTTTATTAACGCGTTCTCCGTTTTACTATAAACGCTCCAATTTACAAGATCCAATTTCCAGGTTTACAATTGTAATTCTTCCTGGTCATTCCCCAGTTTAGCTCCTTTTATTCGACGCAAGAAATTTCAGATCGACGAACGTCACCGAGACTTCCTACGTACGGTTATGCTGTGGTCCACGAGCCCGAGATTTTCGCGCTCGAGGGCTCGACTAGACCGTCCTTGCATTACGGATATTTCCGTCCGAAGTATTAGACGGTATAAAGGCAGAACGTGTCTCCCCTCTGCCATTCCCGGCATGGCCAGACGTTGGCAAACGCTATGTAAAGCGCTCGAGCGAAACTTTCTGCCCCTTTTTTGCCTTTAAACGACCACGGGTGCCGCCTCCTTTTCGTCGCCCGTCGCATGTGCGTGTGCTCGAGCACCAAATCAACCTTGAGTCATCGCGACACCCTTCATTACGCTTTTCCCTCGCGAACTTTTAAAAAATTAAAAAACAGACGATTAGGTGACGATTGATGAGGGAGGAATGGCACGTTTTGTGATTGGCAATGATCGCTTTGGCTTCCTTACAAGCTGCTGTGATGTTTTGTATTCTGCAGAGGTTTAAATTGATTTGGGAAGTAAGAAAATTAACGTTGAACTTGGGAGACTTCAAGATTTCAGGGTTTTTAAGAGTTTAGAAATTCTGTAAATTAGTACGAGTTGTAATGGGGGAATCCTATTCTTTGGGCAAAAAACATAGCAAAATTTGGGATTTTTTTTTTAAAAAACCAGCGTTTCGATTCATCTGAAATTTGAGCCATGTTCTGATGCATCTTTGATAAAGCTGTAGGTTTTTTTTTATTAACTTTTAACCATGAATATAGTAGTTATGCATAATCGATCATCACGCCGCGCAAAATTCGTCGTCCGTTGGTGTGCACGATATTTATTTATTAGATAATCGGAAACATAAAAATAGAGCGGCGTTTTATTTTATACATATGTAGCTTGAAATTGATGAACCTTTAAAACCTCAAAAACCTTTACACCGAGTTACGAAACGCTGCAACTTCCTAGGAGCCCCGAAGGCGGTGGAAATATAGAACGACATTGAAATACCGGATCTATATTAAGTTTATCTTTCCCGCGAATAACAAGCTGTTTATATTACTCGTCAAACGTTGGTACAATCTCTACCCCAAGACCTTCGGGATACATTAGGCCACGGGTCACTCTGATTACCCGGAACTCCCAACTCCAAGCAACGCTTAAAACAATCCAACGTCCCCCAAGTCCAGCAGTCTCTCTAACAAAATCCAATCCCTCATTCTTCCTTAAATTTCTTCAAAATTCTACAACCAATCTTGTCGCTCCCAACGCTAGCCACCATTTTACCCTTTCTGGCCACGTTTCCTCGACAATCGCTGTAACCGACTGGCGCACTTGCCACAGCCACCAGAATATCGCCGTTATCGAGACTGGGATTATTTACGGCTCCATTTTGCCACGCAGGAATTCCGTTAGCGTTCGATATCAAGGATGCTCGAGCGTCGATAGCAGCCATCCCCCCGCGATCACAGAGCGATCATTTTGCCAGACGTTTTCGTGGAAGGTGCGAACCGAGCTGTGCTCGATCCTAAACCTGTTTCCGAACGGAGTTAAGACGTTAAAGGTCCGTTCCTTGCCACCAAGATATTCGATTCGCGTGTAGGAGCATGCACAGCAACCTATAATATCAGGCTATATTTACGCTGTCGTGTACACCAGGCGGAGTGACTAGCTTTTAATGAGTACGCGCGTCGGCTTTGACCACCGTTTTTCTTTCGTATTTCTTCTTCTGTTCGTGGCTGATAGGGATCAAAGAATTCAATGTTCTTCCTCTTTAATGTTCAGAGTAATAATTATTCCACCTTCTTCTGTGGTTTATCAGTAATTGGTGACTCTTGGGATCTTAAATCGATTATCAATGTGTAGAAATCATCACTACCCTTAAGCCAACTAAGAGACTTCAGAAAGCGAGATCGCGGACGTTAGAGATGTGGCAGTCGATATTTGACCCAGAAATGCAAGTGTTTGCGCCCCGATCGAAGGGATCCAAAGTAAGAGGAGCGATTTATCGATCCACGAGCCAGCAGCCGTCGCCTTGACGTTCCTCAAGAATTCAGCACACTTTCGTTCCAAGGGGACACGGGCCCCATAAAGTTAACGATCGCGTTCATCGATACACCTGACGTTTACAATTGCACTTTTTCGACCGATCGACCGGTGTTAAAACGGTGCAACAGCGATAAAGCGCATTATCGAGCCCCGACGATGGAACATTGAAGGGAACCAGCCGGAGAACCGAGCGAGAAAGCCTGTTCGCGTCCGGGGAAGAACGGTCGGTTGCTGTGGACTCGCCGTAATGACTTCTTTCGAACGTTTCTTCTGCTCTCGGTGTAATTTTCGCCGTGGACGTAATCGGCCGCGAATTTTAACGAATCCACGCCGCGGCGTTTATAGCAATTATCGTTCGTGCGACGTGTATTTTCGGGAAATTAATATTTATTCTTCGTCCAATTGCAAGTTTTTATCGATCACGAAGCGTTCGGCGGTTGAGACGTGGTCGTTGGCTTAAGCTTAATTCACACCGTGCTTTGGAACAATTCTTGGTGACGCGGGGTTGTTAGACTGATACATCATTTAAGCTAATTTGCTTCAAATCAAATAAGAAGTCTGGGAATTAAATTGGCTGCTCAAGTTCAGCTCCTCCACTTTAAATCGCAGCACACACGATTCCCACTGCCACTACATCTCAGTTTTTCTCTTTATTTGGCTGGCTAAAACCGTGTATATACTTTTGTTTATAATTTAATTACCTAAGTAATAATTATTTCAAGTGGATGAAAATGAAGGAGAAAAAGCGATAAATAGAGTATAAGGGGTGGGTACCTATATTAATTCCTTTTTAATTACCACCGTTTCCTAAATCCATATTGTGAATCCAGCCTTATCCTCGACCTTCGCGCTAAAGGGGCAGGAAGAAACAAGATCAACGTTTACGTATTTAAATTCAGCGTGTGCAGAAAGAAGTGGTGCCCCGTAATCAACGCGAACCCTCCAGACAGACAGCTTTTTGGCGGAAGGTGTAAACGGCCACGGCTGTTTAAACTCGTCCCAGATCGATGTGCAAACGACTGGAGCAACGGTCAGTTAAGACATTATCTTGACGGGGCCATGTAAAAAAAGTCGCCGTTGCGAAACGCGCCGCTTCTCGTCCCGACGACGACCGCCGCGCCGCTTTTCTTATCGCGTTCTCTTGGGGCGAATTCAATTTTGCGCTCGTAATTTAAGCCCGAAGTCGGGCTGTGGCCGAAACTGACAGCCCGAGGTTCTCGCGATCACCTTCTCTTTTACATCATCCGAGCTTCATCTCTGTCTCCTTTCCGTCGCGGCACTGACTTTTTTTTCTCCCGCGTTTATTTCTCGCGTGTTTATTCTTACGAGCGTAAAATCGATTTCGAAGCGGGCTTTATGGGTCCCTGAATAATGTTTTGGGAACTTGGAATCGCTTTCCTGAGAATTGTCTCGGGCGAACCAGACAGCTTCGCGAGAAGACGTAAAGTCCCGTCGCGTTTGGAAAAGAGGAACGTCATTCGATTCTATAGTCGATGCAGAGTCTAGTGACTGCTTGAGGCTGCTCAGTGGACTACCCCCAACTAAACTACCCCCTTTCCGTTCCTTTCCAGACGCCGAGACAAATCGTTACGATTTAAAATTGAAAGTAGTGTTTATTGTGTATTATACAATTTAATTTCGAGACACAAAAAACTGTCCTCGGTTCTTGTCACGGGGAAGAATAAAATATTACGCAATGGCGAATTGAAAATAAAAATAAAACACCAGATGGCATACCAGTGAAAATCGCCAAGAAGAAGTCAGAAAGCCGAAATATCTTCGAGACAAAATGAAGTTATTTTTACGGCGCATAAGTTTATTCTCGCGAACGTAACATTGACTTTGAAACCGCCTCCGTGTCTTCGATCGAGACAGGATTAAGTTATCAGCCCCGATATTGTATCTGTGACAGAGTCCCGCGTTTATTCTTGTCTTCTGGAAGTCAACTTTGGAACAGACGTAACGCATAGTGACGCGCAGGACTGCGAAATAAAACGTCACACGATCGACGATTTATTGTGAATTGCGTCACAGCGCAGAGGAGGACAGAAGGAATTGGCGATGCAAGGAGAAAGGAAATAAGGAGGAGAGTTTTTGAAATAGATCGAAGAAGAAATCGGACGTCTCGCTCTATATATACACAAGCGACGCCGCTCGGCATAAATTCGTGACTTTGTTTTCCAACGTGACGCTCGCGCGCATCCCGCGTTTCCCGCCATTCTCGCGGCCGAGGAAAAACAAGGCGGATAGCTTTACGAACACGGCGAACGTTTACGTAAGAAGAAACTCGTGGACCGTTTCTGTCGAGGACTCGACGCGTGCTTCCGGGGTGAGTCGTGGCTGCTTCTCGTAGAAAAACCGTCCGCGCCGCAATCGCGACGACAGTGGATCGACTGGACGATGATGTACGCGATCCTTGGATCACGGGAGGAAAGTCGGCGGGGACGGACCGAAACAAAAAGGCTCCAACGATCGATTCGAATCGTTGTTTTCGCTGTATCCCCGTGTCTCATCGAGCTGATCGCTCACTATCGTGGGAATGTCGCGAGCAGGTATGGGGATCCGCGGCTGGGTCACGTGGGTTGGGAAAAGTTGGGAAAAGAAGCGGTTGGAAAGAGGTATTCAGGGTACAAGTCGCCAACTCTGTACATACCTACTTTCTCGTATTCCACGTGGACCAAGTTCTTGCAGTAGGGGAGACCGGGGCTGGTAGGCCAATTTTTCAGTTTTCGATTTTTAATCAATTATGTGGGCGAAATATCATTAAATCGATTACTATATTTGATAGGGCATACATTTGGCTATCTGATTAAATTATTAATGTTGACTCAATGTGACAACATTTAAGGCATTTTAATGTTTTTCTAACACCTTACATGCTGGTCAACCAGCCCCGTGGTCGGGGTTGGTAGACTAACAGTATGGGGTAGGTTGACTATAGGTGCAATTCAGTTAAGAAAATGTTGTTAACAACTTATCTGAGTGGTAATAAAATAGCAGAATGTCACAAGAGTTGTTTCATTATAAAATATTTATTACTTTTTAATAATAAATAACAATTTAAACCTTTATAGTAGTAATAAATCTTATATCTGGTACTATAAAAACATTCGCCATCTTCTATCAACTAATTACTATCTTCGCAATCTGATGTGCAATTTTTGCACTCGTAAAAAAGTACATATCTATACAGAGTTTTATACGGTATATTATGTTCCACGGCAGCTGCATGAATGCTTTTCTTTTCAAGAATTACTTCACGACATGCTTGTTCTATAAGATCTTTTGAGGTTGAACCTCTATTTGACTTTCTTTGATATGTCCTCATTGTTCTGTGAAATAAGTTATTAACTAACCTTTAGTAACGAAAAGTTCGTAATAAACTAATATAACTGGGGTTGGTTAACCAGCTTAGCCATGTAACCCCGGACGTTATTAGTCAACCAGCCCCGAACGATCATTTTGACTTCAATACTCTAAATAACCATTAATTATTTATGTAAAATCAAAAACGCAGTCTCAATAGGTCGTTTAATAAACAAACTTTAAAATAGTCCCTTCACATTTATTCTACTCTAACTATATAGAGCGTGAAAACATAAAATCTTTAAGAAAACATATTTACTTACATAGCCAATTTTTCGATAAACGCTGGTAACTTTTAAAAAACGTGCGATCGCGGGGTCGGACATAAATGCATGTCATAGTAGAAGTGACTTATTTCTACAGAAAAATGCTCCGCGGTAGAGCATACGTCGATGGAAAGTTATTAACAATTAGTCAACTTACCTCTGGTGCCAACCAGCCCCGGTCTCCCCTAGGTGCTGTGTCATTCGGAGATATAGTAGCTCACTTTGGACCCTTGAAGTGGTGTGTAAAGGGATGATAAGATAAAACCTTGAGGCTTGGTAAAAGTTACCAAATGTGTTAGGTTTGGATTAGGTCTAAGCTGAGCCTCGGATAAAAAGCTTCTATTATATACTTTTGATTTTCATATTTTTGTATATGGAATCACCTCCTTGTTCCACCCTTTCAGCCGTGTTCTGTATAAGTCAGCGATGAACAAAGAAGCCTATGTGAGTAAAACGCGAAATGTAGATATTAAAACTAGAAAGCAGACATCGAATGATGTATTACAACGAGGGTCGAAGTGCCAACCGACCTCATCCGCCCTCTTGTCGGCTGGCACCACTCCACATTTAGAATGACTCACGATAAGCGGGTCGGGTATTCGGTTAGTCTGTCCCACCGTCTGTCGATGCTTGTTATACACGCTCTATGTTCTCCCCCCGCGATATTCGCGCGACTAAATAATGCTTAGGAGTCTTGGACCCAGCTTCGGTCTTCCTTACCACCGACTGTCTTGCCAAATACAATACATCCCCTCAAAATGAGTCCACCTCGAAGTTTCTGTGTTGAGAAGCTTCTACGTGTTGTAGCAAGCATTGATGTTTTTATTGAATCAAATTTTGGTGGTGCAGATGCCAAGATAAATTGTACTTCTCAACGAGGAAAAAGGTGTCTTCAGGGTTCTCAGTTTAAGGGCTGATTGAAGGCTAGAAAGAAATCTATTTTTTTGGGGGGGCGGTGTAAAGGGTGCAAAGGGCCATTGCACTTGAATATTCTTTCGCTTTGGAAATAAATGCTATAAACAGTAATAATTCTGATAATTAAATCATAGGACCTGATATCAATTCATAATCGACCACCCTGCCAAATCCACGCCTTTCCCCCTCATACCTTAAAATCCAACGCGAGTAGAGAGGGTGTTCAGTGTGCCATCTCTTAAAAGAAATGGCAAAAAGTATTTGTAGATTATTTGTAGAACGATTCAAGTTATTTCCGACCCCTAGCACTATCGAAAAAGAATTTTATCGCCGAGGTGACACGGAGCGCTCTAAAATTCTCTTGTACAGGATGAATACGAGATCTCGCTAGCTCGCAAGGGGTGCGTAATGGCCGTCGTTAATCCTTCCTTCGAATCTCCTTCAGTCTCTTCGCGCCACAGTTATAATTGGTACCAGTAATCCTCGAACACAGCATCGATCATATAATAAAGATGTCGCCCTCGGTGCCTCCAGTTCATTAAACGTCTTCTCCAGGGGCCTCGCGAGCCTTTTTTCCAGCGGCGCTCGAGAAGATTTCCGAGGGGAAGTTTCCTCGAAGCCGTAACTTGTCGCGGCCGCCGCAAATCGGCGAATAAAGAAATCGTCGAATCGGGACTCTTCCATTTCTTTCGCGGCACCTGCCTTCCATAATTCCTCGAGAGTGGGGGAGGACGCTTCGCTCCGTGAGCGCTGGTTGCCCCGTTGCTCCCTATTAATCACGACTTTTTTCACCCCCGCGGCGGTAATTTCGCGGTAATCACCGACAGACAGACGGATACAGTAAAGCACGCTAACGAGAAAGAGCCTTGCTAGGCCGAACGAAAGACTGCTGGGAGAGTTATTGCGCTTCGTGTGCAACCAGAAACAGCCACCCCTTCCCCTCCCGCGAATAACGTCGCGGCGTGGGCGTGAAATTCCCCCGTGTCAGGCCACGGCTGACACATTTCAAGCTTGGTTCTTCTGTCGCGTTGTTTTCCCTGTAAAAATCCCGGGTCCCATGCGACGACGGAAAATTTCGGGGGCCGCGTCGAAAGAGCGGGCCGCGAACATATCGCGACAAAATGTCGACCGACGATTGAAAACGCGCCCCGAGTAAATTGGCCGCGCGTTTAAAAGTGGAAGTGCCGATCTGGTACTTCTTGCCTCGCTTATGTTAGATACGAGAAACGCCCGCTGGCTGCAATAAACGTCGTATCGTCCCCCAATTACGTACCTACGTGTCGCGAGGAATTCGCTGGAGTATTCGGGGACATTTATCTGGGGGAGGTTTAGGTTGAATGTTGTTGGATGTTATATGGGGTTGTAAGTTTTTTCTCAGAAGATTTGTAGCGGGGTTGAGATGTTTTGGGAGTGGGGTTCTGGTGATTAGTAGTTTAGAGAGATTTCGGTGGGCGAGTTTTGGAAAACGAATCGGTTCATGATTTAGGGTAATGATTGGCACCCTAAGCAGAAATCCCAAGTAGAAAGTCTATATTTTTTTGTGCAGTTTTTAGGTATATGGTATTAATTTTCAGTTATTATCAATGATTATGGATTTCTCATTAAAATAAAAAATATTGAGTACTTATTAAGTCTTTTATTTTAAAAATATTCAATGGAGAACAAAAATAGGCATAAAAGTACAATCATTGGCACCCTAAAATTTGAAGTTACATATATAGAAAAACATATGTAGTTAAAAACGAAGTTTAAAGTGTTTAAACAGACTATTTCATTCACTATTAAATACATACAATACTTAGTAAATCAGTATTTCAATCCATTACTTAATTATAAAGCTACAAATTGTATTTACCTATCCCTTATCAAAATTTTAAGAAAACGGCTAAAACTCAGGCCTTCGTCCCACTTTGTAGTGTTGCCAGATGTAAAATGTGTAGTTCAACTATTGGGCTCTGCAGTGTTGTAGCGAAAGAAAAATAAGAAATTGTAAAAAAGTACTTTCTAAGCTTGTACTTCTTAATATTTGGCTTTTAAATCACGAGTGCCAATGATTAGTGCAGTGCCAACATTAGTGCAGTTTACCCTATTATAATTTATTTGTAATTTGAATTATTAGACCAGAGGTCTACGAGATCACACTGTGTAGAAGATTCAAAATGTGAGTTTAGAGTAAATGATAATGGTGTAGTCAGATGCAAAGCAAGGGAGGTATAGTTGTTAACCTTCCCTGAAATTTTATAAATTTCATGGCGTGACACGCGTTATTTCGCGCCTGTTTGCGAGCTACTGTCCACGTGGAAGAGGGGAAATCTTTGTGTCAGCGGGTCGACGTGCTTGGCCGCGCGATATAAAAATATATAAAGTGCAGATGTAAAGATCGCGGGTGAACCGGTGCGTGGTTCACGCCGCAAACTGAAATGTTTGCGCGAGACTCTGCCTTCGTTTTTCGCCTTGCTCCTCATTTTCCTTTTACATCGGAGCAGACACGCGCGAGCGTAATCCTCGAACGCCGAGCGAATTCCTTCGGGGCCAACGTATCCGCCCTCGAAGATGAGATCACGTTTCAGGATCACGAGGAATCTGGATCGCTCGTGATATCGTCGGGATTCGCGAGTCTACACCCACTTGAAATAGCGGGAACGAGGATAATTTTAAGTGGAAACGAATTGGAACTTGGAATATTTCAGGAAGGTGCTAACGCGTAGAGGAATTTTAAATTTTTCAGTGCTCTCATCTGTTTTAAGTCCTTAGCGAAATATTCTAAGTTCCACCTGACCATCTACCTTATTGAAATATCACAAGTCCTGCCTGGTCACATGCCTTTGAGAAAATGCATTCATTTTGATACTTTAAAGATGACCAAATATTAAGAAAGGCCAAATATTATAAAATTTTTAGCTATAAGAGATAAACAATTCTCTGAGTGAATAGGCATCGTATGATGGGGTAGAACAACTCAATCAAATGCCAGCAACTTTTTTCGAAAGGCCATAAAGCCTTATTAATACTACCGAATACTTCCAGTAATCAGTAATCCAGTCGAGTGGCCAGTAATTTAATAATTTGTCGTACCTATGTCGACACTAAAATTTAGTCGTATAGTTTAGTAAAACAATGGTAAATTACTAAATTACTCGCCACTCGACTAAATTACTGAACGTGTCTGACCCAGCCTTAAAGCAGCTTCGAAAGTTCTACCACAAGATTTGCCATCTTTCCACAAACTCATTCCCGCAGTCATTCTCAAAATTAACCCTTCCACAATACACACCTATTACTAGAGACACTTCGGCACTCCATTCTTCTACATTTCTCACCGCAAAAGCAAACAATTCAGACAGTAAAAGAAATACATACATATTTTTACGCCCCTTCATATAATTTTATTTCACTGTTCAATAATTAAAACCATACCAAACACAGTACTCTGACAATGAGGTCACAGTAAACTATTCTCCTAAACATTCAAACCTTCCTCTGCACCCCCTTAAATGTCTTTTCCCATCAAACTATAATCTTCCCAAACCCATTCTATTATCTCCGCACCCACACTCCCACTCTAAATCCTCGCCTCCAATTTCCTAAAAAAAATCATCCAATTTCCAAACCACTCCTCTACGAAGTCCGAGCAGAATTTCCGTGTCCGATTATCCCGACCTATCGTGTCGAATCCGCCGCGGTCTGGACCGTATTTCGTCGACCAGCCAGGAGGGGGACGGCCGTTCCCCTTCGGCGAGGCGAAACGGTATCATTAGTTATCGCGGCTCGAACCGGAAAACAGAGGCAGAAAGTTCGGGAATCCTTCCAAGCCCTCCACGCCGGCAATTCAGATTAGGTCTGACCGCGTTGCTGACCGGCCAGCTAGATAGAACTCCGGCTCCTCCGGGGGGATGCTGAAGAGGGAAACTGCGCGCACGAGGGGGAGCAGAGGAGGGGGCAAGACGTAAGAAGTCAAGACGCAAATAGAACTCCCAAGTTAGCCTAACGGGCTTTGCCAGAGGCTAAGGATCGTGGAAAGGGGCTGAATGGTGGACGGAGGAGGGGGGGATCGTTGGACCAAGCACATGCTTACCAACCGTCTCATCGCTTGCACGTAGCTTTCATCCTCTTTCTCCGGGCCCCTTCCCGACACCTTTCACGCCCGTTTCCGACTCGCCTTCCGTCGTTATCTCGCCACGTCCACGTCCCTCGATAGACCAAACGGATAGCGTGCTCGCTGCCTTTCACGCCGCCGTTTCAGAGACGACACTGTCCGTCAGGCGACGTCAGGGGTGCCGAGGGGCCCGTAAAGTGGAATAACTCGTTCCAGGTCGGACCGCTCTGTTATCGTCCCAGCGTCCATTTATCTCGCGCTACTGCTGCGAGTAAACTCGATTCGTCAATTTTTGTACCGTTGGGGAGAGGCTCCTTTGGTAGATCTGGTAGATGGTACTGTTGCTGGGGAATTTGGAGATGGGGTGGCAACGGGGCTGAGGGGTTGCGGTAGGAAATATTGCAGGTGCAGTTCTTTTGAATACTGGGAAGAAACAGTGAAACCTTTATCAAGGTTAGGGTTGGTGCCTTTTTCTGTTTCTGATATAAAAGGTATGGGAAAGCTACCTCTACTTATCTTCAAATTGAAAGAGTTAGATGATTAGAAAGAATTTTCTTAGTTTGTGTCTCGTTGAGATATAGTAACTTACAAGTTGAATACGAGGGACGTATTCAATGTACTTTTTTGGTATTAATTTTTTGGGGTCCTAGAGATACAAAACAGGCAACTGCTTAATTCTACAAAATTTTGAGAAAAATTTGGAGAAGGTAACACTGATTAATTAGTAACCATGCTAGATCTGAAACTTGGAATACGTAACCACGAATTTCTTTGAAATGAAGTTGAAATTTCGTTGAATTAATATCCAAAGCAGCAGAACTCGAGATGAAAATTCGCAGAAGTCTGCGCAAAATCTGCACCCCCGAAATGCAGTTGTTATTCCCCACGTCTCCACGTTGTTCCCAGTCCATGCTTCTCAGCAACGCGAAGAAAGTTTCGTCGAACCTATAATTTTTCCCCAGCACATCGACTTTCTCCAGCGCGGGGTTGGCGGGGAGAAGCTGACGCTGTGGTGATTTCATAAAGCTGTCGTCAGCTGGATCCTCCGTAACGGAAGCTCGCAGGGACGTGGATCCACGGCTCCTCGAGCCCTACCCTCGGCAGAAGAGCAAATATTGAATTAAGGAAAGTGGCGAGTGGGAAAGTCGTGCTTCCACGACGCGACGACGCGCCCTCGACGTGCTGACTCGTTGATCGGCCATTTTCTTTTTTTACGCCCGCGCTATCAATCTTTCCACTTGCCGTTCGCGCTCGAGCGACTTTGAGATAAACGATTCTCTAGATGATTGTCCACTGTTGGCGGGATTTGATTTGCTGTTTTAACATCCAGCTAGATCATTTTTCTGCTTGATTGAGTTAAGACTTTTAGAAGTCTAATTGTGAGCGAGGTGCAAAGGAGTTCTAGTGAATGGAGAGTTGGATTTTTTGGAAAGTTGACAAGGGTTGTGGGAATGAGGAAGATTTCCAAATTGTTTCTGGGGATAGTGAAGTGTCAGTGGTTTCAGGATGCACCTGAATATTTCTGTTGCTTCTGGACTTCAAGTTAGTATGGAGAAGTGATGGGATTGAGAGTTGCTCAGTTTCAAGGGTTCTCTAGTGAACGACCACTTAGGTTCATAGTTTAGCTGTTAGATAAATAGGAGGTAATAGCCTTCGCAATGGACGAAACTCTGGGACGGTCTTCTTTTGTACCATCTCTGGGTTCTGGGTTCCTTAGTGGAGGACCACAGAGTCAATGATCTACCGTAGATCTCTTGCTGCTTTGATAGTTGTGATTTTATTAGAAAAGAAAGATTCCAGTTCGAATCCCAATTCAGCAGTTAAATGAATTAAAATGTATTCTTTCCACTACTCAAAAATGAAAAGATTCAAAGTGTGATATCTTCGCATCCTCTCTCAGTACTTAAAGCAAAATTCGTGGAATTTCCACAATCCACTTGTCCTCATAGAATTTCGAAACGACTGATCCGAAAGCAGCCAGACCAGCACCACTCATACAAAGTACGGCGAAATGAGAATAGATTCGTCACGCGGTGCGTTCAAACGGCCCACGAAATCACGGTTGCTGGCTCCCGTTGCTGATGCTCGCCGCGCTTCCGCGAAATCGTTGCGCTCTCGAGTACGTTGCCGTGCATCAGTGGTTCTTAATTCACTCTACTCTCATACTTTCCCAACATAATTAATAAAACTAAAAAAATTCCACGTTCACACATAATACTAACAACTCTGAAACATACAGTGTGGTGTAACAGTGGTTAGACCGCAACTTCGCCTTTCACTCTAATGAGCTATACATTAATTATCCGCAAAGTAGGTATCACAGATTTCTCCTGAATATTCCTATTGAATAATACAGACAATTAATAATAAAAATACGGTCATCTATCAAAATTTGTCATTCCTAATATCCAGGAATTCCAATTCCTCGAGTAACTTGAAACAATCAACTTCTTCAATTTTAATACTCACCCCACGTGCGGAATCCTCGCACATCCTATCATCAACCATACCCTCCAAACGCCTAAACGCGTTTTCCGCACGGAGCCACATGCTCCACGCACCAAATACGTATTTCAGTACCGAATGCATCAAGAACCACTGAAGTAGATCGTTCTCCCGCGGATATGCACCTACGCGGCCCGTACGTGAGCGCCCGCTGGCGTCGTTACGCATTACGCAATTGCTCGTCCATGGGTGGATTAAAAATTGCCCTCGACCCAGCGTCCCCCCTCTCCCCCAGCATCGAGATACGGGCTGCATGCGTAAACCGTGGCTTCGCGTAGGATTATTTACGCGGGATGATAACGAGGTTCGGTTAACGAGGTTCCGTATCGTACGATCGAACGGGAAATTTCGTTGTAATTTACGCAACGAGCCGTGCTCGCATTATGCAAAAGGATCTCGACCCGCGTCGAGCGCCTTTTTCTCCTTCGAGAAAGTCCTTGGCGAGCAGTCCTCTCGCGTTTTAAATATTCCCCCGGCTGAAATTGTCGGCGAATAAATTTCGCACGTTATTCGAGCATGGGGGACGCGGGTGGACACTGGTGAATTCTTTTCTCGAGACAGAGACGAAGAGGAGGTGTACCGTAATGACTTCGTTTGGTAGCGTTTGTCTGATTCGAGGAGGTGTAATGAAAGGGAGGTAGGAGTTTCATCAGGTTTCTGTTTCGCAAGCGAACGATGATATTTTGCTTCTGGTCAGCGAGGATTTTAATTGTGCAATAAGGAATCTTTTGTACTTTCATTCGGGGGATTTGGAGGGAGTAAGTATACATTTTTGTCTTCAATGATTTCGGAGATATTCATGGTGGTAATTCTTATTCGCCCACTTTGTATACATTTTGGTTGCATGTGAAGCGTGTTCTTTTGTACTCGTCGAATGGAAATTCGAGGGAGTCTACCTAATTAGCAAGATTTTCGAGGTTTGTGGTGATCGCGGAATTCTTTTTTTATGAAAAGTTACCTGAGGAATGTCTCGTAAGATTAATCAAACCCTGTGGCAACACAAGTGATGTATCGTACCTAAACGCTACAACTGCAATTCGAAATAGTTTTAAGTTTGCACGATGAAGGAACTATGTATCTCTAATAAGAGAATGAATATTTGAATTCATTTATGCGTCAGTAACAAGTATCTTTAAAAGGCCTACCAATTCTAGAAGAATCCCTATCACTTTTTTTATGCATAATTTATAATAATAATAATTCGCCTTTATTCACTTATTATACTTGTTAAATTTAAATACAGACACTCAATTCCATCAGTCTTACCAAACCCCCAAATAAATCAATCAATCACATTCTTCTAACACCCACAATCACATCAACTATTCCATACTCATATCACTCCCTAAAAAATAAGGAAACAGGTGAAATTTTAAAAAATCTCATCTTTCCCCCACCGTTACGCTATGCAACCACGAAAGGTGAGCCAATTTCGCTCACCATTCATTCTAAGTCTCGTAAGCATTCTATTTTGTTCTTTCCGCGCAGCGACTAGATTTTAACGATTGTTTTCCTGAAAACAGAGCCGAGGATCGATAAATCGCGGCTCTCCTAGCATTAAACGCTCTTACAAGCACTAAACGAAATAACAAGCGGATTTCTGTCAGGCAGTTTCGTTCTCGGAGACATTGGCAGCCGCCGCGTTATTATTTTAACGTGAACATTCTGGCGATCCTCACCAAGATAAATAACAATGCTTACGTAACTGGGCATGTAACGTTCGCGATCCAAGGATACACACACACGTCTTCGCCCCCGAAATTCCCGTACCCGTACGTTTTATGCGCTCGGTTCCACATGGAATCCACTTCGATCTCCAACCTCTTAAACCCTGTTATTAAACCCAGATTCTCTTTCGTCTGTTTCAGGTAAGCGAGCTTCCAGCGACTTTCTTGCCCTTCGATCCACGGAGGACGGTGATTCTTGGTAAATTAGTTATTTGTTTTTTTTTTGTTCGCGGATTGATTTGGGGCGTTTTGAATCGGGAAGATAGAAGCGGTGCAAAAAGGGGGGTTAGTGGTAAGGTGAATTTGAAAGAAATGTTGGAGGTACATAGAAGTAAGAATGAGATATATAGCTCCAATCAAAGATTAATAATATCCCCTGAAGAAATTAAAGAAATCAAATACTTACTCCTCCACGAATAATATTTCTCAATGCTCGAACTCCATAATTCTACCTGTATTCTCAATTCTTCACTTCAGTAAACACATCTACTCAATAAAGTATCGTAATCGTCAGAATCTAAGATACAATCAGAGAACAATAAAGCGACGAGCAAAATTCGTGGAATTTCCAGAAGTCCAAAAGCACAAAGTGCCAGTTTCGAATAGTCAATCGAGCCGAACCTACCATCTCTCCTAGATAACCTCCCAATATTCCTCTAGGAGAGGAAAGAATAGCAAAGTCGAAGCTGATGACACCGGCGTAGCAAGTTAGAGAAAGGCGCATCCTTGGATGTGGTTGTCGGGCGCGGTGGAAAACCGCAAGGGAGGAATTCCTCGAGAATTGAGGCGATCCTGCCGAAGGTCCTTGAGCAGGGAATAGAGAAAAACCGCGACGACCTTATAATCGTTCCGCTAGGAATGTTAATTCCGTGATAGTTCGCTGGGGAACACAAAGCGTCTTCCTAGCGGCGGATCAAGGGGAAAAATAATCGGGGATGATTGAAGAACATTTCCACCGTCGTTTTGACATTTCAGTTCCATCCGGTGAATACCTGCTGGAAGGTTCGTTCATAATTTGTTCTACTTTGAATTCACTGATTGCTCATAGACATAGGATTTCTTATTCTACGTAGGAGTAAATGAAACGTCGATATTTACGAGATTTGTTCTAGATACGAGACCAGCTGAATGCTTTATGACCTCGCTGCTTGGTATTGATAGTGTCATAAATAAAAAATGTCAAGTTAAACAAATTATATGATCGGTATCCCACAATTAATCAAATACAAGTTTTCAAACTGCTTTTCCTGTTAAAATGTTTGAGTTATGCCACTATCAATGCCATGAATTTGAGTAACAGTTGAATACCGATCATACAATTTCTTTAGATTAAATTTTTTTAGTTATGTCACTATCATAGAGTTCCTCTCAATAGCATCTACTTCAAATATCATATGAACCTTAAATTCCAGATGAAATAGGAGTATTCCTCTACCTATACCTATCACCAACTCTATTCAAGACATTCCAACCAGAATTTCTGATAACCCCGAGCTAAATCATATTCAAACCCATTCATCCTACATTTCAGAAAATGCACAATACAATTCCTACTCTTTCTTCTCAAGTTTCCATCGACTCACCCCCAACCTCGTAGACTTGGCATTCAATTCAGATATCCTCTACATATAAAATTCAATATCTTGAAGCAAAGTGCTCGTCGAGCCAACCTCTCATAAATTTTCTGGAAACGTCCACGTTCCTCTCTTTACAATTTCTTTCCTTATCGTTTCTTGCCCCCTCCCCTTGTTTCAGAAATAATTTTATCACCCGTCCAACCAGGAAAAATCGAATCCCCAGCGCCACCACGAGTATATCGTACTTTCCACTTAACGTCAAAACAGTGAATCGGACAGGCCCCTTAAAATCGTTTTTATTTTCGTTGTCGCGAGGCTGCGTCACGATGGGGGAGGTCCTTGAGAGGGTTCGTAGACACGGGCCACTTCGGCAGCTATTAACCAAGTAACTAGCGGCCCTAAATCCGAGCGACACTTTCTATTTTGGTCACGGGCACAGAGCACGCTGACAACTACCGCGGACAGCTTTTTATTCGACAGCAGCCACGTGGACGGAAGGGCTCCCCTGTTAGCTCTCGTAAAAGAGCACTCGACGTGGATGGAAAAATGGCGGGCGAGGGGTAGCTGACGTGCATTTCCTTGTTCGAACGTGGTTCGAAGGGAATCCACCGACCCAATTCCTTCGCGATCGTCAACAACGACGGCGAGCTGTACGTTTATTTTCGATCGGGGCTATTTGTGGGCGAAAAAGGGACTTATTTCCGATCGATTCTCCTTTTGATACCCATTGTTGATGGAGGGTTTGGATAAATTTAAAGGACAGTCGTGATACGAGTGGTGTGAATTAGGAGGTTAATTATTCGACAGTTTCCTAATTTTTAATTAAAATCCCTGTTACAGGGATTCACGAAGATAAAAACAGTTCCCATTCATTGAAAGATTGTAGAATTCAGAGGTTAGCTAAGGCTGCTCGAAGATAGAGCAATATTTACGAAGGTCACTGAGGTGTAACTGAAAAATTATAGTGTTGAAGTATATTCCATAAATTTATGTATTAGAGGAACTATAGTATATCTAAATATATTCTAACTGCAGTAGAAAATCTTGGGGGTTTATTATTTATTTGTATGTATAAAGTAAAGTCATGAATTGAATAAGCTTAAGAGCTTCTTTTCAATTAATTCAAGAACTACGAATTATCTTGTATTTTATATTTCCCATTGAAAAAGTCTTGAAAATTAGAAAATTGGAACTCCGAATGAACGAAAATGTATCGTCTTATGTTCCATCCAACATGCCGCCATCGATGTATTCGCTCAGGCGTTCCACGTGGCCAGCAGAGGGAAGCAATTTTTGACGGGCGTGCGTCTAGTGCTGGCACAAATCTTCGCTTCCTTTCTATTCGCGTTTCTGCCGGCCGTTATGCAACCAATCCCCAAACGGGGTTTGCACTACCAAACATCCGAGGCATGTTGCGCTTCGGGCATTCCTAACACCCGGTATGGCGACCAGCTTTTCGGCTTGCGACTCGCAAGCCCGTAACCGCGCGAACAAGCTTCGCTGAAATTCAAACGGAATACCCCGTGATCGTCCCAATTGTTTGCCTAAAATTACACCCCACTTTCTGTAATTACATCCCTCTAGATTCTAGAAACTAAGTAGTAGAAAAATCTTCTTCTCGTCTGCTTTCTATTTGTCTGTCTTCCGTTGGCGATTCTTCTGCAATATAGGGAATTATGGATTATTGATTTTTTATTATCTTGGGATGACAGGTGAGTTTTTGAGACGATCTATAGGTTCGGTGGTGGATGTGTTTTCGTGAAAGACATATAAATACGTCGAGATGTCCCTGGACACTGCACGTTTAATCATGCACGCACGGTTGTTGGCAGAACTGAGCTTATTAAGCCCTGGCCACGCCTGAACGTTACGGATCAAACTTGGGAACACGGTTTAATAAGGATGGTATTAATACACAGCCTATTTTCTGGCGCGAAATATCATTTTAATGCCTCGACAGCGGGCCATCGCGACGATGGCTGTATCATTAGAAGGTTCTTCATTGATAGTGTTTTTAGTAAGGAATTCTGAGCTTCTTTGAGCTTGTCTGTATTTTAGCCCCTTTTTTGTTTACCTTTGTAATGCAGGGGGATTGGAATTGGTTCTGCTGTCTCTTTCGTGGTGGCTGTTGACTGAATTAGACTTCTTTGAATTTTAAATTAATATTGACTGATATTATTGATTAATTCGATCACTTTCAAACTTTCACTTTCCAAATTTTATTTCAACTGGCACGTAGTTTGATATTTTACTATTCTGAAATAATTGGAGATAAAGAGAGGAGTACAAGGCAAACTTAAGTGATCATTAATGATCCATACTTTTGTGGTACTATCATGCACTTTTGGATTCAACTAGAGTTATTCTTTGCATTCCTAGTAATAGTATCTTACGACCTTATTACACTCCCTTACATCATCAAAGAACTCCAGCATCCAATTTTTAACTCATTTACTATAAAGCTCCTAAGTAGGTACTTCACGCTAAAAATCCATCAAAGCATCAAACCCATTAAAACTCATCCCACGCACCATCAAACCATAGACCTATTCATCTATATCATATTGTTACCCCACGACCACTTTTCTATTTTCTTATTCAAATCCCCTCAACTTCTCCCCTTTTAACCCTAAAAAAATATCCCAGAACATGCCATGGTAGCAGCGGTTCGATTCAAATTCCGCCTCTTGAGCTTTCGACGTGTTTACGCCCGCGCAATCAACTCTCGCCACCCTCCAAATAAATAACGAGAACCGAAATCTTGCTCGTCGGGGAAGGATGGGGGACAAGGAGGGGTCGTTTAATTCCCGATGAATAAAGGGGAGGGTGTGGGGGCGTTGTATTGCGGGGCTTGCTTGAAATAATGAGCCGCGAGGAGTCAGCGAATTTTCGAGAGAGCTCAATCAACCGGCATAATGCCGCTACATGCACGCCATTAGCTCACCGCTGGAATATTAATTACTCGGCCAGGTAGCGCGCCCTTATCTCGTCATTTCGTCGGCCATTATCTTTCCCCTGTTAGGCGCGATTGACATAATTATTAAAGGGATCCGACGGAGCTGATCCGTTGATTGAAATTTTACTACGTCCCCTTGGCGTAATTAATCTGTAGGCGGAAAAGGATCGAGTCGAGCCTTTATCTTTCCTTTGACGGCTCCACAGATCGAACTGTTCAGAATGGGTTCTCTTCTTTTAGAATTTCACGTTTTAACTTTGTGGCTGAGGTTCGTGTAATAGTTATAGGACGAAGTTAGCTGGGATGTTTGGAGTTGGTATTTGTAAGGATTTTTATGATATTAAAAGTGCAACTACATTTATAAACAAACAATATTTTTAAATTTATAATTAACATTTCTTTGCCTAATGGTCATTCACTGGTATACGGTTAATTACTGGTTGATTTAACCTAATCCAATTTAGCATCTACATATGTAGTAGGACTGGGACTATTTGGCGAATATAATTCGAATATCCAAGTATTTCAATAGTATTCAAATAGTATGGTCTGAATTATAAATCATGTTATTTAGGTTCATTTGTCAGGGTGAAATCTTGTAAGCTAATTTTGACTCACTTCACACCATACTATTCGAATACATTAGTATTCGAATAATAACATTCGAATACTTAAATATTCGAAGTTATTAAATTATAATATTAAATTATTCGAATATTAAATTATTCGAATATTCCCAGCCCTAATATGTAGCAGCTCATCCAATAGTGTTCCCAACTTCAGCCCACAAAGTTATCGCGTTTCGAATGTTTCACAAGCTGTCAAAAAACTACCTAAATTCTTTCAAGTCCAATCCCCTTAAGATCCCCCTGAAACTAAAATAACAAATCTGTAAAGTATCCTTTAAAATTCATCGGCCCTAAAGTTCAAAGACTCCTCGTTGGGGCCCCCTGAAGAGAGGACCGTTTTCTCAACGATCCCGACCGCGCAGCGGTTCCGGTTGCAGCTAAATCGAAACAGGAATTCGACGTACGTTAAGGACATCTCCGAGAAAAATGTGGCTCCGTTCTGTTACCGGTTCTCGGGGCGGTCAAAACGCGCGCACTTTTGCTCCACTTCTGCTCCGCTCTCGGGGACGAACGACGGGGCCGATGGTGTATCGCCGCGATAATTATAACGGGAGGTCGTTTATTTCGGTTATTTACTTTGGGCGTACGCGTACCAGCTCTTGTCGTTACCTCCCACGATTTTGTTTACTCCCCGAAGCCATTGTTGGGATTATATCGGTGACAAACGAGCCAGCCGCTCTAGCCGTGTCCTCGCATTTATTCTCCGAGTCAAACCAGAGGTTAAAATTACGTTTAACGCGCTCTTAAAATTCTCGTACACGCCCGCTGGCGATTAGTCACGGCCTAACGAAATATTATCACGTCGCGTGGGTGGAACTCGAGTTCCAATCGGTAGCAATCGAAACGCCATTAACACTTTCAGGGCGCGAGCTTTTCAAAGATTCTCCTTCAGTCAGTCAGACTTTGCTTAGCTCGCCTCGCCCTTCAAAATCTCCATGAGAGTAGTAATAGGTAATGAATATTTCGAAAATTAGTTGAAGGACGATCCTAATCGGGAATTTTCAATTTCAATACTTTCCCTGCACCATGCGAATCTCCTGGAGCTTTCATTCCAACTAGCCCTACACTGAATCTGATTTGAAGCCACTTTGAAACTGACCTAAATAGTACCAAGCTAGAAATGTGCAAAGAAGAATACTTGCGTACAGAGTGATTCAAGTGATCAAAGTACCATATAAGGAAAGTCCACTTAAAATACTACCTACCTACTAAATACTGAATCTCAATGATAACCACATCTCTAGCACCCCCATACTTATTACCCAACCAATTAACCCTTCGTGGTCACACGGGGTGTATTGTACCCCAAGAGCAATTTTGGTTTTGAAATGTCGCACCTTTACGCCTTCCAAAGGGGATTTATCGCAAAAAATAATAAAAAAAATTTTTTAAAAAAATCGGTTTTTCCCACAACCATGGAAAATCGCTCATTTTCAACTACAAATTTGATCATATCAAAATTTATGTTTCTAGAAAAAGACTATTAGACCATGACTGTATAAGTATTGCGAATGTAAAATTATCACTAAAAAATTAAAAGATTCAAAAATACGAAAATGGTAACTCAAAAAATGACGCTGGGGTACAGTGAACCCCGTGTGACCAATGTGTGATTATAAGAAGGTGTGACCACGAAGGGTTAAAATCCCCAACGAATCCATTTTAACACACAATTAATTCCACAAATCGACCACAACTTCCCAACAAAGTTTCCAAAACGTTCAGTACCCATCAGGACCAGGGTTGCCACCTCTCCGGTTTTGGCCCGGAGACTCCGGGTTTCGAAGCAAATCTCCGGGCTCCGGTTTTACTGAAGAAATCTCCGGGTTGTAGAAAAAAAATGAGATAATAAGAAAATGTGGTATTATACAATGGTATCAATTTTATATACAATAATAGATATTAATTCAAAAAACAGATACTTATAAATTCTGAATTGTTTGAGCTTAAAATAATCGCACATCTGTTTTCCGGATATTCGAGAACAAAACTTTTTTTGCTTTTTCCATCTCCGGGTTTATATTGGAATTTCCGGGTTGGAATGTGTGGCACTCCGGGATTTCTATGGTGATAAGGTGGCAACCCTGATCAGGACCCACCACACTTCCCCCACATACACCAATTCCAAGCCCCTCCGCGTGATGATACGCGCGCCGGGGCGTCCCGAAAGTCGCTGTAACTCGCGAGACGAGGCGGACGTGTCGTGGCCAGAGCGTCGATCAGCGTTTCCGCGCGTCCTTTCATCCCGTCGATCTCGCGGGACGAGCGTGGATAAATGAAGGTGGAGGGCGACCCCTTTCGATCGATCTGCGTGGGGCAGGATCGGTCAAAGGCGCTGCGAGCACAAGGCGAGTTTGCATCGCGGCCGAGGCAGAAAGGGCGGCGAACAGAAGAGGGACAGAGTTTGCCTCGGATACAACAATGCGCTTAATGAACCCCGCCTGGCTTATTACCAGCGTATCTCACGGTCCGTTGCTCGTCTCTTTCTTATTCATTGTTCGATCCCTGCACCGCGATCGTAAACTCCCACCTCCCCTTCCCGCGTTTCGTCGGGCCACGAAAGTTCGTACGGTGATTCAGCCGCGCTCATAATAATCGCTAACGAGCACACGGGCCCCTCCGCGCGTCCTCTCTGCTTTCGGCAAATTCGCGCGGCGAGGTTTCGATGGTTTTCGTCACACCCGCGACGGGTCACGTGACGGGGCCGAAAGCAGACCCGGGGTCACCGCTTTTGGGACATTGTTATGTAATTTCCAGCATTGTTTCGAGTAACTTGCTGTCGAGCGGCTCCTTTGTACGGTTTTCTTGTGTTATTTTGGGAAGTGAGTGTGAGGATTGTAATGGTGTGTTTGGGATAATTGTATCCTTAGGTCTGAGGGAGTCGATGCAGAAAAAGCTGAACTATTTTAGTTGTTTTTAGGCTAAGCTTTGGGAATGCGTAGGATATATCGCTGTTGATTGTTATTCTTCGAGAGCGGGGAAGATGGATTGGGAGTCTCAGCGTGTTTTATGGGAGGGACATGTCTTATGGGACTTTGGATGCTGTTTATTTGAAGGAATAGCTCTTATTTTTCGGCTTAAGTCACGTATTCTACTTCGTAAGTGTTTTTTCTTTGGCAGAATGGGGTGAAAGTCTGAGATCACTTAATAGATTATCTAGCAAACCTTGAATGTAGTCGTGGCTCATCCCCACGGACTTCCTCCAGTGAATTGTAAATCGAATGTTAACTCTGTCCGTCGATTACTCCACGTCATGCTTCATTTTCGATCTCCCTATCGAATTTGAATGGTTCAACAGAAACATAAACGTGACAGTAAGATTTTTTATTGGGCAGATCGTAATACACGTGAGAAGTTGTTCCGTGGTACACCCGTCGCTGCTTAATTAAGAGATTTTTACCGTTGCGAGCATGAAGCGTCGATTAACGAGCGGACGCGCTCGATAATAAATTCTTTAATTATGATTTAAGTATCGCCCTCGTCTGTACCCGCGGTTTAACCGCGCGATCTACCAGCGAGTCGCTAATTCAACCGCGGACGTTTTACGAACTCCGTTGCCCAGTCGACGTGTCGATCACGGTAATTTAATTCCCCGCGGTGATTCGGCGAAATTTACGGGCGAGATTAATTAAAACGACAGCGACCGGTGCTTCCGTACAGCCCGGGGTCGTTAATCGTTCGCTCGTGATACGAGCTTTCAATGGAACGCCAATTCTACCATCGTATTTATAATTTACCACGAATTTCAGTCATAATTCAAATTCCATCCGCTGCCAAAAAGTGTGAAGTTAATGTTGTGGGTAAAAATAACATACTTAAAGGCAATATTTAAAGAGATATCAATATTAATAAATTATATTGACTGACAGAAGAGTGGTGCAAAATTTAACGCACAGAGATAAATTTTAGCGTTCAAATAAATAAAAGCTTCGTTTAGGGGCCATCCTTAAATTACGTAAGGGTAATTTTGACCATTTCTTACCCCCTCCCTCCCCCAGTATAAGAATTCGTAAGATTTGATATTGCAACCCCCTTCTTACGTAATACTTTTTACATTGAAATTTTTCAATTATTAAAATTCTTTTAAAGATTTATCTAATTCATTTAACTCGGTTTCGGGAAATTTAAACTAAAAGGCTTTTTTAGAACATTAATAATAGAATTTGTATTTATTGAAAATTAGATTAAAAAATATTACGTAAGACGCTACTTTACTCCCCCCTCCCCCTTGTAAGAAAACATAAGAAATTCGCGACCCCCTCCCTCCCCAAAAAAGCCTTACGTAATTTAAGGACAACCCCTTAAAGGAAAAAATTGAATCATCCCCGCTTGATATACCTACCTCAACCACCCTATCCCCTCGAAAATAAGCACCCCCACAACGCAACTTCCCCTTTCAACCGTCCCAAAAACGTCATCAAGCAAACGCGATAAATAATCAACGTAGATAGACTCTCGTACACGTCGAACTGTGTCAACCAAAGACTTTCAGCAGTGGTGCGCGAGGCGGACGTGCGTTTTATTTCGTCATGGATGAGGAACGGTTGGAGGGCTGCGTGATCGCGTGAGCGCGCGCGTGTGCACGGCCTAGTGCCAAGAAACCGAGATCGCCAGGCTGCAGCATGCAGTTATTTCACTTATGCGAGCGCGGCTCTCTCGCTCGCTCGAGAGGATTCCGGCTTGAACTCGCCGACAGATGCGAGACGGTGTCTGTCGGCCCAGTCAGCCCCCTTCGGCCCCCCCCTTCCCCCATCAGCATTTTAACGGCCGAATTATTGAAATAAACCACGCTCCCCGCGCCGTATATCGCGCCTATTTGTATCAGGAAGTTCGATCAGCTGGCTCCGAATATTTTCATGCGGTCCTCCGTACCCTTCCACGTTTTTGCTCGCCGCTCGCGAACCTGTCCCTCCACCCCTCCACCCTTCCCCATGAGAAAAACAGTGTGCTTTTGAGATCGTCGTCTTCGATCGTTGATTGGCACGGCCCGATCGTGATCCCGCGCACGTTTCGCGCGGTGCATCGATAAATTCGTGGTTCTCTCTGTTCTCGTTGGCTTTGGGGGATGGAGGGAGAATTCGGTTGGGAGATCCACGGCAGACGTGGACGTTACAGTTGTTGGGAAAATTTTAACGTCCGATGGGAGACACTTTGTACGCGGATTCTTGAATATGCAGCTGCTCCATGCAGGGTGTTGCAGAATGGTTAATCGTAATACAGGGTTTTTGTGGATGGTTTTAGTGAATCGTTTGTGAATAATTTGAATTTCATCGCGGAGTTGAGGATTGGATTGTGAGAGGAATAATTACTGCTCTACAACCTAACCTAAAGAGGCGTTTAGGAAAATAATAATAATAATAATAATAATTCTTTATTGCACAACACACTTTACAAAAGAAACCATATAAGAGTGCGAGAAAGAGGAAAAAGAGAAGAAAAAAATAGATTTGAATAGCACTTATAGCAGAAGAGGAGTGCAAAAGGCGAGGTACAGATGTCAGCTGTTGTTAAGGGGTAACACCACTCTAGAGGCAGAAAAAAATACCTAAATTTGACAATTTATTTTGGGAGTGTGACAAACGGAATAGAATTTCTTTTCAGAGGGTTTATTTAACACATATTGAAGTATGAAAAATAATTTTTTTAGTGTCATTTTCATACAAAATGGCGACGACAGAGCCCGTCGTCGGAAACAGCTTTTGTGAAAACACCGCCACGGGAGGACGGATTTCTCGGCATGAATGAGTCGTGGAACAAAAAATAAAAAAATTTATAATCTATATACAATTGGCTTTGGAAGTACGTAGGGTTTTTTTTTAAATCAATTTTTGTGGAAGTGGTGCAGTTGTTAAGAAATAAATCGATTTTTTGCCCTAAAAATGAGCATTAAATTGATTATAAAAAAGAAAGTTTACATTCAATCAAAAAACGGCTACGTACTTCCAAAGAGAATATTGTTGTAAAGCTACTGTAAAAATTTCAAATCGATTCATGCGATAGTTTTCGAGAAATTCGTCCTCCCAGTTTGAAAAAAGTGGTTTCGAGAAAAACGCGTTTAAAGTTTTATGAACATTTTAATCCTTTAAATTTTTGTTTATCTTTAATCTGCGATGCTTGCACCATACATTTGGCCATCTAGGTCGATGTTCGTCTCCTCCTTCCTTTCTAAAGTATGGTTTAAGCAAAAAAAAACATCGATCCTAGAGTGGTGTTACCCCTTAACCTGGCCATTTAAAGCTACTTAAAACTAATACTAATAGTGTACACGGAGAGTAAATGTAGACAGACAATTAACGCAAACTAGAGTAAGAACAAACGACACATCTGTGTAGTTAAACAATAACAAGAGTAAATTATTGTTATTCTTGATTAGCAAAAATTGAACAATGCAAACAGAATTTAGAAAGGAAGAAAAGATTAACTAAGGAAACCGTGAGAGTATGAAAGAAGGAACAATTATATTCTCAATACCTCTGTCATTTCTCTATAAAAACTCGAGACACAAGCTGTCATCCCCTCTCTCCAAAGATGAATCCCAGTCTTACCTCAATCCTCCTCCATCATCTTACTCACTTCTCAACCACCTTCACTCTCCACACAAATTTCTCCATAAAAAACCCCAAGAAACAAACCCCCAACCTCTCTCTTACACACCAAATCCTAACCTTCTCATCCCAGCGATATCCACGCATTGCTACCGATACCCACAAATATCTCTCGCGAAACAGGTCCCCGTAGATTCCGCAACGGTAGAGTTGCACGTTCGTGCCACCGATTTCACCCACGAGCGAGAGCCATCGAGGCTGTCTTCACAAATTCGCCTCGACGTGGAAACGGGAGAATAAAGAAGACGCGGTGAAGATAAAGTCGGCCCTGGCGTTGGCCCCGGCTTCGTCCGCCTGGCATTACGCATTCAGCTTACGCGTTATTATGCACGGTATGGGCTAATAAAAAGTTCTTTTTCCCTGCGCACGGGCCGACCAGTCCGCTCTCGTAACGCTAACATAGTCGGCGGACGTTTAACGGTCGCAGCGCTACGCCCCCTTCAACGACTTCTTCGCGCTCGTTTCGCCGAGTTTTCGTCGGCGTCCGCCGATTTTTCCCGCGCCGCGTCCGCGTGGGCTCGTTTATTCCCCATTATACCCCCTTATTATTCCGCGGTACTCGCGTGCACGCGCTTTTTTTCCGCCGTGCCTCGGCGAGCACTTTTAGGAACGGGTTTCTTCTGGATCCGGTACGCGCGCATTTGCGAACGTCCACCGGTGGAAAAAGTGATTGTAACGCGAGCAACGCTCGCGTCAAGCGTTCCCCGGGGGACGACAAGGATCGGTGATTACGCGTGCAGCCACCGATTTGCATAGTTGGGGAATTGAACGCGCTTGTTTATTGCTCGCTCGGATGAGGTTCGGTCGAGGAGGTTCGAATGGAAATCTGCTGCTCGGGCTGTTTCGGACGGGAAAATGAGGCTTTGTGCTTGCTCTTTACCGAGGTTGCTTTGGAATTTATCTTTTAATAGTGACAATTTTTTGCGGTGCCTTTAGATTGTGGGAATTCTTACTTGAAGTTGGTTTATGTTGTTTTTTCAATTTTACCTGCTGTAGTTTCGTGATAACTGGTTTGAATTTTGAAAAGTGGTGGAGAATTTGGAAGCCTCAGTATCTAAAGGTGTAAAATGCCACTTTTTTCATTTTCTGAATGCAGGATACTTTCTCAGAAAACTGTAGATTTGTCCATTGCCAGATAAGGCTGGCAAGTAGAAACGTCCTGTATAGGGTCAGACATAGATCACTGAATTTAAAACACTGAATATACTTTGTATATTGTATCTCAAATTTAGTTACAAGTGCACCACCACTGTAATACCAAACGTAGCACAAAATTTGTAATTAACCTTCACTATTTTTCCTTTATTATACAATTGAACTTAAAAATGAATCTTCTTACTCTTATTACTGCTTGTCAAAGGCTCATATTAATCAAATAGATCACAAATATATCATGTAACGCTTCCCACTGGTTGCTGTTGAAACATGTTTACAACGGATTCGCCAGAAAAAATGCATATTTGTCGCCAACCGGCTCATTCCAACC
This sequence comes from Andrena chrysosceles, assembly GCA_963855975.1. NCBI lineage: Eukaryota > Metazoa > Arthropoda > Insecta > Hymenoptera > Andrenidae > Andrena > Andrena chrysosceles. Next base: position 8,380,195 of record OY979767.1, on the reverse strand, counting down.
GTCACGCCACGTCGAAAGAGGACGACTCGCGAAATTCATTCGCGGCATCGCGCGAACGTCTGCTGGTCGACGAGTGACGAGTCCGTGTCGTCGACGACGTTTGGTTCGTCCTTCGTCACCTCCGTTTCCAGGTTCCACCTGTGCTGTCATATTCAGAAAGAATGCAAATTCTTGATTCTTAAAACACTTAACTTTGCGAAAGCCTTCATGGATATGACAACATTCAGTATAACAACTCACATACGAGTTACTGCTAATTTGTTAGATGGAAGAAAAGTGAATTATTTTTAAAGTTATCTTAATCGTCTGTGCTTAATTCTTTTTCGATTCCTTTCGCCCAGAATTTGTCGCCGCGCCTCGAAAATTTGGCTCTCTACGTTGCAGCCTATTTAGTCTATGGATTTACAAATCCACCCCTGACATCGCAAGAAACAGCTCGTCCATTCAAAGTCCGAGTATTTCACCATCAGTGACGGATTCAGGAGCTTTTCTTGGAGGGAGCAAAATATGTAAAAGTACATAAGTACATTTTTTATCTTTCTTTTACAAGATTTAAAATTTGCTTGTAATTTATATTTTAATATCTCTATCTGATACTATAGCCTAAATAATTAAATTCACATTAATTATTTATACAGAATAGTACACAATGTCATAATATTTTTCTATTTTATCACCCCCCTCTGGATCCGCCCTTGTTTACCATCAAGCCATAGAATATCCATTAGGAACATTTTTACATTATAAATGAATCAAGGGAACAATGGCGTTCGCCAGGCTTAGAGGCGCCGAAGGATCTGACCTTTTTTCCTCCCATTTACCCAGGTCAGGGCACAGTGGAATAATTATAACGAGCAGACGGATGCTGAAGTAAACGAGGCGTAATAATGAACTCGATATAGCAGCGATAAAAGCGCTCGGCAGCCCGTCCCCCGTGAACCATTGGCCGACGGAGGAGATTTTCTACCGTTGCGTAAATCTGGCCTCTGTCGTCGTAAATGCAAAATAACTCCGCGTTAACGCGAATCCCCGGTTGGTCTCGTCGACGAGCTGTTTACGAATCCGCTCGCGTGTGAAGTCGCCTCGCGCTCGGGGCGAAGGGGTGCGGGACAATGTGGGACTCGTTTCACGCTTTGATGGGGGTTCGGCGAGAGAGCTAGAAACGGGAGCACGCTGGTAAATATGGATCGCCTACTTGGACGCGGTCGTTTCGCCATCGGGGAGCCTTTGAATTCTGTGATTGTGAATTTCATTGTCGGCATGGAGTGTGTTGTTCGCGGGCTTGGAATGGAGTTGGTTTAGTTGGATTGTTTCGTGGGATTTGTGGGGGAAGAGATTTGTGGTTGAAGGATGTTGGGTCTCCTTTAATTAATTATATGAACAGATTTGAAGCATTGAGAACTAAAACGGACTAACGCACATTGAAAAATATTATTCTTTTCTATTTTATATGATTAGTAGAGCCTGTTGGGATACATTACTGCTACTAACTCAATTTCGCTAAAGGTGTGAGTTGGTCCGTTTCTGTTCTCAATACCTCATTTCATTATGGATCAGTTTTGACCCGTGTTAATATTTCTAACTTCAAAAATCGTTTTTCAATAATATCTCATTCAATAAACTCTTGGGGACCTGGGTCAAAATCAACCCAGTGGTGTGCTGAATGTATGTATATCTGTGTGGTGTTTAAATACTAGGTAATGTTGACTCTATAATAATCTTCTTTAATTTCCTATGAAGAATTTACTACTTTCCTTAATATTTACATAAAACACTCTCTGTTGCTCTGATTTTCTCTCTTCGCTGAACTCCGTGGTTCTGCATCTGGCAGTCGACTGATTTCTATCACTTTTCAATTTCAATATTAGGTATATACATTTTATTACGTTTGGAAGACTTAAAAATTGCAACATTAGATACAAAAATAAATACGTGCTCCTGAAACCTAGGTTGTCAATCTGCTAACTTCTGTCCCTAAAAAAAACTCTTCTAATTATACACTGTTTACATTGTTATATAAACTATGGCTACTACAAACTTATATTATTCTCCCGTATATTTGCTTTCCACGCTTCTCAGCGATGATATATGGACATTCAAGAGAGAGAGAGAGAGAGAGAGAGAGAGAGAAAGAGAGAGCCTGAAAAACTGTCATGCAATACTCTATAAATGAAATTTACTGAAACTTGCAACGCTGCAAACACTTTTATCAGAGCCAGCGAACGAATCAAGGGAAGGGAAAAGGGAAAGACACGCGCGAAACAAGTTTCCATCGCTTCCTCGTTACAAATGGGCTAATTTAGAACGTGAAAAACCGCACATTCTTTCCACGTTTTCTCATCGTGTTTTATTGCACCGTTTAAGAGCTAAAGACGATCGTGTTTGCAAAACGAAGCGAGGGAAACGGCTCGGGCGTCTGTCGTGCTGCTCGCACTTGCTTCGTGTTCGCTTTAATTTATGCGGGAATCGTTGGCGTGTTCGTCGAAAGGCGTTTCCTTCCCGAGCGGTTTTTCCTCGTCTCTGCGCCCGACGCTTGGCAACTTTCTAAGCAGACGGGAAAACAATGGAGGCTGTCGAAGCGAAAGCCTGCTCACTGTGAGACGATGTATTGCTCGATAACCGTTTCGAGTACTGTGCCAGCAAATCGAAATTGAATTTTTCTTTCCTTGCGGGTAGGAAATCAATTCAAACCTCGTTGCTGTTTCCAGGAAATTCATTTGTTACAAAGAGCTTCCCAGTCGTAAAACTTGAAGCTACTTTCTACGATAAGTTTTGCGTTAACGATCTCTTCAAAGTCGAATCTAATTCATTGATAACTTGAGTTCTTCTATCAAACCTCACTGGTTCAATATAAAGCAATCTGTTACAAGTTTCACAAGTACTTACTTCAAATAAAAGCTACCTTAAACTTCAAACCAATCAGTCGCACATAAAAGTAAAGTGAGAATATATTGAAATTCCAAAAACATTCATAACCACATTAAGCCACATTTAATATTCAAAAGATTTCGTACAAATCGACGCCTGCTCTGCTTTTGGGTCAGAACACCCGCTACAGAGCTCATCTGAAATGTTAATTGATCGCGCGCGATGGCGATCGTGGCAACTACTGTCTGCTGGAAATTAATGAAACTGAGCAACCTCAAACTGGTATGATGGATTGCGATTTCGTAGTCTGCGTGACGATTCGGGGAACATCTGGTGCGCAGAACCTCTGTCCCGAACATTCACGCCTGAATACTAATGTATTAATAAACACTTGCAGTTTCATGGAATTCAATAGGCGACTTGAACAATAATCTCCAAACGACGTTCACATTATGAAGCAATGCATTTCACGCGGAATACTTTCCCGACACCCGGTATGCACATACGCACCGCATCGAAGCGGTTAAATTTACAGCATCCTCCTCTTATGTATCTTCCTATTATTGGAAATTCGTTCATTGTCATCCCTCTCCACGTGCTGCCCGCAACTTTATTCTTGTTCACTTCCTTCATTTTCTCATACTTCCTGTTTTCTTGCCCTAGATTCTGTTCACCTTTTTACCTCCAATCCACCCTTTTTTATAGGGTTAGGTCAGTGATTCCCAACTTGTGTCACGCGGTGTTTTCTGTGTGTTCGCCTTATTTATTTTTAGTTGACGATTTTAAGCACTTACTTATTTTAATATGGTTACATTATCATCTAATAATGATGTAACACTCATATTTCATAATTGAAAGGAAGGAAATATTTACCTTACCTTATATGGGGAGGGGGTTCACAAGTTATTTAAATATTATAAAAGGAGATCGCGACTGAAAAAAGGTTGGGAAACACTGGGTTAGGTTCTAAAACATCAGTAATGCAGAATTTAATTAATTGCTGAGGTAATAAAGTCGTCACTACTATTATTATTACCTGCACAATCCACTTCATCAGCGGAAAACGCAGCAACGATCGGTATCGCGTCGCGGGGAGCAATATCTTCATAGAGGAAGAGGGAAGCGTGGTCGCGCGGCCGCGTTATGATTCACGGCGATCGTAAATCGGCAGCCGCGATCTCCGGCCGATCGGTGGCAGCAGATAACACGCCCGGGCCCCGGCGGATGCGATTTCACGCGCGAGATCGGTACACCTCACGCGGAATCCCGCGCGGAATGCTGCTTTTCTTTTTGTCGGCGCGAACGGGAGCGCGGCGGGGCGACGCGGACGGGCCTCGCCCAGAAACGGGCCCCGTTTCGTTGGCACGGGGAGGGGGCGGTCTATTTCGCGAACGGTCCACGGTAAATGCCGATTCGCAACGCGCGATAACCCCTTTTTTGATTGCGCGGGAAGCCTGATTGAGCACCCGGTTCGCGAGGTATTTGAGAAACGAGCTTGCGGGCAAAAAGGGGAAGGAGCGTCGCGCTGACTGGTTCCGCGCGTTTCCTTCGCTCCCGTTCTGAGTTTCTATCGGCTCGGATCTGTTCGTTTGTTCCCCGGCTTGAATGGAAACGAGTTTGCATAATGGTAAAGTGGATAACTTCGCTGGCGCGAGTTTCTTGCTCGTATTGTGCACTGGGAGGGGAACGGTGTGTTGTTTCCAGCGAGGAATTTTGTTGGATTCCTCTGAGACCTTTTGCGAGCTTCCTGTATGGTGTCTGCGAGTTTGGTGATGGGATTATGCTAGGGGATGCTCGATCTGTATATTTATTTTTCGTTTGCGTGTTTAATACCATTGTGCACTTTAATACTCGATTTCTATAGGTATTACAAGTTGAGTTGGCTGGGTATATCTGATTTTGACACTGCAAAGAAAGGGGGCGCATTTTCTTTTATCAAAAGAAAGTACACGAATTGTTAATCTTAATATATAAACCAAAATGTGTTCGTGTGTTTGTCTGTCGCCTAAAAACTTTCGAACGGTAAACTCTGGGGGTGACCGAATATATCCGAGATCATTATGCCTAGCTAATCCAGATCAATGTGACTATTTTCACAAAAAAAATAAATACAAATTTTTTTGTGAAATTCAGAATCTAAATTTCGGGCAAAGGCGAGTAGTAAAGCTAGTACGACATCAGTCTACACTTTAAAATACCTTTAGGAATTGAAGAAAGCAGGGATTCTGTCACTAAACAAACAAATTAAGGAAAAAAATTCGAATCAGAAAATTGCAAGCATCTCTGACAGAATTAATTTTGTATTAGTGTAAAATGAACGTACCTACTAACTTTTTTTTTCTCCCAACAAATTTCTTCCACGCGAAGTGCGATTTGAGAAGTGCTTGAAACACCGTGAAGTAGGTGTACCATGAAGTAAAACCCGAAAGCAATCATGCCGAGGGATTCCATAGCTCCCATTCGATGGACGTGCACGTGCACAGTTGTCCGCGTTGCGTGGGCGTAGTGCCGTAACACCGGGCTGCACGTGACGATGTTAGAGGGACAGGAGAGGTCGAAGCGCGAGCTGCAGCCGGTGGAAACGGTGTTAACTTCAAGAGGTCGTTTCCCATGGCCCCTTCGACGGCTACGTGCAGCCTGAGCCTGCAACTCCCGGTTAATTCGTGGCGCAATTACGCGCCAGCAGGGAAATCCAGACCGTGCTGGTCGCGCGACGAGATCCACTCGAATCGCGAGAGACGCTGATGCTTCGAGGGGAATGGAGTCATAACGGAAATGTGTTCTGACGCAAAGGTTCTCGGATATTGCAAAATATGATAATAGAAATTATTTAGCTTAACATGTAGTTTGACTTTCATCATCTAACACGTTCTGGTAGTTTATTGTGTTCAAGATTTTTAATTAGGGGAGTGTAATATTTTTTTATGGTAGGGAATATGATCAGTTCCAATTTTTAATTTAATATCGATTTAGTACCTATTACTGTATTATAAATATGACATTAGTATTTATATACAGAAAGTTAATTGTACTGTTTAGTATTCTCCAGCAATTTTCTTTCTACAGCTTTTCGCATTGGGTCACTTTACAGCGAAATTTATATTCGATGCTCGAAGTTACTTTATGTCTGACTACACGGTAGTTCTTTCTACTACAACTCAGCTTCTGCTTATTCCGTGGCTCGATTGGTTTAACACCTTCTGTTCTATACAATTAAATCCCTTCTAAATAAACTTTGTCATCTCCCCAAAAATTGATTTCACCTATGAAACTTCATTTCCTCTTTCTAACTGACATTAATAGTACATTGCGTTACAAGGGAGAGAAGTAAGCGATTCCGACGAGCGAAATCGCTTCTCTCCCTTGTCACGCACTATATTTTTTTCAACACCTGGATGAAAATGTGTGTTTTTTGTAAGCCTGCTGAGCGATTCGCAAAAAAATATGCATTTTCAATTGCTCATTTATTTTTCGTTATCTCGCCACTCCATACATTTTTTATATACCATCTCGTACTTTGTTTTCGATGACAGTTGTAATATACGATAAAACACACATGATCGATAACGATTAGTCGAACAACTGCATCTTCATACCACAGGGTAACGTCAAACTCCAGTTTCCTTGGGAGGAAAGTAAGAAATTGTGAATACGCATGCGCGTAAAGTCTTTTTCCCCTTAGTATATGCTCTAAGTTTTTCCCTTGGGAGAAAGATTTTCCGCGAATACGTCTGAAATTGGTCATTTTGCTTCCGCTCAGCAGGCGTGAAAAAGCACACATTTTCATGCAGGTGTTGAAAAAAATTCTTTAACCATACAGAAACTCTATCTCCATAACGACCACCATCATCAAAATACCAACGAAACCTCGACCCCACTCCTCGCAATAATCTCTCGATCTAATCACTATTCGATCGCCATCCAATCCCACCATAAACAACACTTAACCCATCCACATTAATCTTCAAAGAACGTCGAAAAAACCATTCGATCTCGCCATAACCCCGTCCTGATTGCACGAGCCGACACAAATCACGGCGGATCACATTTTCGACGATATTTTTGGCTCGTATCGATATCCCTCAATTAATTCGGCCTTACGACGTTAGTTGATCTGTAAGACGCGCGTCGTTATGCAAATGGAAAACGAGAGGACGTGCGCTTAATGCAATGGAAAAGGAACAGTCGCCTCGTCAGCGTTCCGCCAGAGAATCGTACCGACGAAAAGCACGTAAAATTACGTAATTGCCGATCATTACGCGGATGTTTATAAAGCCGGGCATCCGCCAAATTACATATTCCGCGTTAAGCTTCCGGGCGTCTCTCGCCCGAACTTGCCAATCACTTTAATGAAATGTCACGCGCGCGCCCCGCGTAATTACGGGCCACGAGACGATTCTTATCGGCCCGGCAATTTCGCGTAAACACCCGCGGCCTTTTTACGCGTTGCTTCCTCGTTAATTTGTCGGTACGCGCCTGGTGGACAGTGATATTGGCTCGATCATTCGGCCCATTACTGGGCGACGTGTAACTCCAGCGCAACACGCCGGCTTGTCGAGTAAATGGAGCAATTTCGTGGCCTACAAGGCCCCTATTTAGGGAATTAAACGGAGCAATTTATGAATGAGATTACCCTTCCTGCTTACTGTAAATATATTGTACCACCGTTCGGGTGAGATTCTTATTACCCGAATCACGGGCTACTAACATATTCGACACTGTAAATGTATGTGCGTTGAGAGTAGGGCGATTATTTATGAATAATTTAAAAATTATTTGTGAATAATAAAAGACGCAATGGAATAATAGTATAGTTGACAATGAGAATTGAAGATACCTATAAAAATATAACTTGCATGTTAGAAATATAATTTTAAAGTTTTAAAGATACACTTTATTCGTAGAAATTAAATTATAGATAAGTATTTCTCTTCTGTTACAAATAAAAAATTAAATGGGCATTTTTTAAAACTCTGCGCCACTCACGATCAAAGTGTTAACAGAAAGAATTGTATTAAGGAAAATAGAGTGCACTTTTTTGTTACGCAGAAATTGAATGGAAAATTAGGAATGATCCACATTGGACTGTTTCTTTAACATTGCCGTCTAAGTAGTGTAATCGTCACAGCTATTACAGATAGCTCTTCGAGCGGCCAGTCGACTCGCGTTTTCCGCCAAACAGGTTGCGAATCAAGGAACCTGCTCCCCGCGTGTGGAACCGCTCCAGATAAGAGTACCTGCTTCACGGCACAGTTGAGCGTTAAACAAAATCGCGAGTGGAAAAGCGGCGCGAGCTATTCCCCTCGTAAATAACGTTTGGTCGCGGCGGGTCGTTCATCAAATCGACGGCCTCGCGGCAAATCCGTGAAACGTAGAACCTGAAAAACCAGAACGGGACTAGTCGGGGAGCGGCGGCGGCCTGGACGAACATCCTGGCCCCATTAATTGAACGTTCCTCCCGTTCGTGGAACAGAGTGCTCGTTAATTTGCGCGAGATAAACACCTGGGGATCCGCGGAAGTGTTCGTCGTCCACGGGTACGTGTTTACAGAAGCACAGCCGTGGAAGAATGGGGTGTGTTAATGATAGCTACGTGGACTGCGTTTGCGATGCGAGCGGGGCCGTCGTGATGCATCTCACATGGTCAATTTCGCACGCTGCTTTTCTGCACAGTGCTGGGCTTAGATCGTTCGTTTGGGGTGGGGTGGAAAGCTGAGGTTTTTCGCTGGGCTGTGGGAAGTTGGGTTTTTTTTTGTATTCTTGTGAGGTTGGGATTATTTGGGATTTAGGATTTAGGACACTTGGGGTTTCTCTTGTTTGTGAAAATTCATGTTGTAATTCGGACGTGGGACTTGGCAAACTTGGGGTTTCTAGTATTCGTCGGAATTAAAATTATAATTGGAACTTTGGATATAGGAAACTTGAGGTGTCTAGTATTTTTTGGAGGTCAAATTTGAATTGGGACTTAGGACTTGAGAAATTTGTAGTTTATGTTATTTTAAAGTGTTCAAACTCTAATTGGGACTTAGGGTAAAGGAAATTTGGGGCTTCTAGTATTCTTAGGAGTTAAAATTCTGTAATTGGGACTTAGGGTGAAGGAAATTTTGAGTTTTTATTATTCATGGAAGTTCAGATTTTAATTGGGACTTTGGATATAGGAAATTTGGGGTTTCTAGTATTCGTGAGAATTAATATTATAATGGGGACTTTGGATATAGGAAACTTTAGGTGTCTAGTATTTTTTGGAGATCAAATTTGAATTGGGACTTAGGACTTGAGAAATTTGTAGTTTATGTTATTTTAAAATGTTCAAACTCTAATTGGGACTTAGGGTAAAGGAAATTTGGGGCTTCTAGTATTCTTAGGAGTTAAAATTCTGTAATTGGGACTTAGGGTGAAGGAAATTTTGAGTTTTTATTATTCATGGAAGTTCAGATTTTAATTGGGACTTTGGATATAGGAAATTTGGGGTTTCTAGTATTCGTGAGAATTAATATTATAATGGGGACTTTCGATATAGGAAACTTTAGGTGTCTAGTATTTTTTGGAGATCAAATTTGAATTGGGACTTAGGACTTGAGAAATTTGTAGTTTATGTTATTTTAAAGTGTTCAAACTCTAATTGGGACTTAGGGTAAAGGAAACTTGGGGCTTCTAGTATTTTTCGGAGTTAAAATTCTTTAATTGGGACTTACGGTGAAGGAAATTTTGAGTTTTTATTATTCATGGAACTTCAGATTCTAATTGGGACTTTGGATATAGGAAATTTGGGGTTTCTAGTATTCGTGAGAATTAATATTATAATGGGGACTTTCGATATAGGAAACTTTAGGTGTCTAGTATTTTTTGGAGGTCAAATTTGAATTGGGACTTAGGACTTGAAAAATTTGTAGTTTATGTTATTTTAAAGTGTTCAAACTCTAATTGGGACTTAGGGTAAAGGAAACTTGGGGCTTCTAGTATTTTTAGGAGTTAAAATTCTGTAATTGGGACTTACGGTGAAGGAAATTTTGAGTTTTTATTATTCATGGAAGTTTAGATTCTAATTGGGACTTTGGATATAGGAAATTTCGGGTTTCTAGTATTCTTGGGAGTTCAAATTCTAATTGGGATTTAGGTTATAGGAAGCTTGAGGTTCCTAATATTCTTGGGAGTCTAAATCCTAATTAAAACTTAGTACTTAGAAAATATTTACTTTCTCTCATTGTGAGGAGTTCAAATTCCAATTTATTCTTGAACAATTTAAAATTTCTCTTACCAACTTTCCCCAAGCACTATTCTTCTTAAACACAGACCATTATAACTAACATCATCCCGAAACAATACATTTAATTCCACGAATCACAAAGTCTTCCTCTTTTACAAGCTTTAATACCAGTATACACCGTCAATTTAAACCTTGCCGTGCCAAAGCGGTATACTCGAAGGGTTAAAAACCTCGGAGCCCCGAGGAGGAGGCCTCCTCGCGTACGCGCGCGTCGAATCGTGTTTACTTTGTAAACTCGTTGCCCGCAGCGTGTCGAGGGTTTCGCGTCTGGCGACGGGCAGGCTGTATCGATCTCTCGGAGCCCGATCCGTTCCGCGGAATCGATTGTTCGCGGGTTTTCTTGTCGACTCATTACGAGGAAACGGCCACGGTATCCCTGGCGTGAGTTTTTTCCTCCCCTTGACTTTCCACTTGCTGCTTCACAGAAATTATCCGGGCCGGAAATGGGTCAAAGCCGCAATTTCGCAGCTATGCGATTTCCTTCGATCGCGACGCCGCTCGTTATTGTTTTATCCCGCGCGTAACGATGGAAACTCTTTTTGCCCGAACCCCCTGTTCGGGGAAACGATCCAGTGGGAAGCTGATCGAGACGGGGTTGAGGAAGATACTAATGGAGGAGTTGAAGAAGTTGAGGGAAGGGAATAGTGTCGTTCCAGTCGATTTAAAGGGGAAGATTCTTGAGCTGCTGGTTGTAAGTGGTAAGAAGTGGAGGATTCTGAGGTGGGATAAATCTACTCTGGTAGCTGCTGCGGTATTAACGGGTTTTGATGTCAGGGGTAATAGAAGGGTGTAAGTTGGTAGATGTAATGGGACTTTATATTCTACAGGAGGGATAACTCGATTACTCTAATTTTCAAAACTTTGCGAATCTTGAGAATCTGGGAGAATTAAGAAATAAATCTCTCTTCATCTTCATCCCAATCTTCCCCCTTTTCATTTCCTCTTATTTCCCCCCATTTCATTTCCTCTTATTTCTCCCCCTTTCATTTCCTCTTATTTCTCCTCATTTCATTTCCTCTTATTTCCCCAATTTTCCCTCATTTCATTTCCTCCCATTTCCCTTTATTAAACTCAACACAATGCTCCAAAACTCCCACCCCTAACATCCTTCAAACCTTCAAAAATACCATGACCCCTAGCACAAGCACCTAGCACAGAACCTTCTCAAGAATCCCATGGAACGAGGGAATTACAGCATCGTGCGTTCCCAGCGACGCTCTACCGTATCGCGTAACAGCAATTACGCTAGTCCATCGACAGCGCAGCCAGCATAGTTCGGGTGCCAGGGACGAAAGCTACAATCCCGTGAAAGCTCGAACATTGCTTTTTATTATCGTTCGTGTTAAACGATATTACACCAGGTATTGTGCGGCCAGGACTATTAAAATACCAGGTTAATATCGCGAAGACCGGTAAACCAGTACCGGTACCGCTACTGGCTGCGATCTGCGTACAGCAAGGTGTGTCGGGATATACCCCCCCCCCTCAGCCCCTGTATCGCGAAATCGTCGTAAGAATCGTAGGCTCGTAATGGGCCCCGTCGAGTTCTCGATCTTACGTAACGGTCTCTGTGAAATACGAACTGTCTGGCTGCAATTGTGCGAGAAAGACTATTCCGGGCGAAAAAACAGCTGGGGTTGCCGTCACTCTTCGAGATTCTGCACAATCAACTTATTTTAACAAGCTAATGGAGCATTGTAACACACACCTATTCGAGTAAATTAAGAAAATAATATTCATCCCAAAATGTATCTTCTTTTGAATATTTTAAGTTAGATAGACTCTCTTAGTAACACTCTGAATTTTTTAGAAAGCATTGAAAATATTTACATCGAAATCAAACCAAGCTATCAGTTCACTTCCCACGCTTGATACTAAATTTTTCAGTTTCCAAAACCTTGCACCACTCAAAGAAACTCCTCCTCCCCAAAATTTAATATCAAACATATATTCCGAGAAATTTTACCAATTCTTGAATTTATCAGTGCGAAACTTTTCAAGGGTTTACGATGTTTATTCACAGACGTCGAAACAGTTCCGCCCCGCTATCAGTGCTTACCCGATTAATATTTGCTACCATTTCGTAATCGACGATATTTCGCGGTCATCGTGCGTGGGTGGCTGGCCACTGGTCTCCAAACAAACCTTGCACGCCACCTATGGTGAATCCTGGCGATTATTTTTTTTTTCAAACGATCGCGCGAAAGAACGCCTGGCAAATGTTACCAGCCTTGATCGCGTGACGTCATCCCCTTATCTTTGGAATCGCGTCGATTGTTTTCGCAGCGAGCCACTCCGTTCGGTTGGCCTAGCCAGGATCGACGGAAATCTATTTCCTGGTTTGAAATCTTGACTTATTGCACGCGTCTTTGCGTGGGCGGCACTGTTGGGCATTGGACAGCGGAGAATGAATCCGTGAATGGTTGAAGTTGTGTAATACATGAAGGATTTCGGCACGAATCTCGATCTGGATCAAGACGTTCAATCTCGGAAGCGTGGTCTGTTTCTCCAGTTTTTGTTTAAACGAGCTTTATACTCGCGTTTCTGTTCACTCTGGTAGCTTAATAGTCTTGTTACTGTTAGGATGGCGTCTTAGTTAAGCTCAAGGTTCCTTCTTGTAAATTATTTGGACTACCGAGCTGTAAGGTCTTGTCAGGGAATGTCTAGGAGCAATATTTGGCAAAGATGGGAGTGGAATTGTTTTCGCGCCACAATCCCGCGAGATTCCCTACTTATCTTAAATTGTTATTTAAATTTCCAAATTGTTATTGTATACTTTTCCTTCACTACTTTGATAAAAACAATTGCATCCATAGTAAATAAGATTTAAGAGGGAATAAATGAACGATCTACTCCCATTTACACTTAGCATAACCAGTCGCAGGGAACGTAAATAAATAGAATGTTCATTGACTTTCAAATGACTGATCAATTCAAAGATTCTCAGGATAATCTCGGAAGATTCACTCGGGTGAAATAATAGAATATTCAGTGAACTGCGCGTTTCGATAAAATCAAGTTGCCTCGAAACGTAAAGATCCCCTTAAATTAAGTTGTTCAGCGTCGAACGAGAAACGGGCAAGCTTCCTTCAATGTTCCCCGGCTTATTAACGACCGCGCGCGAGTTGTACCGACGACGTCTTAACGAGCTTGCAACTGAAATCACCGATATTTAACACCTCGTTCGATTTAACGTACAGACGAGCGGAAACGATCTTATCGATCCGCTGGAAACGCCTCGGCTCGAGTACGACGCTTTCTGGCTCGTCGATTAAAGTAACATCGGAATTAATTTGATTTCGCTGCCGCACGACGACGCGAGCGCGCGCGAACCAGATCGTAGGATAAACGGTAGCTATACTCCGGGTGCATCTTCCATGATAAATCGGATAACTTCCAGTGGCCATCGGTGAATCAACACTTGCGCGTTTAGTGGATGGGTTGGTGCAAGGTAAATGAGTGGTGAACGTAAAGATTTTCATGTACGAGTAATGAGTAGAGTAAGATTGGGGAGTTCGGAGAAATCAGAGGAGCAGTATTACTGTTAATGTTTGTTATAGTTGTGATGTATTGATTTTTGATAAGTAAAAGGTGATTTTTTTTTCTTATGTGAACTGAATAATAGTAAATAGATTATTCAGTACTTACTCCAAAATTTTGTATAATTTCTTTGTTAGTTTGGAGGGGTCTCAATTCAATTAGGGGTTTAGTTGAAAATTAAGATTCGAGTGAGTTCCCAGTTCAATTAAAATCTAAGCTTCAAGATAATTCTAAGTGTCGTTAAAAAGTAAGCTTCAAGTGAGTTCTAAGTTCCGTTGAAAACTAAGGATCGTGAGTTTCAAGGGCAATTGAAAACTAAGCTCCAAGTGAGTTCCAAGTTCAGTTGAGAATCAAAGCTCAAGTGAGTTCCAGGTTCAATTGTAAACAAAGCTCTAAGATAGTTCTAAGTTTCGTTAAAAATTCAGCTTGAAATGAATTCCAAGTTGAATTAAAAACTAAGTTTTAAGTGAGTTCCAAATTGATTTAAAAACTAAGCTCCAAGATACCTTAAAGTTCACATCAAAACTAAATTCCCACCGAGTACCTACCAAGTTCACACCGCCCAAAACCCCGTATTCACGTAAATCAAGCGATCTCACGTCTCTGCCTGGAAGAAACCACCTCGCCATCCCATCGATACCTGGCCACCGCCGCGCGCGACGCCCAGAATTTGCAACTCTTTACCCCCAGCATCGCCCAAGATAATTGCACGGTGTATAAATCAAGCGGCGCGCGAAGGGATCGCCCGATTCCCGTGGCAGCGCAACAAAATTGCCCCGGGGCGATGCCGTAATAGCCCGCGAGGGTTATATTTTAATTTTTGACGCCTCCTTTAAATTATTATCCGGCAATTAAAAATCCCCGGGCGAGCGATCTGTCGCGGCGAGGACACGGTCCGCCATATTGCAGGCGAAGTCGTGTTTAAAACGCAATCGCCGCGTCTTTTTATGCATATTCAGATTCCAGGTCGATCGGGCCCCGAGAAGAAAGAGGGAGGGGGGTCTTTTAATTTTCCGCCACACCTTCACGTGGATCCCCCGTGATCCGGATCTCTCTTACGAGCTTACGAAATCGAAAATCACCGTCGGTGCCTGTCGCCTGGCTCCTCGATCGAACAACACCCCGGGCCAATAAGGGGCCCGCGAAGGGGGGGACGAGGGGCTTCTTCCTCTCTTTTAATAACTATACTTTGCGATTCGTTAAGCTGCTTCGTTACAGTGCGCGTTTAAAAGAGCCATCGTCGGTACGAGGGAGATGGTCGAACGGGCAAAGGTGAGGGACAGAGGACGGGGCGAGCAGTGAAAAAGATCGGGTCTTAACGGCGCGGAAGCTAGTTATCTCTCCCGACGAGATATTCCCGTGGGCCTGTGGGAAGCCGACCGATCGATCGGCCACGCTCTCCCGCGATTCATCGATCGACCGATCCGGCAATTTCGAGGGGGCCCCCAAGTCCGCTGGACGTTTCTCTGTCTCCCCGCTAGCGGTGTATACGCGAGCGACAAAGGCGATTTACGATCATATTCCCGGTTAATTATAGCGATTGCCGATTCGTTACGACCCCTTCGAACGGCCTGGACGCTCGCCCGTTCTCGATGCAACCGGGCCACTTTGGAGACAAACGCCTTCCTGGGCGGCGTGCGGTTTTTTTCTTTCAAGACGTACTTGAAGATTCGGGGGGGTCAGGAATGGGGCGTGTGGGATGTGTTTGTGGGCTTTGAGGATATTTTGAGGGGGAAAAGAAAGCGGATGATGGAATGTCGAGGTGATACACGCGGGAAGATGAAGCTCTTCCGTCAGAAGAGTGAGGTGAAATGAGTTATATAAGTTGATTAAACCTTTTACTGCTTATTTGCAGCATCGAGTCGAGTTTTTTTAGGTTATCATGTCTGGGGTGGCTAGTACTGGAAGCTTCGAGGTACGAGGTCTGGATTTTTGGATTTTAGTGACACGAAGGAATATTCTTCTAAGAGGAATAAAATTATATCTGAAAGCTTCCGGTAGTACTTTATGTATTATTTATTAACTGCTTATTTGCAGCGTCGAGTCGAGTTTTTTTAGGTTATCATGTCTGGGGTGGCTAGTACTGGAAGCTTCGAGGTATGAGGTCTGGATTTTTGGATTTTAGTGAGACGAAGGAATATTCTTCTAAGAGGAATAAAATTATATCTGAAAGCTTCCGGTAGTACTTTATGTATTATTTATTAACTGCTTATTTGCAGCGTCGAGTCGAGTTTTTTTAGGTTATCATGTCTGGGGTGGCTAGTACTGGAAGCTTCGAGGTATGAGGTCTGGATTTTTGGATTTTAGTGAGACGAAGGAATATTCTTCTAAGAGGAATAAAATTATATCTGAAAGCTTCCGGTAGTACTTTATGTATTATTTATTAACTGCTTATTTGCAGCGTCGAGTCGAGTTTTTTTAGGTTATCATGTCTGGGGTGGCTAGTACTGGAAGCTTCGAGGTATGAGGTCTGGATTTTTGGATTTTAGTGAGACGAAGGAATATTCTTCTAAGAGGAATAAAATTATATCTGAAAGCTTCCGGTAGTACTTTATGTATTATTTATTAACTGCTTATTTGCAGCGTCGAGTCGAGTTTTTTTAGGTTATCATGTCTGGGGTGGCTAGTACTGGAAGCTTCGAGGTATGAGGTCTGGATTTTTGGATTTTAGTGAGACGAAGGAATATTCTTCTAAGAGGAATAAAATTATATCTGGAAGCTTCCGGTAGTAATTCATCTATTATTTATTAATATTACTTCCTGGAGGAGATATGGATTGTAGAGTTTTACAAGATCAGAATTTAAAGTAAAATGGATCTGCGTCGAACAACCAATCTAACCCCTATTTACAGTTCAAAGACCATAGCTAACTGGGAAACATTAAAAATCGGAATACGACAGTGATGAATATCTGAAAAGAGAATTTCTCAAATACAACCCCTCTAAATCTCATCACCCGAACAGAACTACTAGAAGATCGATGTCTTTTACCTTCAGAAAAATTCTCACTAAATCCAGTAGCCCCCAAAGAGGGTTCAAGGAACTACAGAAACCTCCAAAATTCATAAAAGAGGGAGAAACAGCGATTCCTATCGTCCGCAAACGATATCGTTGTCACTGTTTCTCTGTGGCTGCCCAAAATTAACGATCACGTTTGAATCGGGGGGAGGCTCTCCCTTGTCCGCGTACGCGTGTATTTATTCCCGTGTAGGGCGATCGTCGCTCATTGGCTCGGGGCCCCGTCGATATCGGCATCGGCGTGCCACGGTTACCACGGGTGTCCAGTATACTTCTTTCTCGCGCACAATAAGATATTTATCGTCCGCGTGGATGGAAGCCGAGGCCGTGGCCCCGAGCCCCCCGAAGTCACCATTGTATCTACCGGGAGTGATGTATGGCCGTGGAATTGGTAGGAATTGAAACTTGTTACCGCCACGAGGAGGAGATACCGGCGAGATTTAAGCCCTGTCCTTATGCCGCCGCCGTCCAGATAACAGAACCCCTTTCGCGGCCCTGCAATTGCTGCACCGGCCGCGCACCGATTCCTACCTCCGCTTCGACGATCCTTCCAGCTACGTCCACGCGAAAAATCCACCCTGGGTCGAGCAGTTCCGCGAGCTACCCCTCGACCGAGAAGCGTCAACTTGAAGGGAACCGCTACTGGGGAATTCTTGGTGAGCTTGGGTGAGCTCTTATAGCAGGGTGAATTTGGTGATTTAGGTGATGTCCTGGGGGATGTGGGGAGGTGAGACTTTGAGAAGGTGGTAGTTTGGGTATTGTAAGATTTAGGAGTTCAGTGCTTAGAGTGTTAATGCATAGAATTTTAATGCTTGGAGTTGGAATATACAGAATTTCAATGCTTAGGGTTATAATGCATTGAAAATACCAGTACTTAGAGTTATAATATATATGGAATTCCAGTGCTTAGAACATCAGCTTATAGAATTCCATTGCTTAGAATTTCAACTTATAGAATTCCAGTGCTTAGAATTTCAACCTATATAACTGTAATGCTTGGAATTATAATGCATGAAATTCCAGTGCTTAGAGTTCTAATGCACAGAATTCCAATGCTTTGAGTTCCAATGCATAGAATTCCAATGCTTAGAGTTTCAATGCTTAGAGTTCTAATGCATAGAATTCCAATCGTTTAAGTTCTAATGCATAGAATTCCAATGCTTTGAGTTCCAATGCATAGAATTCCAATGCTTAGAGTTTCAATGCTTAGAATTTTAATGCATAGAATTCCAATGCTTTAAGTTCTAATGCATAGAATTCTCATGCGTAAAGTTCCAATGCTTAAAATTCCAAAGCATAGAATTTCACTACTTTAGAGTTCTAATACATAGAATTCGTTTGCTTAGAGTTGGAATGCATTGAATTCCACTGCTCAGAGTTCTAATGCATAGAATTCCAAAGCTTAGAGTTTTAACACATATAATTTCAATGCTTAGACTTTTAATATATAGAATTCCACTGATTAGGGTTCTAACGCATTCAGTTCCAATGCTCAGGGATCTAATACATAGAATCCCAAAGCTGAAAGTTCTAATATATTCCAATACCCACAGTCCAAATCTAAATTGCCCCACTACCTAAAGTATAGACCTTGTAGAGAAGATACATAGACCATGATACGTAAACCACAGCTGGACATGCAAAGTGCCGACACTAATGCAAGCAAAAGACTCGACTCCGAGAAACTTACAAAAACCCACCGACACACCGATCAAACTCGTCGCAAAAACCACTCACATACTCGGCATCCTCCGACAAGCTAGAAAGCCGGAGATCGTTACCAACTATGCCCGCGTTTAGACTTCCAATACTCCAAGCGGATCCGCGTTCGAACATCGTGTCCCACCGCGATTCCTCTATGGGGGTAAAAGAAACCCGTGTATGCGCCCAGCCAGGCGGAAGTGCCGAGAGATTATCGTGGAATCGATAGGCTGTATGCAGAGGGGGCAACGATATCGCGGCGGCGGGATAGATCGAGCCTGGCAAAAGTCGCCGATAAGGGAAACGTGACCAGTTGACAGGGATAATTGCAACGTAAGCCGGTTGATCCCTATCCAAAATCGTTTCTCTCTCCGCGGCGGAAATAAAGTCCCGATTGTGGTGCACAGTGGAATAGAGGGTGGGAAGGGGTATCCTGACAATTTATTAAGACGATCAGCCCGCGATAAGCCAGGCCCATTCAACGGAGATCCTGCTCGATTTTCTTTTTCGTCCGTTTCGATTCCAAGGATTCGATAAGGATCCTTCTCCTCCTCTGAACCTCCTTCTCCCCTGTCGTTATTCCTTCGTCTTCTTTCTATCTTCATTCCTCTCCCTTCGTTCAACAGACCCGAATCGTTCGCGACATTAAGGTCGAAGCGAAGGAAATTTGTTCGACCGGTCGACGTTGTAGATTCGGAACGGGGAATCCTTCTCCCTTTCCATCTCTCTGGTTTGATCATTTTTTTTCTTCGTCCCCTTCCTGTCTCTCTTTCCGTCGACCTTCGAGGACCCGCGACAGCGGCCCTCGGATAAAGATGGCTGCTTCTTATCGAACATCCGAATCGCGATGGGGGAAATTAAGATCGTAATTCGTCGCCTGTTTCGTCGGGGTAACGGGTTAATCCGCGAGTTGGGTTTTGGATGGTGGGGGATGTTGGTTATTTGTAAATTGAAGTCGTGATGGGAGGGGTGAATTCTATGAAAACAGAGGGGGCTAACTTTTCACTAGATCCCAACTATAATTTACCATTTTATCAATTTCTAAATACAATGGTACTTTTTCAATTCAACTAACTATTTCACCCCTTGATCTTAAACTGTAGCATCCACTGTTAAGACACACGAGTGCGCAAGAAAGTGTATATGTACGTGTATGAGGAGAGAGGAACGCGGAAATCAGTGGGAAAAGTAATTAACCGCACGTAACTGCGCCAGTGGGTAATAGTATGTTAGTCCATTATCATTTCTTTATCTACACCGTAATCCTTGTCGCGGAGTTTCGACAAAAAACGAGTCACTGAGCACGTCGAATTCCTGCCGATTCGTTACGAAAGTCGAACGACCGTTCACGTTAATTTAAATAATAATTTACACGAATCCACATGGGCCGGAGATACCGAAAGTGGGCGTGACGAGACGCTAGTAAACAGGCTCGTAAAAATCTCCGTCCCTAATCCGATTAACGAACGTCACCGTGTCTCGATTATATTCGAAGCACGCCGTGGGTGATTAACACCGCGGGGCTGAAAAAGGAACACAAGAAATCGACCCAATTTCATCCCCAGTCGCTTCGCTGTATTAAACGGGTATCATTTCGAATTTCTCGAGTGACAGTGCCAATCATCCTACTACAGGTTCTATCAGTTTCATCAAAATCAACTATAGATACTTAGAGTTTTATTTGTCTTATTAACCCTCGTACAACGAATGCAGAGTCATTTTGATCCAAATCTGACAAAGTCTATCACGATGTTATATTTGTGTTGGCAATGGCAAAATATAGTATATGATGCCTAAATTGCAATAACATAATTTGAAAAATCATACACGAAATACACCTATTTTATGTATCAAATGTACATAAATAATTTGTTTCATGTATTTCTTTATTAATAAATTTTAGTTAATTTGAAAATTAAATTCATTGAATCTAGCTTCTTTCCTGGTGGACTAAAGTATCAAAATTTAATTTTCTCGATAAATCTGTTTTATGAAATCCCCTATTTTTCCCCTTACCCTCCATATATTAATTTCTACAACCTCGAATATGTCTACTGTAATTCAGTTCATATTTTACTACAAAACTACAACTACCATTTCCTCGGTTCAAGTACACTTGGGTACATTCATATCCATTTCACTGAACATCATCCCTCCAGCACCACTCCACGCACCTCCATTACTCATCCCCTTCCACCCCTTGGATCGGTGTCAGAAGCTACTGTTAGCCACTCACGCGAGCACATAAATAATACCTGTTGCCCAGTACGGTACAGTGCAGCCAAAAAGAAATACAAATTAATTTACTACGCGAGGGGTTAATTACCCCCCAGCCCAGCACACCGTCCCGAGGACGCGACACGCGCTCGCACCGCGTCCCTTATTAATTGCGCACAGTTACGCCGACCCTGTATCCCTCTTATTTGTTTACCAGCTGAATAATTAGCCTTGTCGCTGGCCGGTGGCTGTGGACGGCTGTTGGGTCTCCTTTAAAAGGACGGCTAATGTGATCGCGCGTAGGCAGGAGGCGTGGGTTTGGTCCGCAGAGGCGAGCTGAGGCGAGGCGCCAGAACAACCCCCGAGGCTCTCGGCTACTGCGATTCACCCACGGGGTCCGAGGCGGCCCGCTTAATTAGTAATAATTAGTAATTACGCGGCATTGGTCGCTGGGTGATCGGTGAGGGCAATTATCGCCGCTAGGCTACCGAACCAATCGCCTTCTCTCCTGGCGAGCGCTCTTTTAGCGACTGACTAATTAATTAGAACCCTCTTGCTGGCAATTAGCGAGCCGCGATTAGTCATCCCGGCGATCAATTTGTCACGGGCTGGGCCCTCTGCGCTCCTCCAAGGCGTTTCTAAGGACACTGCTACTCCTGCGTGGTACTGAGGAATTTCTGAAGGGATTCAATCTCTCGTTTGATTTTCTGTGTATTTCAGATCATTGGAGAGGTTCGAAATTTTTAAATCGAAGTCTGTGATATATTTTTTTGGAACTTTGGTGCTTTTCTTAATACGTCCCGTGTCAATATTAATTGTGTTATATTCTTCAAAATTTCAGCTTCCCTTTCTTCTATTTTCATTTCCAAACTGAATTGAGAAATACCTTTTCCTTCGAACGAAAGTGTCACTTCATATAAATATCATAGACCACCAGTATCTCAAGTAACACAAAACGTGTCATCTACTACAATTCAATTCGAAAGAATTAAATTTCCATTCTCGTTTTCCATCCCCCCGATGCAATCTCAATTCCAATTGAACACTCCAGGAAACTCCTGACTCGCTCAAGTTTTCCTATCACAAGCCTTTATAATGTTTATGTGAAAGTCCTTATCACCCTCGCCCTCGAAGCCATCCACATTTCTCCCCCGAGGCGAGAAAGTAAACTATTCTTGTCGCGAAATTTACGTCTCATCGGGAACGATTGTAAATAGGCGGAATTTATTTCGCGGCCCCGAAATCGGCCGTGGAATATAATATAGACACGGTCGGATATCGTCGGCGTGGGTGGTGACATTTGTCACGGTTTAAGTGTCCCGGCGCGCGATAGGTGCGTTATTGTCGATCCCGCGTCGGCCACGGGAACTTTTAAGGCTCGTAAAACGACGATAAAAAAGACATGACGGTGATATTTTACTATTTTACTAGACGCCCGTTGTCGGATGGAATCTCCGCGCGGCGGATGGAAGACCGAGGCGGGTATGCGGTGTCGCGTTATCGTGGAAACTCATCGCAACGAAGGTTTCGACATTCAAGCCGAGGATATTTCGATGGAGGGTGGCTTGGGTGCTTATCTTTACTGTTGCACCAAGAACTTCTGGATAAAGGAGGTGCGAATGTTCAGAATTTAGTGCGGGATCAATTGTCCAGTTTCGAGGTGAACTGTCTGTCTTGAACGTGGCTGGGTCAACGTGAGGATCTTTCTGTCACTTAGGAACTTCTTTCTTTTCTTATACTAGGTAATTAATATTTGAAACTCTAGAGATTGTTCTTTTTTTAATAAATTAGAAATATTGAGGTCAGGGGTCAAAATAAATTCAGAGGGTTAACAAGTACATAGCTTACTCTCATGAATGTGTAAGGGTGTTATTCGCCATGGAGTAGCTTTTGGTGATCGGTAACAAGTTTCTGTTTTTAAATTAAATAGTGCATTTATTGCAGCCAAATTTCTTTATTCGAGATGTTGTGTGAAGTTTAGAATGGGAAGTGGGAAGCGTGACAGAATTACTTACATAGAGATTTTTTATGAATTTTATATATTCTATCTTCAAGTCAACCATTTCATTAATTTTAGTGAAATCGAACCGCAACTCTTGCGGTTACCGTTCGTCTATACTCATGTCACCGAATTTAGAATTCGCGTGGGTTTGCGATATCGATCTCCATCGAGAAGCAGAAGAAAGCCGTCAAATCTTTCGAGTCATAATTAAATTTCGAATATGTCTCCACCTATAAATCGACGAAATTATTCTTTAATCTGAGGAATATCAAAGCAGTCAAACATCTACGTATACCGAACCTAAGTCACGTCGTCGAAATCAACTGACTCAGTAGTTCGCGATCCACCCGAATATATATCGTTCTCCTCTCCAAAATTTATAACTGCCAAAGAGTACTTTGAATATTGCGCGCCGTAATGCCGTAACATTTGGCTGGACTGAAATAACTGAAAAATGATTTCCTGCGTCCATTTCTCAGTGGAGGCGTTGAACGATCGTCAGTAACAGGGAATCGATAAATTCCCGTCTGTTTTATCTGTCCACTTGTCGACGTGCTTAAATAAAAGGGGGAGTTTAAAAGAAAAATACTTGCCAATGCTAAACAATTCTTAAGTGAAAGAATCTTGCATTTGTTTCCACATTCCCCTTCTCTAACTTCTTCCACATTTTTTACACGAACACTGCATCTATCAATGACGCATCCAGAGGGGGTATGAAGGGGTTCTGGCACCCCCAAAAAAATGAACACTGTAAAAAAAAAAGAGAACAAGATTTTATTCTTTAAATAAATTTTTATAATCACCTAACGAATTTTATTAAACTTGCATTAAATGAAATTGCATTAAATAAATGTTTCTTAAAAATATAAGATTAAATCCTGAGTGCCCGACTCGCATCTATCACACACAGATACCCGTGATCGGTACCACTCGTGAGCCACAAAATTGTTTCACCTGGGAAAGGCCCTTTAGCGTCGTGAAATCGTTACCAGTAATATGGGTATCTTTTTAAACGATAAAGGATTGCTATAGAGGTGTTCGTGACTGCTTGTCGAGATACGATCTCGATTCAGGATCGTCCTGACCGTGTCCTTTCCGAACCGAGCGCACTTTCGGCACCTCGGACCCGCCGAAACGAGGCTTTCTCTCTTCTCGCCTCGGCGGACCAGTGTTAATAACGCGGGAATTTTTTCGGGCCCGCGACAGGACAAATTGGCAGCCGATCGGCGCAGCCGTGATCTCGATTAATCAAAACTCGATCGGCCCAAAACCATCGTCGTTCGTTATTGCTCTTAATTCGCTGTCACGAGCGTGCGAGACACCGGCGGGGACGGGCAAGTCTCGTTTAATGCGGCCCTCGATCAACGTATCGACGAGGGGACATACTTTGTTTACAACTAACGAGCCACCCCTTCTTCCCCTGCAATTTGTCAGAGTCGTAATTCCAGTTAAAAAAGAAACCAGAGAAGTATCATTTAAGATTGGTGGAAGATAACAGGCGGGGTGGTAATTCGAAAAAATGAACGTGAGAATACCGCGGTTTCGGTAAACTTGCTCGGAAAGTGATTTGCATGGTACAGCGAAGAGCGAGCGATCGATTGAGGGGATCTGCAAATTGGGACTCTCGTAAATGACGCAATGTACGGCGGAGTAATGTATTTACATCGTGCAATGTGAAACGAAGGAAGAAAGTGGTATTTTGTGGACGATAAAATGAAGGATTCTGAATGTTAGTGTCAGAGGGATTGGAATGGAGGCCAGCATTACGAAATGTCAGCGGGAATGCATGAAATACAGTGGGACCCTTATAACGAGGGAGATGCGCTCCAGATTTCGCGCGTCCCAGAGCTAATATAATTAATTTCGTTTGATGCATAATACATTTGGTCAGTTAAAGTGGAGAAAAAAGAGCGAAAGCAACCTAATTCCACCTACAGATATTTCTAAATAACTTTCACTGAAATTTGATAACATCCTGCGAGTAGATAAGTACAAGCAAAATCCATTAATTCCATTTTCACTGAAATTCATATTTTACCACCACTAATTATAATTTCACATTTTTAAAACTACTACCTACTTTAGGTTTCCTCGATTTTCCACAAAACTTAGATTTATGGACCTACAGAATTTTCCTTGCACTCCCACGATATATTATCCAAATAAAATATTTTACCCAAATAATGCCAAAGCCTGTATCTCTCGCATATTAGTCCAAAAGGGTATGAAAGCCGATTCGAGAGTTACAGTTAGAAGACGACCACGATCGTGCAAACAGAGAGTCCCCCAAAGGGGCAACCGTGCGCGATTTTAATCTGCCCCGACTGTGTTCATCGATACCAGAAGCGTACGACGGCGATTGTATCTCCAGCAGCTGCTACTTTATGGATCCATAGAGACACGTGGTAATAACGCAGTACCTAACCGAGCCTATTAACACATTTGTTCTGCGGGCTATCAGATCCCCGTGATCAACTGTGAATGCACCGTGACCGAGGGAGGGGTACGCGCACAAAGGGAGGGACGGAGAGGGCGGACAAAAGAGAGGAGCGAAGGCTCGTGGGTGGAGGAGATGCAGGCCAGACAACGATGGATCTCGATCCACGGAGGTGGAAAGACGATCCTTCGTTTACGAGCGAATCGCGGAGATAATTCTCCGTTCACGTCGCGAGATACTTGGAGGAGTCGCTGCTTGGATTTCTGGACGTTTAACGTGTCGTTGACGTTTAAAAGGCATAAAATAGAATCTTTATTAATATATGAATAGGATGTGTCCGCTGGATGCGTCGATGGTGGAGCCTGGGACCGCTTCGAGGGAAGTTCGATTTTCTCGACGCGCGTTTTAAGTCGTCACTCTGAGACATCCAGAGCTAAAGTTTGCGCGATTTGCGACTGAATCGGGGATGAATATCATTCATCGCTTTTAAATGAAACAAAGTGAGGTTGGAGGCATAGAAGCATAGATCATAGAAGATTTACAGAGTTCCTATTCCAATCTATTTATTATTAAACGGGCATAAATGAAAAATTGCCTGATACTTCTATCGAGGTCCTCTACAAACGTGCACAATTTCAAAAAAAAAAAAAAAAAAAATCGGAGTGTTCGGGCAACATCCCTTAGGGTAAAACTATACAATACGCCCCACTTTTAAAGAAACGTCTATAAAACCAATATTTTTTTATTAATTCTTTAAATTTTTGGTGTAAACACATTAAGTGTTCATTACTCTTCACAACTACAGCGAAATTGCGAAAAAAACATAACTGGAAATAACTGAAAATAATCATTTTCCGGAACCTTACATGGGGCGTTTTGTAAGACAGTCGTCTGGTAAAACGCCCCACCTCCTTGACAAAACGCCCCGACATAAAAAAGTGATTACTTTTTATTATTTTTAACAAAATGTTATAGAATATACATTATAAAAGATATTATTAACAAAAATAGAACAATCTTGATTAAAATTATTACATTATTTCTTATTTACATTTTCTCGTGTTCTACATTCAAAGTCGAAGAACGACCTAAAGCAATTTTAGATATTCCTGTTTGTACGTGTCTTCTTAGGGTCCTTGAAGGTATGTTATACATCCTGCTGCATTCATTAATTCCCATTTTTTACTTTTAACTTTTTCCATTGCTTCATTAAGGTCATTCTCTGACCAGGATGCTCGTAATGTAGTCCTTATATATTTGCGTGACATTTCTGTTATCCACGAAAAAGAAAACAAATACATTACTCGTGAAAAATATGACTTTGAGGTGGGGCATATTGTAAATTCTTTGCTGGGGCATATTGTAAATTCTGGGGTACCAAACCGCGCGGGCTTAAATTTAGCAACAATGTAATGAAAAAAGGTTTGGGCAATAGCAATTTAAAGAGGTTAGTTTGTCTACTTTCGAAATATATATGTAAATTTATCGCAAAAACAATTGTGACTTAGAAAAATGAATTTCCCACAGACTCACTGCAAATTATCTGAAGGCCGAAAATATAAATTCCTGTATATTTCTTAAAAAGCCGTAATATTTGTTCGGATTTTTATTGCGGCAGTTGTGGCCGACTGAGGCAAGTTCGAATCTGATGATCGCGTTGATGCATCCTGGTTTATGTGCGTAAAATAATGGTGGGGCGTTTTGTCAAATGGGGCGTATTGTATAGTTTTACCCTATTATTTAGTCACGATTCCATTAATTTTGTGATCACTTATTGAGAAAAAGTTTCCCTTCGCATTTCTAAATCTGCCAATAAATATTCAGCGGCTTCCTCAAGCTGAAGTCCTCGCGTCGCTCGTACGTTACGTCTGGCTGGTTAATTGAACGCGGTTGGTCGGAACAATTACCAGGCAGATTTCATCTGCGCGTACGTCCTCGCGGGTTTACGCGCGTAAACGCGTCCCGCGAGCGGCTGCCCGCCTCCTCGACGATCACGCTTATTTACAAGCTTCGGGGCTGCGGCTTATCCGCTCCGATCTTCCCTCGGCTGAACGACTCCTCTCGAAGTTTGCCTGTAAACGTCGTTACCTGCAACTCAATTATCCTTCGAGAGCCTCTCCCTCTTCGCCTCCCTTCGTTATCCGCATTGTTTTACACGCGGACCCCTTCGCGGAGTAATTTAACGTGCTAGGTGCACGGAGATACCGACTGATTTACGCACACGCGGTTTCTCCGGCTGATAATTGAGTCTGGTGCGTAAATGTTGCTGCTACCTTCTGTGCTTCTTGCGGAGGGTGGCTTACAGAGATTTCGATGGTGTGCTGGAATTTTAGAGACGGTTGAATTGGTAGGTAAATACTTTTGAGTGCAAGATTTCAGGGCAAAAGAATTCGAAACGCAGGGTTAATTTTTTTTATGAAATTTGCACCCCTAAGGGTATTATTTGGAAATTAAGTAATTAACTAATTATCATCATGTAGGATTCTCATCCATTCCATGATTACCATCCACTGTTAAATTCGCCACAACTTCGTTGCAACTGTTACCCAAAAGAAACCACACTTTATCTCTTAACATTAACCTTGGCAAAAAAAACTACAGAGTCCTTGCGAAACAGCGTAATAAATCACGTCAACCTCTCGTTGCTAATATCCTTAATGCATGGCTTTGGAAAATCGAGGAAAACAGGTGGTCATTACCGTCGCCAGAAGTTACTCGTTCCTTTTATAATTCGCGGCAGAAGAGAGAAACGATTCTCCCTCCTCGATCCGATTTTTGGGACGCGTCACACGAGGCCCGCAGAAGAGGCGTAATTAATCGAACGACCGAGGGAGGGGACCGATGAGTAAAATCCAGTGAGATCTCGAAGGGGCCAGCGACGAAAAACCGACGGAGGCGGCATATCAGAGTTTTCGAAAGTCCCGCGCGGCTGGCCTTCGCGCGACTCGTAAACAGCAATCGATAAAGCCGGTAGCTAATTGCAAGCAAGTTACATCAGCTTTATATCTCGAATTAAACTAATAACTGGCGAAAGCGGCCTCGCCAAAAATGGCGCGAAAATGAAAGCGTGCCGACAAAAGACACGGGGATCTTGGACTCGCAGCCTCGGTGCTTGAGCGATCGCTGTTTCCATCGCGCGGAAAAAAGAAGACGCTTTGAAGCTGACCCTCGCTGTACCTTGCGAACCCTATGGATCAAGGAACACAGTTCGCCGAGCTTATTTTCCTCTTTGTAACGCCCTTTGGCGCCGCTTCTTTTCCCTTCACTCGGGATTCTTTACTTTGACATATTCGCCTGATAAAAATCGACAACCCCGTGTGTTTAAAATTGAAAGGAGATCTCTGCTTAGATAGTGCAGACATCAAACGATTATTATACACGCACCGTGATTAATTTCACTGTTTATGTTACAGTCTACTGTAAAGGCTGCTTCACTTTCGAAATTCATTCACTTGGAGTCTGTCTATATACTTTTCTACTTAGTTGATAATCTAACGATCCACGGAATTAAGCGTTTCTACAAAATTCGAGGCTCGTTTGATCCAGAGTTCTCACGTTTCTAATGGTGTTTCCTTTCCCTCGGTAATGCATCGCGTGCCTGGCGGCTTCAGAGGGGACTAACTTGAATCTGTGTAAAAGCCGGTGCATACGGAGCCGTGAAATTCAACGTTAGACCATCGTTCGCGCGTAATCGTTATTCACGCGATGTTTATCTGCGTCAGAGCGGACGTTTATTTCCACGAGAGCCCGATGCTGCGATTTCCTAGCGTTTAACGGCTATTTCGCTCGCGGAGGGTTGCATAACGGGGCCAGCGCGCGTTGTCCGGCGCGGAATAATGCCGTGGATGATCGTTAGATAACGGATAGCTTGACCGATTCGTTTCGACGACCTGCCAGGCAGCGGCAATTACGGCTCAAGCGTACTTAACAGCCTCGGTGTTTGATTCTCCCGCGCCTCGGGTTACACGAAACGCGTGTGCCTTCCATGTATACCTTTTTGAGTTGCTTGATGATATTAATAACTGTTTCGAGAAAAATTATGGGTGCGCGCGCGATGATGATGGAATGGATAAGGAGTAACGGGCGAGCGCGAGAAACTTGCGTTCTGAGATTCTTGTGGCCACCTTCTCACCGATTCTTGACAGTCATAAAAGACTTGAACCTTTTCTATAAACTTCTATCCGCTACAATTTCAATTCTGAATTTAGTTTCTGGATTTAAATCAATTCCACCTTCTTTTCTCATTTATCCATAAGAAACCACCCCTTCTCGAGTTTATCATGATTGACTAAACAACCTTTGATTAAATATAAGATACAGATTTTAAGAAAACAAAATTGACATTTACCACTCTCAAAACTTCAACTACTTTGACCACTTTCACCAGTTCCTTTATTCTTAAATTACCCACATTCCACAATCCACAAATCCACTTTTGCCCCACAAAAACCACCGTTCTCCAAGCAACGCGGACAAAGTGTAAAGCGAAGCTCATTCGACAAATTTCCTCTGTTATTTGCATACGCAATTTGCAAACTGGACGGGTCCAGTGAGAAAAGGAAGAAAGCTGTCCCCGACTTTTTTCACCGCCCGTTGTTGCTGGTCCGCCCCGGCTGAATCTGTACCGGAAGTGAACGGCGATTATCTGTATTACCGTTATTAAAGCGGCGGTTATTAATGAAACGGTTGTCGAGGGGGATCGGAAGCGGGTGACGTAACGGCGGGCCCTCGAGATAATCGCGCGGTCTAAGCGTCTGGCCGCGGAGGGGACGCTGGCGAAGGTGTCGCCGATGGAATGCAGTATTACCATATCCAAACCTGACGTAACTTTCGTTGGCCAGTGACCTAGAGACGATCCTTTCGCGTGCAACCGCGTCTCATTTACCGACACAACACGCTCCCACTTCTTGGCCAGGCGTTCCACCTTCATCCTTGGGCCCGCGACCAGGCCGCCCGTCATTTACACCTCGCGCGATCATGTTTCTCCGAACGGGATTTCGGCCCATTTCTTTTGCTCGGTTCTCAAGTGGAGAGGGGGATATTTAGGTTTCAAATTTTGGTGCTCTTGACGGGATGTGTTTAGTTAAATGGAGGGTAGTATAATATTAATTGACCTTTCTTTTTTTTTGATTAAATAAATTACATTTTGATTGGGTGGAGGTTTTCGAAAATTCCGTTCTTTTTTAATGTAAATATTCGAGAACTCTCAGGCAATAGTTTAGGTTTAGATACTTTCCAGAATATCGCTGGGTGTGAAAACGCGACTGCGTCAACTACATAGAATGTTAATGGTCGTGTGAGTTGATTTGTAGTTTGAAGTTGGTGTCTTAATTTCTGTTTCTAGAAATCGAATGTTAATTGAAGTTTTTGTGTAATGTATTGTAGAAGTTACACTTGTTTCAGGAAGTGTAGTAAGAGATTTAAGTATGTTGCGCAACCATTGTTTAGAAACTGGAATTAAATTTAACGCATAAAGTTGTGATAATACAGGGACTTAAAATTGATCTTTTTTGATGAAAATACGTAGTTGAACTCAATAGATTGAGGCTGAAGGAAAGGAAGTCGCGATAGAATAAAGAGGTGTCAACAGCAATTGCGTGGTTATAGAATCTCCGTCGCACGACTTGTGATTTATGCAGATGCATCTCGTAAAAGCGTTAATGAAAGCGTTAATAAAGCATTTAATAATGTCAGAGTAAATCCTTGCTTCATCGAATTGCAGACCTTGTTGTCACTAATAATATCGGCGT
Organism: Andrena chrysosceles; assembly: GCA_963855975.1. Taxonomy (NCBI): domain Eukaryota; kingdom Metazoa; phylum Arthropoda; class Insecta; order Hymenoptera; family Andrenidae; genus Andrena; species Andrena chrysosceles. The sequence goes on along the minus strand of OY979767.1, from coordinate 8,349,396 downwards.
GCAACCTATTGCAACGTTGACGTTGCTTTTTATCCAGCTCGCTAACGAAACAGCTGGTTAGGTGACGTCACTTTACTCCTACGTAAAGTGGAAAGTAGTGGTGGATTCAAACGTACCTACTCGCAAGTGTGCGCTACGATCAATCAACATAATTACTTAAATATCTCTCCTTTCTGTAAATAATGAGTGTTCTGGTCTTATGTGACTGTTATCTGATTGCTAGTGCACGGAAAATTTCGGTTCAAAACGCATTGAATAGAGTTTACTCAAAATTGGTTCTTTAGTTCAAAAACTGAAATAGCTTAAAATTAATTCAGAATTGAATTCAAATTGACTTTAAAATTATATTATCTGAAATATACCTTGAATTGAAAATTGGTACAAATTTAGTTCCAATTTAACAAGTAGCTTGAAATTAATTTAGAATTAAATTCAAATTGGCTTTAAAATGATATTATCTGAAATATACCTCAAAAGTAGACAGCAGTAATTCAAAATTGCTCAAAATTACTTCTATATAACAACCATCTCCAATTCTACTCCATACAAACAAATTAAAATCTCTCCTATCGCAGAAATAATAATTTCAAATACACTCACCTATAACCTACTTTCAAAACTATACATCCTCAGAATAACCACCATCATTCCAATTTTTAAATTGACAATAGGACCTCCAATACACAAATCTGCACCTTTCTCAGAAACAACCCCACTTAAGACACACTCGGAAGCCTTCCCCCACACATAACTATCTAGCTGTTTGTTCCTCCCCGTCGCTATCGCCTGCAGCAAACCGGATAAGAATTAACATTCGTTTGTTGTTAGAGAAGGAGTGTTTGTCAGGCAGCGGAACGAGTGTTTGCGCAGCTCCGAGTGCGCTGGTTAATGCACATCCACCTAGCAGCTCCGAGTAATTCTCCTCGTACCTCTCGCGCACGTCCGCCTCTTCCGTTTCCCTCTGCTTCCTCGCGCTCGCGGATAACGTTGTAACGCTTAACCGACCACGCTGATTTATGAGGGAATCGACGGCGCTCCGTGTTACGCGCTCCCAGCTCGCGGTATCTTTTTCTCCGATCGCGATCGGGTGGATCCCTGCCAGCGTGAGCTTTCATCGCGAGACCTCCAGTTCCTCGATACCTTTAAACAAACTTAACAATCTCGTTAACTTCGTCAATTCATTCTACCTATTCTAAATCTATCTTCGCAGTTGAAGGTCGGTGGCCCTGGTACCCGCAGCTCGCGATACAGAACTATGTATGCACTTGGTGCCTGCTCTTAACCTTCAACCGGAGTTCAAGTGGAGTCGATTGGTAATAGCAATTTTTATCATTGCACAACTCGCGGAGGTATTCTCTAGGCCGAGTGGAACACCGAACGACACGTTAAATAAACTTTCGCTCGTAAACATCGAATCGAGCGACCGTCTCTCGTATATCACGCTCGCTCGCGCGTGCCATTTCTTCCAGGCGACCGTTTCTTCCCTCAAATAATAATTCGCGAGATCCTAATCGCGCGATTCGCTGCCCACTCGACGCGCCAGCGCCTCGGGCCTCCTCTTTGTCTTCTTTATCATCTCATTGTTGGCGCCTTATCCACGGCCATCTTGGACGCTCCGAGGGCCTCGCGGTGAAGACGATCGAAAACACTGGCCGCGAGATAAATTGCCGATTGACTCTCGAATTATGAAACAAGGCGTAATCTCGCCGCTGGATCGTTGGTATCGTTGATAGAGATCTCGATACGCGGAGATTGCCATCGAGTTGGCCTCAGGGTGCGCGTAAAATTGATCGTCGTAGAATACTTTGTAACACTTTGGGACAGAAGGGTTCGTGAATTCGATACACAAAGTCGCCTCATTTTCCAAAAGATAAATTTATGTTTAAACTTCAAGGAAAAATTTGAAAATATTGAAACTAAGTATAATTTAATTATTTATAAGCTGTGGAATAATAAAGTAACTGGGAACTACAGTAGCGGACAAAAAAGTTACCACTTTTTCGACCCACCCTAATTCTATTACTTTTCAATATCAATTCAAAATTGTAGTATATGCCTAACATACATATTCTGAAAGAGAATTGAAAGCTGTATAAAATCCAGTTACAGTTGAATTTATTTAACTAACAATCATAAAACCGCACATAACATTAAACAAGACAACACACTTTTAAAGTCTACAAAAAGTTACCACTTTTGAACATAAAAACATCTAATATTTTGTGGGGGGACATTTTGCTTTTAGGACAATCTAAAAAGTTGCTAAACGTGGTAACTTCTTTGTCGGCTCCAAAAATGTGTTACCCCCTTTAATATCATACAACACTTTTGCTTGTCAGTTAATTAAATTCAACTTTAATTGGATTTTATACATCTTTAAATTCTCCATCAGAATATGTATATTAAATATACCACAGTCCTAAATGTATGCTAAACAAAATAACAAAAATAGAACAAATCGAAAAAGTGGTAACTTTTTTGTCCACTAGTGTAAGTAGTTCTTGATCATCTAAAAAATTAAAATATTCCCAGCTGATCTTCCCTTAACAGTTAACACAAATTCTACTTCACCCCCACAGCTATCATTCACAAGAATCAAAATTCTCCCGACCATCATGCCAGAGGCCATCTGACCATTCCCTTTAAACCAATAACGAGCGTCAATAATCCCGATCGAGCGCTCTTCCACGGAGCTCTCTATCAAGACCGTCGATCATTCAGCGGAGAGGATCGTGTTCGACGTCGATCCCGAAAGATCACCGCTCCCAGGGAGGACGCGGGGCAAAGCTGGCATCGCTGGTGGGAGGTGAAAAAATGAACCCGAGGAAAGTTCCTCCCCTTCGCGCGTCCCGCTCACAAAGGCATCAGGGGAACGATCAGATAGGGCGCCTCGGCCCCGCGGCCGGACTACAAAGTGATATCCGACGCAGATATTGTGTGTGCACACGGTGTTCGCCCGATTACGTAACCCCGCGGCAACCCAGGCTGAATCACCGCACGACCAACTTCGCTCCCGCTTCGTCCTGCACCTCGAGCAACCTTCCCCTCTGTCACCTCCTCTGCTGTGAATTCTTACCCTGGTTGATCGACCACCGTGTAATTTGTTCCCCTTCATCCATGGTGACTGATTCGAGCGACTTTTGGGGCGGGCAGTCGCGATACAGGGCGGCTTTTCTTGTCACCCTGGGGACGTTTCATAGTGGAGGGACCATTTGAACTTGGGACGGGATTCTGGAGTATTTAATTTGTTGCTGTTGCACAAGATTTTTGAGGAAGGACGATCTTCCTGAGGTTTTAAAAGGGTCTGGGTTATGTCCAGGGTTGCCACCTTATCGCCATAGAAATCCCGGAGTGCCACACATTCCAACCCGGAGATTCCAATATAAACCCGGGGATGGAAAAAGCAAAAAAAGTTTTGTTCTCGAATATCCGGAAAACAGATGTGCGATTATTTTAAGCTCAAACAATTCAGAATTTATAAGTATCTGTTTTTTGAATTAATATCTATTATTGTATATAAAATTGATACCATTGTATAATACCACATTTTCTTATTATCTCATTTTTTTCTACAACCCGAAGATTTCTTCAGTAAAACCGGAGCCCGGAGATTTACTTCGAAACCCGGAGTCTCTGGACCAAAATCGGAGAGGTGGCAACCCTGGTTATGTCTGAGGGTTTCAGAGAAGCGAGGAACATTTGAGGAAGACTTTTTATATTTACAGATCCTTGTTTAGGATTCTAATTTTCTGTATAGATAGTTACGTTCGTTGTTATTGTTACACTCGGTGTGTTAGAACGAAAAACCGCCTACATGTGGTGAACGCTATTCCCACAGCGGTCGCTTAAACGGGACGTGTCGTCTTTCATGTGGAAGCTGGACCCGTGCACAGTGGAACATTGTCGTAAGTCAGCGTTTCGCATCGGGAACATTTGAATAATAACTTCTGTAAGACACGGTCGCGGCCACGGAGGGCGATATTTTATCGAGATCGTAAATCGATACCGCGGTAGCGTCGCGACACGTGGGCATCTTGTACGTTATAACGACCCCCGTTGTCGTCTGTCATCTTTCCCCGCCACTGTTCCTCCGTGGCGCGTGCGCACCTCTTTCGGCCCACGATTCCATGTTCCAGTTCGCTTTCGATTCCTTCTTCTTTGTGTCGTTACACGCGTAATAACCACATTTCGGGATTGTCACAGCCTCTAAGTAGTAATATACTCACGAAACAGACGGTAACTATGTATTAGGTCGGTGCAAAAGTTCGTTCGCTATAGTGAAACTCGTCATTTAATGATACCCTCCGATCAAATCACTCTAACAGTAGGTCATTTTTAAGATTTTATTTAAAAAAAGAGTAAACGTCATAGTGTTAAAAAACTTTCTATGCTGCATTTGTACACCATTGAAGATAATTAAAAAAATACTAAATAGTATCCTAAATAGAAAGTTTTTTAACACTATGACATTTACTTTTTTTTTAAAATAATATCCTAAAAATGACCTAGTTTTTGAGTGATTTGATGGGAGAGTAGAATCCTTAACAGAAAATATATGTATCTCACAGATTTTTATAATCAAACTATTTGCGTTGGCTATGACCATTTTCCATTATTCTGGTAAAAGTACAAAAACATATTTCCTTACACCCAACATGACCTCACACTGAGCGAAAGAATTTTTACGCCGACCTATTAAAACTTAACTACAAAGCTTCCTCGCCCGCATCCCCTAAGAACGTTTCCACGTGACATACTCCCATTTCGACCACAATCACACCTCATCCTTATCCAACCCCATCCTCCAAACCACCAATTATCAAATAGCCCGAAAAATTCCCCAAAAATCCCCGACGATCAGCATTTCCGAAACGCTTCTCGCTCGTTAGTCCCCGGACTCGTGCGCTCGAGACAAGTCATCGCAGAACCAACGATCCGCCTGGCGAGTGGCACGCAAGAGATTTCACTCTTCAATCACCGCGTAGATCGCCTAGAGAGGAGCTGGGCGCGTGGGAGTGAACGAGCTGGGCCGTGCAAGCGGAGATTCGCGCGCTAGTGCTCCTCCTTGCTCTGCCCCCCTTGAATCTCGATGCTCTCGGGCCGTGATCTTATCGGAGGGGGCGCACATACACGTACGAGTCTGAGGGTACACGCGATATCTCGATTGCGGGCCTCATCTGCATGCCGCGGTAATAATTCGGCTGCGATGCATTTTATATACCTGTCCTCATCGCACTGCAGAGAAAACCGGGCCAGCGAGCGACTCGCCCTGTCCCCCTCCCCCTTCCCATGGACCATCGACTTCGATCTCTGCATCCCCTCTTCTTTTATACGTTTCGCCAGGCCTGACGGATCAGCGCGTATTCAATTACCCCGACAGAATCGGCCGGATACCGCAGTGGCGCTCGCTCATTTTAATTCGTATCGGTGATCTGGCCCGTTAATAATGAAAAGCCGGTCCACCGGCGAGGATTGACGGCCGCAGAAAATTAGCTCGCGAGAAATCGACCATCCTGCTCTGGACGCTAGCGAGTCACCTGGCGACGCGTCCTTCCCACGCGTCGTTTCAACGCTTCCACGTGCGTTTCAGCGCGCTCGAGATTCTACTTCTTCCCTGTTACATTCGGGTGGAGGAATGGTTTATCGATCGTTTTCATCGATCTTTGACAATGGTTGTGGAGATTTATAGCGTGATGCGAGACTTTAGAGATGTATTAGAGATGTATTAATGGGAGATTGATTGATAGATTCTTAGGTTGATGGTTGAAAGAGGGGAACAGGACCATTTTTATGTGCGATGTGAGAATGTTTATTCTTGTAGTTTATGAGGGTAACTTAAACCTTCGTATACACTGCAACGAGACCACTTTTGTCTTTTATTATATTGCAAGGGTATTAACCCTTAACTCGTATACTGTTTTCTTCAAACGTAACTGGTATCTTGAGGTCGTGGTAGACCCCAAATAAAAAAGGACACAGATATTTGTAAACTCGACATTAGATCAACCTGTATGAATATTTTGTTCTTAGGTAATGTATGAAAATTTTGTTCTTAGGTAATGTATGAAATAATAGAAACGTAGAAAGTTAAACTATTATTATAAAATTAATTAGAAATTCAGTTTGTAAACTTAGACAACTAAAAATTTTGCAGCGAACCTTGCGTGCTTGGGGTCATGATTGACCCCAGGATACCAGTTAAGGGTTAAGGATCTTTTTATATTAGACCCTGATGTTATTTAATCCAGCGGTATCTCTGCAAATGAATATACCCGAAATGTCAATGTTAAGTCAGACAAGTGTGAGGAAGCCTTCAAAATTTCTATATACTGCGCAACTCTGACATAAGAAAAACTACTATGTATCCCGTTAAACACAGAATGATCCCAACACAAAATTTGAAACGTCCTTAAATCCCCTAACCACTTCAGTCAACGTAATTTCAAAAACGTTGAAGATATATCTACCTCAATAATAAATTCAACTAACATAAAACTCGAGCACTCACAGTCACAAAAGCCTACTCCTCTCAAGCCCTTCACTAGACTTGCCTTTAATAAATGTCTCGCACAAAAGGGTCGAGGGTTTTCGGAAGCACCGCGAGAAGCATAGGAACAAGAGGAAAAGAAAGGGAAGAAAGAGAAAGCACGGGCTCGTAATGAATAACCAGGCTCAGAAAGAACACGCGGCTGGTCGGCCCAAACGCTTGGTCATCCATCAAACGCCATGGTTTCTTTTAATACCCCGGCGTTAATGATCCTCGTATATTTGAAGAGGGGAAGAAAGAGCTCTCAGAAACATAACTGTCCAGGATGGTACCGATGTGGCGCCTACTTGTCATCAACGGTCGCGAAAAGGTCAGGGCCGACGCTGGCTTCGGTGTGGCTTGCAGAGGCGTGATTGCAGAATTAATTATTCGAAAGGACATTGGCATCGCGTCGAGACCATGTGCGCGCAATATACGCTTGCCACGCGTTTACGAGCTGGTTCGTGCTTTTTAGCGATCGGTCACCCTTTCATATTCGTCGCTTCTCTTGTGACAGATTCACTTAATCGGAATCAATGAGCGCCTCACGATGGAATTAAAGACACTTCGACTTTCAAGATTTTCTCACATTCGTTTATTTTATTTATATACAGGTAGAGGAAACCAGTAGATGACATTATTCAAACTTATCCTCTTTTAAAAGTCGCAGGTATAATAGATAAAGTTTTTCAGCGATGACGTATTCGTCAAGCCACCAGCGCGAATAAACTCCATTTTCGCCAGATAAACGTATCAACGCTAGAATCTCCGCGTTGATTTTCCGTACGTAAATACGTCCGCTCGTCGTTCAAGGCGCGCGAGTTAATGTGTCAGCGTGTGGGAGAGCGATTCCCGAAGCTCCAAGCTCTCACACTTTCGCCCCGACTTTCCGTCTTTCGCCTTCAATCGGCGTTCATGTTGCGGGGCTATAAAACGACCGAGACTTACGTAAATCGTAGTGAAACTTGTGCTGTTCGCTTTTCCTTGTGAAATCATTGCCCGGGATGTCTGTATGAGAGAAATCGTAATACAATTAAGATTGTTGTCTCTTATATCATTCATGTCAGCCCAGATTCTGCCCAATCCCTTCTCACAGCAACGGTCTAATGTTCCGCAGAACGTGTAGTATAATTCAATGGTGGGGGAAGAGCCATCTGAAGCAACATTCCTAAAAACATCAACCACGAATTAAATTATACCGAGAAACCCATGAAAGGACTCGTGGAACGAGTTGCACTTTACTCTCCCTCGATTAAAGCTCGATTCTCGCTAGCGGTTGTTCGCGCTTAACGAGATATTCATTACAAGTCCCTCCGTTTCCTTCGTCCATCCGCGAGGATGCTGCTCGCGGCGGTTTCCACGCGTGGGCGAGCGGAAGAGGCTTTCCCAGCTGTTTCTTCATTCCGCTTTACGATCCGCCGCCGCCGAGAGGCTCGTAATTGCGAGCGGATCGGCCGCGCGCCCCGCCGCTTCGAATGGACTTCGTAAATGAGCCGCGAGACGGATAATGAGAGGAGCAGAGCGACGGGGAGCGGGGAGGGACGTGAGTTATCGATCCTGTGCACGTGGGCGCGTTCATTGATAATGCGATGGCTGACGGCTAACGCGTAACTGAAACGCAGCCTCGCGTAACAGCCTACCGACTCGCCGACCGCCACGCGGATTAGGGCAAGCTGCCGCGAGGATAACGCGCGCTCGTCCCCTCAAGTGTGTGCTGAGCAGCGGGCTTTTCTTTGGCAGAGCGGCGCGCTGAATGTGATACGGAAGTGGGGTGAATATTTAGGAAGAATATGGAGGATTGCGTATTAGGAATTTAAGAACATGATCGGTATGAAGTTTGGAAATTTAGGAATGATAAAGGGGGTTTGGTGGAGATGAAAAAATGAGGTTGAGGATGTCTGAAGAGCAAAGCAGGGATTTTGGAAGGAGCTCGAGTGTTTTAGTGTAATATATGTCTTGTAGGAACAATCCTCTAGGAATCAACGAATCCAAATTTCTTTTTCTTCAATTTCCCTCTACTCCAGCAATATATTTACATAGGGATCTTTACTTGGCTTAAGGGGAATCCTATTTTATGGGGTAAAAACATAGCATAATTTAGAATTTTTTTTTAAGAAACTAGCATTTTGATTCATCTGATATTTGGACTATGTTTTTAAGGATCCTTGAAGAAGTTATAGTTTTTTTTATTCATTTTTAATAATAACGCGCAAAACTCGTCGTCCGCTGGTGTGCATGATATTTACCTTCCAGGTAATCTGAAACAGAAAAATGAAACGGCGTTTTAATTTGTAAGTACATATTATGTAGCTTCAATTTGATGAACCAGAATACCGCTAAGTTCTATACTTATTTTGTTACATAAGAAAATTGGCGCAAAATTTCATAGCAAAAATTAAATGTTCAGAGCTCTCAGTTTGAAAACTCTCCACACGCCTCAATAATTTTTTTTATTTTTTGCTGGTGTATCAATTTCAAGCTACATATGTATAAAATAAAACGTCGTTTTATATTTCTGGTTCAGATTAACTGGTACATAAATATCATGCACACCAACGGACAGTGAATTTTGCGCGGCGTGATGGTCGATCTTGCATAACTACTATATTTATGGTCCAAAATTAATATTATAAAACCTGCTGCTTCGTCAAAGATGCATCATACCATGGTCCAAATTTCAGATGAATCCAATCGCTAGTTTCTTATAAAAAAATCCCAAATTTTGCTATGTTTTTAGCCCAAAGAATAGGATTTCCCCATTAATCTCCTTTCAAAGATGCCTAAATTCCAGAGCTTACTTTAACATAAACTTCAAAACTACTTCCCAACAGTAACGATCGGACAGCCCTGATCGACTTGAAGCGTTATTTCTTCAAACCTATCGCTACTCACAGTGCCAAAAATCTCTTTCCCCACACTACAGCGAACCAATTCCAGAGCCGCGTAAATACATCCTCCAAAACCCTAAATAAATTCCCCTCACCTGTACACAGCTCTCAAGACCAAGCATTGCACGAAGTATTAAAGATCAGCGGCGAGTGTGCTTGGTGCAAAACCGTCGATGACGAAGAGACAGGGGAACGCGGGATCGCGGTGTCGGTGCAACGTGTCTCGTCGGGACCGCCGTTCACTTTCGCCAGGCCGCGGCGATTTGCATTCGTGAAATCTATTTTCTGGAGGCGTGCAGGAATTAAACGACCTTGCGCGGCACCAGGGGGGAGCGGCAGGTTCTCGAGGGGCGAGCAGGCTGAGAGAGGCTGTCGATCTCGGTCGCGTGGGCGCGTTCATTGATAGCCCGGTAGCCGATGCGTAACTGAGCGCAGCCAACCGGCACACGACCCTGCCTGCCTCGCTGCTTACCGTCCAAACGCTCGCCAACGTGAAACCCGCCGCTTGAATTCCTCCTCTTTCACCGGGTCGCCTTCGTTCGATATCCGGTACCGCGATTAATCGCGTCTTTACACCGAGCCGCCGACTATTGCTTCGATTCTGACGAGGTTTTCAACGTGATGCTTCTAGGACTTCGTTGCTTACGTGGATGCTCGTAGCTTCTTCGTTTTTAAATTATACATTGGGGTATCTGTGAGAGCAAGTAAGATAGAAATTAGCGGTGCTAGTGATGGAATGCAAATTGCGAAATTTATGTTTGAGTATTTAGAGATTGGTCCAGGAAAAGGGTACTGAAATGGTTCCTTTGTTAATCTTGTGACAGAATGTTCGAAATATTGCGGACGTTGGAGCCTGGAGTAGAAGACTGTTAGGGTATCGTTGCTTTTCGGGCTGATAATTAGCAATCAACCTGTCGAAGATTTATTTCGTCGATAAAACCTCAAATTGATTAGTAGATGAATCTTCTTTAGAAGTCTTTCGTTTATTAAGAAGTATATACACTTCCCTTTGAACGCAAGGGACACTGCATCACTGTAAACACAATCACATCTAAACTCTACACTTATATCCAGCTATTACGATAAACCTGCAATCTCCACGCAAATCGTGCTCAATATTTATTAATTAATATACCCTAGGAAGTGGTACGCGGTGAAAGTACGATAGAGTTCCTCATGTTACAGTTAGATGGACTTCCACCGAGCCTTTTCACTCAAAATTCTGAATGGGCGCGTGCGCGGGCAGCGTGTCCGATTCTGTGCTTTAAACGGTCTTAAGTGGACAGATAAGAGGAACTGGTTCGTAAATCGCGGACGAGCTTCGACCCGAGATAATGCTTATTAATCTACATTAGCCCGAGCAACGGCTGACATTGTCGAGCAACAGCGGCCGGCACTAAAGCAGCGCAACATTTTACGCGTTCCCGAGCACGAAGATGAGGGGTTAAGTGGCGAGATAAGGGGAATGCCATCGCGCGCCATTCTCGGCTGGCCCTCGCCGAAGATAATGCTTGTAAATTAAGTCTTAATTCTGCGCGTGCACGCGCATCCAGGCCCGTGTAAATAGCGCGTTAAATATTGCTGCATTATCCATTAGCAGAAATGAGGGGAAGGATCCGCCAGGGAAATAAATATCACGGCCACTTTTGCGCGCGGGTTTTAAAACTTTCTTCTCACTTCGCTTTTATTCTCGTTTCGGTCACTTTTATTTATGACCCGCTCCAACGTGGCCATTTTAAACTTTCCTCTGTTTCTGTCGGGGGAGTCGTAAAGAATTTTGAAGCTGGAGGCCTGTAACTCTCTTCTGCCACTGTCGTTGGCAGTTTGGTACTTCAGTAATGAACTGAAAATACTGAAATGAAGTCCATAGGAAATTTTGTCATCAGTTATCTTTATTAATTACGCTCTAACATAGTAAACTTGGGAAGTTTGAATACCTGCGAGGTTTAAGATCATCTTTGTCCCAGTATGCTCTAATTCTAATATAAATATACGTAGGACTTACCCACGTGAAGTGTTACAAGCTACTTTCTCCATAGCTACTAGCAATATCAATGGAATTGAAGAGTTATGGTAGAAAACATTGTAAGTCCTAAAACATTTAACCCTCGTCAGGCGGCACAATCTTTGCAATCCTGAACTCAATCCCCTATCTCAGAAGGGGGTAGAGATATTATTCTGAAATTTGGTCTATGTAATCTAGACCAAATATTTAGAGAAGACACGAAACATTAGCTCTCCACGTCTTCTTGAAAAAAAGTTATCCCAATTTAAAAAAACGCAAAAGTTACAATTGTACCTATGCCGCCTGACGAGGGTTAAAAAAAAAGGACTTTTTTATCGGAAAATGTCTTTCAATAACTCTACAATAATGCTTTTCCTTCAGCCTCTTCCAGAGGTTATCCCCATCACCCCCTTATTTTCCTTAAATAAAACAACATACAAATCTCCTTCATCCATCATGAAATACACCACTCACTAAAATTTCCACTACCATAAAAAACGCCCCATTTCACCCCCCTATCTCAACCTTACACCCTCAACTCCCAAAGAGCTTTCAAACGCAAGCTGTAAAAAGGATGCAAATGAAGAAAGATGCCTATAAACAGAAAAGCAAACACGAGGAAAAGAGGCAAAGAGGAAGTACGTAAACGGATGTAGAAGAAAGGAGCAACGGGGCAGAGGCACAACGAAATGGCGAACGCCGGAGACAGAAAGGAGCCGAGGACAGGTGGTTTGCATACGCGTGCTCCGCGCGACGTGCACGGACGAGCGCAGGCTGAATTTTAATTTTCACTCGGCCGGCATGATTAAGGGCCGCGGGTTGCGTTTTATCCGCGATCGTCCCGTTTTCGTGTGCCCTCCTCGAGGCCCGGCTCGTACCTGGAAACACGCGCGCGCGCGCAGTAAGCCGCGAAACGGGGCCCGTTACGAGCACGCGACTTCGTCACAGGACCCCTCGACGGAATACCAAACGAAACCGGAAAGGTCGACTCGCGGGGCCACGATGTCCCGCGTGCTTACTCATTTTCGACGATGCTCCGCGTAATAGAGAAAGATTCTCAACGAAACTCTGCACAACAGTCGTTGAAGAATTAAAAATTGGACCACGAGATTGGAGTCACCAGTTTGGCTAAAATTTTGCATAGGTACTATAGGAAACCGGAGTTAGAAAGTTTTCTCTTAACAGAATTAGTATGTCATTCACAAAATTTCAGGGAAATTAGTGACCTGAGAAGATTACCTTCCCTTTACTACACCCTCCATCCGTATTTCGCTAATCCACCCCGAGACTCCCACGCGCGAAGCCGCGCTTATTTCATTCTACTATAAATAGTAAAGGAGTAACGCGCCGTTTCGAAACGCAGCGTGATAATTCATACGGCATATTTCTTCCGCGCCGCTGCACAGCATTAAAATCCGTGTCGGCCGACCCGTTCCCCCGCTCAGTTTCATACAAATCGATTATCCGCGCGAGCGAAAGAGCAGAGGTAGCACTTTGTGCCCGACTTTTCGTGGGGCTGGTCGTTAAAATCCCGGCGCTCTGATCGAGACAGAAGAGACCGCGGGGGCACAGGGAGGCGAGATCGACGAGTGAGCCGGGTTCAAGGGATTAAGGGAAGCCGGAGCGTCGATCTTGAGAAAATAATTACGAAAGCACGCGGCCCCCGGGGGAGAGACGCGGGGATTAATCTGACAGCAGTATCTCGGAAGGCCGAGCCAGGGGAAATTAATTTCGCCGGTGCAATTAAGATGTCCGATCTGCGGGGCCCGTCTGTCGCGATCGATCGAACGCGTTTCGGGGAAAAGCAAGGTAAGGTATCCTGTCGCCTCTCTGACGCTCGTTGAGCCTTGGGTCGAGATTGGGCCTCGAGAGTTTCTGGCTTGCGGGGAGTCATAGCGGACCACGTTGGTAGCTTCACGTGTATACCGAGAATAATTACTGTTACGAGTACAAATTCCGTTGAAAATTTAAGGCTATTTGCTGTAATGCAAATGACATCATAAATGACTCTTCTTTTACTTGGAATATGGACGTAAGATATTCCTTATCGTCTTACAGTAGGTATATCTATATAAGTTAAATGAAATGAAGAATAAATAATCAGTGCACCTAACGTAGGGCTGGGACTATTTGTCGAATTTTTTGGTATTCGAATACTTCAGTTGCTCAATTATTTGGCAAATATAATTCGAATCTACAAGTATTCGAATACTATGATGTGAATTATAAATTAAGTTCTTTAGGTTCATTTGTCAGGGTGAAATCTTGTAAGCTAATTTTAACCCACTTCACACCATTCGAATAGTATTCGAATACATCAATATTCGAATATATCAGTATTCGAATACATCAATATTCGAATATATCAGTATTCGAATACATCAATATTCGAATATATCAGTATTCGAATACATCAATATTCGAATATATATTGAAGTATTCGAATACTATGATGTGAATTATAAATTAAGTTCTTTAGGTTCATTTGTCAGGGTGAAATCTTGTAAGCTAATTTTAACCCACTTCACACCATTCGAATAGTATTCGAATACATCAATATTCGAATATATCAGTATTCGAATACATCAATATTCGAATATATCAGTATTCGAATACATCAATATTCGAATATATCAGTATTCGAATACATCAATATTCGAATATATCAGTATTCGAATATATCAGTATTCGAATACATCAATATTCGAATATATCAGTATTCGAATACATCAATATTCGAATATATCAGTATTCGAATAATAACATTCGAATACTCAAATATCTGAAGTTTATTCGTAGCTTTCGAATACTTGTAAAATATTCGAATATTAAATTATTCGAACAGTTTCAGCCCTACACCTAAGGTAAACCTAATTAAATTTGTGCCTAAAATAAAATAGCCTATGATACGCTGTTTCCATGACAAGAGCAGCCCACGATCTCCTACTTTCTTGCGACACGCATCCTCCATCTTCACCAAAGGGGTTGGAGTTTTCTAGACGCTGCGTTCAGAGGCCCGCGATTGATGGCTCGTCGTTCCATGTACATAGCCCGGTTCTGCGGTAAAAACAACAGTTTCTCGATTCAGGTACACGACGACGAGCACGAGTAACCGTACGAAGCCAGCGTAGACCGTTGTTGCGACAATAACGCATTAAACGCGTCCCGATCCGAGTCGCGATGCAGGCTCTGCGCGTGCATCTCCGCGAGAGGAAGCCTCTGAAAGTTGGCGCATCGATCGCCCTCGGCCTTTCCCGGCTTCCTATCTTTCTTTTTTCACCGTCACCGACTGCTCGTAAAAAGCGACGTCGATCGGTGCCTTTCGAATTATAATTAGCCGGCGGCGTGCATGAATGAAACGACACGCTTCACTCTTGCCCCGCTCGCTTGCGCAACGCTGCTTGATCTCTACACATGATTTACCGTCGAGATCGCGGGCAGATTATCGCGTCGTTCTACTCACGCTTAATGGCTGGGGACAGCAGAGTTTCGCCGATCATTTTTAACCACAATTATTGCGATTGTTCGGTAATACAGGATGTTTATTGTGGTGTTGGGATACGGTTGTTGCGTTTCGTCATAACACGTAGAGAAGAAGGTTCATTTGATTTCATTAGGCGTATTTTTTAGTGGATTGTAGGGAAACTTTGGATGAAGTACCTACTGTGTTGTAAAATATAGGTAGTAGAGGATTGAAGTTGGATTTCATATACGAGTGAGATTTTATTGATTTGTTTGTATTTTGTAGATTTGTGATCTTGTGGTTGGTGAGAAGTTTGGAATGGGATTTGGGAGTAGAAGCTGAGAGGGGTTTTTTAGTACTTTGGGAGCTGAAATTGAAGGAGGATTTATTTTAGGAATGCAGGATTCTCAGAGAGCTGTTTATGAGAATTTCTTCTGCAATTTCTGCAAATTTTGTGATGCCATTTTTATATCACAATACATATTTGGTAAAAAGTACCTAATTGTAGTGACTAAGTAAGTAGGTTACCCACGACTGCACGCTCCAAAACTTTTCGACGGAGGCTCTAAATTTCTTTTAAAGTTACTTCAAAGTACAAAGTTCCTTCAAAGTTACATCAAAGTTACCCCAAAGTTCCATCAACCTAACTTCAAAGTTACCCAAAAGAAACTCGAAAGTTCTTTCAAAGTTGCTCCAAACAATCACTGAAGGACCTCCCCAGTTTTCCGAAGCTCGAAAAAATTCCGCAACCCTCCCATCAGCCACAAATATTCCCAGGAATCACCCAAAAGACGATCCTCGTCCCACGAAACGATATTCATAAATATTGAGCAGCAGCATTTCGCTCGGCGCGACCGCGTGCACGGCGCGTTAATTGCACGAGTTTCGTCACGGAGATCGGGAGTGCCGGCGAAAGCGTCGATTCTCGATGGCAATAAAGACTTCCACGGACGCTTGGCCTGGCCGTAATCGCGATTTCCATAATGAACCATTCCGTTGCGCGCAGCGATAACGTAATGGAAAGCTGGGCGGGGGACGCGAGGTGCGCGGGAGGGCCGAAACCGCGAGGGTGAGTGAAAAACGGCGACAGCCAACGACGCGGATCATTTATCAGCGGGAACAATGGCTTCATTACGGGAACGTGCGCGCGGTAAAAGTCGATAATCGACGGTGAATCTCTATCGCGCGAGCGCCACGTCCCTTTGCCGTGAATGAACGACTGTTACGCGGCCGCGTACGAATAAGCATAATTCATAGCGCTTAAGAGAGCGTAACGCGGCGAGCAAACGCGGGCACGCGACAAATCGATCAGCCCCCTGATTGATCGCGCGTGCTGGCGCGGGCAGCTTCCATCGAATGAAATACATATTCTTCGATGATGGGTTATCGGTCGTGGCCATTTTTATATCAACGTGTGAATATGGGGTGTAGTTATTGTGTCGATGAATATTATATAGATATAGATGTGTCTTGTGTGAAGAGGCTTGCACTTCTCGATAGAGTGGGGTAGGGGGAAGGTTTGATAAAGAAAATGATGATGGATTTGAAAAAAGTTGCTGCTTTGGGAAAAAGTGAACCAAAAATGAGGCCTTTTTTAGCCTCTTTTTTAGTCCCACGATTTTGGAACTGAATTTTGTACCACGTAATACTTTATGATGAGCCATCAATCACAACAGATTTTCAAGTTGAGGTGACAATTAGTTTCTGATATATGGGAGGTTAAAGAAGTGAAAATTCGTTAACGCGTCAGCCCATGAGCTTCTCATCATAAGGTACCGTTTCACATAAAATTCAAAATTGTGAGACCAAAAAGAGGCTATTTCTTGGGTCACTCATTAGGTGCGACAGCAGACGAGTTTGGACTTAAAGAAGAGCGTCTTAATATGAATATATTTATATTTCATTTTTAAGTTTTAAATGTTTTGTATCGTCAGAGGAAATTGATGATCCCATCTTTGCTCGTGGAAAATTTTAACCTGAAATTTTGTCTGAAAATGTTCACTCTACCTTGCCATTGTAAATATTCATCCTATGTTAAAATTTTCTACGTTTAATCTACGTTGTAAATACAAAGAATCATCGCGTTAACCTTTAGAGGGCCGGGCTGGCCACTATAGTGGCCACCTAAGAATTTGGATACTTTGCCGGTCATTTTGGTGGTATATATGCATACATTTTAAGAAAATAAAATTTACAATTTCAATGAAAAAATCCCGGCCCTCTAGAGGTTAATATAATTCTTCGTAGGAATGGTCTCCTACATCGATTTCTGTTTACGAAACGCTGTTTTCGCAGCGATCGCTCGCAGAGATCATTTGTGCACGAAAGTGAGTTGAACGTTGGTCAACCAGTGTCCCTTCGATCTGACGCAGCCGACACTCGGTGTTCCTACTTAGGATTTGTCGGGTGGATTGACAAATCGAGGCCAACAACACTGGCTCGCCACAAGTGTCTTTGCTTTCGTGGCAGACGCGAGAGAGAAAAAGAAGCGAGCACGAGAGGACAGGGATAAGGGGAGGCCGGGAGAGCGACGCGAGAAAAAGAGGCGTTGAAAACGGCAGTCGTTAGTGGAACGGTTCGTAATTAATTCGGACTAACGAGCCAGCGAAACGTAGGCCAAGCACACTTGAATTTCCCTTCTCTACTCTGGTTTCCTTCGTGTATTTACATGCTTGAAAACTGACAGGGAAAGTACGCCAGGCTGGAAAGCTGCTTCACGGCCCATTTTCATTCGACAACTTCGAAAAGTATTTTAATTTAGATTCTAAAAAATATAGGTAGAAGAGAATCAAGTTATCAAGCAATTTATTATAATAGATGATCTGTTACACCTCCATTTCACTTATTCTTCTATCTTACCGAAGATGCAAGGTCTATATTGAGCCAACATTCTATTCATACTCATCTCAAAATATGTAAACTTTTGTAGTATACTTCAATCGTGCTGTGATTTAAAATTCTGGTGGCTTCCAAGGAGTAATGCTAATCCAAAATAATTAACCTATGTAATTTAATATTTAGAATAAGTTCGAATGAGATAAACCAAAATGGAGTCCCTTCTTCATTTCCATCTTCCATGAATTTTCCTCTCATTTCTCAATTAGCTAGTGATCGGGCCTAATCTACGAATTGCAAGGGAAAACATCTTTCGCGAAGCCTCTGAGAAGAGGTGCGATCAGACGAGTTTGTTTTGTCGACTGTACCGCGAGCTCCGTTCTTCGTTCGCAGGAAAAAGAAGATCAATCGCTGGAAGGTGAGCCCGAAGGTTACGCCTTTCGTTTTTCGCCATAGCGGGACAGACGGTGTTGTCTATTTAAGGTGGAAAATTCACTGGATCGTTGCTATGTGCGTCGATGCCAGGATCCTAGATCCGTGGATCGAGGCGTGTGCGCGGCTGCCATGGAAGTTGCCATTGCGCAACCGTGCACAACGCCGCGTCGAGCTTCAAAGATCGTAACAGTTACATTTAACGACGCTGGGACAGCCTACTCGTTACATCGGACGCGGACCAGCCTCGATCCCCGTCTGATTAATTATTATCATCTCTTTACACGCGTACAACACGCGCGCGTTACACACGGCTCCGCTCCGCCGTCGGGAATTCTATTTTCCTTTCTTTTTCTTTTCTCGCTTTCGAGTGGATGTCACGTGTCGCTCTGCTCTCTTAACGAACCGTAGGGAGAGTGGTTAAGGTTTTATCTTTATTCTGGGACACGTCGAATTCAGGCGTAGGTATTTTAATTGAGGCCGAAGTTTGGCTTCCTTCTGGGAAGTTACGACGAGAGACAGTCGGTTGCTTCGTTAGAACAGAAGAGGTACTCTAAAACGGAATGCGTGATGAAGTTTTTCGAGAGAGACGAGTTTCGGTGATGCGGGATGTATGAACGATGCATTTAAATCGTCTCTGATTGATCAGAGGTGTTCTTGCATCGAGTGTGAGACTTGGGAATGGAAGCTGAGTATCGAAGCAATTCTGAAGCGGACCTTAATTTGCTGAATTATATTTGTCGTCGATTGTAATTTGCAGTTATAAGAAAGTAACAGTTATGTTACCTTCTTTATATTCCCATATTCATCCTCTTTCTTGCATCGAGACAGATCTGAAGAATATTGATCTTCGTCACTTTAAAAATACCTTCCTTCTAACAGGAATTCAAAATCCTCAGACTTCTGTACAATCCACAAATATCTATTCCCCAAAAATTACTTAAGGGGTATTTCCACTGTGACGCCCTGATAAAGTACCTCTTTTTAGAATTTTCTTTTGTCACAAGAAGAATGTGTTTACTAAATTTAAGTTTTTTCTATTTATTAATATGTGTTTTAGGAATACAACAATTTTTTTCATACTTTTAATGCTTGCTTGCCCCAAAATGAGGGGTGTAATATGCGCTGTGAAAAAGAGGCAGAGATTTTGGAGGAACCATGTATCTGGGCCGATGGTATTTCCGTAATTATTCGATTTACCTGATAATACATTGTTGTAGAAAGACGATAGTTCATTGGGCAGAATAAGTCGAGACTTGAAACGCCATCTGTAAATAATGCGGAAAATAATAAACCTAAACCTAAACCTACATTGTTGTAAATGTTCACAAAGCCTGGCACTTTCAGGATTAATAATAATAAAATAATCGATTTTTCGAGATTTGAATAGTCCTATACCCCCTTAAGTATAGAAACTTCCTCCACAAAGAATTATACCACACAGATCCAAATTACTCCAAAGCTTGACCCAAGTTCACAGTGATCAAGCGAAACACCGATATCCACGATGTATTAGTCCAAGTGGTCCCCGGGAAAGAAGGGAATACGCGTTACAGAACAGACGTTGTAAATTACCAAGAGCTTTTGTGGACGGGTTAAGAGCATTTCGCGGCGAAACGCCGGCGAGCAGGTGAATCTCGGCTGGAAATAGTGCTAGGCGCATTAGATGCCTCCTGGCACTGTTTAGCCAGCCGCTTTTCGATTTCGCTAGCCCCGTACACGCTGTCTAATAAATATAATTACCGCGGTTGCGTAAGCGGCACCGGATCGCACAGGTATTTACACCTATTTCTTGCACAGCCGAGGCCTAAGGCCGCGCTTATGACCTAATCCCGTCTGTCTGCCCATCTAGCCGCGAATGACCATGCGTTTCTGTCGCCTCGGGTCGCGGATAACTCGGTCGTCCTTCGAATTATCCGTGGGAAACGGTAATTTCCATGTGCCAAGGATATTTTCGTTGATGCGTCCACTCAGCACCCGCGCAGAAGCACAAGAATATGCTGCGTTGCTCGAGATTGTCGGGTAATGGGTACCTTAAGGCGTGTCGAGGGAAGGAAATGTATAGTATTTGCTGTCAGAGAGAAGTTTGAGTTGATATTTTATGAGATTGAACACGGTTCTATAATTTTTTATGGTATTGAAATATGATGGAAGGAAGAAAAGATTGAAACTTTTTGTCTAATGGGACCTAAGTATTTCTGTGCGTTCTATGGAAATTTTAAAGCTAAAAATTATGTCACCAGAAATTGCGAGAACAAAAGAAATACAATATTCATCTACTCAAAGCCCCTCAAAATCCCGAATGTACCTATCTTATTTCCACACCCATCACTGAACAGTCATTGTGCAAATGGTTAAAGGTGGATTCACACATATCAGTCTCGCCAGTGTGAGCAATTGACACGGGCAAGTGTGAACTGCTCCATTCAAGAACAAGGAAACGATTATTTCTACCCCTGACACCGACGCCACTCAACCGTCACGTAACTGACACGCGTGAATCCGCCTTAATCCAGCGTCCCCTTAACGAACTTAATTTGAGAAACGATGTTAAACGCGCCCAGTTTCGGCGACAGTGGCCGAAAGAAAGGAACTCACTGAACGATCTTCCTTCTCTGTCGTCCCTTCGCATTGGCGAGTCTTTTGCCCGGGGCCATTTCTTCCCGCGGGGAAATCATTTGTAACCGCGGGTCGATCGTGTAACAGCGGCTTAACGGACGAAGAAAGATACCCCCGTTGGCTGGGCGATCGCCTCCACAAAGGCCCGGGCAGCAATGCTGCCGCGCACAGCGGACAGCCATTTCGTTTGTGACGGGCGGATCAGGCCTGTTTTTCTAACGTAATTGAATTTCGCCTTGCGAGCCGCGCCGTTCCCCTTGTAATTGACCCCCGTGCTCTCTCCGGCGGCCGTTCCGCGATGTAACCGGGCATACGTGCAGGCATCGGCCGCCGAGAAAAACTTGCTCGTCGAACTTTCCTCCAAAACTTTACTTTTAAGCGTCCACGCGGCGTGGTTCCGCCCAAACAGCGCAAGAAACGTCGCTCGGGGGGATTACTAGCTGGGAGGTCTAAATTCATTTGAAAAAAGGGGCAGGGTGAGGGGCAAATGTGGGCATCGACTCGAGAAGAAGCCAACTTTGGTACCGAGACTGCGAGCGATCAGTGCTTTGTGAATTTTTAGTAGTTATTTGAGGGAGATAGGGATGGATAGATAAAGGTATTAGTTAAGGGGCGGAGAAAGACTTGTGTGAAATGGGCATTAGTTCAGTCGAAAGTGAAACTTGCAGAAATTCTTCAGGCTTGAGGATTTGCTAATAGGTTTCAGTGGTATAATATGGCCGGATTCATGATTATAATTATAGTTATTAGTGCGGGGAACGTATGGTGTTCATTTGGGCGCGATTAAATCCGTTCTACTTTCAAATTCGAATCAATGTTCGATGTAATAGTTATGTAAGCAGATATTATTGATACGTGGGTACAGTGATACTTATTTTGATTCTTTTCGTGAATTGAAAGTTACTATATAGTCGAGTTACCAAGGTATGCCTAATAGTGGAGGTCGACTGATCTATATTTGGCTGACCATATATCCCCATAACCACTGCCATTATTATTAGACACAGGTAACGAGTGTTCCATAGGAAGTTGCTGAAAGCAAACGGCTGCTATTGTTATGTACTCGCATTTATTACAAAAATTCAAGTAGTTTTTAGTAGATAGAGGATGGCAGTTTTAAATGAGCATGCCCACATTATAACAAAATGTTTCTTCATGGGTGTAGTTTATTGATTTAAAAAATGCGGATTTTGCATGGATTAGTGGCAAATGTTTTAGAAATGTCGAGACCCATGGTATGGTACGTGTATTAAAAAAACACGTGTATCTTTTACTACTCGGGTACCAGTGGACTATTTCACGTGTATTAACGGATCCGTGCATTTTGATCAGAATTGAATATTAATTAAATAGAAAATGACTTAAATAACGAATCGAATAAAAGTTACTTAACTTTAGATTATTCGACGAATAAAGTTAATTTTTTTTATTCGCGGAGTGTTTCAATTTCAGCGTCGAATAAAGTTTTCACGTTTAATTTTATCGTTGCGTGTAAAAAGAAACTCGCTTATTTCCAGTAATGCCATAATTTTTTGTATCAAAATAGGTTTTGTATCAAATTAAATAAATCTTGTTACTTTTATTATTGTGTTAATAGTTACAATCTGAAAATTTGTAACACCATATTTTCCGCATATTATTCTAGTAAGTATATTCAAATACAATAATTCTGTTATTAATTTCGCAATCCCTCAGAGTTCTGGGGATATCCATAGATATTAAAAATCAGACGAATCAAAACGGATACGTTTAATACACGTGTACAAGTGTATTTAAATCCACGTGAAATAAAGATCCCTAATGTGTGTACCTACCATCCGAATTCCTACAAAAATCCTAGATACTGTATTAAAAGAACCACATTTTACTCAGTTATCTTCCAATCAACATCTGCGTGCATCCAACCACCTCCCACCTCCTCCCCTCAATTTCCCAGCCACCATCAAAGCCATTCCACGCTCGCAGTCGCAATCAGCGTTTCCTCCCATACTCCCCATCGCTCCCACCGGAAACTCATCCAAGCTCAGGCTCCCCAAAGAAACCTCTAAAATTCAAACAGCCTGCTCGCGGTGCTCCTCGGCGACGTGGACGGCGGGGTAAGAGCATTAATTCCGATCGGCCGCGATCGGAGGACGGGCAGAAGAAGCAACCGTCGCGTCGGCGCAGCGACGGGGCGAAGCTTTTACAATGTGTAGCTGGTCCGCGGCTTTGATGTAACGCGGCCGTATCATAAAGTGATTCGCATTCTGCAAGTGTGAGATCAGATAAGATACCGATCCGGTAGGGGAGCCCCCCCACACGGCTGCCTTTTTTTCCATCGTATCGGCATCGCGAACCCTGTAATCTCGTGCAGATGATGAAGGTTACCCGCGCACGTTCGCGTCCCTCCTCTCTCCCTCTCTCCCTTTCGCCCACCTCCCCCCTCTCTCTCTGTCCCTCCCTGTATCTCTCTCTCTCTGCTCCTTCACCGATGATTGTTTGCAGAAAGAATACGCGGCTTAAGTAGGTGCTACGTTACGTTCCGTCCAACGTCCAGGCCGTAATGCCCGTGTCGAATCCGATTTATTGGCAAGCGTACTCGAAATATCGGCAACGTTTTTATCCAGTCGATTTATGGGCCTGCGATCCACGGGCATCGATAACTGCCAGCGATTACGCGCGACGCGATGGGTTTTGCGCGCGAGCTCGACGCGCTCTCTCACGATTTCGCGAGCGGTATCGCGGGGCGCTGCAGAGGGAACATGCTTGTGGCTAGAGTAGATATGGGTGGTTTTTCTAGGATTGCTTTGTGGGTTGGAGGGAGCTGGAGAGGTGTGGAGTGGGTGCTTTTTGAGTTAGAAATTTTTATTTGAGTTGTACGTAGATCTTGATATTTTATTGGGGGTAGGTATACAGTATTCGGTGTTTCTCGTTGCAAAGGAGCAACTGGAGGACTCTCCAGTTTTGCGAGTTTGAGAATGTGTGGTGTTTTATGAGTGGTGTAAAAGGATACTTTATTTCGAAATAAAAATATGTCATTTTTGTAGAACTATTTTGTTCGTGAATTTCGAATGCTACTTGTTACTTGCAAACTCTTCAATTTCGAGATTATTGTGTTGCAACAGATACATAGAAAACGAAGGAATCTACATTACACTCTATCGGAAGAAATGAATTTCAATTTGGATCGACCCTCAATCTTCCCTTAACTAATTCTGCCCACCCTCCCGTGGGATTCGAGCTCTGTTCCTGATCTATCGGAATTACACGTTGATACATCGCGCAATTGATCGACAGGCTATCGTCTACTGTTTGGTTTATTTACGTGGAAGACTAAAATTGATTCAGCGGTGGTCTAGACGGCGAGCACGCGAAAGGGGCAACGGAGAAAGCACGTGCGATATTGCTGCGTGCGTGTAATATCGTGCTGTGGAATTCTGAGTGGCTACCACGAATGAAACACATATTTTCATTCATCTGGTTCCATTCAGTCCGCCGTGGTATTTTTCGCGAATTTGGTGGTCATTTCTTTAATAATTTTTCTTAATTCAACGTAGCTATAAATAATCATAAGAACTTCTTGAATATTTCTCCACCTCTTTACAGCTTTCACCACATCACGAAATCTCTAAAAATACAATACAATTAGCTTCTCCTTTCTTCCAATAATTTTCATAATAAGTTCCAGCTAATTACCAGCTCATCACTGTTTACCTCCCCCTTCTATGACTCCCAACTAATTACATTTACCAAATTAATACCGAAAAATGACACACTTGCTCTCCTAATGATTTCTTTCCACCTTTACACATACACACTTCCCCGCTTCACCCCGTTCCTCGCCATTGGCGTTCAGGAATCTCAAACGAAACTGACGCAACGAGCTAAAGATTTAATCGTCGTTCCTTTTCTGTTGCAGGTAAGCATCAAACTTTCATCCACGTCCACTCTTCGGCGGATCCCGGGAAACCGTAAGTGATTCACGCGATACGCGTCGTCCCGCGCGCATTTAGTTTTCGAGAAATCGCTCGGCGCCCTTGTTTCCTATCGCGGGAACCTCGCTGCACAGTGCACACTCGTTTGCGTCCAGCTGGCTCGGTCGTGACGCAATTTCTACCACCTCCTGGCGATTATTACGAGTAGTTCTTCGCCGAGTCCTCGAGGTACCTCGACTGCTTGTCACGAGCATTTATGTGGGTACATGCGGACATTCCTCGGATGCCTGGAGCGAGATTAGAGGTGATAAAAAATTCAGCGTAATGCCTCGATTCAGTGTGGAACTCTGGAAACTTCTTTCAGGTTCAAGAAATTCAAAGGAATTCGCAAAATTTAAAGAATTTGATAGAAAACTAAAAATTCCCTCCAAATTCTAGGAACTCGATTCATTCGGAAACTACGAAACCCAATCTCCCAAAATTCTCCGTCCTAAAATTCAAAGTCATTTTTATTTGTCAAATGAAGAAGATAGTATTTTCTATAAATATTATTTTCTTATATATGTTAATTGAAAAAAATTCAAATTTATATTTTGGTTGAAGAAATCTCAATTGCATTACAGGAAAAAGTATTTGCATTAGATTTTAAAGCACTTTCCCGGTTCGTCTTCAATTATTCTGTAAGCCAGTTTATTTACAATCGTCTGTAGCCACAATTTCCAAATATCAAATTGTTTGTGACGCTGAAAAGGTTGATATCCAGCAGAAGAAAAGATGTTCTCGAAAGTGTTTTCAGTCCCATTGTTGTTGAGTATATTCGGGCGTTTCGGTGGTTTAAAGGGCACAGGCATTTTTTAACGCCCCCCATAAACCTGTCCCCGGACCCCTCGTCATCCGGTGGTTGCGTAACGCCCGCGTCCCTTCGCGTTTATTCTCGCTTATCCTCTCGAACGTTCCTCTTCCCCTGGCTCGGTAGCAGAGGCCCGCTGATTGCGATTTATAATGTCAACTGCTGCTGGTAGCCCATTGTCAGGCCGATCGGTTTCGGTTTCGTCGCGGGGATGCGTAAATCTTGGTCCCCTCTCACCTTTTGACGGGATTTCGCCAGTTTCTGTGCCAGTATGCTGAATTCTTTACTGACTCACCGAAAATGTAATGGAATTAAGAAAGTCAAAGGAGTTTATCAAATTTTCTTAAAAGATTTGTGGATTTGGTTTAGGAAAAAAAAATAAAGCAGAAATAATTGAGATTGTAAGTATTGTCGATTTTGGGCTAGGTTCTAAAGCTGTGAATAGGGAAGCAATTTATAGTGTGTGGGTTGCTGGATTTTCTTTTTTGTTATTTAATATCTGGGTCCATAGATTTGAGGTACATTTTGCATTTAGTGTCAGTGTTTGGAAGAAACTATTGGGTAGTGTATATCGAAGCGATATTGACAGATTTATGCGCGAGTTGTGATAAATGAATTATTATTTATCTTGGAAATAGGAAGGTAATCTATACTGTCTTTTGATAGGACTCTATTTTCTACAATGATGTTGAAGAAAAATGGATGTTGATATTTTTCGAATATTAAAGAACTTTTCATCTTTTTAACAATTCGGTGCTTCGAGATGGAGGTTCCCTCAATCTCATTTCATCTCTGGAAACTAAGATGGAGTAAGAATGATCAAAGAAAAAAATTAAAACCTCGGGAAAACCATCGAGTTTTCTTCCTAGCTATCCCATCACAGGGAATGGAGAAAACTTTCATCACGCACGAAAAGTCGCGAGCTAAAGCACAAAGGATCGCAGAAGAACCTAAAGAAACCGCAAAAGAGAGAAATGACAAAAGGCGGCGGAAAGGATAAAAAATATAGAGCACATAGAGAATGGAGGATAAAGAGCAGCCCAACGGCGGAGGAGGAGGCGCAGGGAGAAAAGGAGAGCGACGTAGTGCGGTCGCAAGGGAGGAGGTGGTGGGGGAGGGGAATAAATTAAAGAACGGGTTCTCCCTCACCGCGGGACCTCATTACGTCCAACTTCATTTGTTTCCATTTTAATCGGGCCCTGTCCGGCGGCGGCGGACCAGAATCCAGTACCAGAAACCGGGGCCTGAAGAGATGCCTGCGCCACCACCGAATGCTACAGCCGGATTCCTCTCGCGGACGAGGATATCCCTGCACACCGCGATGAATAGTGGGTGGCTCCTTGTTCCTCAACACGTAAAAATCTTGCTTATCTTCGTCGAGTTTCTTCCAATATCCAGCAGTTTTCAACGTTATTGCAATAGTAACTTCAACCACCTAACCATATCTTACAATTAGAATAATAAAATTATAAATACAACGAGGAGATTAAGAAGAGCAACGAATTTTGTGGAAACTCTTTGGTAGTCATTTAATAATAATCCCCCGATATTAGATCGCCAGGCAAACCTCAAAACTAAGTAGTTTCACTATCCTAACAGACCTGTAGCGTGAAGAGTGGGGGCAGCTAACGCTCCCACTTCTCCCTCTACCCTGTCATGCGCACTAGAGACCTCACCATTGCTATATCTCCACAATACTAGCCCGCTTCACTGTTCAATGCAGCCTTAAGCTGTAAAGTTATAAGTCAAACTTAAATCTCGACACCCCTCGATAAAAACAGCGACTCCTATCCGAAGACCACTTCATGGACGCATTACGCCGTCGAATGCCATTTTTACGGCCGCTTGGACGATTCGGGATCCGTTTTACGAACGTAGCCGACCGAGCACGCTGCAAGATGACCCTTAACAGTGTCAGTAAACTTTTCTCGCGTGGCACGGGACACGGGAACGCAGTTCGAGTGAAGGAGCGAGAGGGAAGCGAGGCGGAACGACGGGATAACGAGTCACGGAAGAGCAGGAAGGGGACGAAGAGGGAGATGGCAGAGGCAAGACAATGGGGCAAAGGCAAAGGTGGAAGCCGCCTTTATTAAAGAGCACGGTCTCGATGGACAGTCAAACGGACACCTCTTGCCTCTCCTTTATCGGCCCGTTTCGTTTTATTACCGTGGCGAAATCGCGGGTCAAATTAAAGCGGGCTCCGCGGATTTTCGGCACCGTAAATCGCGGGCACGCTTAATTAGAGCGCGATCCACGGACCCGTGGCGCTTGCGCAGTCGTCGGGATCGAATCTGACCCCGTTCGCGCGTCGAGCTTTCTGATCAGCTTTAAAACGTTGGAGGATGTGACTATCGATAACGAGACTCCGAAAGGGGGACTACGGAATTAGAAAAAAAAATTTGAAGAGTGTTTGTTAGGGTGTTTCAATTTTCTAAAGGTGCTATTTTCATATAACTTTGCTCGCACCCTTGGTTCTATTCATCTAAGAGATCTGTATGCCAAATTTTAGACAAATTTAATAATATTTAGGGGTTGCAGCACAGTTTTATCACTAAGCTGGGCCTGGGGCGGTAGTAACAGTTTGACTTGGGAATACGATTACGCAGGAACTATTACATTTACAACAAAAACCCTTATATGGAAATGTTACTTACTTATCTGACATTATTGAGTCACAACAGTTTCACTGTATGTCAAGTAATATCCAAGTTATTAATAAAAATGAGAAGCGGAATGTTACAGCCCTAACGATACAGTGTAAAGTGTTGCAACCGTAGCTGATCTAGGATCGGTTGTAACACTACATAGATTCTATGCAAACAAGACAATATTATTCGCTTTTTTCGGTTTTGTTGTGGTACAACCGACCCCGACTGCTGATGTTACAATCACCCCCGACCATGCTTTTGAACTTCAATTATAAATTGTGACTAACGAGACACTTAAAAGTGCTAGGTAACGATCAGTATTACTTTAAAAAAGGTCAAATTACAGATTAAAAACGCACATACTTGCAAAGGGAGTGTTTACATTAGATTCATAAATCAGTAAGAAAAAGTTACTTTAGGATATCGAAAAGTTATTTTTTTCACTATCCATGTCTATTGCGTATCTATACTGCCAGAACATGGATGTGTGTATTCCAAATGTCATTATTTATCATGTGTATATCTAGAATTGATGTCAATATTCATTATATGTTTTGAGATTCAACACAATTTATATGTGTTACATTCGCCCCCCTGTTACTACCGCCCCCGATCTACCCTACATATTTTCGCTTTTCCAGGTTTTGAAAATGCGGGTAAAATAATAACGTACAGAATTTTTATAGGTATGAACAATAATAGAAAGTAATAAAATGTCAATTTATCTAAATGTAAGTCTTCTTTGAAGTTTAATTTCAGTTTTAAGGACTTGAGAGTAAAAATAATTATCATTGGAAATAGTTTCCTTAGCCTACTAAATATTATTTAGTGTGCAAAGTGTGCAACCTCTAAATATTACTCAATCTTCCTAAAATTTGTCAGATATTTTTTTTATATTAATAGGAAACAGGGCCTGCGCAAAGTGAAATAAAAATATAATATTTTAATTTTACCCCTATAATATGAAACACCCTAGTGTTTGTACTAAAAACACTAAGTGCCAAAAATAAAATTCTATATTATAGTATTATCATCGACATGTAAAATACTTTGTGATAACAATTTTTTTTCATTTTGACACTTATAGTATTTTCTACAAGGACTTCATTTGTCTTAAAGAGTCCCAAAGCTTCCTAAAAATGTAAAACATACAATGCACGATAATAGCAAATGATTCTCTAGTAGCTCAAAGAATCCTTTAGTTTAGAACTAAAAGCAGCGAAGAAAGAACGAATTGTCAGAATTCAACGCGGTGCACCACGATTCGTCGAAGTCGCCATAGAAATCGTTGGAACAAAGGGCGATCATACTCGGCGTATATCATCGTTTTTCCGTCTAAACGTCCATAATTCCAATTAATCGCGAGTTCGTCCAAAGCAGCGCCGATTCCCGTCCGGGCGTCCAATTAATTCCGATCACGTACAGCCTCTCCGTTGCCGATTTCCAGGTACAAGCGGTCGCGCAATCGAGCTGCGCGCGGACTTTCGTCGCGCGGAATTAATCGCTGATTAAGGTAGGCAAGGTCGATCGCCGGATGATTCAGCTGTGAGTAAGGTATCCGCCGAACCGATCGACGCGACGGCTCCGGGACACGCGAAGATGTACGAGCTGGTAAAGAAAAACGGCACCGAATTTATCTCGTTGATCGATCGTGGACGTTGGAACCGTGGATCGCAAGAATGCCTTCCCCCCTCTGGCCGCTTATCGGGGCCATCTTTCCTTTTGTATTCGGGAATGCCCATCGCGACAAATTTTTGCCTCGATCAATGATTGAGCCCCTGGGCACAGGCCACCGTCCAAACGTTGCAGATATAGCAATATTTCTTCTTTTTTAAGAGTGCTCCAGGGAGAAGTACCTTGGTTTCATGGAGGAAGATGTTTTGGGAGATGATTCAGTGTGGTGATCCTTCTTCGTTGCTTCGGCGAGGGTTACTTCGTTAGTTTGTTTGCTTATACAATCTTTCATCGATCCTGTTTTAAGATGTCTATGGGGGGTGGTTCTAAGAAGGGGTTGGGGATTTAATGTGGAGGATTGAGAGAAAGAAATTAACGTTTATCGAGTTGATAATTATTTCGAGATGAATGGTAGGATGTGTAATGCACACTGGGTGCTTCGGATTTACGAACGCGAAACGATTTAAAAAGCCATTTAGACAGAAATCGAGACGACAGGTACGAAGCTGTTCTTCTACATTCCCTGTGTCCCAACCGCGGGTAAACATTACTCTCCATGTACTGGGTTAGCTTGAAACAGCCGAACTTCCCGCTGGGAAATGGTTTCCAGGATTCCAGGCACGTCGTTTTCGCGGAGCAACATTGTCGATCGTTCAACCAGTTTTTCCCGAGGCGGCATTCGCAGTTTAATCGACTTATCAAACTTCGTCACGTCATAGACTGGCCTTGTCGCCGTCCCATCGGGCATTGTTCGTGCTGTACGCTGGTCGAGGAGAAAAAGTATCTGATTCGATCGGCTCGGGGCGCTGTCGTTTCGCTCGAAGCGGCGGCAGGTGTGCGCCAGCTAGTAGCGCGCGAGCGGAGCTGGCGCGAAAGCGGCTTCTAAGAAAGTTTTGTCATCGAGCACGAGCCTTTTCGTTTTTCCAGCTAATTTCCCAACCGTCTGCCCGTACCAGAATACACCCGACAGCCGTGAGATTCGAGGATCGCGCGAGTTTCCTTAATGCGATCCGCCGCCGTGTCGAGCTTGCGCAATTGCGCGTGTCAGCGATGCTAGCATGCCTTCTCGGAACACGCCTGGATTCTCGCTATTGGTTCAGATAATAGTTGGCAACTCACAGTGTTTATCATTATTTCTATAAAGAAATTGAACAGCTGTCTACTGTGGGCTAGGTAGATGAATGGGAATCTATTTTGTTTTGGGCCAATTTGTGACCTAATGTTGGTCAACTGTCTGTCGACCACGATTTTTTTACATTTGTTATTGTTAGCAATCATCGGGGGATAGAATTCTGAATTGAGTAGATGCTTCTTCAACCTCGGTAATAGCCTATTAGGGTAGGGATGAATCGATACAAGTAAATACGAGTATATACTCGTCGATACTTCTCGTTTTGATACCAAGTAATTTTAGTATCGATACCTAGGGTTGCGATACCAAGTAGGTATCGGAAAAAAGTACTCGTATCGAATGGGGCGAGTATCGACATTCTAGATGAAAGATGAAAGCAACCATAGATACACTTGGCCCGCCAGTTTTTCGGCTTCGTGGGCCATCTACACCTTTCCTAAACTGTTCTTTTCGATATCCTTTAAAATATATTTAATAATGAAATACATATACCGATAACGATTTCAATTCTCGATATCAAGTACTTTTAACAGCACTGTTCTGGGTTGAGATACCTTCTTAGTAGCAGAAAAAAGGAAGGATTATCCAACTTTATTTTTTGTATAGTTGAAATGACGGAATGCCATGTGACAATCATACCTAGTACAAAAAAAGTCATCGATTCTGTATATGAATAAAAAAGTATTCATTGTGATTCGATACAAGTACTTAGGTATCGATACTTTTGTTTCGATACCGAGTAAGTACCGATACTTTTGTTTCGATACCGAGTAAGTACCGATACTTTCATTCGATACCGAGTAAGTACCGATACTTTCATCCGATATAAATAATGAGTAAATGTATCGGTACCTTGGCGGTATCGATTCATCCCTCGTAATAGGCTTGGAGTATCGCTTGAGCGAAAATAAAGGTACCTTTAGGAAAATACCATGTATTGAAAAGGGGAGTCGAGTTTTATGAACATGTAAAACTTTTGTAAGCGAAAAAGAGAACCTCAGATGATGCGACTCGAACCCAAGATCTGCGGGTTCTCTGCCTACTGGCCAACCGCATTACCAATTCCCCGAATACCGACTCTCCGATGCTACTCTCTTCCGAACTCTACATATACCCAAACTACCAGGCGCCACCTATGTGCCAATCGCACCATATGCCTACGCTTTAAACTCTCTAAACGTTTTAAACATCCAACACCTGACTTCTCTCACACCTCGCTTCCAACCTCACCTCACCTCTGCCAACACTCTACCAACCTTTCCCGGTATCTCTCCCATACCTCGCACAGAGAATCAACTCCACTCCGCACCTATCTCCACTCAACGCTGCCAACTCCACTCAACCCTTTCATATTAATCCCCAGCCAGGTGTAATGATTTATTCCCAAATTAAAGCCGCGGATAGTGCACTCAGATAACTCGCAGGAATACCAAGAATTCCCGCATCCACCCGATAACCGTTTCGCAAAGAGCAAGAGTAATGTGTATCCGCGAGGATGCGCGTAATGACGAGAGAGTGGTTGTTAGCGGGAGAGTTAAGGCGGCGGATGAATTATACGCGGAGCGGGGCGGTGGAAACGCGCCCAAAGGGGAATAGGGACGCGTATCGCGCGCGAACGCGTGTCGCGGCGCTCGCGAGGACTCCTCGATCGTGTCCCGGCCGGCTGTTATCTGGCGAAAAGTCCAAAGGGCTGGCGAGGTTTACGAGATTTATCGCGCGGAACGGTCACGTGGCAGGCGAACCGTGGACAGTGTCGAGCGGGTAACGTGAGCGTAAACACGTGTTCGCTCGGTGTACCCGACACCCATAAAACTGGAGCACTTGATTTTACTGCCTGTCGCGAGCCACGGCCGTGGCCGTTCGATAAACGAACGTCCGCGACGAGGAGACCGCGCGAATCCGCGCGAGACCGACCGCCTTCGTTGGGCCTCTCCCCTGCTTTTTACGATATCGATATCTCGGGACTCACGGGACGTGCCTCCCCTCCCTATGTTCCTCCGACCCGGGCGCAATAAAATGCGCGATATTTACGAGCCAGTCGTCGCGGCCCCGAAAACTCTACCCTCCTCCTGTCCGTCGGGGACCCTCGTCGAGGACGGGGGATTTATCGGTAGTTAACACGGGACGCGAGGATACTCGTGTTTCGGGGCTGAATTTTCTTGTTGTTTCGAGAGTGCTTGATATACGAGTATGGCGCTTAAGTCGGTCACCCTCGATAACGCTAAAACAGTCATTTTTTCAAACACAAATTATAAAGTTATAAATGATAATAGAGATAACGTTTTTTTTTCTAGTTTTAGTCGTTATTCTATGAGCTTTAACACGAAAAAAAGAAAAGTCTACATATCTTTATCCCCTTTTTTCACGATGAGAGGTTATACAACCGCCCGGAGGCTAAGCTTCCCGTGGAAATCGTGCAACTCGACGCGTGGTTGTTGCAAAACGGGGAAGGAGAAAGAAGGCCGATCGAAAGCGTCTCGTAGTGTTTGGCCAGAGGAGAGGAGTGTTTGGCGCACACGTCATCAACTAGTTTTGCAGCAGCGGTCCGATTTTTTCCACGGCGCCTTTCCTCCTCCGCGGATCTCGATCCTCGCCCACGACCGCTAATCGGCAGCTCTA
Organism: Andrena chrysosceles; assembly: GCA_963855975.1. NCBI lineage: Eukaryota > Metazoa > Arthropoda > Insecta > Hymenoptera > Andrenidae > Andrena > Andrena chrysosceles. The sequence continues at coordinate 8,315,791 of OY979767.1, read as the reverse complement.
GAGCCTCTCCGATCCTATCCGATCCGGTGGACTACGTCATACAGGTGAATGCGTCGGCGTGCACGGGCTCGCGCAGCGAACAACGTGGCCGCGGTTTGCCGCCTTATAAACAGGTATCCTTGCGTCCAGCCACCGCGGGAAAATATCGCGATACAACGGGTGACTCGAAGGTTCGAGGATAACTTGGTTCGTTTAGCGTGGAAGAGGCGGGATAGTTGAATCGATCATGGAAGACGAGCTTGTCATACTGGAGTATTTAATTTATTTTTTGGTGGGTCGGTTGGAATTTTGAAAAAGATGAAAGGTGTAGGTACACGGTGGCGAATATCAAGCTACGTACCTATAGTAGTTTAGGATCAGTTTGTTAAAGGTCTCGAGGTACTAAAATGTAGGGGAAGTAGCTTAACACTGAGTGGCGCAAGGTTTGGCGAAATATTTCTGCAAATAATAATAATAATAATAATAATAATAATTCGACTTTATTCACCACAAATCGACACGAATGCAAATTCCTGTGCGTGAAAATACATCAACGCAGATCAAAGTGATACACCTTAAATAACTGGTTACATTACAAGAGTAGGTACAATCCGTAGACCTTGAGTTCTGAAACGGTAGAAGAATTCATGCCCGGCTTAAATAGGAAAAGGTGCAACTACGAATGCGTTTCCTTCAAAATCCTTCAACCGAGGTTTCTTCTACTCTTACAATACTATAATAAACCCTTAATATCAAACTACAGTACTTATTCCATACAAAAGTACCCTTTCAAACTCAATACAGAAAACTCTACACACAACTGAAGAAGTAATTACCTCTATCATGCAACCTACTACAAGAGAAAGTGTGTTCAATGGGACGGCAAGAACAACTACACTGCAAACTCATCCCCAAAACGTTTCCACACCCCCGCAAAAAATTTCAGGACCCAAGTAGCTCCTTAAACAATACAACAGTATCCCATCGAGCCGGATCCACGTTCGGGCCACATTTCTGTCGCGTAGATTCGTTCGCGGACATCCGTTAGAGGCGAATTGCGGAGGCAGCGCGCGGAGGCAGCCATCCGCGGCGCGTGGGTCGAGCTAGAGGTTGCCCGCGCCCTTCCTCAGAGGAATCGAGAGCCGCGATCCCTCTCGGGAGGTGCCACGCGATCGACAGTTCTCAGCAGCCGTTCCTCCGTCCCTCGGAAAGAGAGAGAAGCCTTCAGTCCGCCGGCAGTGTCGCGTTTCTCGCGCGTGTCCGCCGCGTTTCTTCGCGCGGTCCACCGGTCCACGCGCCGCCATTTCTTTCCTGCTGGCCGATTTTTCCGTCACGCTCGCGGGCCACGGTTACGCGCTGAAAATCCACGCGGCTCGGGGGCGTCCTGGTGACCAGCACCGGGAGAAGGGGTGGGAAAGGGAGAGAGAGAAGAATACACGCGGTGGTCCGCGAAGGATCATCCAATCCAGGGATCGGAGCACGGGGCCTGGAGGGGACCGTCGACTACCTACACCCAACCTACTGGCAATCGATTCAAGGTGACAAGGTACCCTACCCGATAGCCACCGCGAGCGCACCTTTCGATCTTCCCCGGGTTCATTTTTTCCCTCGCGTTTCAGAGCGGTTCTTTTTCTTTCCACACGCGTTGGCGGATCCTAGTGGCTCGGTGTATGGATAGTGATTGCTCATTTGCTTGGTCTGAACTATTCGTGGACGTTGATCTTTCAGGGACTATGAATGGACTGATTGGGTCTTCTGTGATAAAGATTGGGTTGATTAAATAAGCGGTTGGTTCTTTGGTATTGAAGTTTGTTGGGGGATTGCTTTAGTACTTACCTAGTTGGTTTTGTCTAGTCGTTTCGGTGTCGTGAACGGAGTCCAGATTGGAAACAGGATCGAGATTTTTCTGGATCGGTTATAGATCAAGGCCCGGTGATTTCTGCCGTGTCTTGCGGCGCGAACAATCTCCGTCGTCGGAGTTTTCGATTTCCTGCTAATCGATCCGCGCAACTGGATCGACCACCTGCCCACGAGCTGTCTCAAGGTCTTGGTGTCTTTCCTTTGCTTCGTGACTCTCTTCTCTAATCAGCTCGTGATTTCTTGCTGGTGCTGTATGAGTCGGTTAGAATAGCTGGAATGGTCAGTGTGGGAAGTGGCGGATTGGCCAGGGTGTCAGCTTGCTCGATGGCAAGTGATGAAGCGGGCTCCCATAAACATTCGAAAATATATTGACAATTTACTGATCTTTTAGTAGCTTGAAATTATAGTAGAAACTCTAATGTTATTGCTCTGTGCAACTGAAATGTAGGCTGTATTACTATTTTAATAAAAAAAATTAATAAAAGCATTTTTCAGGGATACTTTATATTTAAGAATATAATAAATAATTCTGAATAAATCATTCTGACTCGGGTTTACTATTGGGACTATTAAATAACTACTACTCGGCATCGCCCGAAATTTAGATTCTGATTTTATAATTTTTTTTTTTTTTTTTTTTTTAAATAGTCACATTCATCTGGATTAGTTAGAGTTTAGACATAATGAGCTGGAACACATTTCGTGACCTCAGAGTTTACAGTTCGAATGTTTTAGACGACAAACACACAAACACTTTCTGCTTTATATATTAAGATAATAGTCTTATAGTTGTGGGTGGGCTTCCTTTGCCTCCTGGTAATCAATATTTCTAGACCTAGCCCACCAGTGAGTATGGACATCCACAAATTATAATTTTGTAACAAAAAAAGAATTACTTAGGATATCAGATTTGTGTATCTAACCACACAAACATATTTTAGGTGATACATCATCTCTTCCTTATTTACACATAGAAAAGACTCCGCATCATCTTCACAGACAAATGAAATCATCAGAGATTCATTAGTACTCTCTCTCAATGACGAAGAATTCTCGCTATCAACCAAGACGGCGTCCACTCCCAAGGGCCCCATCCATCCATTTCTCACCTATCCACTCAGAACCCATGGAGAACACTGCTCAAATCTTAACATACTGAAGATATTGCTGTGTTGTACACCCTGTCGCGAACGAATCCCACTCGCTTCGGCATTCCGTGTCGAATCGCATTTGGAGTCCTCGAGAAGGCCGAGGATCGCATGTGGGAACGCGTTAGACGTTATCCCTGGATCGAGAATCAATCAAGATGCTCATTAAGCGAGATTCCGTGGAAGATAGAGGGTTCGTGCGTGGTTCGTGGCGGGTTTCATCTCAATTTCCGAATCTCCTGCCGGAATCCACGCCCATCGCGTGCCAGCGGCTCGTTAAATCATTAGCGACCGCGGCCACGTGGCCCACCGTTCCAAACTTATTCACGCTGACTGCGTAATTCCGTTCTGGACGCGGGGCGCCCTCGCGTACCCTCGCTCCTCTCTAGCGTGAATCCGCCTCGCCATCGATTAATCGCTGGGGAAACGAGTTTTCGGGCACCTAACCCGGGACGGGATGAAGAGGTCCTCTTCTGGGAACACGAATGGGATGTATTTCTAATTTGTAAAATGATCAGTTCATGTTGGAGTGTAGATATCGGATGTAGTATGATCAGAATACACATAAATATTTTCTCAAGTTTGCTTTTTAATTGTGATGGATACCGAATTAAGATTTTTGGGGCCCGGGGCTATCGAACCTTCGCAGGGTCCATTGGTTGCAAAGCGGAGGGAATTCTTTTATAAGGGATTCTTTTATAATAAAACATACCTACAATAAAATACGTAAATCTTCAAAAATGGAAATTTATTCTAAATAAAATTTAGTAACATTTAACCACAACAGAAAATAATGATTTACAACTAAATAATATTGAAAGACAAACATCAAAGAAGATATTACAAAATAATCTTTTAGTGTGATTTCTAATTATTCTAAAACGAATGCAGTACCTAAACAAAATTTACTTTAATTATTTCTTTATATAAATTGAAAGCTCAGAACGGGGATCCCTATTAACTGTAGCTCCTCCTCCCTAGCCACCTCCTTGATTTCGCCTTAATGGATGCTTGGAATATGAAGTTTGAGGAGAACGAATATTAGAGTACCTCGCTTTGAATTCAAACTTCGATTGACACTCCCCCATCTTAGGTTTCTCTATTTTCCAAAGAAACAGAAGCATGTAGGTGGAAAATAGATTCCCATCGTAGCGTTTTCGCTCGCAATGGTACCTGCAAGAACACTGTTACCCGGCATACTTAATATTCAAACACACTCGTTTGGAATTATGAATCTGACGCGACGAAACGCTGAAATGTAAAACAGACACCGCTTCAAGTGACAATAAAGTGCCACGGTGCAGAGGCTCTCGATTACGGGTGCAGGAGAATAAAATGTCTGACAGCTAAAAGGTCGCCTGCGAATAGAAAGAAGAAGCCAGCGGGCCCAGCAGCCACGCGGAAAGGTGCAAAGGGGCGACAGGGGGGCGGCGCGGAGCACAAAGAGCACTTTGTGTGCAAATTTATTGCGCGGCCCACGGCGACGCGTTTATGCGGGAATTATTTAGACACCCGTTAGACGTTCCTCGATTAGGCAACCTGCTCGTGCAACCGAACGAGTTCCGACAGTGGATATGGTAGGGTCGTCAAGAAAATTTGTTCCCCGCAAATTTATAGTGCAACTTCGACGCGCGCGAAGAATCGCTGGATGCGTGCAATTCGCGCGCCAAATTTGACGCTGTTCACCTAGTAGTGACCACTTTTTCCCCTTCAAACGTTACACAATTTTTGTAATATTTCTCTCTAGTGGTGTTAGTTCGGTGATCGAAGAATTCTCCTACTTTTTCTTCATTCTTACGCCTAGAAATGTGTGAAAAGAAAAATTTCGTCTTGTTGATAGTGCAGGCAAAAAAAAAATGGAAATTTAAGTAGGTATGTTTAGAAGTTTCTACTGAAAGTGGAAAATTGATTTCTAGCATTTTCAATTTGAGGAATTCAGCTTGTACAGAATTTACTATTAAACGGTTTTAATTGAGAATGAATCCTCGTCATAATATCCTCCTTTTACTCAATTTCATAATCCATAAGAACTTCTAAATTCCTTAAGTGTTCCTTCAAGCGCACCGGAAATTTTTCGCAGCTCCTAAAGTGTCACCATCACCTGTAGCAGAACACCCCAATCTCCGCCTGTCAGCGAACCAACCATCGAAATTCCCAATCGCGATATCAGTTCGCGAATTCGCGAAAGCTCTGCCGCGCGAAGCGTGCAAGAGCGAATGAGATTTTTGCCAACCAACGCGCGATGCTAATTGATATCGATTCCTCGAATGCCTGTAATGACGTAGAAGGCAACGGCGATCGATGAAATTAGACGGAAGCCGCTGGCTCGGTCCGTGGAATTCCGTTTAATTCCAAAACCATATGCCGATAAACGGCTAATATGAAATTCCTACGGCTGGAATCGAATTCTAATCGACTCGTTAGGCAGACCCCGTCGGTTTCCCGCTTGCACGGTCACTTGCCCTTAAAGGACAGTTTACAGCGGCGCTGAGATTAATCTCGCTGCGCTTGCGCGCCCGCGTTTCCGCGAGGCGGCCCGCGGCTGCCGGCCGAGAAACGCAGCCGAGCGTTTTTCGCCGCGCTGTTATCGATCGGCGATCACCGTTTCGGCTTCTATTCGCAGCTTGCCATGAATATTGATACGACGCAATTGAACGTAACGAATGGGATCGTAAATCTCGGTCGAAATTAATTAAGAACGTGGCGAGCGAGACGGCGCGCCGTAAAATTGCCGAGTGACGGCGACTTCCTCTCATTTGCACGGGTAATTCTGCAAATCGTAATTGAATTCGTAACTGCCCCACCACCGCTACGCCGGCCGCACGCTACGTTGGGCCGTTTCGGGATCATTCGTCAAAGAAATGAATGGGCCGAGAAACGGTTTTTGCGGGACCGCGGCTCTTGGCCCGCGGAAACGATTTTCGCCGGGCTGGGAAGGTGGTCGTCGACGCGGCGTGACCGCGAGGGGAGGAAGAAATTGCTGGGAATAATGGCGCCCAACTCGTCGCGGTTAGTTAGTAGGTACGTGTGAAATTGTTCATATGGAATGAGAATGTATCGCAAACGAAACTCGGTCGAGGTGGCGCTCTGATCGGAGTGCGCAAGATGGCGTCTGAGCATGCGCGTGATGACGCTGTGACGTCAAATCAATCAACGCCAAGATGAGCTTGGTTTTGCGCTTGCGTCGATTTGCGCCAAGATGAGCTTGGCTTTGCGCTTGCGTCGATTCGTTTATAGTGTTTATTATTATAACCTTTTTATTTGAAATCAAATATCATGATTTTTGCGTGCATCATTTCAAATCGGAGCAAATTATTATTAGAGAAAGTGTGATTGGTTTGACGTCACAGCGTCATCACGCGCATGCTCAGACGCCATCTTGCGCACTCCGATCAGAGCGCCACCTCGACCGAGTTTCGTTTGCGATACATTCTCATTATATTGGTATTCCCAGTTGGAGGATTGAAGTTCTCTCAATAATAAAAATAAACTGAATTTCGACCACAAAATTTATTTTTTAAATTAGAAGAGATGATATCGGCGCATAGGTTCGCTCTATATCAGACATCATTGAAGCTCTCTGTTGCACGAGTGAGAATGGAATAATTCGTGAAGCTGAGTTTTGTGTGGAGCAAATGCAAAGTTGGTGGAACGCACTAAGCTGTCATGCGAGGCATAGAGTCGTTTGGGCGCAAAAGGGGAATTTTTTAATTTTCACTAAGTGATTCTTTCGGGGACCCGAGGTTTATAAACATTGTGAGTCACATCAGTGGTGTTCTGGAATTTTTTGTGTGAGGTACTCCTGTCTTTTTTTTGTTTTTTTTTTAACTTTTATTGAACGGGTTTTTTGAGAAGCCCTGATTCTAGGGCTCCATATAAATTCTTGCATAAGGACGTCAAGCACCCTAGCGCTGGCTCTGAGCAAACGTATTCCTGTGTAAATGAGAAGAGGCAAAATGAATGTCCTACGAAAGTAAGGGTATGCCTAATAATTGCAACTCTGAGCACCATGGGAGTCAGCGTACTCCTACATCGTAGCGACCCAGCGGAAACATCGATTTTATAATCCATTGTTTTGGGCTGCCTTGTCGGCAAGCCTACTCTAGTCAGACGTCCGTGATGTATCATTATCCACGCTCTGCTGTCATATTTAAGACGAAAATTACAGCTTATCTGGGCTCTAAACGCACCTCTGCGATAGCTGGCCTGCCTCTAATTCAGTTCATTATTGGGGGCATAAAGGTAAACGATGCACTGTGAACATATGAATTGAAACGTACGTTTTCATCATACACTGATTGTGAGCAATTGTGTTTGGAACTCCACAATCGAACCATGTCTATCCCCCTGTCCCTCCATATAATAAATTCTTCCACTAATAAAACGCAATCAAACCCCTTAGCATTACAAACTAAAGGAAGTCCATGGTGTAGTCGAATTCAATTCTTATCGTGTGTACTTCAACTGTGTGTAGGTTACTCTACTTAGTTCATTTTATTTGTATTAGTTTTAGTTTAATTCTTACTTTTATGTTCTTAACCGCTATTAATAGGCTTATTAACAGTATGTACTGCAACTTCGTCTCTAATTATTACTCTATCTCATCTATATGTATTACAATTCATTCAATCTATGAGTAATGAAGACGTAATAATAATAATAATAATCGCACCAGGACTCCCACTCCACCGCCACTACTTTTACCAAACTCTTCTACGGTTCAAAAACCTTCACTCCCAAATTAAACCAACATACCTCTTCAGCCAAACGTAGATCCTACCCAACAACTTTAATCCTCGTTCTCCTCCTGTAATCGTCCATCGTCCACGTGCAATCCGTACAAAAGCTCAGGAAGCTCGAGTGTCGATCGCCGATGGACCAGTGGCCGGTAAATCGAGATCTAGAGGGACGACAAATTCGCGGACGGGCCATTAATTCCGTCGGAGGATTCGATTATTCGGCCGCGAGCTTGCAGCTGGTCGGCTGTCACGCGAGCTGGTCGCGCGCGAACCGATGCCACAAACGGCAGACAGTCGCTGTCAGACGTTAGCCGTGGCCGAAAGTTTCATTTGCATCGTCCGAATTTTAATGGGGCTCGACATATTGTGCCTTCGTTGGTAATTCCTGTCGGATTTAAGGGGAGCCCCGTCGCGGGACGACGGGCCCCATCGGGATGGCCCCAGAGGAGCGTTCGTTCTGCCACGAGATAAAGTCAATCTTTCTGGCACCTCGGCCGCTCTTCCAGAGCGATATGTCCGATCCGATCTCGAAATAAGGCGAAATCGAGGGGAGAGTCCTCTTATCTGCCGCTCGCATATTATTCGCCCCCCAGCCCCCTTGTGCGCGTTATTTTTTAGTGGTGAGCTTCGTACCTTTCTGTGGGTCCGTTATTTTCGCTGCTTGGGGTTGGCGATTTTGTGGCAGTTATGTACTGATTGGGGTTTGGTTATTCGTGTATTAAATGCAGGATTTGTAGGAGTACTGGGGAGTAGTTGGTTGTTGGGTGTTTGAATTGTGATGGCTTCAAGGTTTTATTGAAGTTTATGAACCCTTTGTGATTTCAGTTAGTAGCAAACCCAGATTTCTTGTTACATCTTTGAGGAAACGAAGTATTCTAATTTCATTGTGCTTGGGAGATACCTATACCTAGAATTCAGAGGGTTAACCCTTAACTGGTATCCTGGAGTCAGTCATGACCCCCAGCACGCAAATTTCGTTGCAAAATTTTTGGTTGTCTAAGTTTGCAAACCGAATTTCTAATTAATTTTATAATAATAGTTTAACTTTCTACATTTCTATTATCTTATACATTACCTAAGAATAAAATATTCATAGAGGTTGATCTAGTGTCGACTTTACAAATTTCTGTGTCCTTTTTTATTTGGGATCTGCCACGACCCCAGTATACCAGTTACGTTTGAAAAAAACTATAGCAATTAAGAGCAATTAAGTGTTAATAGTGCTAAACCATATCAAAGTGATTCGCCTGTGTTATCGAACAATTCCGTTCTCATTGAATTGATCAAATTTGAGGGACGTTGATTAATCTTGATCCTGGGTACCTCCAGTTCTCTAGTAGTGAATCAACGTGGCATTTGTCGCAGCAGAGAATATCATACCACTTCGCAAATTCATTAGCTGTAAAGAATACTTCCAAAACTCAACAGAAGAACACTTACACTAACATTCAAAGTTACCCTAGCTTAAATTGCTATCATCTGAGACTCCCATCTGATTGTGAGACCTAGAAATACTACATTTTCAAAACGTTACAGCTTCCACTCACAACCCTCACCCACCATTCCCAAAGAAATCACACTCTATACCTTACTCATAACTCCAACTCCTGAAATTCGAAAACCCCCAACACGCAACATCCGCCGCCCCGAATTCATCCTCCGACCGAAAGCCTCTTATTTTTCCTCCGTGCCCTGGATTCGCACTTCAAAGTGTCGACACGCAGTTAAGAGCCATCCGGCGTCGATAATGCGGCCGGCGTACACGCGTCTCGGCGCGGCGCAGAAAGTTGTCTCGCGGGGACGCGCACCGCCGGACCGGTCGTTGCATCAGCGCCGCCGAGGGGATCTATTAATCATCATTACCATCGGTACCCGGGGAGCCGTTTAAAACTAAATCCCCCCGCCGTAATTTCGCGCTTTTGCCCGTCGGCCCGGGCGGTTCGACGTGTTCAAATACGAGGATCGACAGGAAGAAGAGAAGCCATTGGGTCCGCGGCGTTACCACCGTGGCGATATATATCCAATACGCCGTAAATCCCGCGGAGTAACGAGGCGACTGTCGAAAGTGACTCGAAATAAACGATCAGGATGTCCCCCTCTGAGGCCCCATCGCTCGCCTCTTTCTCTTTCGCTCCGGCGGCGCCCGTTCCTCTCCATTTCCTCCGTTGGTCCCTTCGGTCTTTCCGTTCCGCTGCCTCGAGCGCTCGCACGACTCGCGCACCGTGGATCGTAAATCAAAAACCGCGACTCTCTCCCCGAAAACTCTCGACGAAAACGAGAGGAAAAAGAGCGACGAAGGGTGCCGTGGGGCGCGAGGAGGGTGGATAAGAGCAGAGGGGACGGTGGATCCGGAGACGGAAGTGACGCTGCCGCGGGGATAAATCATGGGACGGTGTAAATTAAACCGAGCGGGGCCGCCTTCGCAACGTCTCACCCCCTCCCCCCGTTTTTCGCCCGTCCCTCGTCCGCCTGCTTCTTTTTACCGTGACTTATCGAGCCTGGCCCAGCTTCTCGGAAGCGTCCGCGATGATAAATAAAGCCGGCCCCCATGGACAAATTGTATCGGGTAATAAAGCAAAGGGGGCCCGGACAGTGGGTACAACCTCGTGGACCGCCGCCATCGCACGATCAGGATTACCGCGGGGAAATAACGAGGCGAGCTAATTGAATTAACGGGTCGGGGGCGGAGGAACTGGACGAGTCGTGACGAGGCTGTAGTGATTTTTGCATGATGAGAAACATGTGTGGTAGAATTCGAGGTTGCTTTGGATATTGGAAGGATGTGGTAGCTGGTCTTCTTTGCTGTCATCGGTGACAGTCACCTGTATGTGAATAGAGATTGAAGGAGAAATCGTTAGGATTAACTTTCAATATCATACAATGATACAGGGGATGCAGCTATTTCTGAGTTCGAAGGAGGAACTGAACCCAGGTTACAATTTTCATCTATTTAATCTCTGCACCACAAAGTCACAATCGCATAAAATTCACTTCACTATCCTTCTTAGTAGCAGATTTAAGAAAAAAGGCCCAGGTGGAAAACATTCTAAGAGGCTCATTTTTTTTGGGAAATGAGGAGCTACCTTTTTTTAAGATGAGGCCCTGTGGGGCCTTCTGGGCACGGGCCAATTAACCCTTAGGCTGCCGCTATAGCCACTATATTGGCACGGTTCTACCCCCTCGACTCTATGGGACCTATTGACTACTCATACATAAAAATTTTTGGAAAAAAGGACCCCTATTTTTACGAAAAAATAGCGGCAGCCTAAAGGTTAAATGGCTTCTAAATCTCCATAGTCCTCATATTCCCTTCGAATTCAGTGATCCCAATCATTGATACCACTTGCACCGTGATCTCAAGGTTCCCCAAAGATCGTTTACGACCGCTAACGGGATACTGACTCGCGTGGTCGGACGATTTGGAATTGCAGTTGGCACGCGCTGTGGCAGTGAACGAGATCGATCGTTTCATAACAAATTAACCAAGCAGCGGAGCGTAACGATCGCTATTTCGCTCGAACGGAGGAAACGCGGACCGGTGGATCGCCGTGGCCGACGGGTAATGGGAGCGCGATCTTCCCACGCGGCCAGATGTGCCTCCGCGTCGCGGCTTGTTGCGCCGCGATGAACACAAACAACGATCCGCGTCTACAACCGTGACGCGAGTCCCCTGCCTCCCTGTTCGTTCTGTTCGGTTTGTTCTCTCCCTCCCCCCTCCTAGCGGTCGTGATCGTACGAGCCAGCCCGTCGTTGTTCTCCTCTCGCGTCGCTTTTTGTTCGATCTCCTTGTTGGGCGAGATCCACCGTCAAGCGACGAACAGCTAGCGATTGAAATTCGCTGGCTCTCTGATTGGAATCGAGATTTTCTGTCCACTGGAAGGTTCCTGGATGCTAGATCGATTGCTAGGTCGGCGGATGCGCGATCGATCCGCCTGGTTCTCCGCGCTGCTAGCTTTTTGCTGCCTCGGCGACGAGACAACCGAGGAGCTGGACAGCGCGTCGTCTGCAGCGATAATTACGACAGGGATCAGGCATTATCATTGGAGATGACTGCGAGCTTGACCGCTTGTAAGGGACAGTGAAAAACAGCCTCGGTGTTTTGGTAGCCTAGTTCTAGCCATTTCTAATGGCTCCGTGTAGGTGACTCCGCGATCAAGCATTTGGAGTGGGTCCAGAACTGATGGCTGGGTCTGTTGGAACAGCTCGTTTGGGTCGGTCGCTTTCGATTGAAGTTCGTCGTTTCTAGGACATTCATTGATGGAACAGTTTTCCTGAAATTTCTCATTAAAGAATATGTAGATAAACTTATCCACATCTAAGCCCTGAGTATTTCAGTCTCTACCACTGTGCAGGGGAGCCAAGAAAAGCAAGAGAACATAAGGCTTCAGATCCTTTACTTCCTACAAATACATGGGGGAGACCGGGGCAGATTGTAATAAAAAAGTTTTCACTGTTTTTTCTCGAAAGTGTTTTCCTCAATCAGGAAATAATTTGCGTGATTTACTGCTTACATATGTGGTGAACTAATTGCGTGAAAGTAAGTGGCAAAATCTTGGACACTTAGACATCTAGCTTCATCTTATTGTTACAATGTGCCCCAGTCCGGGGTAAATTTTGACACATCTGTTTTACTTATTTAACCCTTCGTGGTCACACCTTCTTATAATCACACATTGGTCACACGGGGTTCAGTGTACCCCAGCGTCATTTTTTGAGTTACCATTTTCGTATTTTTTAATCTTTTAACTTTTTAGTGATAATTGTACATTCGTAATACTTATACAGTCATGGTCTAATAGTCTTTTTCTAAAAACATAAATTTTGATATAATAAAATTTGTAGTTGAAAATGAGCGATTTTCCATGGTTGTGGGAAAACCGATTTTTTTTAATTTTTTTTATTATTTTTTTGCGATAAATCCCCTTTGGAAGACGTAAAGGTGCGATATTTCAAATCGAAAATTGCTCTTGGGGTACAATACACCCCGTGTGACCACGAAGGGTTAAATACAAATATGAACACAAATAAATAATTCTAAAGAATATAAATGAAAACACAGATCATTGTTAAACATTTCATATAGATGAATTAAACAACCATCACTTATTCATCTGATTCTATCAACATCTTCTTCTTCGCTTTCTTTACTTCTTCCTTTGTATTTTTTCCCTACTTTTTGGATTCTCGACGATCCTCCCTACTTGATTAATCCAAATCAAATCTCTCCAGCATCAAAAAGCACAGCTTCGCACATAGATACCTAAACCACCTCTCTTTGTTTCGCCACGTTTCCATTTCCCTCACCCAAACAAGTTTGCAAACAGCGAGGAAAGCGTAAGATTCCTCGAATATCCGCCAGCAAAAGGTGTGCCCGCGGAACGACTCGACTTCTCCGCGAAGATCAAGGAACAACAGCGCTGAAGCCTCCTCCGTCTCGCTCATTAATCAGTATCGGGATTTTTCAACGGCTGGTCCTACAAATGCCAGTCGGTGTATGCCTGTCGATACAAAGGACAGTGCGCGACGGCCAAAGAATACTTGTACAGAGATGTGTATATAAAGATCAAAGCAAAGTCGCGCATCTGCATTCCGCGGAGGATAAGGTCGGTTCTGCGCGGTGCGCGGACACGCAGGTGTCTCTAATTGGTTATTTATAAGCGATCCTTAGCCCGCCGCTGATTTACTGCGTTTAGCGTCGACGCACGCGATAGGTTTTGCGCGGGCCAATTACAATCGGCCGATGGCACGTAATCTTAGTCATCGGTCAGCTGGACGCTGCTGGGCTCTCCGGTGATCGAGGGATCGAGCACACGATCGAAGAGAAACGCGGCGTCCTCGTCGGCAAGGTCGCGCACGGGATTTTGAAACACGCCTCGTCGCGAACCCGCTGCGCTTGAACCATCTTCGTTGCTCTCTGGCTTCGTCGGTTGCTCGTTAGAGATTTCTGTCGATGAGTGTTGGATCGCAAAGTGTGGTAGTTTTCAGTGAATTATAGGGGTGTGATGCAGTGAGAAAGGTGGGAGGTGGAGGGAGAGAGACTGATGATCATTGAGACTGATGTAATTATAAATTTAGTACTTGCATCCAGAGTTGGGCATTATTCGGCTAAATTTTCATTCGAATACGGATTCGTATAAATTCTCAAGATTTATTCGCGAATAACAAATGACGATTTTATTCGTCGAAAAATTATTCGTTATTCGCGAATATATCTGTACCGTTATTCTAGCCAGATTCGTTCGAATAAGAATTTATTCGTTATTCGACCTGAATGAACGACGAATAAATGTGATACCCTGTCGGCTATCTATCGATGGAAGTCTGTACTGTGTTCAACATATGTTTGGACGTGTGAGTCTGGAAGTGTGCGTATTTGTATGTATTTAAAAACATTCAATGAACGCTTATAATTTGTAGAGATTGATTTTTTCATTAGTTTAAATGGATTGCCGTGATCAAATTTTATTTAAAATAAATCAAAACGCCACTCTATGTAATATCGCGGTCATACATCTTCCTGCAATGTGCGAGTTATGACAAGAGTTACTTAACCTAAAACATTAGGTCTCACGGGTGTCAGTTAGTGGTGTCACGATACATCACTGAAACCACGTGATCATTTTATTCGTCCGTTGAGTCGACTAAATTTTTATTCGAATAACAAATTATTCGAATAAATTTTCAGTCAAATAAAAACTTATTCGTTATTGTCGAATAATTTCATTTTATTCGAATTTTTTATTCGAAGATTATTCGAATAAAAACTTATTCGCACAAATGTATTCGAATACGTATTCGAATAAAAATTTAGCCGAATAATGCCCAACTCTGCTTGCATCTCAGAAGAAGCTTTTCAACTTGTGGATTAAAATTCTTATTTTCTTGAAACAGTAACGTTGATGAGTAATGGATAATATATGTATGTATAATAGTTTCTTACAATGGGGCCTACATCCACTGGGCGAGGGTTAAGAATGCATTTTTCTTTTAATTTTAACTAACTTCATTTGCTTGTTGCTGAGTGATTGGTGTGGAGTACTTTGTCGTCTCGTAACTTCCATTCTAATTAGCCTAACAGGTTTCATTGTAGCTAATGGCGTGTCAGGAGATTGTCATTGAGATATGAATGGTAGAATTGAGAATGCTAGAGGTGTAAAAAGAAAGGACAGGTTGGGAAGTAATGTATGAAGTTGTATTAATGGGTATCTATAGAAAGCAGAAATGAATCAGAATTGATTTGAATCGGTTGGAACTCTTATCACTCATATCACTCATAGCCGACTGCCTGACATAAGACACTTTTGTGGCTCACGATTGGTATCATACACGTATTCACATACTTTCCATTCCTTCCATCTATTCTACCTCAATATTATTTTTACCAAGGCTCAAACCCTTTTAATTTCGCTTTTCCTGCTTATGCCCATTACGCACGAGGAACTTAAAAGTCGAATCTATAACCTCCTCTTTTTTGAAATTGGTTAAAAAGTGACTGGCCAGAGTGTCAGCTTCCCTATGGCAGGTGAACCCCTAATAAAATCGTCCTCCTAAACATCAGTCAATATGTTAAAAATGTTAATGACTTTTTAGTAGTTTGAAAATATAATAGAACTTCCAATATTACTACTGTATACACCTAAAATTTACAATTTAACTAACTTTTACACTAAAATTTATAGTTGTGGGTGGACCCCCTTTGACTCTTGACCACCAATATTTTTAGACTCAGTCCGCCACTGCAAAAGAAGATAATATATTACAAACAACAGTTACCAAAAAACCATCGCACATGAAAAGGGCCTTACTCCCTCAAAATCCACTGAAATCTCCACTGCGCATTCCCCAAACTCCCCCGCACTCCACATCATTACAACACAATCCGTCCACGCGTATTTCCCCCAGTCCCCAAAAACCATTTCCCTCCGAAATCCAGCCCCCTCGCCGATAAGCATCTGACCCCTCTCAGCCATCGATAAATCTCGGTGTCCAGAGGCGATTCATGCGCGACGGTATCATCAGCAGCACCGTGTCACCGCGATACCGACGCAATCCTTTTATTAAATCAACATCGAAGCGCCGCGGACGTTTCGACACACGACAACCCCGCCGAGGGATCCCGAGAAAAATATGTATTCATAAATCAAGCTCGCGACGCCTTCCGTGTCACCGTTCGCCGGACGGTGGAAGATCGATGATCGAGCATCCTAGAAAGTCCGGCGACATCCTGACCGAGAATCGTTACCCGTGCTTTATGTTCGATTTCGACGGCGGAGACTGGGCTCGCAAGAAATCGCTTGATTTAATGGAAACGCATTCCCACGCACGCGCGTGCCCTCTCTCTCTCTCTCTCTCTCTCTCTCTCTCTCTCTTCCCCGTTCTGTTGCTTTCTGGTCGCCCGATTTCTCGCCCCCTTTTCTTCATCCACCAGGCGCAACTCGGTACAATGTACGGTTTTTCTATCCGCGCCTGTGGTTCACAGTAGGATAATTAACGTGTCTATGAGAAAACGCAGTTTTCTCAGCCCCCGTAAACGCTCCGAGCCCGGGGCCTATTCAAATCGCGCGTTACCCGCGAGAATAACGCGCATATGGCGGCATAGCGCGCGCAGTGTGTCCAGTGTAAACAGTTTCTAAACGGCAATCGGTGTACGGGTTGCTGGGAACACGTGAATGGAGGCTTTTATTTGATCATCGACTCATTCAGAACTCTTTGTTGATAGTCACCTCCGGGGATACTGATTCCATGGTCACCTTTGTGTGGCGTTATTGTCTTTGCTGTACTTGGATATGTTGTTCTGGGCCAAGCGCTGCTGAGCCACTCTGAAAGTCAGTTGATCTTTGAGTGGAACTCTTCAGCGTCTTCTAATTCACTGAATAGTTTAGGTGACACTTTAGTCTTTGAGAAATACCCCTTCAAATCGGTTGGATCGAAAGAAAATTTCGTTTCGACGCTCGAAGAATAATTTCGATGCTTTCCACAACATATTGACGTGAAAACACGTTGAAACTCTACGTGAAAAGACTTAGAGTGTTTTTTATATTTCGTAACAGCTGCATTTATGTCTACGACTCCTAATTTTTTCTAAATGTGGGGATATAGAATGTTAGTGGAAGTTCGTAGTTCTATTTCTCAGTGGCTTGTGGACAAAGACGAAGCAGACATGCAAGCAACACAAATTACACGCGTACATTACTGCAACGATTAAAGGCAACTTATTGTTAGTGCGAATCCTCGGCTGTATCGCCTGCAATTGAATGTTCCCACGATTGTCTCTGCGTTTGGGCAGTCGAAACGAGGCCTAATAGCTGCGTTTCGCCGTCTGAAAACGATAATCGACGTCTCTCTGTCCAGGAAATCATAAATCTTGAGGTGGAAGTCTCTTTGGATCACAATTTAAAGCCAGTTCAACGTCCTTCCCTTTAGCCCATCGAGTCCTAGCGATCTCCCCTTCATTACCTTCGATTTAAGACAGAAATCCACTCGTTCGCCATTGAAAACAGTCGCGAACGAAGCCACCGTGAAGGTACGAAGCACGTTCGCGCGGCTAGCGGGGACTCGGGATTCCTCGAGCGTTGTTGCATCGTTGGAGGCGAGCGCAGTAATAACTGCAAACTGTACAGGGACCCACCTTGAAGTCGACGATTCCCCGGACAGTAATCGAGGCAGTCGCTGGCGGTAAATGACGCGGGGACAATGCTATGGGTAACAAACGAGCCGGTCGTGCGCGCCTATTGCCACCTGCGCTGACCTACGACTTTCAATAGTGGAACACGTCGGATCGCTCGCCATCGGCATAAATTACACGTCAGACCGTTCGATATACCGATCACTGGGATCGAGACGTACTCGCGCGTGAGATTTCGCCGGGGGTGTGTTCTCCGCTGACCTTCTTGCAACGTGTACTTATCGATCGCCGTCATTTTGGTCAAGGAGGTGCTCTGTCATCGGGATACGAGCGTGAAACGCTCGTGGCAGGTCACAGTAGTGTCTTGCAATCGGAACTTGTACCGTTTAAGATTCAAAGGTAATAGAGAAAGGGTTTGGCGAGGATGGGTGCAATAATGATTGGGTATTGCGGCTAGAATAAATGGAACATGACGTACTTATCTTCATTGGTGAAATTTGAATGTATTAAAGGAATAAGATATATTCCATGTTTTTTAGTATTTGCTATTCTGCGAGTAGCTTAAGGGGGTATACCCGTTTGAACCCTCGGAAAATGTGTACATTTTGTGGATTTTTTTACAAGTCAATGGATGGATGCAGATGCCTGGTTTTTTTACTATCTTTACATAGTACATATTATGAAAAAAAAGTTTCAGGTAAAAAACTATTGTTTTTCGGAAGTTATGGATACATAAACGAAAGTCTACCGACTTTAGACGGCTAAATGGTGGTCCTAAAAACACGGGCTACGTTCAACCAATTCACTTCCAATTTTGCATGCATAACTTCCGAAAAACAATAGTTTTTTAACTGAAACTTTTTTTTAATTAGTTCATAATACCATGTAAAAATAGTAAAAAAAACGGGAAATCATGAAGCCGTTGACTTGTAAAAAAATCCATAAAATGTACACATTTTCCGAGGGTTCAAACGGGTATACCCCCTTACTAACCCCCCTCCCCCGCTCTACCTCCCTGTATGTAATTCTTAAACTTTGCAGAGTTACAGAGTCTTAAAAGCAGCGGGGGACAAAGTCCCAAGCATGTCTTCCCCGGAGTCAAGAACTCAGGGACATATTCAGGACATTTATTAAACATTAGTAGCTTAAGGCCATCAGGCCCAAGACACAAACTATTCCTTCCTAAGTTTTCGCAAGTGCAAAATCTCGAGCAGCGTGGGATCCAGTCGGGGAAGCTGGAGGAACGTTGGCGTGTAGCGCGAAATAAATTGTGAGCATCTCAAAGGGGGCATAGTCCCTCCCGAGTCCCTCTCGAATTGCGCCGCTCGGGCCCCCGAGGATCTCTCGCGCGGTTTCCAGGGCCGTCGCGTCGGCCACGGTGAGCACAAGAGAGCCGCTGATCAATAGCTATTGGTCGGCGGGGAGCCGTCGTGTCGCCGTGGCGGTGGCGATGTCGTCAATTTTTTTATTACGGAACCCGGACACGCACGCGGCCCCGCCACGCACACGCACGCACACTGCGCTCGGCCTCTCTGCGGCGATCGAGGACCGCTGCGAGTGTACCAGGGGCAACCACCGACGGGTTCGTTCGCATTAGATTTCACGGGGTCGCGGGATCGTCCCCTCTGGATCGTTCCGTGGCTTTAATTGGTCCTCGACATGTCGACGCTCGAGTAATTGCCGCTGTATTTCAGCCTTTAACGTTCTGCCCTTGGGTGTGCAGGCTTTCTGAAATTCTGAGCTGCGATGATCCCACGTCACGTCCGAGACTGATCTTGGGACCGGGATCTCTGCGGATTCCTCAGCTCGCGATTCTGAGGACTGCTGTGTCGCTTTGTATCGGATGAGTAGATACTCAGAGGATAGATTCTGTACCCTTGCATAAACTGAACAACCTGTATGTTCCGCGTGCAAGAGTGTATTAAATAATTCGATCTTATCCTCCGTTGAAGTAGATAGAGTAAAGATAGGTCAAAGTTCACAGCGGGTAAGAGTTCGCACCATGTGAATTTCAGGGTTTGAGTTGTGACAGTAGCCAATGGTGATTGACAGTCAATTGTCAATCAAGGTACAGTCACCAGTGTCGAATTGTGTAGCTGTGTTTCGTTTTGTTATCGTACAATGCGGTAAGTACTGAATTCGTTAGTTCTGATGTACCTAATATTCTCATTTTTAGGAATCAATATTATGCCTATAAATTGACACTTTTTGGAAATATTTATTTTATATAAGTTGTGACAGGTAAATTTACATGAAGTCACTCTCTATCGAATAATAAGCAATAGTAATTTCTCACAAAATGATATGACTATAATATATGACTATCAGTACAATACCAAAGATTTGAGAGAAGTCTAAACTTTAAGTGCGCACACTTGCCCCACAATAATCTACCTATCTTCTCCATGCGGCATTCCAAGCATTCCACTCCCCCGAATTCAAGCTACCCAAGCTCGAACACAGACCCTAGCCGAGAAGGGCAGCGTGTTCGCCAGTTAGCCGAATCGTTGTCAGGGTCCAGCTTACAGCGTCATATCTGGGGAGCAGTGGCGAGCAGCAGCTCCACGTGTTCTCCTCATCACCGGCATCTTTCTGTTCCGGCCAGCTCACCTTTTAACGAGCGGGCGTATACCTCTGCGGATACCCAGAGGCCGGCCTCCCCTCCCCGTCCCCGTCCGTTCCTCGCCTCTTTCTTCGGGGAACAATAGGCCCCTGACAGGGGAGTTAATCTACATACGCAAATTCCAACGATAGATCTTGAGAGCGGCGAGGAGAGAAGGCCCAGCCGCGTATTGCCCGGACGTACACGCGTACGTCTTCAACAATGGGCTACCCCCTCCGTGGCCGGGGCATCCCTGAAGGAAGGACAATAAGCGCCGCTTGATAGTTATTGTGGCTAGTCGAGCTCGCGTCTCTCCCACCGCGAAAGAAGGAAGGACTCGGCCCGAGGCTGAAAGTCCGTGGCCGGAGGACGCCCCGAAGGGAGAAGGTACGCGTTACTGTTTCAGAAAATAATTGCTCCGATGTACGTGTAATTTAACCCGGGGGGGTTTTAACTAGCGAACCGCGGGCGAATAATTCCCTTTAAAAGTACCACTGCGCTCTGAACGATATTTATTGCCCCCTCTGACTCGGTTAACGCCTCCCGATGCGCAAAACGACAGGGAAGAGGGTAGCGCACTTGGCCGGAGAGGTACGGCTCGGCTGCGATGTCCAGAAGCAATTTCTTCCAGGCGTCTGGGGTTTCAGCTCGCGATTTACTTCGGGTCATTTGAATCCTAGTAGAATTTAAATGAAGCTTCACTTTTTAGGGGTACTGTTGCGCGAGTTATTGATACTTATTGGTACCCATGTTTCAAGCCCAGAAGCTCATTGGTAGGGTGACCTGCCCAGTGAGTGGACACTTAAGCTGCGTGTCTCTTAAAATTAGTAATCAAAAGTCGTTATTTAAGCCCCTGAATGTTATTTCTGTAAATGAGCTGTTTTATTACTAAAGTCAGATATCACGGAACACAATTCTAGCAATGTTTGATAGTTATAACTTTCATTAAAAGTCTGGCAAAGGATTAAATAAAAAATGGGCCAATAACCAGTGAGTGAACATAAATTTCTAGTGAATGAACGGAGGTACCCCAGTGAGTGAACGGGATAATAACAGTAGTTAGGTTTCCAATATATTTAGACGATTTTTTGTGTAAATAATTTTTCATTCTCCAATTGCAATAATATTATTGATTTGATACTTTACTAATCTTATAAGATCATAATTATGCATAGTTGAAATTTGGTTTCTGTGGTGGGTTAATCTAACCTCCACATTGACGGCGAAAGTGTCAAGAGAAAAAAAGACCGAATAACCTGTTCATTCATTGACAAAGTTAGAAATGTCATTGAAATACGAATGAACGGTCGTTCACTCATTGGTATTCACTGGTATCTCCCATTCAATGCATGAACACCTAGGAAACTCGACAAATTCTTAGAAATCTGTTATTTCATACAGTATTTTCCGCTGAAGGAACATATAACAACAAATTTATCATAGGTCAATTAAATGCACCTCAAAATACAAATTGTAGATATCACGTAACAAGACTTACCTTGAACTTGTGGGACCCTATGAGGACAACTGCTGAATAATCGTAATTAATACCGAATCGGTTATAATTAAACAGAAAAACGCTTTTGCGAGATATCTGCGGGTCTCCAGTCTAAATGTCAGTGTCAGTTTCAACGTTAAGTGAGCGCCATAGGCATTAATTTTTCGAATTATATCAGCAACGTTCACTAACTGGGGGGTGTTGACTCACTAGACAGGTCACCCTACTGTTGCGCGAGTTATTGATACCGTTAAATGGGGGAACATTGGCAGGTTTTTGAAACATTTTGTTATATAATGTAAAAATTAACATGTTTACATTTGATTTAAGTATCTTATCATAACATTGCATCTTTTGTGATTGTACTACAAGTGTCAAAATGCACAAAATTTGTGTCCTTTCCTTCTTTAATAAATGTTAAAAGCGTTACTGTACCGGGGTAACATTAGCACATCATGTAGATAGCATTAACGGGATAAGTTTTATTAATCTGAGGTCAGTAAACTTAAATTTCTATATTTTATTTTATTTTTTGCATCTTAACTAAAATCAACTCGTAACATTGCCACATCATATAAATAGCATTAACAGGTT
Source organism: Andrena chrysosceles (assembly GCA_963855975.1). Taxonomy (NCBI): domain Eukaryota; kingdom Metazoa; phylum Arthropoda; class Insecta; order Hymenoptera; family Andrenidae; genus Andrena; species Andrena chrysosceles. Next base: position 8,293,746 of record OY979767.1, on the reverse strand, counting down.
AAGTTTTACTAATCTGACGTAAAACAACGTAATTTCGGCGTATGCCAATGTTACCCTATGCTGCCAATGTTCCCCCATTTTACGGTACTTATTGGTACCCACGATTGAAGCCCAGAAGCCCATTCGTACAAGGAAAATAGATATTGTCCCATTAACAGTTCAAACTGTCTAGCCCTCATTTGGCACCCAACCACCCACGATCATCAACATTCCCACATTTCCCACCATCAGCCTCACCACCTAAGAACTCTTGCATCAGAAAAACTCCGTCAGACGTGACCCGCTACCGAAAGCTCCGTTTCTCTATAGAAGTTCCGCGGATCCTCGGTTCCCATCGCGAGTTAGCAGGTGTCGGCGCAGACGGGCGGAAGATGGTCTTTTTTGCCTTTGGGCCCGACGCGAGCGTAACGGAAGCAAGAGGAAGGGAGCGCTGGCAGCTCGCGTCGCGCGAGCTTTTCCGTATCCCCGTGGATGGCACGACGACCTTTGAGGTCGATGCACCTCAGTCGTCGCGGCGTCAAAACAAGACCGTCGGATAGGACGTGTCGGGTTCTCCGCCGTGAAAGGTTCCCACCGTCTAGTCACCCCGCGACTCTTTCCCTGCCCCCGCCCAGCCCCCCTGAGCAGCTTTTCCCCGCCAGCAGCGTCTCGTTTCTTCCCGCGGTCGTTGCGCGAGAACGCTCGCGATTCTCGGAAGCTCGCGAAGGCGCAGCGCTGTCTGGCCGAGCCGGGGACCGCTCGTCTGCGACCGGGGCACAAATACCTACAAAGCTGGCGCGCAACGGGCGGAATGAGAACCAGCGCGAAGAAGAAGAAGAAGAAAGAGGAGGCCCGCGGCCGGCAGGGGGAGGAATAAGATTCAGAGGGAAGGATGATAGGGGGGTACGCCAGGGGGGAGGGGGCGGAAGAGAGACGGTGGAGAGCGATGCAGTAGCAGCAGGGACGAACGAGTAAAACCAGGCTGGCTACCTTGCCAGGCCGGAGATGCCTACGGTATAAAAGCCGCGATCGCGGGCAGAGGGAGAGAGAGCGGCCGCTTCTAAGTAGCTACGTGATCAGCGATAATAACGCGACTTGGAAACGTGGAAGATCGTTCCTCTTCGCATCCCCCTTTTTCTATCGGCGACGCGTACAGGCTATATTGTCGGTCGTTTGGGTTACTGCCGGCTGATCCTGCCGCTACCGCCTTCGGTTTAGGTGACTATCGCCGGGAACGTGGCGGAGGCTGGCTTTTCTCTCTGCCTGGCTTCCGGGAAGCCGGGGAGGTAACGGCCACCTGTTCTTCTTCTTCGACGTCGTTCCTCCTCGCTCGCCACGGCGATTCGTTTACAATATCGTGCCAGGCTCGATCGATACACCGTGGCTGAGGAGCTTTGTGCTCTTGCTGGATATCTCGGGGACCGGTCTTGGGGGATGATGGGGAGAGGCGTTTCATTTCTGTGATTCAATTCGTTAGATAAGGGGTTGCTAACGCGATAGGGTGATGGGCACTTGGCAGACTGGCTTCGACGTGTTTTCACGCCGAGGAGGTTGCACCCTTGCATAGTATTGTTTGAGAGTGTCTGAATGTTTACTTGGAGAACAAACGTAGCTCAGAGTTCGCTTTGTATACAAATTTTCGACTTGAAGCATTTTTACAACTCTACACCATTCGGAAGGTTAAAGAAGCTAAATCACGGTACTGTTTAGAACTCTTGCGTGCTGTTACCTAGGCGGTGGTCCAAAGCCTTCCCAAAACCACACGTAAGCACCAGGAAGTAAATAGTGAAGTCACAACACAATATGGAGTTCAGTAGCCCTCAAAACATTTCCACAACATTCGAAAGTACCATCTCCCACTGGCATCCCATAACGACAGACCCGAGCTCCATCGTTAACATTCAACTTCCCTCATTATAAGAAAACAGCGGGTCAGCGAAGTTAGGGGAACGAGGCTCCAAGACCAGTCACGTTCGGTCCGACAACTCCGACAATGCCTCGCTCAAGTTCTAATTGCCCAGAAACAACGGCTTCTGACCGAATTCAGCCGCTAGAGAACTACCAGAGAAAGTGCAATGATCTGTGCAGTCTGACGGGCAAAGGATCCACGTGCTGGCGTCGTTGGATCGATGGCTGGCGGGCTGAAAGGTTAAGACTCCGGTTCACAGGCACGCGAGGCTGTAACGCGAACGACAATAATGGTGAACGATCTTGAAAAGGGGCATCCCTTTTGGAGAACGGTTTCTCTCGCGGCCTTCCTTCGCGCCCACTCCCCCCCTCTCCCCCTGTCCCTCTGAATGGCAGAATTATTTACGATAGATTTATTCGCGTCATTCGTTTTCGTCGCCGGCCTTTAATAGGCGCGCACCTGCGCGCATCCCGGCCGCTAATGCTCCGTTTTGAAGCAGTGACAGATGAATTATTCCCAGATCGGGTTAGGCAATTTTTCTTGGCCAACGCCGTTAATGATAACGACGCGAGCACGGACGCTTTTAATATTACCGCGGACAGCGGCCACGGATGAGAGATACGGGATCGCATATTAATTCGGACGTGACTCTCTAGACCTGCAACGCTTTTAGACAAATCTCTCCCTCTCTCTCTCGAGCGTGCCCCGTCGGTGCTCCTTAATGGGCCAGCTTCGTGGCTTCACTAATCTCCCAACGGGGGTGCCCGCTCGCGTCTTCGATGCACGCCAATCGCGTGCGGCCTCGCCGGTCCGCGCTCCCCTTTCTGGGCCAGCTAACTTGGGCCTTTCGTGCAACCGTTGGTATGTACCTGATTTCTGTACCTGGCGCTGTCGCTTCCGTCTGCTTCTGTTTTAACAACTTTGCACTTTCTGTGGTAGTAGTTTCTGCCTTTTTGCTTAAGTCTCACGTTTCGTGTGTCGGAGTCATCATTTCACTGTGGCTTCGAGATACTTCATGAGGTGGACGACATGCACCTTGCTCAACAAAATTGTACCTGCGTTTCCTGTACCTGAGGAACTTGACTTTGCGTGACCAGTGATCACAGATATCAACTTTGTCTGTAATGGAAACTCTACATTGTAATATAATCCATGAAATTGAAGGTCTGCTTTTTTTCTAACTATTTTGGAGAATCAATGATGATCAAAACTCACTGCTTCAGCTTCAATAATTCGAGCACTTCACTTAGCAAAATTATTTCTATTATTCCCAGAGAGTAGATTTAGAAGAAAAAAGGAATTGCGCCTGCTAAGAGGAGTAAGTTCTTCCCCTCGCGTTGACCTTGATCAGAAATCTTCGCGAAGATTGAACTTTGTCTGCTAAGATAGCCCGAAAGCACCTTGAGCAGCAGAAACAGACGCAGTTGGCGTTATCGTCGACCAGTTCACTCTTCGAGGCAATAAAGCCACTTCGGTGGCGCGCGCGACTGCGAACAGCCTTAAAGCGGCGGTTCCATGGCGATTTTAGCCAGAAGCCACGGATGATTTACTTCGTAGGAAAACGAACTTTGTCGCGGTCGCGTCGCCGCTAATGATATACTGCTTAATTGGCCTCATTCCTCATTCCGTTACCGCGCACCGAAACGAATGGGACCAGAATAGATAGAAGCCGCCGGTTGCGCGGGAACTGATGTCACGCCGTTGGTCCGCCTCGTACTTCCTCAAAGCGCGCAATAATTGGACCGAACGTGACTCTAATTTGCTTCCCCGAAACCTTTTATCTTCCCGTTTATTCGCAACAAATGTACGATTCGTACCACCGACGCGAAGTGTCGTGCAGTATCTTAATTAAAGGCGAGCCTTCTGCGGGGGGGAATCTTTTTTGGAACCACTGAATGTTCCTTGAAAGATGTTGGGAGAAAGGGTTGAATCATGTATGGGCCATAATTCCATTTATATTGTGATGCCATAGTTGAATCTTTGTAGTTAAGGGTAGTTCCAAGTACCGTAACATAGTTCCAAGTGACTTAATGGAGAGGACAACTCACCAGCTTAAGTAGCATAGTCAATATTTCATAAATCTAGGATTGAAGGTACTGCAAATCTATATTTCCCCATGTACAGTAAAACTTTGGGCCGCAGAGCTTTGCCAAAAAATGGCTGCTCCCTTCAAACCTTGCATCCATCATCCAAATAAAAGCAGATCCTATCGCTCAGCGTACAAACTCAAGCATAACTTCACGCCCATGATCAAAACCGAAGCAGAAGTTCGCGCCGCGTTTCCACCAGCGAAGACAGGGCGGACGGCAGCATTCCCCGCGCCGGGGAACCAGTCCCGACAGGAATCCAGGTCCTGGCGGATCGACGACGAGTGATACCGTCTCGCTGGCCGGCGTTTCCAGCTATATCCAAACGGTTAGGTGTATCCGATACACACAATAGGGGCGGCGATCGTTTGTATCGGGGCCCCTGACCGGCCCCGTGGAATATCTAACCGCGCGTGTTGCCGATTTAAACCGCGATTTTGCTCGTTGCCCCGCGTGCTCGCGTCGGAGCGGAGTCCCGGGATTCCAGGGGCATCCATCAGGCCTCGTCAAACCAGCCGACGCATCAGTGGATCGGCATTCATTGGCCACGGGCGGGGAACAAGGATAGCCTGCGTCAGGTTGTGCAGGGCGCGAAAGGGACAGAGATGGCAGAGGAACACCGCGGAGAGTCCTCCTCTTCCGTCCTCCCTGCGCAAAACCTCCTGTTGGCTTCGGATCTCTGGCCGCGTTGCGTTTACCCACACACGCCTCCGTGGTGCAACCAGCGGCTCCTGGTCGGCAAGAACTCCGCGGTAAAAATATACGCCGGCGCAATCAGCTGACAGATCAGCCGACTCGGGTAAATATTCTCGTCGAGCTGCCGCGCCTTGTCAAAACCGACGACACTTTCGTGGCCGCGGACTCTACGCTGGCTCGTCCTGCAGCGATTCCAAGGGGTTCGGGTCGCAGACGCGGTGCTGCGAACCTGATGCAGGTATCCGTTCGTTGGACTTTGACCGCTGGGTACAGGCATTGTATCCGTATTCTTGTTTTATTCTTTTTGGCTTGAAAGAGGGTTGAGGGTTTCTTAGTGGAGCAGGTTTGTTTTGGCATCTGTAGCACGAAAGTAGATCCCTGAGAGTCTTATTCTCAGGAAGGGAACTGACGCACAGTGGGACCAGAATGCCTTATTTATTTGGACATCGACCATAATTTGATGAAGTGTCGAAATTCTGTTCTATAGCTTCATTAAATCTTTATTAAGTGTTCGTAGCATTAGTAAGCATAAAGAAATAAACTTTATATTCAGATTAGGTTTGATCCAATTGTATATGAATCTGAGCTGAATGAAAGTTTCAGTCTTTTTGTCTTTCAGTTGCAATACTTTAAACAATTATTGCCTAAATCCTATTACTTTATAAGTTCTCATTATTTTACATATTACTGAGTATCTTATTATTAATGATTTTGTACAAAAAACATTCTGAATTAACTTGGATTTCATCACTAAACAACTATATAAAATAAAAATGCGGTGCACTCAATACTATAATAATTCAACGGGTGATTTAATGTTTTGCTCAAAGTTGCCCAAGTTCTAGAATACCTGAATTTAATCCTTTAATGGTAAGGTTTTAAAAAGTAGAGAAATTACCTGCTACTACTTAGCTGCGATTACTAGAATAAATCTATTTACAGTTCACGAGTTATAATACAAAATCGGAAAATAACCGGATTTTCAGGGGCGAATTACACGCCCTTAGAGTGAATTTGGGGAGCAAACAAAAATTGCATTGTACTCAGAAGGAAATACCCTACATATTCACAAAGTTTCAGAATTTTTTGAATTTCCGGATTCGGGATGTCCCATCGTTATTTGTAGAAAGCCCAGGAGGATTTTTTTTCTAAATCTCATTTATTCTACTTAACATGAAAGTGTGCAAATTTTTACAATGAAAGTCCAAACCGTTTGGAAGTAATTGTTATGTTCAGTTATTGTCCTTACCACTGTGTGGCTATCAAGAGGAGCCCTAGCTAGCTCAGTAGCGCTGAGGCAGTGAAAGAGACTCGTATGGGAGTAATTCTGTGAACTACGAACCATGGGTTGAATGAGAGCGAAGATACCGTAATGGAGGATTCATGGGACTATGCCCAGTTGCCCATAGGCAATTTTAAGCATTACTTCCCTTAAATTAAATTACTACCAATTACCAACTAGCCCATCACAGTCTCAATATAACCTACCACTAGTCTAGAAAACTCAAAAACCTTACTCATTACCCAATAAGTAGTCCACAAACATTACCTCTCTGTCAAGGACCAAAAACCCAATACTTGCAACACCTGATACCCTCTATCTCCACCGGCTCAATTGCCCTCATCCCGTTGCGCCAGCTTACCCCCATCGACGAAGTCTTTCGACAGCGTGACATTTCGCTAGAAAACCGTGTCCCAGATCCCCATGTTCGTTTCGTAAGGGCAGCGTGCTCGCCGTGGAATCAGCGACGATCGGTGGTCGCCGAGAGAACGGATACACGGCATTAGGGCGCCTTGATGCGATGATAATGGGCCTGGTTCGCTGGGAGCGGTTGGGATCTACGATGACAGGTGGATCCGCTAATCGTTTGATGGCCTCCGCGCGGCGACGCCATTACCTGGGGGACTGTCTGTCACCCTCGTTTGCCACGGCGTCGCTGACGAAACCGACTATGATAGCCGTAATCGCTCCTAACTGCTTGATGGCCGGTAAATGGATGATAATTGTGGCGGAGCGGCCCGACGGGGACAACCTTACAGGTGCTTCGTCATTCGACCACGTCACGGACACGGTTCTACTTCTGTCCTGGACGGCTCGAGGGAACAGAGGACGAGAGAGATCGGACGAGGAAGTGGAAGGCTCACGTGGCTGCTTTCGCACGATTCGTCTTCGACGGTGGCGCCACGACTTCCTTTCCTCCCGCTCCATCAGGGGACATTTAGGAGGAGGATGTCGGTTTTGGTTGATTCGAAGCAGCGAGGTTGATGGACTTATTGGTTGGTCGACGATGAACGCTGATTGAGGAAATTTGGGGTTATGTCTGTGGGAATGGGTAAGTCAGCTTGTTTGGAGCAAAATGGTAGAAGGATAAGAGGGATTTGGCATAGAAAGGGTATTGAATAGCGTGGTAGACTCAAACTAGGCTGGTAAAACTTTATAAACTGTGATTTGGCGTTCACTTTTCATAAGAATCAGTGTTATAGCAAGAAGCTCACAAGAATTAGTAATAGTGAAGTAAAATTAGACGACTTGCTACACTGACCTAGAAAATTACAATGTATCAATGGTTCCTGCAACAGAAACAAGTCTCCAAAGTGTAATAGTTCCGCTCAAGAGTTCAAACCACCTTCCCCCAGTAACCCAGTCATCTTCAACAACTCCATCTGCAAAATCTTCCAGAGTCCCAATCCTTGTCCCATCCACCCATCCACCTACCCCAAAGAACCTTTCCACTGAACTAACGAATACCCTCAACCCTTTGTCTCGACGACAATAATCAGGTCTCGACCGCTTGAGCGCCCTTCGATCGCCGCAGGCATCGAAGGATCCCCGATACCGCGACAGAGTCCACCGGGCCTGCCGTGATTTGCTATCTGCACGTGCAACGGAGGATCATCTTTTTCTGACAACGCGGGGCTGCCTGCCAGTCTGCTGCGAGCGAAGCGACCCCAACGCTCCGGAGAAGCTCAAGCGGAGGAAGAGAGACGGGGTAGGAGGGAATGAAGGAGAGGGACACGGTGGAAGCACAAAGCGTCATATCGAGGAGGAGCTGGTCCAGACGGCATAGCACTGCCGGTTAGTTGTCTCTCGAGGCACGTCTTGGCCAGCCCTACCAGGAATCGCCTGGACTGCCTCGATGACTCGTTCCTCGTCCTCGTACCGATACACGAGGTGGCTCCTGGCCTCGGTTGCCCTCGCCGCCACCGGGTCTCCAGGGAGCCAATGTCGTTAGTTTTGACGTGCCATCTCCTTCTTACCCTTGCGGCCGTTTTCTTCTCTCCTCCCTCGCCTGGCCTCTCGTACCAGATATCTCTGATCCTCAGTCTCGCCCCCTCCGCTCGGTTCGAGTTCCACTCGCTGCTCTCGAGTTGGCGAAAAATCGCCACGCGGATTCCAGGCGGTCTTCTTGCGCAACGCGTTATACAATCGAATGTTTGATGACAGATAGGACAGGCATGTGTGCATAATGCCACGCGTGTCCGCCGCGGGTAAACTGCAGCGTCACCGGGTACACGGGCTCTGGCGATGTCGTTGCACTTTCTGGTTTGGTAACCGGGCCCCGTATCTTATCCGCGGTGTCGGGGAGACTTTATTAATCCGAGGAGGCGGTTTCCTTCGCGCAGGCGGCGAGCCTCTGGGCCCTTTCTTTCCGCGCGATAAGCAAATTAGAACGCGCACCACGGGGGACGAGATATCGGCGTGGCACGAACGAACCTTGACGCTCGTTTAGCGTCCCGCGATATTCTGCTGGATACTGACGCCCTGCTGATGGAGTGGAATGGGAACGGGGATGCTCTTTGAGACGGACTTTGAGGAGGGGTGTGGGGAATCTTCTGAGGATAGTAAGCGGGATCGTAGTAGTTCGGTAAGGATAAGGGGATGTGGATTTTAGAATGTAGGGGTGGAGATTTTATGATTTTGGTAATGTGCTTGAGGAATTAGAATTTTGTGGGAATAGTGAACTGTATTTTAAGGGGGTAGTGGACTATTTTAGCTTCAGAAAATGGATTACTTTTTTTAGTGATTTTGAAAGTCTTATCCATTATGAAAATTTTAAACAAAATTTCATGACAAAATTCAGATAATTGTCGAAGTTATAGCAGCGAATGTAAGTTCCTATTGGCATAGGGCACTTAACTTTGAAGCTGATACATTCCGACAATTTATTTTTGGTAAATACTCGCAAACGTGCTCACAATATATTGTCAAAAACATGACTATAACGATTGTTTGGTATCAAAGTAATTTAGCGTCAAAGAAACTAAACATTTTATGTATCCAATAGTCCACTACGTCGAAACGTAGGATTCTTGTAAAAAGAGATAGAGAATATGCATACCATGAAAGGTTTAATTTCACTTACACAGGTGGAAAGAAGTTTGAGAGGTAAATTTTATTTCGGTTCAAAAGTGCCATCACTGAGAGTGAAAAGGAGAATACCATAATTTGCAAGGACGAATATCCTGATCCATTTAACAAAAACTAGAGGGATTCCTCAGGACAGAACAGCTGTCAAGTTGCAACCTCGTAACTATGCAACCTTGCCCGCCATAGCGTTCCAGATCTCTTCCCCGGACCACCAGCGAAAGTCCATAACACCACACGGTATCGAAACACATATCGCGCGCTGATTTACAAGGAAAAAAGTCTGCTGCACCTGACATACAAGCAGTTCCTCATCCACTCGCCAAATCGGGTTGCAGCAGCATCCTCAAAGTTGCTAACAGATAATACCTGGAGAACCAGTTGCCACGCGTCCCAGAGTTCCACGTATAAGCTGACATACTTCCAGCCCTAAATACCACGTGCAACCATCAAAGACTAAATCCCAGTCAAAGTTCAATCACAATCTATTCTATTCCTGTCAATTTTCTTTCCAAAGAAAAAGTTCAAAAATGAAAGAAAAGGAAATTAAATATTATAACTGCTTATATACCTCGAGAAAAATTAACTACCTAAACCCAATATTTTACATTATACCCAATAGTTATTTTCTCAAATTTCTACCAACCAAAAGCTGGTTAAATTCACAGGAGCAGCACTTCACGCAAAATCGGCATTCATCCCCAAAACATCTCCCCGTACCCCCTCATCATCACACCAGTTTGTAAGTCACTTTCACATACGACACCCGTTGGATGGGATCTGGACGTGTATCGGTCGTCGATCCTCGCTGTCTCCGCGGATCGTAAATTCAGAGGGGGCACGGCGGAAGGGGCGCCCGCTCGGCCAGCAGCTCGCAGCAAAGGGGAGCGTAGGTCTTTTTCTGCGGCCCGTAGCTGGCGCATAACGACGAACAACGACCGCTGGGCCCCTGTTCTATCGAGTTTCCCTTGCAAATCGATGCCTAAACTCCGGGGCCCGTCCCCCGGCTCGCTTCTAGCCCGTCCTTGCGCGTCCGCGATCCTCGGTGGATCGCGTGCCCCAAACGAGTCGTCATGTTTTACCGGGACGTTCGTTACGCCGCTGCCTACGGCCTCTAGCGTCACGGGATCCTCGGCGGACGTTTCCAAGTCGATGCTTTACTGCCCCTCGAACCGTCAGTCCTGCCTTTTGACGTATCCCCCGCCTCGTGCGCCCCGTCGACGTCTTCCCCCCCCCTGGTGGGATATAGGCGCTTTCGCCGCGGTCTCGATTTACTGAGCGACTCGCGGACGCACAAGAAACGGGGATGCGGGAGGAATACTCGAACCGAGATGTCGATTGATCGATTCGGCTCTCGATGGTCGTGGGAGACCGTGGCGAACCGTTGGGAGTCGTTAGCGTGGGGTTCGAGGAAATTGGCGCGAGGCAGCTGTGCTGGGAATTTTTAGCAGTTTAGTGGTCTCCTCGGTTGCTGAGGAATTCTGATGGGTCTACAAGTGTTTATGAAATGAAGGTGATGAGAAGCACTGTGGGAGTTTGGAAGCCGGGTATTCGAGAATTTAATGCCTCGAAAGCAAATTGTGAAAAAATATAACACACAAGTGCAATGGCAATCTTATTGTTAGTTTGATTTCATTTCAAGTTCATCTCTTATGATCTACTACCCTTGATCCTGGAATTGGTATTGCTCATCGGATGAGATTCTTCGGTTAATTTTTTCAAGTGCTCTTCTTCTGTGTTCTATCTTCTGCACAGGGTTAGTCTATTATAACTCCACAGAATCGGTTCAGAATTAAAGGAGACACGTTCAGCATTCAACTTGTTAAATCAACCAACACTTTCCGTATCTTCGTAGAATTTTTATTCAACGCTCATAACACTTCAAAGTCACTTAACTGCGACACCACGTTTCATGGGAGCAGTCTCTTTCAATATCCACTCGTTTCGCTTACCATAGACCTTATCACTGGGATTTATACCAGTAGCGTGGTTCTTCTAATTTAGAACGCTCGATGCTATATACAGACCGAGTAACGAGGTGGCTGAGTTACCGACGAAAATACCTGAAACACTATCGTCTAATGGATCTCGCGAACTGGACTCCCCATTAGATACTCGCGCCTTCGCAGTTCCTATCTAATTGATGGCGCCCGCGTCGAGAAAATTATGAAAATGTATGAAACCTTCTCGGTGGCTCTGTAAAAGATCGTGGACTGGGTGATAAACTGTACCCAAAACATATCACCAGCACGACACGTTCTAGTTGTCCCGTTAAGCAGCTGGAAATTGTTCACTTGGATTCTTATTTCTTACCTGTTCTTTGACGAAGTGTAAAGCACCTAAAACTCCTAAAGCGTAAGATGTTAACCTGTTAAGTAGCATATTTCTCGATCAAAAGTGCTCCCTAGCTGAGTAGTGACTAATGACAAAAAAATGAATTAACTCATCTTGCCCAGTGACGAAGAATTTTTAAATGACGAGTTAACTCGTCATGCCCTGTGAATAAACATTTTCCGAATGACGAGTTAATTCGTCTTGCCCAGAAAGAAGCATTTTCAAATGACGAGTTAACTCGTGTTGTCCAGTGAATAAACACTTTCCAAGTGACGAGTTAACTCGTCTTGTCCAGTGAATAAACATTTTCCAAGTGACGAGTTAACTCGTCTTGTCCAGTGAATAAACATTTTCCAAATGACGAGTTAACTCATCTTGCCCAGAAAGAAGCATTTTGAAATGGCGGGATAACTCGTCTTGTCCAGAGAATAAACATTTTCCAAGTGACGAGTTAATTCGTCTTGTCCAGTGAATAAACATTTTCCAAATGACGAGTTAACTCGTCTTTACAAAAAAGAAGCATTTTGAAATGACGGGGTAACTCGTCTTGTCCAGAGAATAAACATTTTCCAAGTGACGAATTAATTCGTCTTGTCCAGTGAATAAACATTTTCCAAATGACGAGTTAACTCGTCTTTACAAAAAAGAAGTATTTTGAAATGACGGGGTAACTCGTCTTGTCCAGAGAATAAACATTTTCCAAGTGACGAATTAACTCGTCTTGCCCAATAAAGAAGCATTTCCAATTGACGAGTTAACTCGTCTTCATCGATTAACGGACTAAGCATTAAATAAGAAGTCCCCACATTCACAACAGATATACCTCACCACCTTACCATTTATGCCAAAAATAGCAAAATTCTCAATTCCCTCCAAGTCAGTGTAGGCACCCCCTCTTCAAACCCCTAAAAAACTACCCAATCAATGTACCCCAACACCCCGTCCGAAATCCAATCAACAGCATACCCGAATCGCAAGATCCACGTCGCCCGGACCTAACGGCTTCCGCCAGAAGAAACGCTGGAAAGCCAGAACAACACGGTTACCGAGCTGGTCCCGAATCATCGATCGCGGTTCTGTTTTGTCGCGCGTGACAGACGGGAGCGCGTCCGCGCTGCTGGCACACATTCCATCGCAGCAGATCTCGCGGGTCCACGGTGGCAGAGATCGTTATCGTGCCGCGTCGCAGAAGCCCGGAAGACGGGGGCATCGGTGGACGGTGGGAAGGTCGAGCGAAACGAGTTCCCCGTATCGACGTTGCCCCCGCGAGCAGAGTATTTTCGAGGCGTCCTGGCCGCCGGCGACGAACGGTCGCTACGAGGATCGCTTACGAATCGCCTGCGTTCGAAGCGATTCCAGCCCGTGGGGGCCGAACAGCGCGCGTTGTACCGAGCACGGGGGAACTCGTTTGTTGGTTTTTACTCGGACTACCAGGGGCAACGATCACCGTGGCAGCTTCGGCTCGCTCGTCCCTCGCCAATCATCGATTTTTGTAATTTCCCGTGTCGGTTTGCCTGATCGGTGCCTATACCCCTCCTATCCCGCTTCGCTATCACCTGACGCGCAGCGTGGACGACCAACGGAACGCACAATCGAGCGGCCAGTCACGCCGTATGAGCCGCCTGTTATACGCTAATTAAAGGGGACGCTTCTTGCGCGGATTCACCGGCTCTCCTACGCGACGCGATCGCCTGCCGATCACCTTTTCGCTGAGTGGTGCTTGCGCTTCTGCGATTCTACGCCATCATCGGCGACCTTTGCCAGTCGGTTGCCTGTCACGTAGGTGGCACGGCGAGGGACACGGCAGTTTCCTTGTACGAGGTGTCGGTTTCGACGCTGCATAGGGCGACGTTGTGGCGACACGGTGGTAATTACGCTGCGCGGCTTGCGTTATGGGTATATAGTTTTTTTTTGGGAGATTGTTGGTGTAGGGTGCTTGGATCGGTGTTGTGTAAGTTTGAAGGGGTATCGACAGGTCTTTGCGACCAAAATGGGAGATTCTGGTAAAATCTTGCTTAGGAACTGAGATAGTAAGTGGATTGGAGGGAGGTGAAGAAAATGTGCCATCTCTTTAGAAGTAATATGTTACTTGATACTTGTAACCTTCATTTATTAAAAATTGAATAAAGATATCAGATTATACTATAATCTGATATCTTTATTCTTATTATTAGATTATAGTATAATCTGATATCTTTATTCTATAAGGATTTTTAACTTGGTATAATGATTATACCAAGTTAAAAATCCTTATCCTTATTAATATATAAAGGTGAAACGTTGTCTGTTTGTTTGTCCTTCTTTCACGCCTAAACGGCTGAACGGATTTCAATAAAATTTTGAATATACATTAAATACGTCCTAGAATAGACAATAGGCTATTTATAAATAGGCTATGTAAAATAATAAATAATAATAATAATTCCTGGGTGAAACCGGTTAACGGGACAGCTAGTTTGATATAAAAGCTAATCTGAGAACGTGTAAGAATTATGAATGAGATACAAACGAATCATTCTTTTGCTAAATACAAGCGTGATCTCTTTTCACCATCTTCTTTATACTCACGCCACATCTGTTATTCTGCTCTTGACTGTTCCCAGCAAACACCTTCACAATCCTGCACAAATTTTTTCTCCGTGTATTCCAGCGCGATCCACAACTCATTCAAGCTCCGCGGGCTCATTGAACAAGATCGTCGGCGAATCTGAGAAACGCCTGGAATTTTTTAATGAATGAGAAGATCTCTGATATGCCTGTTGCAGCCCCGCGCTCTCCTACAAAGTAACCACGTTGACCGTTTCCTGTAGAGATAACTGGATAATTGCAGGCACATTGAAACGTTGGTAATTCGGCCGCGCGGCGCAATTACACGTGCCGAGTGTAAATGCCAATTACCCGCACTCACAATTATGCAAATCGTTATTCGAATACAATGATCCCGCGTTCTCGCGCTCTAGAAGCGGACGCAGATGCGCGCGCGCTAATAATTCAGATAACACATTATCATCCATATCCCCGAGCAAAGTTTTACCCCCGTTTTTCCCCGGTTAATCGAATCAATTTCGTTACCCCGATGCCCTGAATTCCCCGCGCAAGTGGGGCCCCCACGTGTTACGAAACGCCGGGCTGTATCCATCCGGCAAGATGGTTGATTCGAATGACGATATCAGCTCGTTATGTTAATTATAAGCCTGATGTAATTTCGATACCCGCGCCGGATCGCTGGAAAACGGCGCGTTACACGGATTTTACGTCCAATAAATTATGCAAATCGCGGCCGAGAAATTGGAAATTCGACCGTGCAAATTCGATTCGCGATGGAAATTCACCGGAGCCTTTCGCGCGGCGCGCAAACCTGATGCGTCTCGAGGGTACGGCCTCTAATTAACGTGGCCGGTGTATAATGGGCCTCAGCCCGCGAATTCCGATTTTTATTCGACGGCGCGGCGGACGACGCCGGGATCCTTCCTGCCTGTCCCTCGAAGGGGAGCGTTAGGAGGGCTTCTCCTCCGCGATCACTCGGGGCGACGGTTAATTACAATTGGCAAGCGTGGTACTCGGTCACTCTGGCAATTAGTCATGCTCGACAATGGCATTACGGGGCGGCTGAGAATGATCGATAGCGGTTCCATCGGTGGATGCGTGCGGGACGACTAGATTGCTCCTCCTCGCTGTAATAATCATTCGCGGGCCGCGAGGAGGAACCGTGATTAATATTATCGCGCTCGTATTGCTCCTGGAGCACTCGATCCATTATCCTGCGCCCCGATACTTTCAATTTCCCTGGCTGGCTTTTCTGTACTGCGGGCAATTGAGGGGGGTTTGCGAGAACGAACGCTTCGCTTCGTCTGTGCTTGCGAAGGATTCGCTGTTATCTTGTCTTCTGGTTTCCTTTGTAGTGGGCTGCTGAATTAAACGACAAAGCTATATTTGAAAGTTTCACTAATAGGTACTCGTGTATAGGTAAACCCAGCAGTACTGTGGTTTCTAAATGCGAATGCCTCGATAGTTGTGGTTTCTACAGCGTAACTCTATGGGGATAACTAGATTTGGGGTTGGCAAGCAGTCTCGTATCGAGGCATTACCATTAGTTAACCGTTTATAGGGGAGAGTTGCCAATATCGTACTGGTCACCTTATCAATTTCTCAGTAATGACTGAATGTAAACGACATCTGACAATAAAAATATCAAGTAAATGCGAAATAAGAAATAGAAACAAAACCTTTTGAGCTTACACCTTACTTTGTGCGTGCCATAAAAATTTAAAAAATCAGGTATGATTGATAAACTTTTTACCAGTTTATTTTAGCTGATAATAATCAAACAATGCAATTTGGTCCTGTATTTTTGTATTTTTCTAAAAGCAGGTTTAATGTAGAATATTTTAGTCATTTTAAGTACATATATATATGTAACTATATAATAGTCATTACTTTATGTTGAATATTTTCTTCTCTATTTGTCATTGATACTATTTTTTGTGGAGGTGCGATTTAGGAGACCGGTTGCCTAAATCGTACCTTTTACAGTATGTGCCAAAAAGGTTAACAACAAATTAATTTGTTCTCAACAAAAGCATATAATAGTAGGCGCCTAAAAGATCAAGCTACAATATCCAATAGTCATTTGCGTTCAAATAAGTACCAAATATGAAATATAACGTAAAATGTCTTAAGTGGTACGATATAGACAACCCTCCCCTAAGTACGCGAGTCGAGGCCATCGTCGAGTTCATAACAAGGGAATCCCGTTTTTTGTCCTATCCACGATAAAGTCCACCACTAAAACCATAACAAAATGCAGTTCTCACATTCCTATCCTACCTTCTATCCATTACTTGCAGTATCTTAGTCCTCAACCTATACCTACTTTCTTTACCAGCAAGCGTATCCTACAAAGGATCAAGGGGACCGATCAACAATCGCTGAAAGAGCGTTGATCATGCAGCGTTGTTGAACTCGGCGATAAAAGCGTAGCCCGAACGAGCATTCGGCGATCATTTAGGTCAGCCAGCTCGTGATGCCGCGCGGCCGCAGAGGCTGAGAAAGAAAGTAGCCGGTCGACGGGATCGCGAACCCGGTGGACCGGCTCCGTTCGAGCTGTTTTGCGCGCGCGATCGCGACCGTGCAGCCTTGTAACCCGGAGTTTTATATCCTGGCCAGGCGTAATAAAGCCCCACGCCGTCGTTTTCGGCTTCTGTGCGCGAGAGGAGCACCCGATCGTCCCCGCCGCCCTTTTATTAGCCGCTGCCCGCGCCTCGATTTCTTTCGCTCGCCCTCGATTATGCAATCCCAAGGAATTCCAACTAACGGCCTCCGTGGAAAGTTTCGCGAGGCCCTGTACGATTCGTTTGGATAATCACTGCGTTGCGCGTGGGCGTTGCTGGCGGCTCGAATGTAGCTTGGCGGGAGATGCGCTCTTACGTGACTCCTTTGGTGGTTCTCTGACCATTTGGAACCATTCGAGTGGATTAGTACAGTGACGCTTGTTGGTTAGTAGCTTCTTCAAGTTCTAAATAGGGGATCTACTTTTCTGATGAAAAGTTTGACTTGGAAATTTCACTCATCAATTCCTACTTTCCTCCTTCACTTAAGGGATGGCGGTTTTTCAAATTAAAATATCGATGTTCGCAGCAAAAAATCTCCCATTTTTCATCTGTAAAATAAAAACTACGCAACGGAAATAAAAAAACCATGATTAAAGACAAGATTTTTATATATAGAATAAGCCTACAAAAGCTGAATTTATTCGATGCACCGGTTCTCGAGATATTTTGGTCACCGTTTCTGAAAATGTAGTTTCGAGAAAAACGCGTTTAAAATTTTAAGTTTGGTTGACATGCTACAGGACATTCCTATACTAAAACTCGTACAGCTCTGCCAATTTTGGTCGAATCAAATTGAAACTTTCACACAATACTATTCAGATGTTGTACTTTAAGAAAATGTCAAAACCCCAAAATCCATTTTCTGAATTTTGCAGGTAGGCATAACCCCTTAATACAGTGATTCCCAAATGGTGGGTTGCGAAGTGTTTTCTGGGGGATCGTCACGGTTTTTTTTCTCAATATTATTAAGTTAGAATTATATTCTGAAATACCTATTTTTAATATTTTCTTTACCTTATCAAATTTACCTTCCCTGATATGGGGGAGGGGACAGATTATTTGTATATTATAAAAGGGGATCGCGACTCAAAAGCAATTGGGAAACACTGACTTAATAGGTACCTAATCACTCGTCAAAGTCGCAACCACCACTAAATAGTCCGTCTCAACAACTGCACCAGAATCCCATAGATCCCTCAATCCAACTTTTTCTCTCAGCGGGATTTAAAAGCCAAGTGCAAAGCAGTATTATTCGTCATCAGCGGATTGGGGGTCAAGAGTCCCGCGAAGGTCGTCGCCTCACGAACTTTCCCCAGAATCCATGCAGCTGAACAGAGACCGATGCGTCGTCGCGTTCTCGTGAAGAATGAATCGATGATTCGCGAGGGGCCTTCCAGCGGCGTCGATAAGGATTGGCCCCGCGTGAACCGGGCAAGAAATGGGTCAGGCTCGTATCGTCCTGACGAATGAGTCGCTATCACCAAGTGTCGCCGAGGCACCTTGGACGGGTCCTCGGTTGCGCGATAGGTGGGTCAGCCTCGGCCAGTGTTCTTCGTCTCCTCGGTGAGTCATTCCTGGGCCCCGCGGCATTGCGGCCTGGCGCCAGTGTTACGCAACACGGGCAGCGGCACCCTCGCGCGCGCTTCGTTCTGCGTGCAAGTCCTCCACGCTCCGTTCTGCACCCATCCACTTTCTGTTTTGCAAATATCCTTCACTATTTCGCTAACAATTTTCATAGAGTGCGTTTTACCTAGAAAACTCACTCCAATGTGTACACTTCTATTCGAGTGCTTTCACACTTTATTTAGCATTATTGTAGAATTTTTAAATTAGGTGTTTATTTATTGTGCTGCTATTTTGATGTTTTAGTTGTTTTTTTATTCCTGAAGACAGTGGCGCATTCAGGATTTAATCTTGGGGAGCATCGAATTGAATGGATAAAAATATTTTTAATGCAAATTTAGTGAAATTCATTAGGTGATCATAAAAATTGATTTAAAGAATAAAATCCAGTTTTCTTTTCTTTTTGCAAAGCTCTTGAATTACTTCAGTCGTGGTTATATTAATCTCCTCTTTCCTTTTTCTTTGGTATCTGCCAGGACCCCTTTGCTTCCCTCTGTGTTCATCACTGCTTGAAAAACATTAAAAATAGTTTGGAAGTTGTAGAGTAACGAATATTGTACTAAAACGATTATCCTAGCATTCTGGATGCAATAATGCGAGGTGATAGATTCTCTCCCTCTTCTCTACTTCAAGATCCACTTATATTCGAACTTTTTTATCATAACTTGTAAGGCTTAAAGTACTTCGAATCTTTCCTCAGACATATTATACATATTTCCAACGCTCATACTCACAGCTTCAAGAACCCCTTAAGAAAGAGAAGGAACCCCTCTCCTGACATTTCAGTCAACAATAGGGAGGCACGCTTAAAAATGAACGAAAGTGGAGATTTCGTATACATTTCCCTCTATATTTATCAACGTAAAGGCTTCGACGCGCGATCAAGCCAGGCCGCGCCGCTTTCCAGCGCAAAGGGTCGCCGTCTCGGCGGAGCCAAGGAAGATAGTGATTTGCAGATTGGCGGAACAAACGCTGCCCTCGTAATGGAGGGTAAGATTGCCGAACGAGTTGTTTGGCTTCCCTGGAAGATCGATGCCTATCGGGCGCATACATAATTCCACGGCTGAATGGTATTGTGCTTTCGCATCGTAATCATCTGTGGAATCGCGGGGCCTTTTTTTCTGTCGCCCCGCAACGAGCCGCAAATTCTCGGTTTCGCAACGCGAATCATTCCGTCGACCAGGTCCGCCCAAGGTTCCTGTCTTTTCGACGCCCCGCGACTTTTACCGAGACGCGTCCCGTATGTTCTTTACAGCGCAGAGATAAGGGCCAACAGCAATTGCTCCGCTGATCCCCGCGGAAACAAAGTTGCCGTCCAGATTTCCGCGCTTCCACGGAATCTCGTTGTCTGGCGACGGCGAACGTAAATCGTCACGGGAGGAGATAAAGTTAATCGGCTGGACGACGCCTTAATCGGACCCGGGGACTGTCCCGGAGAAGTCTGGAATTAATTCGAACACCGATAAACGTTACGATCCAGCGCTTTACGATCGAACTGCCCCGATGTCCTGATAATATTCTTGGGAATAAATCCCGGTGCTCAAGGCGTGCTGCAACACACGTGCAACGGCCTGGCGGGAGTTGCAGCTCTCACGCCTCCGCTCCGGCCACGTGAGATTTCGAGAGCCACGCGAACGTATCGATAAGCAAAAGTGTTTTGTATCGTGTGCTAGATTTATGAAGCCCACGGTTTCCTTTTTGTTTCAGGTAAGGCGGATTCTGCTTTGCGAGATTTCTCTGGTCGCGTGCTGGCTGGTCTGTGGTAAATATGAACATTGTGGATAGTTGATAAGTTCACTGTGAGTTGTTGGTGATTCTGGGATCTTGATCGTGGAAGTTGCAGAGAATACTATCTTTGAGATTTGAAAGAGAGATTGGGAATAGAGGATATTAAGGAGATTTAATAAACTCGATAGAATTGATCGATGAAAGGAAAAACAGAGAAAGTAATTTGGTTGGGAAGAAGTGAAGGTTACTTTGAAATAAGTCTTCAGATTCATCTACAAAGGATTCAATTCTTTTTATACTGTTTAGATTTAACAGAAATATTTCGAATGGACAAAGATAGTTCCCCTTCCTGTACCCTTCTGTATCTATAGAAATATTATTCAAAACTGAAAGGGTCTAGAGCCATTCAGAAGAGTAGCGGTCGCAGAAAGAAAGGAACAAGACCAAAGAGGGGTAGGGATTCTCGAGAATCCCTAAGTTCGTTCCCAAACGTTTATCAGTATTTCGAGCCCTGGACCCAGTCACGACCACCCAAGGGCTCGAAACTTCCTGGTGGTAATCGGCCAGCTAAATATGCGCCTCACGTTTCCCGAAGCATCGCCATTCATCGCCGCGTAAATACGAACGTTTCGGTGGGACTGGTCGTTCCGAGGCGAACCTGTAAGTGTTCCGCGAAGGTAAAAAGAAATAACTGAATCAGCCACAGAGTTTGGCGGTATTCGCCGCCCGGTAATTCCAATCGTCGCGAAATAACTCCAATTTAGAGGTATCTTCCTTTTGCCTTCTTTAACGTACACCTAACTACGGCAGTGATATACATTCGAATCACTGATAAGTATCCCAGAGCTCTGGGGGTTTAATGATATCGTACATTCACTTCTGGAGATTACCGAGATTAGAGAAAGAATATATAAAACTACATTGCTTCCTACTTTTAGTATATCTATATAAAAATAAACTTGACATTGCTTCCTACTTTTAGTGTATCTATACTCTAATAGACTTTTACTCTAATAAATTTTGAAAGCTCGCTATTATCGTGCCCCTCGATCAACCCCTTCCACCCACATTCTGTCTCCCAATTCTCCAATAAAACTTTCAACACATACCTCTCTATAGTCTTCACTGCAGCTTTCAGTACAATAAAAAGTATCAATTGCTCAATCTGCCCCCTCAGACAGCCATGACTCGAGGCCCCCCGTGCCCGCCAGTGCAGAATAATTTTTACTTAAAACCCGACGAAATATATAATTTCCCGTGACGCTGATCACAGTGATCCCTTGCGATCAGCTGACAAAGGTGCCAGCCGAGATCCCTGCCCCTCTCCAGCCGCACCGTAATTTGAATAAAACATATTCCCGGTCCCGTTCACGATCTCGTAGCCCGCGGCCCCTCTCCGGCAGCTGATTAATTCGCAGTTGATTCTCTGCACGCCAGTTTATCGGTAAACGCGTCAATTTACAACGTCGTTCAGCGCGCACGACTTACTCCCGGGCCAGGGAGCACCGATGGCCACCCAGGCAACATCGCCGACGGATTCCTTCGGCTGCCCGGGCGATATTCGGCCCGTGTACCGACCGGCGAAATTGTTATTATCGCTGTAAATAAGCGTCGTTCGCGCGTTAACCGCGGGTAGCTTTCGCGCGTCGCCTCGTTTGCATAAATGAAATAGTCGAAGTTTCGGTGAACACCGGGACACGTCCTCGTTCCGGTTAAGAGTCTCGACGGGGCTGGATCTCGCGTGACGCCGGTCCGTCGAGTTCACCACCTTGGGATACGATATTAATTTTAATAACTTGGTTATTAATGACGCTTTGAGGGAATGAATATTAAGCACGCGCCTTGGTACTCGTGGATCCTTCGGTGGAAAAATCTGTGGGCACTCCTGCTGGGGCCATTTTGACCCGTCTTGGTAAATTATACAGTGTGAATAACACTTTGAAGGATTTGTGGAGGGGGTTAGTTAATTAGCGAAAGTATTAGCTTTTAACTGTACGCTGATTGTTGCGAGATTCTAGCGCTTCTTTTGGTGCTTGAATTTCTAACATGTGTTGAAAAAGTATCCCCCAGTAAGTAATCTCCAAAAATCTACAATGTGGAGGCCTGCAACGATGCCTAGCCGCTCTGTTTACGGCGCAAGCGCGATTTATCGGTTCTCCATTCGCTAACGAGCGAGGGGAAGCGAGGGTGCAACCGCGGCGCGGCTTCTACAGCCTCTTCGATAACGTACAGCGTGTCGAGCGTATCGCAATGAACCTAGGCGTCTTGGAGAATAATCGCTATCTGCGGGCGGCTCGATACGCCCTCGCCGGTGAGAACCTAGCGAGATAAACTAATGACGAATCCGTGCAACCGTCGGGTAAAAGTACGCGGGAATCGGCTTTCCTTGGGGACTCCTGGCTCCTGGTGATACGATAAACGGATGATACATTGCTGGCTGGAGCCTGGCGTTCTAGGAACTCGAGCGTTTTGCCACTGTTCGCGTTGCTCCTGCGCTTCAGGAGTGTTTGATCGTGGGTGTACCGAGGAACGCGGATCGATGACTTGAGTTTCAATACAAGCTTGGTTGGGGTTTCTGGCGAAGGAGTATGTGCGTTGGAAATTATCTATGGGAATTTGGAATTTTAATGGTGGGTGAGATAATGGAGATTCTGTACATTCTTCTGCTTATAATAATTGTGGGTTCTTTGAATTATGAAATATGTATTGTAGGGTAAACTAACCAGTGAATGACCGAATTGTTGAATTTATGCACCTTTGAGATTAATACTTGAATATATTTATGTATAACAACAAAACGACTGTTGAAATTGCATTTAAATTTATTATTCCTGTAGATTCTGTAACAATAAATACTTATTCTTATGGTAATTTTTAAAAAAACGATTATAACATGCAAAAGATGTAGAAGCCCTGTAAATTACCGCATACTTTTAATAAGAATTGTACTTATTAATGTTTGCTTAATACGCATAACTAAACATATGGGATATTAAAAGTGCAACTACGCTCCATTTATAAACATATAATATTTTTAAATTTATAATTGACATTTCTTTGCCTAATGGTCATTCACCGGTATGCGATCAATTACTGGTTAGTTTACCCTAGTTGGCAAATGTATAATAAGGATTAGGGGCCCTTCAAAATCAATTGCTGTAGTACAAGAGTAGTTCAGTAGTTCAGTTCTAAAATCGTAGGACCAAAAACGGGCAAAAAATCCCCTAATTTTTTAGTCACTAGCCAGTTGCGAATCCTCTCAAATTTTCTTAAGCTCCTTTGAATCAGAATTTCTATACCTATACATATTTGTACTAACATCTAGACACCAAATATCCAATAATACTAGTAACCCTAAACACTTCAATTCAGTGAATTAAACAATCCAAAGCGAAGGAACGATGGTGTGACCGGGCCAGCAGAATCCCGTTCGCTCTGAGGCGTGAGAGGAGGGCCCGTTCGGCCGTGAACAGCAAAAAGAACAACGGGGACGAGGCCCCAGGGTGGCGATCAGGGACTATAGGTGCCCAGAGATGCTCATAAATCTTGTCCTAACGCACGGTTTATTACTTGTAATCAAGCAACCATGAATTCTGCTGAAATCACCTACGTTATAGTCAGCGACGCTGCCTTCTACTTATCCTCCCTTGCGCTTTCACCCACCCCTGGCAGAGCTAAGAGCTCGCTACCGGCTCGAATCTACCTTCCGCGCTCTCCCACCCCCCCATTTTCCACATTGAAAACCCATATTCTTCCGCCAGCAACGATCCTCTCCCCGCAGCCAACCACGCGGATGCCTTTAGGGATCGATGTAACGAGCTCCTGCCGTTTGAATAAGTTAGTTGGAAATTGCTCCCACGAAATAATAGCGTTATTACCAGCGGGACGCGCTCTATTATTATTCCCTTCGATCGTTTCGACTGTTTTACAGCTTCGATTGCATGGTTCCGTTGCCTTCGCTGATTGAATTACCTTTGGTGTTTATAGGGTAAACCAACCAGTAATTGATCGCATACCAGTGAATGACCATTAGGCAAAGAAATGTCAATTATAAATTTAAAAATTACTATATGTTTATAAATGGAGTGTAGTTGCACGTTTAATATCCCATATTTTTAGTTATGCGTATTAAACAAACATTAATAAGTACGATTCTTAATAAAAGTATGCGGTCATTTACTGGGCTTCTCATTCAACAATTCGGTCATTCACTGGTTGGTTTACCCTAGTGCGTTGCTTAGCTTCGCGGAGATCTGGGTGGTTTACAGAGTAAAGGAGCTCAGGATTTCTAGAACCACAAGGCTTTAGGGAAGCTTCGCGATGTTTTGCTGTTGCCTGAAGCTTTCACGATACCTGAGCTCAGCTCCCTTTCATCTTATCCTGGTTCCTGTAGCTCCCATCATTTTGCTTCAAAACTCTATGCTACTTGTAGCAGCACTTCAGCTGAAGCTGCAAGCTGTGTTTCACCTATTATTATTATTATTAAGTGGAAGATATAATATATATAGATAAAGTAAGATAAGAGTAAAGGCGAGGTAGTAGGAACTGTTAATAAACCTAACGATAAAAACTATTCTTTCCTCGAATATCAAAGTATCACAATACCGATTTCATTTAATACCTGCAGACTCTAGCTACCGAAACAACAAATCTAATTCCACTGTCAGACCTAATCATCCCATTTCGAAATCACTTTCAATTCAGAATCACCGACGAGAAACACGGTCGAGGCGAAGCCCACTTGCGCGCTCGCCGCGGCGTTTCTTCTCGCCGTTGACCGTTACGTCGCAAAAAAGAATGAGAAGAAGAAACCGAGGGCGTCTGGACGGAGCATATTAATACCGATTAGCGTTCCCCGAGCTTCCATCGATCTCGATCACCGCTCCAGATACCAGCTCGCCTCGGCTTGCGTAACTCCGGTATTTAATATTCCACCTTCCAATAAATAACGACCGTTAACCAGACCGTTGATCTCGTGGCGAGGGGGAGGGAGGGGGATCGACTCGTGTCTTCGTCTAATCGACGTCGCCTTCGATCGCGGCCCTCTGTCCCATCAATGTTCCTGCCTTACCCGGTCATTATCGACACTTTAACGTCGTAACGGCTTGGGAATGACGCTCGAGCGCGGAGGCAACGATTCTGCCTATTCATTAACAGGCAACGGTTTTTAGTGAAACGCGACCCAGCCAGATTTCTCTGAACGGGCGAGCCTTGTCTTCGGTCTAATTACAAGGAGCCTCCAGTTGATGGGAGAAAAAAAGTGTTATGTAAACACGGGCGTAAAAAACGACCGAACAGTTTATTAAACGGCTGTGACGAAAGTGTGACGATCGGAGCAGGCGACAGTGTTGCTGGTCGATGTGTTCGATCGGCGTTTATTACACGAAGTGGTTAGATACGATGATGATGATTTGTACGAGTGTCAAATTAGATTCTGTTCATGGAATAAGCGAGCAGTCCGAGGGAGCGGTCAAGTGGCCGTTCATTCGGTCGTGGCGAGCTTGATACTCGGGGTGATTAAAGATGGCGAGAGTGATTTATAGAGTGTCAAATCAGATCCTGTTAATTAGCAGGTGAATGTTAATCGTGAAGATGAATGGGTTGATTTGAAGTTCCTTAGAGGATGTGGTCGTCGAGCGTAGAGCTCTTTTAGAGTTCTGACTTCAAAAATGATAGAAAGAACTGTATGGTATTTTTATTTCTCCAAATTAGAATATAACGAAATCGTTTTGCAATTTTCCAACTTCTATAACACAATTTTCCTCGTTCATGAAATGAACTTTCATAACACAATCTCCACAAATAAAGAGGATAGGGTTGTCGAGCGTAGAGCTCTCTTAGAGTTCTGACTTTAGAAATGATAGGAAAAACTGTAGGTATTTTTATTTCTCCAAATTAGAAAATAACGAAATCGTTTTGCAATTTTCCAATTTCTATAACACAATTTTCCACATTCACGAAATGAACTTTCATAATAAATATTAAACTCCTCAAATAAATGACTGAACTTTGGTAGTTACCTTCTTCTACTTATCTGGAGCATGAAAAAGCAGCACCCACATTCCCCGCGTTATAGTCGGTTAATTATTGCACGGCCACCCTCACGTCGTCCCGCTACGAGTTTAAACGGGGTGAGCTTGGAAGACGGGTAACTGGGATATAAACAATGTCCCTTCCCCGCGGTTTTTATCGTCGCTGGCTGGTTTCCTGGCGCAGCAGAGCCGAGTAACGGGAGCACCTCCCGCGGAGTTTTGGAAATCGGCCGAGGCTGGGCCGGGTTTTTTCGCGGACGGGCCACAGCGAGCTTCGATGGTCATTACCTTTACGATCAATCACACCGCTCATTATCTTTAAGAGCGGCGTTACGCGGCGGCCGTTGCTCGTTACAGAGGCTCGGTTGCGCTGTAACGAAACCGACTTACACCGCTCCATTACAAACCGACCACTGCACTTCGTCGTTCCTTTGCGATTGCCGTGTTATCAATAATTCCAATGATACATTTAATAATTCAAATTAGATTTTGTATATACAGAAGTCCCTCGAACTTTCTGTTACAGAATTAATCAAGTGAAGATTGAAAACCTATTTTAATTTCTCTTGAATTTTCTAACACCCAAAATTAATTCTTAGTAAAGAAGCACATGTTAGCAAAACAGTGCAGCAGGTTTAAACACAGAAGTTGAAGGATGTAGTAAGAATTATTGCTAACCGAGTGGAAATAAGAAAACGGGGGCATATCCTGTTCAGCGCAGTGAAAGGTTTCCATTTTCCTCTGCTACTGCAGTTACCTTTGAGCGCCTTGAAGAAGAAAACCAGAGGATATCCTCCAGACACAAATCCACGTAATACCATTGCTCACACCAGCTCAATATCTATAAATTCCCCTTCCCTAAGCACACTTTCTCACACGACACTCTGCCACCCCATTGCACACATCTCCACCCCTCCTCCTCCTTATCAACCATACTATCCCTCGCCAACAGGCGTCTCGACCTCGTCTAGGACGCCTGTCCGATCGACGAGACGTTTCAGCCATCGATTCAGAGTGGAAACCGAAGCAAGAGTAAGTTTCGAATCGATTCGCCCACGGAGCTGCGATTGCTCGTATAAATCACCGAAAACGCGCGCGCGCGGCTAGCTTTCAGCCACGATAGGGTGACAATTAGTGGCTGTCCGTGATCAATTAATAACACGAGCGTGCCGTGGCAATGCTGCCCTCCGTCGTCCTCTTTGGCACTCGACGAGCTGTCGCTCATCGGATCCACCAATTAATCCTCGCGTGGATACCCTGAGCGATTAATCACGCAACCGCTACATCGTCTTGGAAAGTCGCCTGTCTATCGATCGACCACGGCGTCTTCTGTTGTTAGATGTTGTTGTTGTGATCTGGGTGATCAGCTCTCGGGATCAGGGAAAGACAAGATGATTATTAGTGGTTCTTTGAGATTGGGTGAGCGATTCGAGGTTGGGGTAATTTAGAGGGCATTGATTTTTATAATTGGGAGGAGTTTTGTGGATATTTAAAATTAATTGCTGTGATTTCAATGTTCAAGAATTTTTATTTGATCGTAAGGTAAATAGTTGTGGGATGTTTTTCACTTTTATAATTGGGATCTACTTATTTTAGATTATATTCTTTGTTGTGTGTGCGAGGTTGAACATTTTTGGAATTTGGTTTTTTTTTTGTTGGAGATATTAGATAGGTAATCAAATAGAAGGATTAGTAAGGGTAGAATTATTGGAATTAATGTATAGTAGTATAGAGAGTGATGAATGGGAAAGTGCTTGATACTAATTTGCTCTTGTAAATCCTGAGTTACAAGGTCGTTCGATAATCTTGCCGAGATGCTACTTAATTACCATCAGGTTCCAATTTTCCCTAAGTGCAGAAACTTAATTGCAGCGTACAAGTCCAGTTCTTGCTTTCCAGCGTGAGCATCGTCTTTTTTCGCGTTTAAAAAGCTACGTTAGAAATAATTGGCGGTTGCCGTGAGCCTCGCCTCGGCTGACTCTTCCAGCCGTATATTTACTTTGATGATAATTGCTGGCGATAATTTATTTCGACCAACACACCAGTGGAGATTTTCCTCAAACGTGTCAATTAGACCTGTTTGCTGGCGCTTCTGCATTTTCGCTGAGGATTATCGTTCGAGTGTTTGAATCTCGTGAGGGTAATTAGAGAGAGAATTGTGCTAATTTCTTAGTCAGTGAATTTTTGAACACGTTAGTCAGAAAATTTAATCTGAATTTTTAATTCGCTGATGACGTAAGCTCTCGGCGTTACTCTGTTATTAACCCTTATTATTTTATTGCTTCACGCGCAGAGGAACACGCCTCGCGAAACGAACGAGTCATTCCTTCACGTGGTAAAAATCGATTTGTATTGCGGAACGATTTCGATCGCTCCCGCTAGCTGTGCCTGTCGATCCGATCGCGCACTGCTGGCGAATATATATTATTTATTGATCGGCGTGTAACAGGCCCAATGGGACTTGGGCCGAAATTATTCGACTGGAATTTCTTTATCGCTATTTAAAATTTAAATTTAAATTTGAGATCTTTAATTCTGTATTAAGTCCTAAGCAGTAAAGTAGATTCTTTGAATACTCAAAAATCTGAATCTAAGTTCAGTATGTTAAGCTCTATAGTTACTACAGTGGCGGGCAAAAGTTTTTATTATAGACTGAGGGAAAAAAGTTGGCAAAACGATTTTCATTATTTCTATCGCTGTTCCCACCAAATGCATTTTTTCCCAAAACGATGAAATACTTCAACTAAGTAATAAATTAATCCTTCTAGGTCCTAAAAACAATTCAAGTTGTTTGAACCAATTTTAAAAAAAGTATTCTGTTTTCTTTACGGTGTAAAGAAACTTTGATCCGCCACTGTATAATCAATCTTTCGCTGAAGTTTCTTCAAACTTTGCAGCTCCTTTAGTGAAACTTCAACTACCCACTAGCTTCACGGTATCCAACCCCCAAAGATTACCAAAGGAAACTTTAAATTACAACTTTCATCAGATATTTTCACCATCTATTCGCAAACCTCAAGCTGTTCACTCGTCCCAAACGTCACTCAATCTAAATACCTACTTCAAACTTCCCACCAAATTTCAACATCCATCCCTTCCAAGCCCACCAAGTTCAAACTTAATCCCTCGACTTCCATTGCTCTCCAGTCCCATAAAAAACCACCCACCCTCATTCCGCATCCGCAGCAACAAGCATCCACCCCGCAATCACCGCGAAACACGTCACCCAATCGTCTTAGGAGCATGTTACGATAATTGAAAGCGTGTATGTCGCCAAGAGCGTCACCGGGTGGCAGTAATAAGAAGGCGAAAGGGAAATAATCGCGGATGGATCGAGCCACGGTACCGTGGCACGTGACGTCCGCGGAGTCACGAGCCAGCATTTCCGCAGCGGTTCCGCAGACGTGACGCGTTCTCTTCCACCTTGTTGTTACGTGCCTGCCCGTTTTTCGCCCCCCTCCCTCTCGGGTCGCGGACCCACCGGGCCCACGTGATATTCGGCATTGGAAATGCGCGTCGCGATACGCGCTCTCTGCAGGCGACTCACGCTCCATCGGCGACGATTTATAAACGTTAATGGGTTAATATCGACGGTTCCCGTCCACGGAACGTCCGATCACGTAGGCCCCTGCGGCCAGGCCCGCGCGTCCACCGGCGAAAAAAGGTGCAGATTGATGAGCGCAAACGAATAATCTATGGCTTCATATTCATCCGTGGAGTCGGGCGGGGGCCCGAGGGGCGTAGGTCCCCGACTCTCGCCCCCCCTTCCCGACCCGCTTCCCTCGTTCTACGGTCGCGACCGTTCGATCGTTTGGTTACCGTGTCACGGCAAAACACGAATTCTTGCGCCGGCCCCGCGATGTATAAAAGATCACGGGGGTTCGTTACACCGCGGGCCCGCGACGGGAGGGGCACGGGCCAGCGGGGTTTAATTAGGGATCGCGGCGAATTAATCGGGACCAGTCGGGGTGTATTCTGGGGGAGAGTAGTGGGGAAGTTTCTTGAGTGATTGTTCGGAATTGGGGTTGACAGGGTTGCGGTTGCACGGTGTCTGTTGGTGAATTGTGGGAAATGGTGTGTTGAAGAATTGATTGTGTGGTTTGTTTGGGTTTTGGCCTGGGTCTTTGCCTTGATGTAGCTTTTGCTTCTTGGAAGATTATATTAATGATAATACTTACGTCTTTGGTAAATCGTCGATTTATGTTTCATAGGGTATAGTATATTCTATTATAGATATGTACATTCGATTTTCTTTTGTGGTGTAATGGGTGAGATGCAATAAGATTTTTTAAAATCTTACCCTGATGCGACCTTATGGTGCGATTGATGGATTAGGTTTAGATTAGAATGGATGCTCGTTGCTGGAACGGCTGCAATACAGAGCTGCATGTCATGGAAAATATGTGCACTGTGAAGAATGACAAAGTTCAGAGTCATGCTCGGGTCTTCCTATACGTAAGTAAGAGACGCTATAGAAGAAGAAACCATGAGTTGTTACTAAGTGAATTTGTCTAACCATAGAGACCACCTTATCGATCAGAATATATTCAAAATATGCAGTGCTTAACAGAATTCTTCTTACACATTCACAGTAAAGAAAATAGCTTCTACATACGAGTTCCTGAGATTCCAAAATCGCAAAAGCTTTCCCACTGTGAACCTACATCTTTAACTATGACTTTCTCTAAATTTCATACATCACTCTCATGGAGAATAAATATCTACTAACTGCTAGTAGCAGGTCGAGACAGTTCAGCGCAATAATCCCGAGAACTGTTGTCAGCCCACGGTGGAAAAAGCTCCCTCGCGAAAAACCCGTGGGAAAGTATCCGTCGCGTAATCCGGATGACCCGGTGCTGAGTGCTCGCGCTAGTCCGAGTGTCGGGCCCGCGAGAAAGAACGACGAGAATCGCGTCCGGTGGTCGAGAGCTCGAAGGCAGGAATCCCGGTACTTTCGTCGAGCTGGCGCGTAGCTACGCGCCTCGACAACCGACGATCGATACGATCGACGGCGCAGGTCGAGCCGAGTATCCGCGACTCGCCTCGATTGATGGATCTGCCCGCGTCGTCCACGATTTAATGTAATACCATCTGGTTGGCTCTTTGATGCCTCCACCACAAAGAAGATTACCCTTTATCTTTACAGTGGAGGTTAAAAAAGTGTAATGACTTTCTGGGCAACTAACGATCTAGGAATTAGTCATAATTAGATATTAGCAAAGCCGAGGGTAAAATATTTTTTATGCGAACTCAATAAAATTCATTAGGTGATTATAAAAATTTATTTAAAGAATAAAATCTGGTTTTCTTTTCTTTTTATAAAGTCCCTTCTTTGGGGGTGCCTTTCCCCCTCACCCAATAATTTAATAATTTACACTTCGATTCGCGGGTGTCAATTTTATACCAAATCCTAATTTTAGATAGAGAAACTAGGTATATTAAACAGTTTTTTAATCTTTTAATCACCACCCAACTGAAATAGAAAATAAATATTCTGTTTCTTTAGGTGTATTTAAGTGCCCCCCACAGAACGATTCAAAATCCACTTCAAAGATCCCGAAGTTCCCCTTTCTGGCAAGAATCCTCCTCGACCCACTTCGTAACGACGTCTGATTGGTCGAAGATGATCTTCGATCGCATTGTGCGACCGGTTAGAGAGAAATTACCGTTGGAGCCCCCGCTCGAGCGCTGTGCAACGGGGGTAGAGGGCCGGGCCGTGGACGAAAAACCGTGGAACGTGGCCCGCTCGAATTTTATGGCTGTCATATTTATGGCATGCGGGCGAGGGCTGCGCGCGCCATACCGAAAAACCCACCACTCGGGAATTAATAACCGTCGGTGACGAAATTCGTTTTGCTGCGGGATTCCGGGGCCTGCTTTGATTAATTTCGGTGCTCCCCCCGGTTTTATTGGTTGATCAGCTTCGATGCGCGGCTTTTAAGACACGGGGGGAAAGGCAGCGTATTCGCGTTGCGCTTCTTCTGAGGGCTCCTAAGTCTCTGCGCCCTCCACGAGGAATCTGAACCTCGCGGACGAAGAACAGGCTGCTCGTGCTGTTGACGTACGGCGTATCGGGTGTTTTCGAGCTGAATTTATGTGGGTTCGTTGATTCATCGAGGCGTCTCTTCAAGTCTCAGTTTCTTATTAGATGGGGTAGTGAAGAAGTATTGTTTAGAGAGGAATTTCTTTGAAACTTTTTAGTATGAATATTATTATTATTATTATTATTAAATGTCTTTATTGCACCATTACAATTAAAATTACAATGGAGAGTAGGCGAGGTTCAGCATTAACTGCTGCTCTACAACCTAACCTAAAAAGTTGTTGATAGATAAAAAAAAATGAAAGAAAACAAATAGACTAACACTAAATACAATAAAATAAAATAACTAAGAACAGCGTAAGCATAAGAAAAAGCCATTTAAATAGGGAACCGCGAGAGGCTGAAAGAACGAGCACTCAGCTTAAATGCAGCAAACGATGACAGAGAACGTATATTAGACGGGATGTGGTTATAATAATAGGAAGATATGTAGGAGAAGGACGAATATCGACGCGATAAGAAAGTATACTCGATTATGAACGAGAATAAAATCTCAAATTTATATTTTCACTCATACACCATAGAATTTTGCTTATAAACTATTATAACTCCGTCATAAAGTAGAACTGTACTGGTACCCTCATTTCTATCTAATTCCTTAATATTTCAGAACCAAGGTCCCAACTTTGGATAATTAACAAAGCAATTTTACAGTGCATATTTTATTTAGATGTCCCTTCGAGGACTCTTAGCTAAATATACTTCGTGACCTAGCCACAGCTGCTTCCCTTTCATAAAAGTGAAACTTAAAGACGCGATCGTTCGAAATCGCCTCCCTCGCCTCGATTTGCCACAAAGCAGCGAACGCGATGAGCAAGGAGGCGACAAGACAGAGCGAAAAGGGAGGCACGGCGGAGGGAACGTGCACGCACCGATCGACAGATCGGAGATAAACGCTCGATCCGACAGGAACATCTCCTCGTTTGCGCCGATCACGTCGGACAAACGCGACTGAGAGAGCGTAATACGCAACCGCGCGATCGCCTCGGTTGCGTGTAATCCTTCGGAGCTGGATACGCTAACGACCACATTAGCGATGCAACGGGTGTCGCGTTTATACGAACCTCGTAAAGCTCCGCTCTCGTGCAATCGCCGAGTTTGCCTCGTTTTCCATTTGGAATTCCCCTGGTGGGAAGGTTTTCTGTGGAATGGTCTTGATAACATCGCGGAAGGTCGTCAAGCTTGCCATGGGAAAGTTCCACTTTAGATACTGTTGCACAGTTTTCCTAGGTTATAGCCAATTTTGCATTCTCTAATGATTAACTTGTTGGTAGAGAGATATTTCCATGTCTCAGATAATTCAAGAGCGTTCTACTATCGACCGTTATACTCTGACTTTATTCTATCAAAAATGTAGTCTCTAGAACTTAACAGCTTCAAAATTAATCGATCACTCTCATACCCCGTTGCATTTTCCCTCAACTAAAACTAAAGGACTAATCTACTTCCTTAATCCGGCAGTGCGCAGGTGGACTTTTGAAACACAAGTATCCACCTGGGGTGCTCCTGGACCCCCCAGTAGAAAATTAACACTTATTGACCACAATATAGAAAAATCTGTGGTTTAGGAGTCTTTATTAACACTCAAACAATGCAGATCTGATGGAACATTAACATTACTCCATAGTATAGGGCAAAAATATTAATAAACCCCCCAATTTATTTCTTTTTTTATTAATTATAATGACAATGAATGCGAACAATGTATCTGGAATCTAGACTGAGTATCAACCTCATTGCTAAAGAAACAACAGACAGCGATAAGATTTTCTGCGGTTGGGGGTCTAGTAGATCCCCACGTGTACACTGCCGGGTTAAAGTTCCAAGGACAAAAATTCCGATACACAAAATGCTCCTTTTCTTGCTCTCCTTACGAGCACCTAAATAACTTCAGCGTGTAACAGCAATGATCCTTGCTCCCTGTGCGTCAAAGTCTCTGGTGGATGCCGCGGGTCGAAAGGAGCCGCGAGGGGGAGACCGTCGACCGATCGATCGGCCCCGTGTAGTTACAACACGCGACTACGCAGCCCTGATCCTTAACTTGTTAGCCGCGATTGCCGACCTGTGATTAAGGTAACGGTAGTCATCAATTCGGCCACGTGATCGTTAACCTGTCAGTTGACGACCGACATTTAAGAGGTGGCCGCCGTGAAATCGGCCGACGTAATTTGCCACCGTGTGTGACGGCTCCCCGACGCGAAAACTACCTACGAACCGTTCCGCTACGAACTTTCCTTCGATCGGTTCTCATCGACCCTCGATCGACGCTGAATATCGCTAAGAAACGCGTTTCACCCATGTACACGGTTGTTTAGAGATGTACAAACTCGAAATAACTTGGTGCTCCGGCTTATCCACTCGCTTATCCTTAAAGTAGGATCCTCCGTGGCTGCGGGATAGTGTTATCAGTCCTCCTAACGAGCCGCTAACGAGACTCGACATTGCTCCGTTTCTTTGCTTCGGTTGGACAGTTTTCTCTTTGTAATTCACTGGGTGTTAACACTCTTCTGCGAGAACCGTCGCAGTTTCTGGATTATACCAGTGAATGAGTGCTCTCTTCCATTAATTATTGAAATAAAGAAATAGGAAGCTCTGTAGAATTTCTCGGTAATGCTACTTTCCTGTATTTATGGATCGCAATCTAATCTTTTGAGTAAGCTTTCAGGTTCTAACGGAGGCCTCGCAATAAAATAAAAAAATAAAAAATAAAATAAAATAAACTCAAATTCCTTCGATTTCATAATCCCCGAACCTTGCACCCTCAATTTTTCTAATACAGGAAATTATGCATCCCTCGATCTATCTTCTCATTAATCCCTCAAGTTTTCCGAGACACCTAAATCTTCACATGCAGCCCACCAAGCAGAATACCCACTGCTCCAACTTTGTCCAGCCGTTCGCACAACATCGCTCGATTAAAATCGTTTCTCAACATTGTAGCGCTGCTCTCGAAACCCAATTACAGCAAGGCTCGTCGTTAATATTCAATTAATCACCGTCTGGGCGTCACGCGTTTTCTCGATGATTATCGGTCTGGATTGAGCGAGCGCCGCGTCCGATCCGTCGATCGGCCTTTTTTTCACGCGAACGATTCGCCCGTCCGCTGTCCCGCCGTGGGCAGCCCGCGAGCTTCCGCGGGAATGTCATTCGGGACGTGCTCGCATAACCGTGGAATTCGCGGCCTGGCGTCGATTCTCAATCGAGGGACGAGTTTTGCAACTTGCACGTCGGCTCGATACTCTTTTCCGCGCCGTTTTCCCCGCCGATGGTTGTTTATTTTCATCGATAACTTCATCGGCCGTCGCAGAGATTCAGGGAGACTCTTCTGCGAGTGATTTATGAGCGAGCTTCGATCGCCGAGGCATTCAGCGAGCGCGCGTCTCGCGTAATAGGTCGATCGAAGGAATTCCAGGATCTCCGCTCGGAAACTGCGGGCTTCGTGTCTTTGTTAATGAGGGAACTTGTCATTTTTAGCTTGTAATGTTCGGTTTATGTAGAATCTTACGTAGTGGGATGGGGGCGAGTTAAGTATCTGATCTTGGGTGTGTTTTAAGCTAAAAAGGTGTTATAATCGCAGATCTCAGCGGGAATGGATTATTGAGAAGATAGAATCAGTATTTTATTGAATTTATAATCTGTTTAGTATTTTTAGTTGATTCGAAACAAGAAAGTAACAAATTGCCAGGTGAAATATGAATTTAATGCATGAGAAATGAAAATAATTGCGGGTGAATTATTGTATTAGATGATTCAATGCTATATTTACTCCTCTTCCCGTCACTCAACCTACTTTGTTTCACTCCAGAGGGTTTTGAATGACGAATGGCGAGGAATTTTCGAGTGACGAAGTAACTCGTCTCCCCCAGTTAACAGGTTAATTCTTCATCCGAAATTATTGGAGAATTGTAACGTCGTAACGCGAGCCTCGCTTTTTCATCGATTGATAGCGCAGAACGATGGAGCCCCACGCGATTATTCATCGAGTGATCGACGCAGAGTATCGGGTACGCGGCTGGAAGTCATTAATCATCGTCCACGATTAATAGCAATTTGCGGAAGTACGAGGAGTACGTGGAAGTACAATGATGTCGCGGGGATGATTAAGACATCCTGGTGCCCTTCAACTTCGACGGAAGATCGAAGGGTACGGTGGAGATTTTAATTGAGACACCCCAGCGATGGCTTCGAATCGCTTGCAAATCTACTCTTCGAAATTGGTAACAATGAAATATGATTAAGTTCAATCTAAAAAAATTGGGCGGGGTAACAAGTCTCACTTCTCCTAATATATTTAATATTCCCATGGACACAACTAAAATTTGAATATCAAAAGTTTTGGTTCTACGTATAAAACTTAGTCTTCGAATTTCCTTAAAAACACACAAGAAGTTTTTGACCAACACAAACTTGACTATCTATACGTTTCACGGAAATCAACGCGCTTAGAATAGAAAACGATTCTATTGCACGATCGAGGTAGATTCTACTGCAATGGACCATGTTCTTGAAAAGCCCCCACCCTAAATTAACACCGAGTTACGAGAGCGATCGCGTGATCCTTGTGGTCCATGGAGGACGCGTTTAGATGTCACCGCATAATAAGTGCATTCGCAAGCGACCAGAAAGAATGCACTTGCATCACTGCCTCTTGGTTCGTCGTCCTTAAGCTGCGTCCACAGTCGCGATTCTATTCCACCTATTCCCCTGGTCGCTTGATTCGATTGACTCCTTGATCGACAGGTCGCTAGAACTGGGGCAACTCGAATTTCAACGATGGGTTGCGTAAAAGTTATCTCTTAGGACTTTGGAGAGCTCGGTCTCAGTTGAGTGTGTAAAAAAAAGTGCGCCAGAATTGGATTTATTACGTAGAGGAAAAAGGAGAAACGGGGCACTCATGCTTACAATATTCTTAGTTATTTTAGTATATTTCTGTACTTCTATTAATTCTAACCAACTAGGTTAAACTAGTAAAGTATATCTAGAACCTCAAATCTGAAAATCAAAGAATATCATATTGAAATTAATTCATAGTGTGTTCATAGTAATATAATAACAGCAGCAAAAATAATAGTAAAAGTTAAGGGGAATGGGAACTACGAACAGCGATCAAAGCAGAGTGATTGAAGGAATTAAAGGAATTATTGAAGAAGTCAACAGAGTTACAATAACGATTGAAAATTATTAGAAGTCGATTAAGACTATTATAATAGCCATAGAGTGTTCGATGTGACTCAGGAAAAAGAATATGTTTTCTAAGGCAACGCACCGGTGCATAAAAAGTAAGTTTTTCAAGGATTTGAAGACATGAAATACAATGGTTGATGAGTTTATATGAAAATGAAAGGTCGGCAACGGCACGGTGTTGATCAAGGCTCATTTATCCAAGATGCGACAGCATAAAGTCATAATAATGATAATAAAGTTATGGCAAAATAAAGACATAGGTGATACCGTAAGATATGATGCCATTCCAAGAAACCTGTGCTGCACACCCTCGATTAATACAGAGTGGCATTTATAATAGGGACCTTAAAATACTATAAATAATTAAAAAAAAAATTATAGCGTATCAGTATATCACTTATAATGCATTAAACTTAAATTGTCACGATGTGTCAAGGGGATGAAATCAAAAAGAGGGGATGTGGTGTCCAGGTTTCATGGTAGCTCACATTTTCCTCAGAATCCTAAAGAGTAATACTGCAAAATTTAGTCCAAATCGGTCAAATTGTTTAGCAGTTAATAGAAAACATACAGGCAGACATTTTATATATATATATATATACATACATAGATCAAGATTATTCTGACTACAAATTGAAAATGAACTTCGTCTAGAGTCCGCCAATATCTCTCACAGTAAGAGCATTGTCTTGAATCTAGAATCCATAATCTCTCCTCGCAATCTTCAGTCTGAGATCTAGAATCTATGCTTGGATCTACGGATCGACTTCCCTGGCCGTAATCTAGGTCGCCACCGCTACCAGGCCAATACCGCTAATTAACTGCCATTAATCCTTGCCACGCTAATTAATTTACAGCTCGGGCGTAGGTACCTACTGTCCAGATGCTCCGAGTAGGTGTGAACCACGCCTAAATAACTAGCCGTAGAACGGAGCAGCCGCGTCGGTGCGATTTGTCCGCGGAGGCACCCAGCGATCGTAGATTATAACGAGAAGGAACGGTTATGTCTTATGACAAATGTAATCTTCGTCGTGACAGCTCAATCTATAGCGGGCCCCGTCCGCGAGGATAAACACCGATACTCGGGTTTCTTCGAGGCGGCCGATCCTTTTGATTGACTCCTATCTATGTGGGTTATCCGCCTTTGAATTCGTGGCCAGCCTTTCAATTTGTCACTTCTATCAGTGAACGCTAATTTTTTCTGTCTGACTGCACGTAAATCCTCTACAATCTCCCAGCTGCTTTCTTCTCGGTGGACAGCTCCGCGAGGTACTATCTGACTCCGTTCTCGATCTGCAACTGTGTATCGTAACATCGAGGCTTATGGAATTTTAAATCTTGAAAACTTTAAGTTTGAAACTTTTCTGTTAGGACAATTGCTACTGTAGATTATTTATTAGTATTGAGTCTTTATTTAATTACTACCTTTGGTAGCAAAATGAGTTGAGCACTTGAAGTATTATAGTCTACTCTGCGAAAGTATTTTTTGTATAATTCACCTGCTTACCTCGACAGTTTAGCCATCCCCGCGCTGCAAGATCAAGATTACGGATTCAGGCCAGTGGCAAACGGTAGCTGCTGACACTTAAGTGTAATGAAGAACTCGCGCGTCAAAATAAGGCTCGTCTCGTTTCGGTATAAATGTCGACATCGCTATCCATATATCGAATAACAGTGGATAGGAGGTGTGTCCATGCCGGTGGGTATCGACTCGATCAAAAGTAGCGAGGAAGCCCGCCTTCGCTTGTCACACAGGACGGGTTCACCGATGAAGATAACAAAGGTTAAGTCCGTAAGTGGTGACTGCCCGTACCGTGTGAACCAATTTAAGTCAGCCAGCCCGCTACCACTTACGATCGAGATCGAACGACCGAGAATTGATTCCTAGCGACGGTTATTTGGCTTTGCTTGACACGTTCATGTTGGTTCTCCTTCCTTTCGTGTATTAGGAACGTTTTGCCTGCTGTCACGTCGTAGCGGTGTCGAATATGGAAAATACTTGCAATATATTTGTGTATCACGTGGAACAATGTTTTGAAGCAGTGCTGAATTAACTAATAAGCAAAATAAGCGAGTGCTTAGAGCAACTGGAGAAAGGGGAGCACTATAGAAATATTCTGAACTTTAAATTACTTACTTTTACTTACTGAACATTTATTAGAAACACTTTTTACTCTAAAGGTGTCTCAAAATATTTTAAGTACGTAGGGCCTCTAAAGGTCTTAATCCGTCCCTGTTTCGAAGTAATAATAAGGTTTGTGGGAGTAGATAATAGGAGAGGGAGAGGAACAAAAGTGTTTAACATTAGATAAACTGTCAAACTT
The DNA here is from genome assembly GCA_963855975.1 of Andrena chrysosceles. NCBI lineage: Eukaryota > Metazoa > Arthropoda > Insecta > Hymenoptera > Andrenidae > Andrena > Andrena chrysosceles. The sequence continues at coordinate 8,254,270 of OY979767.1, read as the reverse complement.
TGATTCTAATCACCACTGTCTCTTCAAATTACGCACCATAGAGCTGTCTTCTGCTTGCCCATGCGCAGTTGAGGTCTCACTACTGCTGGATATACCATGAAGCACTTTGTGATCATATTAAAGTCTAATACTCCTTGCTAACCAGTTCTCGAGTATAATCTAGGACCAACGTTGCATAATATTACACATCACTAGTATCACAGTGTATGTAATATTGTAGTATAACAGTTTTGAGATGGTAACGCTGTCCCTTCAACGAGAACCTCCCAGCTCTATATCACGTGGGGCTATTACCGTGATTCCTGACATTGCTGACAGGATTGGCGTGCAGGCACGTTAGATCGTGTACCTGCCTTAATCTCGAGGCTATATCAGATTTCAGGGTTGCAAAGACGCCGAGGCTCGGGTTGCGGTTTCGCCTCCTCCTTTCTCCCACTCTCGTCAATTGCGCTCAGCGTTTCTTCGTACCCTGGACACTGAATTTCCTTTCGGTTCGTCTAGGTAATAGCGATATTCCACCTCGCATCACGAATGTTACCCATCTTTCGGCCGGGATCTCGTTTCTGGTCGAAGGACAAACTGCAACCACGCCCCGAGTCGTCGCTCGCGAGATGATTTATTCGCGATTGCGTCGCCGCGGTTTTCCTCCCAGCTCCGGCGCGCCCGATATCGACCTTAATTATTTTTCTGGAGTTGCGTGCTGTTCGCGAGAGCGGCGCCCCCACCCGAAAACGACAGGGGAAGAGGGCTTGAAACGGGTCGACGGTGGGGAAACGAGCTAATTATGCGTCGTACGAAGGAAGATTTATCGCGCTTGCGTTTTCCATGGTGCGTGCGGTTCACCTACGTGAATACGCGCCCCACCTTGCCCCTCCTCGTCCTCGCAGCGAGCGTAGGTGTACCCTGACGACTTAATATTACGACCACGAGAGATGGCCGCTTTCGTGGAAGCTGAGCTTCGCCGCTGGGACTTGTACCATTCGTGTCTCTATGGGAGAATACTAATCTTTTGGGGAGTGAGGTGATGGTAGCGAAGGTACACTCGCAACCAATTCAGTTTCCAAGTTCTCAGTTGGTACGGTTTAGTAATTAGTTTTTGGAGATTACTTTGACTTGTAATGGACACAAGGATAATTGAACTACCGTTTTTATTAATAGTATTTATATAGATATTTATTCAACTAAATTAAAAATATTAGAGATTCAACTGTTTTGAACTGGACTCCGCGACTGAGACTGGTGGCTTTTAAAATAGTAATGCTCTAGGATAAGGGAATGCGATGGGTTTTAAAGGTTTCGGAATGTAAGAGAGGGGATGACGGGATAGGACAGAATTGCAGGATTTTGAATAGTTTACGCATTAGCTAAGATGACGATGGGTAGCAGGGATGACACAGTGTTTACATTTACGCAGCATTTGGGTAGTTAGTGTGAATCATGTTTACAGAGAAAGTCAGAGGAAAACGATCAGTAAGGATCAGTACATTACAGACTCATAAGTAAAGAATTGTGTGCTACTGACTTACAAAGGCGAGTGAAAATTGAAGGTCTCCCTTCGTTTATCTTTTCAGTGACCAATGACTGCTTACTAAAGCATTTCTGCTCTACAATAATTAAAAGTAAATTACACCAACTATCAATGTATTCTCTAAAAAAAAGTCTAAATTCTAGATACAGACACCCGACGCGTCCACTTTGTTACCCCTGCCAATTTCATCGACTTTAGCTCGAAGCCATCGCTAGGAGAAAGCGCGTGGAAAAGAATCGAAGAAGCTGGCGTCGTGGCCGCGTACGAGAAGCTGCACCTCCGCGAAGCAATAACATCGACGGAGACGCGGCTCGAGATTCGAGGTATATCGCGGCAAGATAAACAATCTCTCCCACGCCGAGATCGCCGATCGATGCTAATGAAGGACCGCTCGAGCTGGTTTCTCTCTCTCTCTCGCCTCGAGTGCGATCCTCGCCCGGTGAACAGCGGTTTCTCTCTATCCCTCGGAGTATCCGTGGCGGTTCGCGTGCTCGAGAGGCCAGAAAGTTGGAGTTTTGACGGGGAACGTGGGCGTTGGGTAATAGCGTGACCCTTATTAATGGGCCTATGGAGACGTCTCTGTAACGCGCCGCGGAAACTCCTGTATTTTATGGCTGCTAGCGGACACGGGAGCAGGGACGATTTCTTCGAAGGGCTTAGTAAGAAGTTTTGAGGGTACGTTGGTGAGTTTGTAGGGAGTTCGACGGATAACTTCTGGGGACTTCTTTGGAGACGTCAAGTTGTAATTATTGCAGACCGATTGCGTTTCGATTGCAGGAAGACTGATTTAAGGAGGTTGTTCACTGAAAGCACGCTATTTAGTGTCTTTAAGCGCTTGAAGCTTGAATCGAGGGGATCCACGAAACGCTACTACATACTTGTTTTAATGGAAGTTTGTGGAAGTATATTGATAGTTCTACTTCATAGTTTACGAGATTTTTATCGATGGATATGGTGTTTCACTCGTTACTCTGTTTCGTGTTTGCTACTTCGAACTCCTTTCCAGTAAGCAATTCAATTGAGTCATTCAATTAATTCGAGCGATTTGATTCAATACGTTTAACACATTCTTTCGGTTCTTTCGATATGTACCTGTATTATTTCTATCATAGCTATCTATCACTAAGCTCCAGGTATTATGTCAGTACAAAAGTTTGTTAGGTGATATTAGGTGTACTGAAATGTATTTTTTTTACTACATCTACCATACTACGTCATGGATAGCCAAAGCAAATACTTTGATGAAGGATTAGACCATCTTAGGCAGTTCAATTTTTTCGATTATTTGAAAAATATTTAAATAGCTATACTTTGAAGCAAAAACCTCAGTTCCGGGTGCAGTGTGAAAGTAGATCTCTATTTACGCATTAGTCAAGTAAAAATTAAAATATCGTATAAAATTTAATATACTTTAAACACGTCTAATAAAACCCTCTCACAAAAAGTCGCACTAAATACAAAGAAAACGTAACAACTCCTCCATACATCCCCTTTATTTACTATCATCCAGCATATATTCGAACAGAATCCAACGTTGAAAATTATCCTCTTCCAATGGCGTCTCTTAAAACCCTTGACCGCCGCGTCGTGGATTATTGCAGTCTGGCATTTTTCGCAATCAATTATTCCCCTCGCATCCTGTGTTTGCCCGACGTTTCGCACCCAGCATCCGCGGAACCGCGGACGGGGGAGGTGGTTCCAGAAGCGCGTGCCCGTTCCGCTGAGACTTGCAAATTGAACGGCGCCGTATTAGTCACGTTCAAACTAATCGATGAGCCGCGGAACGACTGTCGATCCTGGAGGCAAGGGGGCCGTAACTCGCCGCGCGACCGTGAGAAATCGTTCGTAGACCTTCGAGCTTCCCTGTCGTACATTCTGTAGATATTTCAGCGGGAATCGCTGGGATTCTCCAACCTCGAGCGCCATATTTTTCTTGGAGAACGGCATCCCCGCTATTCCGCGTAACCCACGGCGATATTACGTTCTTGCCAGGAGCTGGCTAACGTGGCCGCTGCCACAGGATCAAGCATTCTGTCTCACACGTTAGCTATACTCGATTTAATACCTGGGCTCGGTTCTTCTGCGAAGCTGAGGGATTCTTGTGAGGATAGTTCAGATTTGACAGCTGTTATGGAGATAATTTGACGAAGTGTTTAAACTCCTCATAGAATTTGATTTCTAAGGTAAATATACCAGTGCCCGGCCATGTCACAATAGTTGAACAGCAATGGGAATTATTTTTATTTATTTTTAAGCTTAATTTTTCGTATAATTAGAAACAAAAAATAGTACCATAATGCATAAGTATTTAGCAATATTAATTGAAATCATTATTATACAAAATTAAAATCCTTTGCCCCCCTCTGTGTGCGTCACTGCTTCTGTTCTTCCTTCAAACAATCGAGACTTCATCCCTTATCCATATCACAAGAGAAACTTAAATCTCCAGCCTTTCCACAGTCTCTGCCATCCCCCATTCCTCCCAGTAGTGAACAGAGCGCGTTATTCCCCGAGATCCAGCGAGATTAGATACAGAACAGTACACCGTCGCATTTCCCATGTACATTTTAATATAATTTGAGTCGGAGCACGGCCAAGGGAATAATCGGGACAGGATAAGACGCATGCTTCTTCATTGTATTGTACCATAGGAATCTGGCATGAGCCGGCGGGGCAAAGGGGCGGAAGAGGCAGAGGAGGAGGGCCCAGGGGGAGAAGAAGAAGAAAGGCTCCTTTGTGAAAGCAGCCTCAGGAAATCAGGATTGATATAGGGCTGCGGTAGGTTCGCTCGTAACTTTGTCCCGCGGTACCCGTAGACGCGGCCCCCGATCCATTAATCACCCTCGGTACGAGGCCTGAACCCTGGGTGATTAGCAGGCGTGAACACCGACTCACCCAGGGATATATACGCGATTGGGTCGCCATTGTCGACCACCGTGGACGTTCCCCGCCGACGATTGAGACGTCCGTCTTCCTCGCCGATTCGAAAATCCTGAACACGGAATCGCGAGCCGCCGCGCCTCTTCCTCCCTCCCTCGCCCCCGTTTCGTTCAGTGGAACTGCTGCCTCACTCCCTGGCGCTGTCCAATCCCCTCGAAGCGATTTCCTCCGCAGGGGAACGCTTCCTGAGGAGGATCGATCGCTTCGAACCGCGGAGGTGTCCATCAGCGTGTCCTCTGCGAATTTAGAGCGTAGGGGTGGAGGGTGCTTCGATACCCTTTTCGAATTAGTCCACAGGGACGTCCACATCGGGATCTTGGGTTCTTGGAAAGATGAGGTCGAACTTCTCAAGAATTTGAGCTCCAACCCCTAGTTCAACGAATTTCTGATTTATTACACCACTACTGTGTCTTCGCTAGGGGAACTCATCCTCATGAGGACTCCACTCAATTTGTACTTCTTCGATTCTCTTTTCACTCTTTTATGTCACTCCAGGTTCCAAATTTGATGACCACGGACAGTAAAAAAATCGTTGTAGACTTATTAGTTCCCCAGCTCACCCCTTTTTTAAACCGCGAAACACACGTTTGTGCCTTTAAGTAAGGCAATTACTTAAGTATCTCCCCCGACGCCCACAATTACGGCGAGAGGGGTCCCGATTCCCGACCTCCGGCTCGACCACGATTTATCTCGTTCTCGAGTCTGCAAAATCGGGGCCCCCGAGGTTCTTAAAAACAAGCGCCTAATTGTACGACGATTTAGCCGAGGAGCCACCCATCGTGTGCCGCGGACATTCCCGCGTCTCGTGGGTGTAACTTACGAGGTAATCAACGTGGCTGTAAATTACAATCCGGTGGCGAAGGACTGGTGGCGCGGCTTTGGCCCACCCCGCGCACCCTCGGAGGTATCGCACTAAGAACTTTTCGCGCGCTGCTTTCCTCTGGCACCTTAACGCGCTATAAATAATTAACACGCCGAGTGAAATAAGACGACGCGCGAAAAGTGAAACGCGTCGGGCCGCATCAGCGTGACCTTTATGCGCGATAAATAATGCAATGTACCTACAATGTGTCCGCCTCCGTTATTCATATTTTCCGTTGACGGTTGGAACGCGACGCGTCGAATAGAGAATTCTTGGCTAGAAACTGCAGTTCGTCGCCGAGAACGAAGCCTCTGCTTCCGTTACTTCTAAGTTCAAGCGTCTATTTAAATTCGAGGCGACTTCTACCGACGAAAGTTTGATATTTGGAAGCCTGCTGGGGGTTGAAATTAGTTTGCCACTGGTTTCCCTGCGCAGAGTTGAGAAGATGTATTCTATGGAAATAGAGAAATCTTTCTATAGAAAGTTTATTGAGTTCCAAGATGAAGCGAACAGTTGGGATGAACAGGGTATCCAAGAAGTAGTCTAATTCAGAGTTCTCAAGCGTTTCCTAGAGATGCAATAATCTCTGAACAAGACTGTAGACCAGCAAGGTCTGAACTAGATCCAGGCAGGCAACAGTTGCGTAGTTAGAGGGCGCGGATGCTGCTGCGCGGTTCGATAGCACGTTGGGAATGATAAACGGCAGGATAACCGGCGGAGTAGTAAAAGCGGAGTTACGGTATGCGTGGTGGTATCCAGGAATAATTTGCCACCGGCCGGCGGCTCGCGTTGCCACGTCCTTTTCATTAAACTTCCGAAACGCCGCTAATATTCACAATTATTATCTTGTATCCCTCCCGAGGGATAATTGACCGGCGCAGTCGAGTTCGAGAAATGGGCCTGACGGTGAACAGCCGCGGGAAACGGGCTGGAAAAGGTGGAGTTGAGGGGATGGAGGCCAACGGAAGCGCGAGGAAGAGGAGTAAGAGGGTGAGGAGGATGATGAAGAAGGGAAAGAAGAAGAAGAGGAAGAGGGGGACACGCAGGAGGAACGCACGAACGGCGCCGTGGCGCGCGATGATGAAGAGCCCTACGACGATTCGCTAATAACCTGCTATCAGTGCCGTAAAACGCTTTTTGCTTCTCTGCTGGCGGCGATACGCCGTGGATATTCGCGCGATTTCCGCGCATTCCAGCCCGGCCTTGGCAATTACAAGGAAAGCAGGGCTGAGGAGTCGCGCGAACGAGAAACGCCGATCGGGTTTTCGCGCAATCACCGACCAGGGGAAGAAGAATACTGCTGTCGATTCTCTAATGGCCCGCGACGGGGTGAGCCGGCCCCGTTCTCACGCAGGGTTGGCGAGGACAGGGCCCCGACGAGTTGTTAATTCTCCTGGTTCGATTCTTCTTGGTCTATTTGGATATCCCGGGGTCTGCAGGTAAATTGATCCTGGAAGTTGAGATCGGGTGGATGGGAGGTGGGAAGTACTTGGAGGGTTGCGAGTCTGTGAAGATTGATAGGAAGATCTGTACAAGAGTGTGACGGTGTAATTCCTCTGGAAAGATTATTGAATGCGGTCATAAATCTGTGTAAGAGACAGAACCATTATGGCACTTCAGAAGGCAAGATTCAAATGATCGGTGAAGCTTGAGATCATGTCCAACAGCGTTCCAAGATCGCGACAGGTTTTGCGGCTCTGAGGATTGTGAGAATCGCTGCGGTTTGATAAGACAGACTTGGTCTCGTGATAAGGATGAAAGAGGAACAGATGGCTGGTGGAGGATACGAAGATGCTCCTGGTGTCCAGGGAGTGCGTCCTGGACTGTTTCACGTGGGTAAATAAAGTGTTATGCGATGCGTTATCAGAGGAACGACGTCATTGGTCTTTCTGATTGTCCCTGGTGGAAGTTATGCTCGATGGGAATCGGCCCGGCTATCGGGACGCAAAGTGGCCGCGTCGAGGGCTAGCAGCTTGTAATTGGAATCATTGATATCTGGATAGTCGTCGCCATCGGGCGTTATTCAAATTAAAATGCAAATTGGATCATCGCTACCGGTTAATGCTTCCAGTATTCCTCGTGCTATAGTTCGTTCCTGAGTTAGACCGCTGCTTACGCGGCAATTGCATTCACGGAAGCACCTTACCTTGCTAAATTTAAAGTGGAATCTGATTAACAAATCGGAGCATAAGCGGGAACTCATGTTGATATGAAAACGTGCGGTTTAAGCCGTATAAAATGTTTCTCTTCATTGCGTTACAAATTCGAAAGTATAGTGTTGTATTCATTATCTGATGAAGAGATCAGGAATTCTCAGCCTTCTGCTCCCTGGGGCAGCAATCCTCTGTGACCACAAGTCACATTCCTCTGACATTTCATTGCTCACACTTTCACCCCACTTCCTCTACTTTAAATCTCCTGCTCCAAATAGATGCAGAAAGATCATATCGCGTCAAATTATGTGGTACATGAGCGACAAAGTTCCAAGTTCCTTACTTTCGAAGAAGTTTTCCTCTTTGAGACTTGAAGAATATGGAGCATTTTCTACCAACTATTAGCTTTCAGTCAACTCTCAGTTAGCCCTCCTCCTTCTTTCCCTTTTTGAGATGAAAGGCACCTTACGTTTCGCAGAATCTCCCTGCTGGACCTGTACATTGGCACTTGGCACGGCTGTGGAGTGTCCCAAATATTTTAAGGAAACACCCGTTAGATGCGCGTCAGGCGGTTGCACGACAGGGCCTACGGGGGTGGCGTGTGTGCTGTTGACCCGGCGTGGACCGGTTCGGGTCACTCCTTTTTTCCCTCCTTCATCGGGGCCTTTTTTCATCCCCTCCACGGGAGCACGGTTGGGATATAGCCAGGTGTGACGTCACGCGAGGAGGCGTGATAGGTTATACACTCGCGCGTGTGTGCCCGCGTGCATGAGGCCCACGCGTGGCCCAGCTGTGTGTCGACGAGCCTCATCAGCCTCTTCGAGTAGTTTCCCTCGATTTCGGCCCTTTGCTGGGTAAGAGAAGCGTCAATACGATATTGGACATGATTCCAAACGACTTGGATCCTAACTCATTGTCAGTGGGGGATGATTTAAGAGAGCCAAGTTGAACTTGGGGAAAATGGAAGGAATCTCAGACAGGAATCTGTTGATCTAACTTAATCTCATTTTTTGGAGGCTAGGGATTTTCAAGTTTAAAGGCAATTTAGATTCATATTATGTGTACATAACGGGGAATAAAAGGATGCAAGTTCAAGGGAAGAAGATCACCTCAGTGACACTAAAAGGATTCATCGTTCTGAACGACATAATTGAAGATTCATTTTCCGATTACCATAATACCCGTTTTACGCAAGAAGTTCGAATAAACCGCATACATTTCATAAAACAATACCTCCAGCGAGCAATCTCAGCTACGAGATTCGCTTTCCGAGTTTCTCGTTAAGGAATTTCGTTGCAAAACTCATCAGAGAACTTGGCCGTCGGCTTTGCTCCTCTCTCCGGAGGCTTAATTAATACGACCGCCAGGCAACGAGCTAGAATCGGGCAAAACCTGGCCACCAGCGGTCGATATGAAAGCGTCCGATCGCCAGAGAAGAAGTTCGTTAAATAATCGATATCGATGCGAATCCTGGAAGCGCGAGGAATGAAATTGCTAATGTTATATCCCCCGAGGAGATGGGTCGTTCCGCGGGCCCGCGGTAAGAACTGGCTAATTAATAATTCCAGCGTATCCGTCGGTTTCGTCGTTAAAATCGAACGTGACGGTTCTTTCTGCGCCGGTTTCCGCGAAATCGGGGCCTCGTCTAGATACTCGAAAGCCGTGGACCCCGAAAGAAAGGAAATCGGGGCCCTCCTCTATTCGGCCGTCCCTCGAGGATAGAAGAAAGTTAGGAATGCGCGGCGAACGGGCGTTCCGGTTTCCTGGAAACCAGGCGAAAACGCGTGGCAGTCCGTCCGATCGAAACAACGAGACACTCAACGAATATGTAGATCGCGAAGTAGCCGGAGTAGCGATTTAATGCGGTTGTCTAAATATAAATTCGCTTCTCTCGATGGACTAAAGGAACGTGTTTTCAAGGCGTGGTACTCTGTTTACTGCAATTATGTGGTACTTATACGCAAGCGCGGTGTAAGACATGCTTTATGCAACGTTGCATTCTGCGCAGCTGCGGTAGAGGGTCCAAATGGAGGATTCGAAACTCCACTATGTAATTGCGAAATTAATTGAAATAGGAGAAGGTTTCTGTACTTCTCCTTGCAAATAGTGTTCCAGAACTCCTAGACACCACCTCTTACAGAATAACAGTAAAACTGATTCATCGTCACTCTCAAGTACACGTGGCTCTCCAAGAATCCCACTGTACTATGCTTTGCTAACTCCGATTTGCTAACTTCAACCACCACCTGAATCTTCCACCTCCACCAGCCAGAAGCCATCGGAGGCACGGAAAATCCTCAAACTTTAACACGCTGCCCGATGTTCGTGGACAAAGTGGCAAGTATAGTTGCACCGGTAGCGGGCTATTAGCGAATCGCTGCGAGGCTGTTCGTCATCTCACGGTTGGCTAGCCGTGCCCAGGCGTGAGCTCGCTTCGACGACACGCGACCCACACGCGGCCCACTCTCTTTCTCTCTCTCTCCCCTTTTCCCTTCCTCTGCTGGAGATGCCTACTAGTCCCCGCGTCTCGTCCTTTTCTCGGCCCGCCGCCCCCTCCCCGCGGCCCCGTCAGCCCCGTTTTTCCTCGTGCCGCGACGCCGGGCCCCGCGCGACACCGCGAGGGGACCGAGACGGAAATAAGATACGACACAGCTGATACGCCCTCGTCCGGCGATTACGCGCTAGGTGTACACCGTGGATCGCCGATGATGTCATTTCCAACTATAAACCGCCGCCAAGTGCAGCGGGCTCGGTGGATTTTATTGGCCGGAGGATGATAAGGCGGCGCCGATTATCGGTTTTCGGCCCGATAAACGGCATCGCGGGCCGTACTTTTCTTTTCCGCCCGTTTCCTTTCGCGAGAGGGACACGCGGGCCCCGTGGGCCGTCGACGCTCCTTCTCCCCCCTCCTACCTCGCTCGTATTTCGTCGCCGCGCAGCTTTATGCGCAGGGGGGGAGGCCCCGTTTACCCGCGCAGCATCCTGCGAGTATACGTGGGAATTATTTATTTCTACGACGCGATAAATACTTATTTTGGCCGCGGAGCGGCGACGACGCGGATGCGAATTCGTTTGCACGCGACCGTCAATGGTACGGGCCCTCGTTGGGTGTTCGCCCCTTGGGGCATAAACCGCGAACGTTTCCATGTAATTGAATTTTATATTGGCTAGCTGGATGCGCAGTGTCTGCGACGTCGTTGCTGGATGCTGTATATTATAAGGTGACACTGTGTATTGGAAAATAACTCGGTGGATGCCCGTGCGGGATAAGGAGACGGCCATCTCTGGTTGTGGAAATTGGTGGGGGAGTAAATAGTAAATTGAGGCATGGAATAGTAAAAATTCTGAAGGAGACGCGCAGGTGACTATGTAGGCAGTGGTATATTTATTTGTCGCTTGCCGTTTGCATGGTAAGCTACAATATTTTATGCGCTTCTTTATTCAGTTATTCTGTTCGATGTGTAATAAAGACGTGGTGTTAGTGTTAGAGTGAATCTGCTGGTTGGGTAACCGAAGATATCATTTTTTAATTCTCGTGCACGATATAAGGAGAAAGCAAGTATAAACCTTCTAGCTTTCTTTTATAGGAACGAGGAGTGTTGTGGGTAATAGAATATAGTAGAGGAGTCTCTCGAGTAAAAGATTTATGTAGATAATTAAAGAATCGAGGTCTCGGAGCATTTCCTCTTCGGCTATCCTAATTGTTTGGAGGACGTTGCGTCATTTAATGCAGCAGCAGCCTGAATAATTCATATTCCCAGGCTCATTATGTCTTCCGTAGCAAATTAATGTCGAGGAAGAATGTTAAGTTGACAGGATACTTTTTGCATCTATCACTGCAGTTGCAGGACATAAGCAGTAGGTGAGAATATATATACTTTCATAGTAATTAATTCAGAATCATCGAAAAGGAGCTAATAATATCCTTAGCTGAGGATTTACAAAATTACACAGTGCCTAATTAAAAGTATTCGGGAGATTTGAAATCTTCTCTTTAAGGACATACACTTAGATATGCCAAGTAGATTGATTTTCTTTTTTTATGTTAATACAATAGTATTAATACTTTCTTTAAAAACAGTTCTAAAAGGACGTCAGTTTTTAGGCCACACTGCCCTTTTTAGTTAAAATGTCCTATCTAGCATTTTGAAACAACTGAGAAAATTAAAACATGTTTTCATTATTTCCTAATAGCCTAATATAATTTTTTGTAAAAGGTGTACCGGTAGAGAATGTATTATTAATGTACCAATTAATTAATTGTTTTAGATAAGATATTTGAACCATTTTCGAAGAAGTTAGGTTAAATACATTAGACTGTTTATAAATCTTTACGAAGCACGTAGACTTTTCTAACTTTAATTAAATGGTAACAGGCGTGTGGAACTTCAAATATTTCAACATATCTCAAAAATGGGAAAAATGCTAGATAAGACAGTTTAACTAAGGAGGACAGTACAGTCCTCTAACAGTCCTCTTGAATCAACCTTCTTTTAGAAATGGAGCTGCAACTATTCTTCTCGACGAAAGTACCTTTCCTCCCAATTTCTTCAAAGAACATGTCCAGACCAAATAAATTCCCCATTTAAGTCCTCCAAAACTCACACATCTCCCCGATCTAAGCAACGCTGAATCCTTCCTTCTTAGAAGAACCCCAGATGGCGAGCTTTCGCTAAAAGCGACATTCCCCTCGGATAAAACCGCCCACAGTTGCTATTCGCTAACTCCTCATCCTGTCAGTGCCGTGCAAATATTCGACGCCGATCGCACGCGACCGGCCGCCATTTCGATTTTTCCGGCTTGCGATTATTAATATCCCGGAGGCGGCCGTGGTTCAGCATTCCCAACGACATTTCTCACGAACCGATCCGCCCCGAGTCAAAAATGCCCCGCTATCGGCCGATAAAACAAGGAATTCGAAGGAACGATGAAGTGAAGGGAGGTTTGTCCGGCCGCAGCGAGCTGCGCCCGCGACATCAATCATCCTGGCCGAGTCCAGCAAGACTTTCACCAGCTGTTACGACGACGTCCGCGTACCTGCACGAAAGCACACCGCTCCAACACTGCCGATCGACCGCCTCGAACTTTGACGTGGTCCACGAGTGCAAGATTTCTTCGAGGCACTCCGCGATCCTCTGTGTGATCGTCGTGTCCTTTTGTGAACTCCATGGGATAGATTTTTGGGACACCTGAGCTTCTTTGGTAAAAGATAGAATAGAATCTTATTGTTAGGTGAACGCTGAAGGAGAAGGTGGAATAACATTAGGTGTCATGAAGTTATAGATACTTAAACAGAGAGCACTACTCCGATTGAAGTAAATCGCCTGAAGTTATAGATTCTCTCGGAGAGAGCACCACTCGAGTTGGACTAAACCTCATGAAGTCATAGATTCTCAAAGAGAGAGTAACACTCGAGTTATGATTCGCAGAGCGGATGGATATAAATATGGATGATCCGCCCGCGAAGAAACTCGTGGCGATAAATCGCGAATGCTCCCCGAGTCGATTTGCAGTCCGATTGCTGTCCGTGGCCAAAGTTGCGCGGACGATTTATCGCCTGGAATCCTTCGAGGCGGTGAAATCGGTGCTTCGTCTTTCCAAGTTCGACGAGCGTGCCTCTGTTTGCCCAACAGAACGTAAAATCCGTCGCAGGATTAAGAACGTAAAGATAAAGAATCCACTTTTGCCATATCTCCGATCGTAAAATCATTCAAATCTGAAAGCTTCCTTGCCTCATCGAGGCCCGAAAAATGAGACTGTGCGCGTTAAAAGTTGAATGGTTCGATGCTCGAGTGACTGAGGACGGTAGCGTGGAGTGCTCGAGGATGATTCAATCGGAATCGATTCGCGTCCTTTCGTCGGCTTCGCGACGTTCCGCCCACGGTGGATCGCGATCCACCTGGACGGAGCGAGAGAACGAGCAAAAAGAGTGATTGATCCAGCCGCGCGCTGGTAGGATCAACTGTTCGACGATGATTCAGGCAAATCGATCCAGCAACGGATTCTCTTTCGTCAGCTACGTAACGTTCCGCCCACGACCGATCCTCGTGATCCCATCGCCGATGTTGAAGGAAAAAATAGAAATCACGCGATGAGAAGGGACACCCTGACATCGCATCGGTAGCGTCGATCGTTCGGTACACGGTTTTTGTTTAATAACGATCCAGCGAACGGCATGCCGTCGACATGGTGGACGAGCTCCTTCATCCCATCGCGTCGTTGAATCTTGATTCCTGCTCGAAATGAGTATCGGTACGAGACGCTGGCTGTGTTTCATTGCGATCGTGATGCAGAGGTACTTTCAGATCGTCTGCGTTGGTATTTTGGTACGGTGAATTTCATTTCTTATCCAAAGTGAAGATTATTCGAGACGAGAATATTGATGCTTACACCTGAATTTTAGTTCTTGAGAAGGTTTAGTCTAGCAAATTGGAAAGGTACAGGTATACTTAATCTCACCTTCTGCACTCGTACTGTCAACCACTTCAACTTTGCTCTTTATGTGCTCACCCTTTACTCTAAAGTAGTGCTTCTCAAGCTATCCTCACCCTCGGCACACTTAAGCCCTCTTCAGAATTCCGCGGTAGGTACATCACAAACAAAAATATACGAAACACATACAAGATTCAAAGTTCAAACACAGGAATGGCATTTATTTATGAAGAACTTTGGTGAAAATGCTTTCGCTTTTTCTCTTCTTGGAGGCATTGCGCCGCGACACTGCTCTAAAGAACTCGATCACACATCAAGTAGACCATCAACTGTTCCAAACCACTTGGTCCACCAAATCAAGCTCAAAGCGTAACAGAGAAACTTCACCAAGGGTCTGGTGGATCCACCCACGGTCACAGAGGAGGATGATCCGCGAGGAGTCAGCGTCCGCGCAGCCGGCAGGCCGCGAAAAATAGGGCCTGTTGAAAAGTACCATTGATCCAGCGCCATATTTCTCTTGACGGGCTTTATTGAGGAGGAGAGGGGGTCAGGGGGATGCTGGCGGGGAGTATTGAATTCATCGGTACGCATGGTCGACAAGATATACGAAGTTGAGGGTTACGGGTTAAGTGGGCCCTGTACCCACCGGTAAATAAGTCTCCCTGTGCGCTGTAACCCGTGTAGATGTGTGTTGTCTCGGCCCTTTACGTGTCTGGAAAGTGCACGCTGCCGGCCGCCATAGGCCAGCCACGCTTTCACGGGGCAATTTATAATCGTACGGGTTCAATGGAACCCGTGTGGGACGGCCGGAGAACAAAGGGACACCCCGTTGGAAGCTAGGTGGTTACCCGGCGACCGGCCACCACCTCCGCGCGGAGCTTTGTTAATCGATGATTAGCCGACTGGGAGTCTCTTTGATTTATCAAGATAACGCATCTAACCGCTGCAAGAGGATTCTGAGATGTGGCTGAGATAGTTATTGAGTCGGTGAAATTGAAATACGGAGTAGTCGCTGCTTCGTTGGGAGGTCTAGAGTGGATGAAGGTGGGAGGCAGAGGAATCTTGTTGGATGTGTAACGAGGAGACTTGGGAATTGTAGTAGGAGTTGCTTAGGGGGTAATACTGGAAGCCTTAGTGGGAGTGTGATAGAGCATCACTGGGGGCCATGCTGGATGTGTAACGAGGAATTCTAGTGCACGTGCATGTGGGATCCTTTGGGTGTACTGGGAGTACTAGTGGAAGTCCCAACAGAAAAAGTAGGAGTGCTGGGTGAAGTTGCTTGTGTCCCTGAGGAGTGTAATTTACTTGAAGTTCTGGATGTCCTACGAGTGCTAATTGAAGTTCTAGATGTCCTACGAGTGTTATTTGAAGTTTTTATTAGGGCTGCTTCTAGGAGTGCAACTTAAAATTCTAGGTGTCACTGTGGTAGAACTACTTGAAGTTCTAGAAATTCCCTTAGAAGTGGTTCTTAAATTTGTAAGAGTTCTCCCAGGAGGACCACTAGAAGTTCTAGGACTCCTCCTAAGTAGGTGTGTCATTTGAAGTCCTAGGAGTCCTCCCGAGAGTAGGTACTACTTAAAATTCTAAGAGTTCTCCCAGGAGGATCGCTAGAAGTTCTAAGAGTCCTCCTAGGGGTGCTACTTGAAGTTCTAGGAGTCCTCCTGGGAGTGCTACTTGAATTTCTAGCACTCCAACTACGACTACTACTCAAAGCCTTAGAAATCCTCCTAGAAACCCAAACTCCAACAACTAGAAATCCCAACGGCAACAGAAACAGCTATACACTCCGCTCATTGCAACGCAAGAGAGCGTCCCACAAGAAGGGATTAAGGACCTCGAAAGCGTGAGGCGTCGTGAATCATCTCGGATTACTTTCCACGGAACACGGAAGTGAATTTATTACCGGGCGTCGATCCCGTTGCATACTTTGCTCTCCATTTGGTGGCCCGCTCGGCTACGCCCACAGCGCGCATCGCCTCAATAAAAGTTCCTTCATTAACGCCGCTGATTTTTCGACAAAAGGATCGAACACAGGCCACGGTAACATTGCTTCGCTTCCAAGCAGAAAAGGGCGTCCCCGTGCGTCGACATTGTTTGTACGTAACGTTACAGGAACGGGGCACAAAGCGCCGGTTCCAGTTGACCCATGACCCTGCCTCTAATGAGCGGCAAAGCACGGCTATTGTCAGCGCAACTCCTCCACCTTGGCTCTCTACTGCTCCCTTCGAGGACTCCCATCCTCGCCCCTTGCGCTGCATCGAGCGACTATCGATTATCTCGAGGTTGCCGAAGAGTCTCGCCGAGTTTTGAATCATGAAGCTGAGGTGCCCGATTGGACAACTGCGAGGAAGATGATCGAGTGAGTTGTGATAGTTAGTGGGGAGGGTTATGACTTCTTTCAAGCAACAAAATTACCGAGAAGGGGAAGAAGGTATTGGGTAATCCCAGTCGTTCTGATATCTTCAGTATTTGGAACTAACTTTTGCAGATATTTCACCAGTTATAACAACGCTATTCTTTCATTTACCAAAAAATATCACAGACCACCTTGTCGAACAGGAAGGAAGCCTCAACGTTGCACTGTACCAAACGTTGCAACGGAATATTCCCGACAGAAATTGAAACCGAACCTCCCAAACTCTGCCTAGTACAAACACCAACCACTATGAAGCATAAACAGCACCCTGTCGGGTAGAACCACCGATCATTGCCAAGCAGAAAATGTGCCAGGTGGAATCGTTCTACATCTTGTTGTAAACAACCAGCAGGAGTCGCCGACGCGTGGTCGCCATGTTCTATCCAGCACAATGGCACCTTTATAATTGCGTGAAACGGTCGATCAGGCCAGACCAAACAGCATCGTCCTGACGCCAGAGCAACTATGTTCCAACTGCACAGGCAAGCGTGAAAATAACAGCGCGCGCGCTTAATGCGAGCGTGTGCGGCGTGCATCCTCGGGGAGGAAGAAGGACACGGGAGAGAGGAGGGAGCGCGTCGGTCCCAACTGGGTCGATCTCTCGATGCTCTATAATCCAGCAATGCCGCCGACAAATGGAGTGCTAAATAATCTCTCGACGAGAGTGGAGAAAAGGAGCAAGAGGACCGCGGAGCAGTCCCGGAGCAAAAGCGTCGCTCGGGTAATAAGTCATCGACGAGCAGCGTCGAAGACGATCCTGGGACACGTATCTTCGCTGAGATCCGGTTTTGCCCGGGGCAATTTTGGAAATTGCCACGATTAATTCTGGAAATTGCGAGCATTCCCTGTTCGAATCTCGACGGCCATCAGGGGGCTTCGTGGGGATCTCTGACATTGCGACAGCGCCTTGAATATGGTACGAGAAAATTAAGGGAATTTAACGAAATCGATACTTCACGCGCGCAACTTTGTGAGCCTCGCACTCTTTTCGGCCCTAAATCAAGTATATATACTGTTGTGTTTTAAACCACAGGTGTCCCTTTTGCTGGAGCCATGAATGCTTCAGAGTGGAGGACTTTGGGCATTATTTTGTTCAGACTATATTACAGAAGAGAAGAAACAGTGTATGTATATCTACTTTCACAACGAAAGACATGGATTGTTCATATAATGGTGGTTTCACATTTATATGCTACCAACCAAAAAATAAAGAAGACCCTAAAGTGGGAAGATGGAGCAGCGGTTTACGTAACAGCGAGTTTCCCGCGAAGCAGAAGAGGTTTCCCCGGCGCGGCAACTGGGCGAGGGTCCACATCGATAGTAGGAAGAAGCCCTCGGCACGGCGGTTCTCCGAAAGGGACAGGGGCAACGGGAAAAAAGGAGAGAAGAAAGGGGGAAGAGAAATCCCGAGGCGAACCGTCGCCGTTCTTGTCGGCCAGCCAGACGGCAGCAAAGGGGAACACCCTGTACATGCCAACGACATTCCCGAAGTGCAGCGTGCAGTTTTTCGCGGCTACCAGCGCGGACCCTGACGAGAGAGTGACTCACAGAGGCTCCAGTCGAACGCAAGGGCGAACACGCACGTGCTCCTCGACAGTGCACCGCGAATGCGTGAGCACGCACACGTGCCCCACGGCCTACCTGTCCACGTGTACGTTCTGCCTCTGTACAGGGTGTTCCTCGCGAATCAGTCGGCGAACTTGCGCTGATCTTCATCCCAACATGGTGTAATGAATCCTCGAAATCGAACGGTGTTTTAATGTCGCATTTCGTTAAGGGAGTGATAAGGTGGAGATACTTGGGACAAGTGTCACTTAAGTAATTTAGGAAACTTTAAATATTATCTAAGTAGTCCTCAGGGTATTTACTATTTCTCTATTTGTATATCTGAGAAGAAGGAAGAAGGAAGGTAGAGTCTACTCAACTGGAGTTGGTAGATCAAGTTGAGAAAGAGGTATAGATCTCAGGGGGTGAGATTGGGAGACTAGGGGTAACAGAAGTGATCAGTTGGAGGAGTCAAGTTCCTCAGGATTCAACTATCCCAGTCCCCTCAGAGGACCCAATAAACTACCCCCAAGAACACCGTACAAAAGAATACCTTTCACAGTAAAACGAAGAAGGTCACCTCTCAAGGATCTCCACCCCTACCAAACACCTCAAACTTCGAATCCCCAGGCCCAAGCAAGCTTCAGAAGAGACCACCCCGTATAGAATTCGATCGAGCTCGTGTGGACGCGTACACGTGTACACGTATACCGTTGGGCATGTTCCGCGGACGGGCGCGTCAGTGTGCAAGTGGATCGAAGATCGAAGGATCACGAGCGAGAAGAAGAAGAAGACGACGGCTACGGCGACGCGAAGCAGCCAGTGCCCTTCCAGTGGGAGAAGGACAAAGAGAGAAGCGCGAGATTTATTTGCCCGAATTTCGACGGGCGGCCGATGCCGTGGTTGCTTCCAAGGAATGCATTTCGCATTCGGGATCTTCCACGGAATATGTTCCGCCACGGGGCGGAGAGGGGGTCGTCGGGGGTCCCTGGGCCCCGAAGCTCGATCAGCGAAACCAGTCACCGTGGTTTGTTATTGTTTTCGTGGGCCCAGGGGCCGTTCTTACGACGCGCCGCTCGGCTTTCCATGGAGCCACGGAGGCAAGAAGATCGTGTACCCGGGACTCTCTCAGGATTCGCCGGGTTTTTCTGTCAGGGGGGAAACTAGTCGATCGTCCTTCCCGCGCGAAACCAGTAGTGGCAGCTTATTGGGATGATGTATAGGGGACGATACGGAAGGCAATTAGTATCCGATGGGGAAGATCGAAGTCGTGTATCTCTATATTATCGTAATTATGCTGGCAGGACTTCGGAAGGGGCTGGACAGGAACCAGTCGGGAATATTGCTGGCCTTTACATCCCTGCTATTTAATGCGAGCCGCGGTTCGCGTTCCTGCTGCGAGCAATTTCGACTTTCTGCTCGGTCAATAATTAAACCGGGCAAATGTATCTTTTCCTACAAGGGGGAAACGGAAATTCTGAAATTTTGTATGTAATGTGAAGAACAATTGTTAATAAATAAATAAAATAAATAGAATAAAATTGTAGGTATTTTAGTTGAAAGATGTACGAATAAGACTTCCAAAGAGTAGCTTCGCTTCCCACCGATCTAGACTATCAATTCTAATGCTAAACACATCGATCCTCGAGGAAATCTCTATACAGGTTCCCGCCTTCTTCCACCATTGTTCCTACGCGAGATACAATTAACCATCGAACGTGAATCCCCGAGCACCGCATGGCTCGACTCGTGAAAGGTGTCGTCGAGTGAAACGCAACAACCCACGGCAAGGCTGTTCTCAGCGTTATCCGATCGTGGCATCGCGGATCAGCCGTGATGTATCGTTTCCGATCGTCCTCCCCTCGAATCGCCGCTATTAGGCCGTTGGCATCGGCGACGGTTTTTACGCTCGAACAGAGGGATTCCGTGGCGCAGGGCGGGCCGCGACGTGTCCCGTAAACCACCGCGCGTACAGCGTTTAACTAATGTGTCGGACCGATCGGGATCGCATTGATCAGCCACGTAGAGGCTAGATTTATGTCGACGAATGATTCACGGCGTGATTTACAGCGGATTGTCCGACGTGCGCATAGTGATTGAGCATTTATTCCGTTCCCCGGCCACCGCGGCCCACTAATCACTTATTGGGTTAAGGTGAAACCTCTAGTCTTCTCTGTCAGCCTGTCTCCCTTCCCTATCCCCCACCCCATTTCACTGACAGACGAAATCGACCACTAAGGACTTCCTGGTGATCTTATGTTCGTGAGTTGTATGCGTGGGCGTTCGGGGATGGTGGGCAAAGGGACAGTTATCCTGGAAAAAAATCGCTTATTTTTAAAAACTGATCTCTATTAAGTTTATATGAAAAAAGTGAATATTTTTAAATTTCAGTTTTAAATTTTTAATTAAATTGGCACTACAAAATGGGTTCGAAAATACGGGAAGGTTACTCCAATCGAATCGCGTGTTTCTAGATCCGATTTGTCGATGTCATGGACGGGGTTGTTTTTTCATTAAGTAGTGTAGATGTTCCGTTTATGGTCATTGCACTGTTTTTGGCCATGTACATAATTATCTTAATTTTAAATTGTTTGCAGATCATTATTATGTGGAGAATTTCACATCCTAAATATTTTGTTTACTTAGTATACCGCTAGAAATATATGGTTACATTTATTGTTTACACAGAATAATATTATATTTTTTAAGAAGTGGCCAAAACTGGTACAATACCTTAAAGTGGCCACAAATGGTGCATCCATCCTAACTACTATTTTCTTTACCGTCACCCCAAAGTTGCTCCCCTTGAAAAAAGTCTTCGAACGCCCTTGGTTGCATGTACGATTAGATAAGCTTTTTGTCCAGCTATTTCTTTCGTTCTCCCGTGAAACTTCAGAAACGTGAGTCCTCTACGCTCCTCCGAAATTAAATTCATCCTAGCAGTGTCGCCTACCGATGCCAGATTTCCGCGCCGTCGAAATCGCAATAAACAGAGGCTCCCAATCCGAAATTCAATCATCAGCGGTGGCATCGCCTTATAGGATCCTCCGTCGAGGAGTCCTTGTCTGGCCGCTTAACGAAGGTCCGCGAAATGGGAGAAGAAGCCGCAGAAAACTGAGTTTTTCCGTGGATATTTAAGAGTCGGGAGCAAGGACTGGGCCGATACTCGTGTTTTCTGTCGGTAAGGAGTCCGAAAGTCCCGCGGGAGACCTCTTCCTCCTTTTTCCGATGCCCGTCGTCTACCCGGTTCTCCGGTTGCCCGATCACGAAGGCAGGGCACGCGTCTCGCCCGTAGAATGCCGTCGTAACGAGGTATACCCACCCCCCTCGCTCTGGAGCCCTCCTCCACTCCCCTCCCTTCCCACCCCTCTGAACCGCCACGGGCAGAGAGATTTCTCGTCCTTCGTCTGCCCCGTGTCCAGAGGTGATCCCCTCCAGCCAGGGACGAACGTTTAAATTAGGCAGGGAATCCCGCGGAATCCACGAAAGAAACGGGCGGCCGGCATTCCGCGAGGTTTTGATACGCCTTCGGGCTATTGGTCGTCGGGGTACCATTAGCCCTTATGCGGTGGGAATGACTCCTCGAGGGCCCAACCGGTCAGCCTTCGCGCGGTGGGTCGCGTACGCTTGCACGCTCTAAATCCTATATTTAATCGCGTCGAATTCGCCCCGTGATCGATGAGGTCGCTGATATCCCAGGACAGAGATCCCTCGGAGCCTGGAAAAAAAACCCTGTCCCTCGATTGCTTGCTTTGGGCCATTTCTGTTGCTGCTCTGTTTTGTTTGTGGAACTGACGATGAAGATGTTGTGGTGATATCAGGTTGATATCGGGTGATAGAGTGTATGATAGGCAGATGAGATTTGTGTGTCATTGTCTGTGGACTTGTCCAGTTGATTTCTCTGTTAATATTCGTGATTTAAGTGGAAGTAGTTTGTGACGATGCTTGTACGTTGTTGCAGAGTCTAGCCACAGGTTGGACAGCGGCTCCCCGTTCTGGAGGATTCAGCTCGATCAGGATCTTCTGGACACCATCAGCGCGATATACCCGGAGTGGTTTAAGGTAAGCTGCTTGTCCTTTCTCGACCCTCCCCCGTTGCGAATGGAGGCCTTGCCAGCGTCCTTGAACGAATCCCGGATAACGAGGTGCGCTCCTCGTGCAGGACTACACTAACAGCCGAGCCTCGACCTCCTCTTCGTCGAGTACTTCCGGTGGGAGTCAATTGAGCACAGGGGGCACCGTGGCTGCCGACTCCAGCACCCTACTTGAGCACAAGGTCGCCAAGGGTGATCCCAAGTCCAAGTCCAAGGCGAAGAAGGCGGACAGCCTCAAGGACAAGGAGAGGGACAGGAAGGAAGCCAGGCGCGAATCCAGAGACGAGAGGTGACTATACGTGCTACGTAGCTTTAAAATATTCTTAAGGAAATGTTCAATCACATTTTCACACATTTCAATTCGGGGTATCAAAGATTGATCACTAGAAGACTTCTGAGGGCATAGCTCGTCGGGTGACTGACCTCTTGAAATGGTGTATGTACATACTCTCATTCGCAGCACCATGAAAATACTTCTTGAAAATGCTACTTCACATTTTTAGTAGGTAAAAAGTAGCAGTGACGCACCCAGAGGGGGACCATAGGGCACCCCCAAAAAGAGGGGCTTTGTAGAAAGAAAATAGAACTGGATTTCATTCTTTAAATAAATTTTTCTAATCACCTAATGAACTTTATTGAATTTGCATTAAAAATATTTTTAACCCTTCAACACGGCTCCCCCCAAAATTAAATCCTGTGTGCGCCACTGTAAAGTAGTATTAACTTTCGAAGTCGTTCAGAATACCCCAACTTCATTCAATCCCACACGTGCTCAAAGCAGCATTCTCACTAGTGTTTCTTCTCGAGAATTCCTCGAGAAATTTTATAATTTCTTATTTCTCATTTTTCGAGAAATTTTATAATTTCTTATTTCTCATTTTTGGAGAAATTTTATAATTTCTTATTTCTCATTTTTGGAGAAATTTTATAATTTATTATTTCTCATTTTTGGAGAAATTTTATAATTTCTCATTTCTCATTTTTCGAGAAATTTTATAATTTCTTATTTCTCATTTTTCGAGAAATTTTATAATTTATTATTTCTCATTTTTGGAGAAATTTTATAATTTCTCATTTCTCATTTTTCGAGAAATTTTATAATTTCTTATTTCTCATTTTTCGAGAAATTTTATAATTTCTTATTTCTCATTTCTCGAGAATCTTCAGTGTAGGAAAGTTATTATAAATCCCATTTGTTTTCAGTACAATTAAACCAACATCCACTCGAAAAGAAAGAAATTTTTCTACAGCTGCAAATTTTGTCGCAAAAAGAAAAGAAGTAGATTGGCTGACGCGACATTAGACACATTGTACTTCTGAAAAAAAAAACAATTTTAAAACAAAAAAGTAATATTTCGCCTTACTCACATTTTATATTAAATAAATAAATTTATCAATTATATTTAATATCTGTCTTTTAGATGAAATTTAGATAAATATTATCAACATTATTCTAAAAATATAAATTTTGCAATATTGTTTTAATTTCTTGAAAATTCTTGAGAAATATAGTCTCATTTCTCATTTCTCGAGATGCGAAAAATATCGAGAAATCAGGAGCACAAATCTCCACCAAACGAGCCCCTAAACACCAAATCCCACTTCACCCAACAACAACACCCCCGAAATCAATACCCAATCAATATCAACAAGTACCTATACCAATGACATTAATAATCTATACCCACGTAACACGTCTCGCGGTTTGTTTCTATTAAGTGGTCGCGTTCCCGCGGAATCAGCCGGAGCCGCGATAAACGCGCCGTTAGGATAGCAGAAAGCAGGGTTTTCCACAGGCAGAGTCTGCTCGAGCGATCAGCCGGCAATTTAGTATTACCGCGCGTCGTAATCGTCCCGAGAGAATATAAACGCTCCTAACGACCGGCCTCCTATCTCCAGCCCGTGACGAGAGCGATCTTTTCTCGGAGCGTTCGCCGTACCTGCGCTACCAGCTCGCGAGGCATTAAAATATTTAATCGGCCACCTGTAATTTTATCTGAACTTTCCGCGCGGCTTATCTCCCTCGTGACATTTTATTCGCCGTCGAGTGACCCGATTTCGCGCGGACGGAGTAGAGGGTGGTATCGGCGAGCGTCGCCCCCAGCAGCCACCGGTGAATAAATTTCTCCAGCCTCCCCTCCTCCGTTTTTGCCCGGAGAGCGACGATATCGCGACTGAACGCGTCTTAAGTGCCCCATCCTCGGAGATAGAGCGTATCGATGCTACATCGCGGTTTATCGAACCTCGTAACTCATCTCGCGGAATACGCGCCCCCGCGGAACGTTCGCGACGCGAAGCAGCACTTAATAAAGAATCCGATAACGGAGCGCAGCGAGGGTAGTAACAGAGTTGCCGAATGACTCCGAAGCTACCGCTGACACTCCTGAGTACCTGTTCCCCGATAAACTTTAATTGGCCACTTTTGTCTCTTCGTCCCTCGGTGAAATTCCTTTGGGAAAATTGTGGTCGCCGAGGGGGATATAGTTAGGGGGTAATGGGACTCTTTGTACGATAAATGGGGCGTATTAGTGGCTGGGTGTATCGATAAGGAGCTGGGATTCTCTGGGATTTGTTAATTAAGCTACTTTTGGATATTGTCGTTTACTATTTGGAAAGGTTCTGGGAAATTGTGTTCGTAAGTATTGGGACACCTGCTGCATTTGCATAAAATGTGATATTCGGTACAGATTGAATAGATTTCACTGGGTTTGATTTAAAATGCCATATAAAGTAAGATTTGTTGCAGTTTTTCAATCAGTTCTTGTGGAATAATGTTGCAAATTTAGAGTCTTTGTAGAAAATACTGTAAGTGCCAAAACTCAAATTCTATGCTATAGCTGGAATTAGGGCACTTTGGTGCAAGTGACGCAATGAAACATTAATATTCTCTTGATATCTAGAAACAGTCAGAAGTTCAAAACATGATCACAAGACAGTATAATCTATCAGCTTGACAAATTATATAAGATTATAAGATGATACCCTATAGCTATCAAGATAATAACAATGTTTCATTGTGCCCCCAGCACCAAAGTGCCCCAACCCCCCCTAGTATTACCATTCATACATAGAACATTTTCCAATAAATTTTTTTTTAAATTTTGTCACTTACAGTGTTATCTACAAGGACTCCAATTATTCCACACAAACTGAGTGTCCTAATACTAATAAATGTCAGTGTACATACAAAGTGCTGTTAAATAAACTAAATGATTGAATACCTTAGGTTTCATGAACCACTTAACGCATAATTAAAATAAATCGTCCTATCAATCAACATCTCACCACCAACACACCAATCAACTGTTCTCACAGCCTCTTCCATTCCCCAAATCCTAAATCCACCACCGCCAACGTCGAAGCCCACCGAAAATAGATAATTCCCCTCCATGTCAACTATTGCCACAAAAACCGCCATCACCCTTTCGATTGGATCTATTAGATCCCCGCGAAACGAGCCGCCAAGCTCCGTAATATCCCCCCGGAGGGTTTCTTGCCTCGGGACGAGGGGGTCAGTCACTGGCGAGCCTTGCCGGGAGGAAGAGGAGCCGTTTCCTCTGCTTTCTGATGAAAACGTTCGGCGAGGCCCGATCGAGTGTCGATTGATACGTCATTCCTTCATCATCGGCAAAAACGCGGTTCGGGAGGACGGACCGCGGGACCGATTGACACTCGTTTTGCCGTCGCATTCTCCTCCTCCTCCTCAGTCCCTCCCCCTCCGCCCCGCCGTGGCCGCGCGGGGCACACGTATGAAAGATTAATTCACCAAAACGCGGAACGTTTTGCTCGTTTCTCGGTCTCGGACCCGCAGGGACGCTGGAAACGGTAAGAAAGGGACGAAGCCGTCGCCGCAGCAGGATAAAGCGGCGGACGTGGCAGGAAGGAAGACCGCGGGTGTTCCAGGATCGAACGGAGGGGCGGAGATGGCCGAGGGTAATCAGTCGCCGCCGAAGGCGGAGGTCGACGACTCGCCCCTTCAACACGCCATGGATCGCAACAAGGAATGTGAGTGCATTTACATTTTATTGCTACCTTTTTGCGCGCCGCGATGCCGTTGTCGCCGCGCTTTATGACCCCTTCAGACCGCGGACGCCGGTTCCACGGCACTCTCGTTCTTGCGATCGGCCCCGACCGATCCCCCGGCCAGCGTTTTCGTGGATCGGCCGCCGCGGTCGCGGCCGCTCCTCGCGATTTTCTGGACGTCTCCGCCGTCGCGCAGAACGATCCACGAGCGTTTTTACGGCGATCCGCGGCAACCGAAGCACGGCGTAACGATCGAGGAATACGGAGTATCGTACAATTATCCCCAGGGGGGGAGATTCGCGGCGATTCGGTATACGCCAGCCTCCCCGGCGGCGCAGCGGACTCAATGAAACGATTCTGCTTCGATACCTGTCGCGAATTTTTAGCGCGCTCGTGTTACTGCTTCGAAAATTTTCGAGGGTAAGTAGTTAATTGTGAGGATTACTGTGTCGCTGGGGTCTTATTTTCTCGAAAATATAATTAGACGAATGTTGTAAACCTCCATCAAGTAAAGACAATCTTTTTTTCTGGACGCGAATTTGCTACCAAATTACAAACTATAACTATAATTTTCACTAGAGAATTGATACCACGCGATCCTTTTTCAATAAAGCCTTCCGAAACAGTGTGAAGGAATCGTGGCTTGCAAACTTACCATTCTCCTTTGTCTCACGTGGTACCAAGTGACTTATATCAATAACTCTTCGACAATTGAAGCGCTAATGAAATGCCAACCTATAAACGCACATCTATTCCACTTATTTCTCACCAAGTTCCATTCTTGCATCTACCAATTCAGAATTATTCTGAAATAACATATTCTCCCCTTTCTCCATACCGAATATCAGACTCGAAGAATCAATTTCTCGCACCGAAGTGAAAATTATCTCCGCGACCGCGAAGGGATTCTCTCCTATTTTTACCCACGTGTATAAGGAAGGGGTTAATGGCGGTCACGGACGAGCGAATAAATATAAATCGGAGCTTCCCGTTGCACCGCGGGCACGTCGACGCCCCCGATAGGCGTCGATCGATCCTCGACATTGGCTTCCAGCGCGCGCGGAGGAGGAAGTGTCGCTCTCGACGTCCGGAATAAACGATGAAAACGGCTAACGGTTCCAGACTGCGACAATGATCGCTTCCGATCGGTGCCGCGAGCCTCGGTTATTATGCGAGACGCTTGCTCGCGGTGTAAGCGTGCAACAGCGTTCCGTGCAGCTTGGATGTTGCAGTTATTCGTGTTGTTACGCGCGATGGGGGCAGGGTACCCGCGGGGAGAGCGCCTGTAATCGAGATACACGGTCCTTTTAACGTTTCGCCATTACGCTCGCCGTCGGCCGATGTAATCGCTCGCTCGTTACTCGCCGCGCGTTCGCTCCGTTCTTCCACGATCATCGATTTTGAATAAGGGGAGCCTTTATCACCGCGCGAAATGCGTACTTGATGTTGCTCCAAGTAGACTGGATATTAGCTTCGATATTTATGAAAGTGTAGAAGCAGGTGAAGAATTATTTTGCAAATTTTGAGGAGGTTTAATTCGTGGGATAATAAGTTAGATGAATTTGGTAACATTGTCTATTGATTGCACAATGAATTACGCCGCATACTTGCGCAAGTAGTGTAGTATTCTCACAGCAGCACCATATATCTTGACGAAACGTAACACATGGGCGTAACGCTCGTTCCAAAAGCGTGCCACCGATAAAGCCTGGTCGCCGAGCGATCGCTCGCAGATCCACGAAAATAACACCGACCACCTTGTCGCGTGCACGATGTAACATCGTTCAGACATCGGTTCGAGCAACACCGTGGAGCAACAATACAGAGACTGGCAAGCAATAACTCATCCGGCACTCACGCAACGATGGGCGCGCCGCGGCAAAACTTCGCCCACCGAAAATTGATTTCACCTCGGGCGAAAGGGCCGCGGCTGCTTTTTATCGGCGCGTGGTACGTTATCCCCCGCAGCACGCGAGCTCTAAACCGTCTCAGGAACGATGGATCTTATAAATAAGTCCAATGCGGGACTGTCCCCTGTGGTTTGAAGCCTTTCCTGTACGTCCGGGGTATTTGAACATCGCGGTAGTTGCGCGGGTCTCGTTAAAATCATTGGGACCACCAGCTGCCAGCCTTAAAACGTCATTTTGTCGCGTCCCCCCGTTGTCTTTTTCTGCAATTACTTGTTGTTGGAAGGACTCTGCGTGGCGCGCACGCACAAGCAGTCCTGAGGCCCTCGTCGATCTGTCGACAGTGGCGTCGGCGTTATTTTTTTGGTTGCTTGGAGATGGAGGAGGGAGGAGTTTTTGGGTTTTCGATTGCACTTTGGAAACATAGGTACTGACAGGTAAATATTCACTTATAGTGAATGAAGTTTCCCGATTTGGAATATATTTTTTTAAAGTACTCATAGTCACTAAGAAATCCTGAAAATTGTATCTGAAATGGAATTATTTTACTCATGTTATTGAGACGTACGGGAAAAACGGCAAAATCCTCTTAGTTCAGAATAATTGGCTAAACCTAACCCAGAACTAGCATCTGTATGTTTTTTGGGGATGTTGAATCCGAATATGACGTTATTTTTTACGGAAAAAAATTTCCTAATGTAGTTCTCTTAATAAAAAATCGTTTTTTGGAGATAACCTAAAAAGGCAACGCGAGGTTTTAGCTAATTATTCTTAAATAAGAAGCTTTTGCCTTTTGTTCGTGTACGCCTCAATAATTCATTAATCCATTGCAGATATAATTTCCAGGATTTCTTAATTACTATGAGTACTTAAAAAAAAATTCCAAATCGGGTAACTCCGTTCACTATAAGTTCACTTTACTTGTGAGAAATTTAATGTCGATATTTCCCCTTATCATTCCAGCTGATAAAAGAAAATGATCTAATAGGACACTGTTTCAAAGTGTAAAGGAAAAGAGTGGAACTTTAGAATAAAAATAAAAACCATGTCGAATTTAGAACCTCCTTTTTTGAAGTTGGTTGAAAATATTTCCCATCTTCAACGTCTCCCTATTCATCTTTAAATAATCCATCTTCAAGCATACTCCCATAATTTCCCAACACATCAAACTCGAACACCCCACCCCTTATATTCCCGAGACCAGCGATACGCAACACCTTTCCCAAAGCATTCCCGCCCGAATTTCTCGCATGCCGGTTCCCCAGCGGCCTTCCATCGTCCTTCCTTCGTCCTTCCATCGGGCTGGTGGCACGTTCCATCGCCGCCAACGGGAACGCGGCAGCGCACCCACGAGAGTGCAACGAGAGAGGGATCGCGGACTAGAATGCCCAGAACGCTAGGAGGTTCCCGCGCGTGCTTTTCCCGCGTGAAAATGCTCTCCCGTGGGCCGTGCTCGCTGCCCCCGTAATTCCGACGTCACTGTCGGGGGACAAGTCGCGCTCGGTGCACCATCGGCGATCACCTGCGTACGTGTGCGCCCGTTGCACGCGGGATCGCGCTCTACCGGGAGAGTAATAGCCGCTACGGAGAGAGCGAAAGAGGGAATATTCGTGCGGACAGGTAGGTGCACGGCTGTGTGCGAGTATAAATATACGGGGGACAGGAGGCGTGCCTATTTATAACGGTGATATCATCGACGATTACCTACGCTTTCGCGTGGACAATCGTAAATTCTGCTGGCAGAAGGGTGCGGGCCGATTTGAGACTTTACCCGGTATCCCCCTTCTCCTCACTATTTTTTTTTCGTCTCTCTCTCTTCGTTCAACCTGAGTCACTCGACTCGTTCCGTCTTTCTCCGCGTCTAAGTTATCTGCTTCCTTCTCCGTCCGTCGCCATTATCCTGCGCGCGCGGACGGTAGGTCGGGTGTGACTCAAAAGTTCGAGACGACTTCGAGTCGGGAACCACGAGTAATTTAAGGTCGATTCCAACCTCGATCGGGCCCCGTGTGGGCACGGAATCCTTCGATAAAATTTACTCGGGCGTTCCTGGCTGCGGGTCGCTCGCTGCGCGCTGTTCCTCAGGGTGAATGGTGCTGAGGGTTTCATAGATAGTACCATAGCAAGATTTTTGGTACAGAATCTTTAAATCTGTCGATTTTTCTTGGTTTCACTCTCTGGTTAAGATAAACTTGGGGGGTTGCAATGAGTCCTGGTGAAACTTTTGATGGGAGATGGAAGACTTTTGGTTGGAAAGTGTAGAAGAAAGGAAGATGAGGGCTTTTATAGTTCTTCAGGGTTGATTATTGTTCAAAGTGATTCTTCGTGGGTTTGAAATGAGACGAAAAGAAGTCTCGATGTCCAATACCACTTGCAAGCTTTCCATCCTCAGCATGTAAACCAACGAAAGAAGTCGCGATTCCTTTCCAGGAGCAAGAAACTCTTAACATCGTGGCGAGTGTCGCTTCTTCTCGATCTTCTTCCGCGTGGTCTCGTTAGGCCGACCTTTGGTTCGAGAGGCATCAGCACGTTCCACTCGTTCGCGCTTTTTCCTCTAAGCGCTAAAAGTCACCCTTTCGCGATTCCCAGGCATGCCTTTACCGGGCTTAATTATATGGCCAGGTTTCGCTTCGAAAAATCGTTGATCGTCCAATTACCAGCGCGGCGACGCGAAAAGCGGCGTTTTTCTACGAATAATCGCGAGTTACCTCGCTTTTCGACGACGAGCTGCCGCGAGCGGGTAAAATTAATTAAATGAAAAGCAGGGTCGTAACTTTCGGCTTTCTTAACCATAAAAGCAACCAATGGCGGCTTTTACGACCTTGCGCGCGCGCGTACTCTTGGAGGACGTACGCGAGACGGCCCTGAGTGAACCGTGGTTACTGCCAGCGAAGTTAACCCACTTTGGTGTCGCTTCAGACAGCCTTTGCATCAATTATTTGGAGCAATTTGAATTACGTAATACAATGAATATTTAGTTCTCCAAATTTCACGAGTTCTTAAATCCTACAGGGTACCTCCAAAATTAATTTCCCTCCTCTAAAAGACGGACGAAATTAAATAACTCTGTGACAACAACCCACTTGCTTGTAGAAGCTATACCTACATAAACTGATTAACGGGGAACGCCGAAAAAGTTAGGCGTTTTTAAGAATTTTTTTCAGGAATAATTTACAGTTTTTCATAAAAAAGTTATATTACCTACCTTTAGTATACTGTCTTGAAAGACTATATAAAAAGAATAAATAGAAAAGCATGCATAAATTTTAATATATTAATTAATCTTCTAGACACCCCACGCGCGATAGTCGAATGTGTAACTTTGGAGCATCGAGTCCGAAATCAAATTTCATTTTTTTTAATAAACTATATGAATGTAGTTTCCGTTGTATGTGCCGATTTCTTAAACAAACTATTTTTGTAAAAATGGTGCGCTTTACAAGAAAAATTTAAAATGGATAGTTTCTTGA
Source organism: Andrena chrysosceles (assembly GCA_963855975.1). Taxonomy (NCBI): domain Eukaryota; kingdom Metazoa; phylum Arthropoda; class Insecta; order Hymenoptera; family Andrenidae; genus Andrena; species Andrena chrysosceles. Next base: position 8,222,903 of record OY979767.1, on the reverse strand, counting down.
ACGTATTTCAAAAAAATTGTTTTCAATCATAGAATCCGTACGTACAACGGAAACTACCTTCATATAGTTTATACAAAAAAATGAAATTTGATTTTGGACCTGTTATTCTATAGTTACACATTCGACCAGCTCACGTGGGGGTTCTAAAAGATTAATTAATATATTAAAATTTATGAATATTTTTCTATTTATTTCTTTATACAGTCTCTTAAGACAGTATACTAAAGGTAGGTAATAACAATTTCCCATGAAAACTGTAAATTATTCCCGCTCAAAATTCTTACAAGTATCTTCCTTTTCCGTCCGTCACAGTGCTGTTTCCCCTTAAGTAGTTTATATCCCATCACTCCAATTTCATTCTCGCCAAATCACGCTGCCCCAAAAATTCCAAAAGACAAAAATTTCAAACTTCCCCCAAAAGTGCCTACCAACAATCCCCGTACACTTTCCAAAACTCACCACGCCACAACAAAGCTCACTCCCTTCCCTCCCATCATATTCACACGACTAATGACCAGCTATTGCCACTACAAAGAAGACAAAGCCGATCGACAGTTTTTCGAGCAACAAAGCCAAGCCGTCTTATCATTAGGAAAGCCCGAGGTACCTGGTAGTTTGAATCGCGGCCCGTCCAATTAGCCGGCCATTACGAAATTCGTTTCCCCCCACGAGGTAGTCGCGAGGCGGTGAAAATGTCCGCCCGTGGAGTTTCCCCGGCGAGCGGGCAGGCAAGGCCCCCCCTGAGCGGTCAGAAACAGGCTCGGCCGCCGCGCCGAGACTTTTATAATGGAAAACGGGCTGGTCGCGTGGGACGTTTCATTAATGAAGATGTCTCATTAAGCGTTCGGCCGAGGTTATCGGCTCCGCCGCTGGAAACGAGGCCTCCGCCGGCCAGCGTCGCATAATTCCGACATAATTTTCCATTACGAAAGGGCCATTACAAGAACTCCCCGGCGCAAGCGGCAGTAATCAGCGTACTTTCGGGGGAGAATCGTTGTAGCGCTTGTATTCGGCACCGATAATTACCCCCGCAACGACGCTCCCCAGTTATTAAGCGCCTGGCGCGCGACCCACCGCCGCACACAGCAACGCAACGGTGCGTTACCGTGTTCGAGCCCCGTTTCCAACGGTTCTGGCTGACATTTAAGGTAATTTTAGAATACCAAACGGCCACGGCTCGCGGCTGTGATCCCCAGCGCGAGAGGCATCGCGGGGAATCTGGGCGCCGGGCGTGCGCGCGCGCGCGCCCCCAAGCCACCCGACTCTCGCGAAACCCGCAGGAATCCTGTTTTTTAAAGGGACGCGCCGCTGGAACGTGTTCTCCGCGACACGGAATGCCGAAATTATTGCGTCGCCGCGCGAACACTGTTGTGGCGGATCTGATCAAGCGTAGCAGCGATTGCTCGGTGTTTTTCGCACGGATGATGGGTACTGGAGGAGTCTGTGGTTTAGTGGAATGGGATTGGTGATTGGGTTTTGAAGGTGGGTGGATATGAATCACCGTCTGTGAAACGGTAGTTTTGATTTCTTTGAGGATCATTCGAATGAAATATTAAGTGAATCTTTAATGAAGGAGTATTTTCGTCAGAATATGGAATTTCTTAGCTATCTAAAGTCTAAAAAAATGATCTCCATTTGAAAGAAGACCGCTATACAGAGCACACGTGGGTCGTAGCTCTCGCATCGCTCCGTCCGCGCGTTGAAGTCTCCAAAGCGATAGGCAATCGTTCTCTCAGTATTCCACTGACGCTTCCCTTCTGTCTCCAATCTTCCCCACTGAAACCGCCGCGCGAGGTTCGGTGATTTACGACCTCCACCGCAAAGTGTGTTACACTTTTTCACCGCAACGAGGAGCGCGTGCAATCTTAATGAGTCTGGTAGCCGGCAGCTCGCGTCGTCGCTTAACTTATCGCGTCTCGTTTCGAAATATTCATATGCTCAATCTATCGCAGCAGTCACACGAATCGGCTAAGAAGCGTGCCGGTTTTTCTGCTCGACAGTACTCCTTGTTTCAGTGAAAAGGTAACGATTCGCTCGAGAAATCGTCCGCGGCAGAAACTCGCCAATGGAGATAAGCCCGTGTGTGGAGAAAGAGAGATAGTCTTCGCTCATAATCCCACACGTGTCGGGCATAAATTACGCGGCGATCGAATTCGCGGATCGAGAATAGTTCCGACAATCTCGTTTACGTTCTATCTAATTTATCGCGTGTCGCGCGCGTGTACTCTCGAATTAACTGGGAACGCAGCTCGGACAGAACGTAACGGCGCGGCGCGCGCCCGCTCGCGAGATAACCAATCGCCTGGACTGGTCCACAATTCATACGATAGTGTGTAACCGCGGCAAAAATGCTGCGGGGGAAGAAAAATCGAAGGCGGACACACGACGCCAGCGTTCCGCGGGCTGTACTACAGGGTGAACCAGCTTCGACCGCCTCTTTTTGCTCCCGTTGCGTTAAAAAGTTCCTTTAGGGAACACTTGTTGCCGCGCAGGGGAATACAGCGTTGGATAATTTATGGCACGCCGTGAATCCGAAAAGTTTTTCCAACGTCGAACTGGTTATTCGTGAAATATGTTTATTTAAGTTCGAAAAGGTATCGGTTCTTAAACAGCGTCTGTACGTTTCAGAAATTATTTCTCCACGGCTCTGGTCGATATATTAAGTCTTGCATGGATGGCCCATTAATTTTATCGGGGAAGATAGGCGGAGATGTTATTATTCCTTAACGCAAGTATTTAGCAAAGAACTGACGTCATTTTTCTTAAAGGTGCTTTAGAATACAGGATGGCATTAGGTAGTACAAGAAAAGTAGAAGCATCTCCAGTTCAGGGTGATCCTTTTTCTATCACTTTCACTGAAGTTCTATCTAAAACGTTCTATCTAGATTCTAGCATCTCGAAACAACCGAGAAAACTGAAGTTATTTATTTATTTATCACCTTTTACCGGAAGGCCCCATTATTTACAAAGTGAAAAATAACAAAACAAACATTACTGCACGTGGGAAATAACCCATCAAACCAAGAAAGCAAAATTCAAAGTACAAACAGAATACCATAATAACGCAAAACTAGAAAATACTTTCCCGACTAAACGAGTAACATTTCACGTAATCATCATAACTTCCCATCAAGAACTCTAAGCAGTTCAGATTTATGAATTTATTTCTGCCGTCCTTGTTTTTCTTCATTCAATTTGAAAAATATTGTCATTATTTCATAACAGCGTACCTAATATAATTTTTGGTAATAAGTGTAGCGATAGATAATAAGATATTAACGTAGAAATTAATTAAATATTCTAGATTGAATGTTTTTACCATCTGAAAAGCAGTTAGATCGAATACATTAGATCGTTTCTAGATTTCTACGAAGCACATATGGTTTTCTAACTTTTCTTAAAAGGTAACAGACGTGTGGACGGATTCAAGAATTTCAACATATTTTGAAAAATAAAAAAATGCTAAATAGGACATTTTAACTACATAAGAAGGGCAGCACTCCCCGCGACGAATTCCACCCTTGACACCTCTCAACTTCCCCAAGCGTCCCATTGCACTCACATTTTCGTTGAACGAACAACAAAAGAGTGGCGAAAGACAGCGCGAAGTGGTCCAGCCTGTACAACGTTCGACAGCGCGTGTCCGCGCGAACGCGTTCCGCGTCAAGCCTGGACGCGCGCGCAATTTCGCGATAGCGGCTCGCGCGCCGCGCTTTCCATCGTTTCGTAACATCGCGTTTTGATAATATTACGGCGATTTTTCACGCCTGCCTCCTCGAGGGATCGATCTCCGCCGTCATACTTATAAATAAATCGCGCGCGTTATCGTTGCATATTCATACACATCGACGTGGCCCCGGCTTCCCGTGGGCGAACCGGATCGAGATATGTCGAATCGGAGCCGCGGCTGAAAGTATCGCATTGGAATCGCGCCGCGTATGTAACGCGCCCGCTTCGTCACCGTAAAAATCCGCCCCGCGGCCGTGCGCCGAGCGGTGCGTGCATTTCTATGCCTCGCGCCCGCGAAAAAGAAAAGGGACAAACAGCTAGCGATGCTTACGTGCCCGGCCCACTCACGTAACACGGTGTTTTGTAATGTGGCCCTTCTTCCAGTCACGTGCCGAACCGCCGACAGTCCACTGGCTATTTCCTTTCCACTTTCGTCCTCTGTCGCCTACTTTCAATTATTTCTACAAGACGGAACCGAATTTTGTTTAAATAGTCTTGGAGCATTTGTTCAAAGGAGTGTTTGAATGTTTAAAGTTTTGTTGAACCACTTTTTGGAGATAATGGGATCTAAAAATATTGTTTTGGAATGATGTACCTACAGAATTATAAAACTTATAGTCACATAAGGTAATCAAAGAGTCACAAAAAATTATTGCAAAATGTTCTGCGAGCCAATGCTGATACTATAGTATAGATTATAGAATTTTATTTTTGGCACTCACAGTGTTTTCTTAAAGGACTGTTCAATTGTTACCTGTTATTTAGTAAAATAGGATTTACCAACTCCTCAGTTTTACTGAAAATAACTCTCAAAGCAAAGTTTTCAGCTGACAGCGTCTAGAACCTACACCTTTAAAATTTCTAACGCCACGAACACCTCTGTAGGATTCGCGGCTCGTCGAGGATTATCGCGTGCTGACAAGCGGCAGGAATTCGTGCAGCGAAACGAGGCGGCGAATTGAAATTCAGTAGCCACTGCGACGGAAAACATTGACGGGAGGAAGGAAGTGACGATCGTTGGTATTCAAGGCTGTCCGAGCAGGTCGTCGTGTGACGGCAGGGGGGAAGGGAAAGGGGCGACAGTGAGGGATCTCTGAGCCAAGGAACTCCGGTGACCGAGTGGCTAACGCTAGCTCGCGGTTAGAATCGTTTCTTGCCCGACGCCCACGCGCGGCGAATTAAACGGGACACTGCCTCTTCCTTCCGCGAGCGTTCGTGCCCAGGAGCGCCCAATTCCAGGCACTCTGGCGAAATTCAACACTTTTACCTTCGTGGACGATGGTTTCCTTTATTTTCATTTCGAGCCCTCTTCTACTCTATCAGCTCTATGAACTTGGCATTCATCACAGGCTAGATTGCTTCTCGGAGTCCATTCCACGCGACGAATTAACCTATCAATCTCGTGACATTCGTTTCAACGATGCTTCTGTGTGCTTAGGACACAGTATCAATAGCCACTTATTTCTCTCCCATCTGATGTATGATAAATCTTTCTCTATACATCAAACAACATTGTCAAATTTTCGACTCTGTAAGGAGTCTCTTCACGAGTTGCTATTTATCATTCTTGCTCCAATTCGAGAGTGGTGCTCGAGCCTCTTGGGTGTAGAAAAAATTGTTCCTTCGTTTCGAAAGCACTGTAGGGGAGACCGGGGCAAATTGATACGTTTTTCAATTTTCAATTTTTTTCATTTTTGTTTGAATTAATTATTTAACAAATATGCTAAAATATACTTTGGTCCTTCCTCTTTAATATATTGTAAATGAAATGTTGAGAAAATACATACAAAATGAATGAGAAAATGTTATTTGGACGGAGGTAAAATGTATCAACTTACCCCATTGCGGGGCAAGTTGATACTGCTCTGGGGCATGTTGATACATCTGTAAAATATCCATTTAATGAGTAAAGGATGGATGTCTGGAATATCCCACTTTAACATGAGGTGCTTCCTTCTTTTTATTAATGTATCTTAATAAAGCTATTTTATCTATTTCGTATATTCTCGCGTTTTGACGTAGCATCGACTCTTTTTCTACACCAACACACGCTTTTTGAAAAATATTTTGTGGTATTTTTCCGCGATTCGTTTTTCTGGCATAATTTCGTACCATTTTGCTAGAAACAAAACGAAAAATCCAATTAAAAGTAGTCGGAAAAAATTGATACACTCCTCATGAGTATCAACATGCCCCAGAGAAAACGTATCAACTTACCCCACAGGAAGTCATTATGTACAAACATCTCCATAAAAAAATGTAGAGCAGATAAACAAAATAACAAAATTTAATTACGTTACCTTCAAAGGACTCAATGTGATGCCCAATTAATTTAAGTGATAAAATTCTCTATCCCGTCTCAAGACGGATTGGAAAGTGAACACAACTATTTACTTTTTCTCTATAGAAACGAAAACAGTTAAAAATTGATTGCTAAAGTCAAGATACACAGACGTACGCTAGATCGTAGTAAAGAATTGATCAAAATGCTTCACATATCTCGCACACAAGAAGCTACATATATACAGTGTCGAGATAATTCGTCTGTATCAACATGCCTCTGTATCAACTTGCCCCGGTCTCCCCTATAGTTACGTACTAGATATATTAAAAGTTTAACAGTGGTTATTTTAAAAATCTGCAATTCCTCATTGGAACATCATCTACCTTCCACCTCAAGCACCTTATAAATTTCAAATTTACACCACTTTAAAGACACACCAACGTCGAACATCCCCCAACACCTTCATTCAAGACTCTCGCAAACCTACCTCGAATCAAGTGGTCATTTCCACCCCACTTCTGTACCTCGGACGCTCGCGACAGAACGCAGCACCTGGTCTAGGAGAGCTATGCCATAAATCACCGGCATTCCCCGCGCAGAGGCGAAAGAGGTCGCGGAGCAGATCCAGCGAAGCAATTTCCCGCGACCCAGGCGTCAGCTCTTCGTCGCGCGGCTCTCTCACGGCTCGTTTCGTCATCGCGACGATAGACGAGGAGGCAAAAAGGCCGAACGGACGGACGCAGGACAATTCCACGGCCCACGCGTCATTGTGGTCGCTGCAAATCGGTCGGCCACCTGGCCCGATCCAGCGAGTCGCGCGCTGGCCTTCTCCTTCCTCTCCTTTTCCTCTCCTTGTCTCTGTCCGTCGTCCCTGCCGCGCTCCGTCCACTCGTTCTTATTAGACGTTATCGTAACTCCGAACACCTGACGAGAGCTGCCCGGCTACCTGGAAATATTGTCATTACCATCGGGCACCCCGTAACGAGCATCCTATCCTTCTGCTGCCGTTTAGCCGTCTCCCACGAGGATATCTTTTATTTCCCTGTGTATCGACATTGTATCCGGATCGGGAGAATCGTTTCATGCTTGATTTCGTGGACGTTTGGAGGTCTTTTTGGTTTAGAGGGTGTTTGAAGATCGGGGACTCTGTATTTTGGATTTGTTTCACTGTGTTTGAGAACAGAGATGAGCAAAAATTGTATTTAAATTAAAATTTCAAATTATGCGAAAAAGTTGAAAAGATTATTCGTTATAGGTATAATGGAATAACGAAAATCGAATAAAATTAAAGTAACTTTTATTTGAATCGTTATCTAAATAATCTTTTATTTAGATAATGTCCAACTCTGTGAGTTTGAACGGGGAGCGTTGTGATTTTGAAATTTCTAAAATATTTTTCAAATGAAATGTCTAATGTCCGAAACCGAGGAATCCACGATTCGGAATATTTTATCATTTCAGTAGATACATACTAATTTTCGGTCGCTTTGGAAAAAAAATTGTGTTCTTCGATTTGAAAGTACATAGGTACTTCAGATCCTCTTTAAAATTACAAAGCCCAGTTCCTTCAAAGTCACCGCGAACCAAAGTCACCGCTTGCAAAGACTGAATTTGCTTCTTATCATTGATCAAGCAAGTATACCAAGAAACTTCATAATTGCTTATTTATACCAGGTTTCCTTTACTGGCCCACAGCTCTGCGCGATCCAAGGACCGCAGACGTGTCGTCCATCGATCCATAATCGTGGCTTCCCTTTTTCTGGGCGAAAGACACGCGGAAGTGAACGACAAGGTGTCTCCGTTATGGGCACCGTTTCCCAGGGAAACAAAAGCTTGATCAGACCGTTCCGTTTTGATTCCACGAACCCGATCCAACCATCTCGAACACGCTTTCAACAAGTGATTACAGATCTGTCAGATAAAATCGATCGCAATGCCTTGAACGAAGAGATTGACTGGTCCGCGTGTACTACAAGCGCCTGAGCCGCATACCATCGCCTCGAAGCTCTCCTTCGCCAAGCTCGGTACGAAAATTTCGCCAGATCGATCCCCGTCGTGGTTTCTTGCATTCCAATCGCCGAGGAACCAAGTCGTTGATCAATGGGGTCGTTTCGTCCAGCGTGTACTGGAAGAGGGGCGAATTTTTCAACATCGACCGCGAATTCCTCGCGACACCTCCTTCAGTGCCGTTGCGCATTCCTCGAGCTTCCTGGTCAGCTTCTTTTCCGAGGATCATTGACTGATGAAATTTATTTGCTTTGGGTTTTGTTTGGAGAAGATCAACGATCGGGTATCCTGACAGATTGATGCACTTCTCTTGAATCGTGGTTAGTGATTGGCAAAGAGGGTGTAATGAAATTAGTAAATATTTTGGGAGATGCTATTCAATTGCTCGTTACCTACTAGGTAATGCCAAGCCTGTTTATACATACTGCAGTGATATTCTTGTTGGTTTTGAACTGGTTTCAACGTTATTAATGCCATATGTCCCTGAAGACATCACTCACACGGTTTGTTGAGCCATTACAATATTTTCTTTAGCGAATTGAGCTAACAAAGTACGCGTTACTGCTTGCTCGAATTTGGCACGACATTCTTGGCAGAGAACAATGTCGACAAACACGGTTCGTGTGCAACATCATTATTAGTAAATGTATGGACGGTTGTGATCCGTGTTGGCTATGAATCCGTCGTATTATGAGCACATTTGATTTTAATGTATGAACTTGAAAGGAAACATCCTATTGCCATTTATTCTATCCTACTTCCTGTTTTTAATTCTCAGTTTGAAAAACTTGGGAGGTAATACATTTTCCCTAAAAGGGGTTAATTTTCCGTCTGGTGCTCGTTTGGCGTGTTCGTTTCGCCTTTCAGAAACCGTGCCAGGTCTGCGAAACACCGTTGAGCGTTGATCGTGCCGGGCATCCCTTCCCTTGGGGCCACAATTTCCCACATTAGCAGCGTAATGATGGCCGCCCGAAGCTCGTCCCCGAATCGCAACGTTGTTATTACCATTTCATTACCTCGCGGCGAAAAGGCGGCGAACGACGCGTAAATTACGCTGCGTGACATAAAGTATGCCCAATTTGCTTGGACGGGTACGCACGCACGGGCACGCGGATTTTTCTTCGCTGCGCCGAGGGATTTTAATCGAGCCCCATCTGCAGGGCGTCCGCTGCGTCGGCGAGTTCGACGTTTCATCCATGCCAACGGGAGCCACTTCGCGACCAACAGGCACCGAAAGTAATTACGCTCTCTCCTGTAAGTAATCGCGCTCGTAATTGCGCTCTGCGGACGGCTCTGATGCTTGCAGCGCGAGAATAACGCGGTCCTCGGACGATTTTCTTCGGAGGAAGAACAGTGAGGCATTTCATTTTTGTACTGCTGCTGTTTTTTAGGAGCGGGAACTTGGAAATTTTCTTCGATAGAGAGGAGATGGTGGATATTTAATTTTTCTTCTTGTAGTACTTTTATATTACAGAAGAAGAAAATGGGAATTTCTGTTTCTCGGAGGAAGAAGGGAGGAACTTTACTTCTTCTTTAGGAAGAAGAAAGGAGGAACTTTACTTCTTCTTTAGGAAGAAGAAAGGAGGAACTTTACTTCTTCTTTAGGAAGAAGAAAGGAGGAACTTTACTTCTTCTTTAGGAAGAAGAAAGGAGGAACTTTACTTCTTCTTTAGGAAGAAGAAAGGAGGAACTTTACTTCTTTAGGAACAGGAAAGGAGGAACTTTACTTCTTTCGGAAGAAGAAAGCAGGAACTTTACTTCTTTAGGCAGAAGAAAGGAAGAACTTTACTTATTTAGGAAGAATAAAGGTGGAACTTTACTTATTTAGGAAGAATAAAAGAGGGACTTTACTTCTTTAGGAAAAAGAAGGGAGGAACTTTACTTCTTCTTTAGGAGGAAGAATGGAAAGTCTTTACTTCTTCTTTGAGAAAAACAAAGGAGAAACATTTCTTCTTCTTAGATGGGACGACCGTGGTAGGAACTTCACTTATTCTTCGAGGGGCAGAAAGTAGGAATTTTACTTCTTCCACTACTCCAACTATTGTTTAGAAGAAAGTAAGAATTTTTCTTCTACTACTCCTATTCTTCCTCAGAGAAAAGTGGGAACTTTTCGTCTTCTCCCATTCTCCGTAATCTTCATATCTCTTCCCCTATCCCTCTCCTTCTCTTACTTTCCTTTTCCTCCTTCGTCGCCCAGTGCCGCTTTCTCGAGTTCCGGCGATCGAAACCGACGAAGGCGATGGGAGATCTCGCCTCCCCTCGAGCACGACCTCGAGAATGCACCGACCACGGATTATTGTGCAAGGGAAGGGCTTTGATTGAGGCCAGATACAAATTGCTAATTGCCTAATTACACCCGGGGAATCAGTACCTCCGACCACCCGGTTTACGCCCCGTGCACGAGGTAACCTGCCTCTCGCCTTTCCACCACGACGATCGAGCAATTTTCGCTCGCTAATGTAGCCATTTATCCTGGAGAACGGTTCGTTTCACTCTTCGAACATCTGTTAACTGTGTGACAAGGCGTTAGCAAACGGTTACCACCGGCAGTAGACTACGATGAAAAACGCGCGTGAGAAACTCGTATGCAAAGGCAAATTGCTATTCTCTTCTAGAAATGCCTGTCCACGTTCTCATCCATCCGTCAAATATGAATTAAAGTCGACAACGTGTATCCAACTTCAGTTGCTACTATTTAACTAACGCTAGAACTACCAAACCAGTCAAAACGAGTAAGCACTTTTAAATTTAATAATAAATGTACCATTTGTACATAAGTAGGAAAAAAGTGCATTTCTATGCAGTATAAATATAAATACAATATAATTAAATAAAATTTAAAAAATATGTATAAAGGTTTATTTTCCTCGCACAATGTATTTTATAAATATCCAGTTATTTTGAATGGTCTGTTAGAAATAGGTTAATAGTGTTAATAGATCCCCCTGTAATTCTAAAATGTCACTACTTAGCCACAACCTCAATCGCTCGCGCACAGACCACGTCTGAGTTAATACACATAAATATTTATATTATTTAGTAATGGTGTAACGTAAGGTATCTGTTTTGTAAGGTTATGACGGTTATTATGCTATATACTAAGTATTAATTGTTGCGAATTTTGTGCACAGACTCTCTGTAAATTTCCCTAGTTTTTTTCTTATTCTTTTTATATACCATGGGATTTCCCGTATGATAAATAAATAAATAAATAAATAAGTACTTCCTCTATAAAAGCCGAATTAGAAGAAACCCAGCTAAACGTAGTGCGCAACAGGTGAACAATCCCTCGAAACGTCCCAATTATCCTAATTCAGTAGGTCGCATTGCCACTTACGAAACCGGATGTCCCGTGATCCTGAGCGTCCTGCACCTGCAACACTGGGTGATCGCGTGAACATCCACCCAGTATCGACTCGCATTCGTTAAGGTCGATTTACCCGTAATACCAGCCTTTAATCTCAGCTTTAACCCGATCGTGAATTACCATTAATCGCGGTCGTTTAATTTCACGGTACGGGGCTCGACCTGGCTCGCACAACCGGGAAGAGCATCCTCTTCTCGTGGCCGGGCTACGCGAAAGTCGTGTTAATTATACCCACGATTATGATGGTGGCCGTACGTGCTCGAAAACGTCGCCGAGAAATGAGCATTTAGCGGCCGGTTTATTAAAATTGGTCGGTAGCACCGTTCTCGAGACGAGCGCCGCGGAAACGTCTCCACGAGACAAACAACCTCCTACGCCACGCAGCTTGCGCGTAATAGCCTGATCGCGTGTTGCAAGCGCCGCCATCGTTGATTACGCGGACTCGAGAGTGCATCCCGGATAATCACAAGATTGAGATTATTATTTGGATAATCCGCTGCTACGGAAAGAAAACTCTAGGTACTTGCAATTGTAGTGATCGAGCACTTATGTAGGTACACTGGTGTTCGTAAGTATTAGGATACCTACTCTGAACTCTAAAACAAATTAGTTTATTTGGTATTTTAAATTAAAAGCAGTGAAAAATATTCAGTCTGTATCTACCAAATATTTCAGATTTTAGGCAAATATACACTAGCGGACAAAAAGATTCCACTTTTTCGATTTGTTCTATTCTTTTTATTTTTTAACATATATTTGGAACTGTGGTATGTTTAATATGCATATGCTAAAGGAGAATTTAAAGCTGTATAAAATCCAGTTAAAGTTGAATTTATTTAACTGGCAAACAAAAGTGTTATATGACATTGAATGGGGTAACACATTTTTGGGACCGTCAAAGAAGTTACCACATTTAGTAACATTTTAGGTTGTCGTAAAAGGAAAAGGGTCCCCCAGAAAATATTAGATTTTTTTATTAATGGTCAAAAGTGGTAACTTTTTGTTGGCTTTAAAAGTGTGTTGTCTTGTTTAATGTTATGTAGGGTTTTTGTTTATTAATTAAATAAATTCAACTGTAACTGGGCTTTATACTGATTTTAATTCTCTTTCAGAATATGTATATTAGGTACATACCTACTGCAGTTTTGAGTTGATATTGAAGAGTAATAGAAGTAGGGTGTATCGAAAAAGTGGTAACTTTTTTGTCCGCTACTGTAGCAAGTGTCCTAATACTTACGAACCACAGTGGAAATATAAAACATTACATTGATCTATAATTTTGTAGGTGAAGGGACAGTTGACGTATTCTACTTCTTCTAATTCTAAGAATCTAAGAATTTTACGTCCCAAATTCTTTAATTCAAAACAGGTTATCCTTCTATTCTCACTGCATAGGAATTCTAATTCTCCAATTCCGAGTCTCCCAGCCGTCGAACATAAAATCCACCGTTGCCTAGTCGAATCCCCGCGTTCGCTCCCGTTTCCGCTCGGTTTCCTGTCGGTTTCGGCCAGCACACGCGGCTTTTCGACTCCCGCTCGCCGACACAACAGAACCCAGTCGTTCCACCTTTCACTCTCGTCAGCGCAATTACAATTCCGGTGCCGGCGCTAATAGGTGTGCGGGACACCGACACGGGGCGGTTAGATTGCATTGCTCAGCGCAGAAATCGCGTGTCCGCGGCCGGGATAATAACGAGCCCAGGTCCCAGAGGCCCAGCGAATTAAAAAAGAAAAGAACAGCGCACCTCGAAATTTTCCCGGCCACGATTCGCCGAGGAAACGGCAGCGGTTCGGTATAGACACGCGCACGTGGGCCGCCTGGCGGCGCGTTGCGTGGGCTGAAACAATTCTCAGTTAATTAAGATAATCGCTTGTTTATGACGCCATGCTCGCTGGTTTTATCTGTCGCCAGAGAAATTCGTTCGTAACTTTGTCGAGAAAGTGGCTGCTGTTCGTTCGAGCTTCGGGTGCCCGCGTTTTCGTTTCGCAACGGCGGTGTCTTTACCGAAGAATGATTTGGGAGGCATTGCGTAAGCAACTTTACACTAACAAACCCTCGAACTATTTATTAAATATTTTTTAAAAGGTACTTGGTCAACTATATCGATGATGTTCAGAGGAGAATTAAGATATTTTACAAACGAGAAGGTGAATTCCGTGAAGGAAGGAGGATGAACTGGTCCCCGCGTGGGAGTGCTTCCCGAGAACCGGAAAGGTCGCCGGTAGAATTCGGGATTCGACGAAACCGCTGGTGGACAGAGAGGAAAGTACCGTTTCTCGTTGGCGCGAGGCTGGGCCCGTTTCGCGGCTTGTTTTCGCGATGCTGGAGAAACGAGAACGAGCGGAGGAGGATGTTGTTTACCGGAGGAAAGGCTGGCGGTTCGTCAGCGTGTCGAGGCGGTGCTAGGATGGGGCACGGGGCGGCCTTGAGGAGGTGAGCACCGCGTAGGTGTACGGGACGCGGAAGATGGAAAAGCCGCTCACCGATGCCGCGTGGGCGAAATGTATCAAGGCTGACTTAGGTGAAGCCGTTCTGTCGACACTTGTCGCCGATCCTGACGTTTAAATAGGCGAACGCGACTGACAAACGACCGCGACCACGACGAACGAACTTCGAGACGGGGACACGTATCCTTCGAGGCCGTCGCGTCGGTCCTGCACGTTTCTGCTCCTAATTGTCCGCTCGTAAACGCGGGACGACGATCGACGTGAAACGAGTATCGTTAATCCTATAATATATGGTATATGTTTCTATGCACTTCAATCTTTGCGGTTCCGCTTTCAATCTCCATTTGTTCCACTTCGACATGAATGTCGAAGCTGAAGCTGAAGAATATTCCTCTATTAATTTGAATTGATTCTTGATTTCGACTTCTCGAAGAAAACCCTTCGGTGGTCAAGTTCGGAAGAAGAGCACCGCCTTTCACCGTAAACGTTATTTTCGGGAGTATAAGTGGTTTTTTGGTACAAGGACGCAGGCACATCCCCCCGCGTAATTGAGATTAATGAAGATCACGTATAATTACCCAGGAACGCTCGCACGTCGTAAACAATCATTCCGGCAATTTCGTGCGGCGGCGAGCGTGCGCAATCGTTTAAGGGGAGACGAGCGAGGAATCGGTGGGGCCCATCAGCCGGTAAACCGTGAACACCAAACGGTTTTTCCCTACTAATGAAACATCATTGAACAGAATGTCCCTTAACTCTGGCCCCGCGTCCGCGTGGCTTTAAACACTGACAATTTACGTCGCCGGATCGATTTCGGGCTTTAAGAATGATGGCTCGTGCCCGACACTTTGGCCGAACAGAATTGCAAAAGAGCATTCTTTCGTCTCTCTCTGCCTTTCTCTCGCCTGCTCGCTCCGCTGATCGATGCCACGGGGAGAAGAAGCGAAGGGAGCGAGGAAGATGGGCAGCGGCGAAGGGTGAGGAGGATAAAGGGGCGGGAGGGGGAGGCAGCGTAATGACTGGACGCCGCAAAAATTCGCAATTAACTTGGGCCAAGGCACGGTGCCGATGTCGCGTCGGCGTAATTGGTTTTGCAGAAAACTTTTACGTGTTTTCACGGCATTTGCATAATGTGCGAGGTGAACACGGCCGATCGATCGGTTAATTTAAATACCGAACGCGCCGCCGCCGTTGCGAAGCGGCCGCGTGTGCGCATGCGCCCGCGCCACAGAGCATGCGCCGTGAACACGGCCCGCGGCGGCGCGGACCGCGTCGTTGCCTTGTAATTGCCGTTACTTATTGCCCGCTGCCGACACGGCGACCTCGTAAACCACGTTCACGCGTAGATCCTCCTAATTCGGACTACCTGTCGCTGCTTCGTGAATCATCCGACCGACTTTTCGCTGATTTTCTCCCGCGATCGGTGCATCAGTTGGGGAATCACCGATTCTGCGCAACTAATGTGCCGTTTTTCTACTTTCAATCGGTTCTGAAGTGTGTTTATATGAGCGATCGGAATGATTCCTGTAGTATTTTTGAAACTGCTTCCTAGAATACGCTGCCTTTACCATTTTGTTTAAAAAAAATTAAGAGTTATGGAAACAGTTCCATTTCAGTTCTAAATCAAGCCTTGGTCTTCGCTTCTCCAACCTGTTCCCCAAAGTGTGAAGCTTTAAGCCACGCCGATCCGTGACGCGAAGAAATGCGACTACCACGCGGCTCGGAGCCTCGATACGAGGTAGTAAAATCGCCAGAAAAAGGGGGCACGAGAGGCACAGAGGCGAAATGGTAGTTGGTGGCCCAGAACGGTGAATATCGTGTTTCACGTCCGAAGTTCAGGACGTACCGCGGCACCGTGAGTTTCGTGAGAGGCCCTCGGGGGTTACCGGTACCGTGTCGGCATGTTTCGCAGTTTGGGACCAGGACCCAAAGGTCCGACTCGACAGGCACCGGCACAAAAACAGCGGGGGTCAGCGGGGTCAGCAGCGGGGCCCTGTGTTCCCCGGGGCCTCTCTTGTCATGCGATATGTTGCTCGTACGTTATGATAGTGGCGTCAGTATACCAGCTTTCTGTTCTGTCAGTGACAATGCTTGCGATGCCTTTGTGGCCACTCCGCGGAACCTTCCCTTTCTCCCGCCTTTTTCTCTCCCTTCTATCCCCCCCGTGGATTTCATTCAGCCACGGTGCCCGTTTCGCGAGAAGAATAACGACAGAAATAGCCGCCCGTAGTACGGACAGCTAGGACAATTTGTATTTGTAATCGATACGATTGTGATTTCCTGAGAGCCGGGCAAGGTGACGGTGGACGGTTCTTTTATGGCGCGACGGACGTTGCTGTGGCAATCTTGTCAGATGTGGGACTAGATAAGGATTCTGCAGGGAACGATTGCGCGGGGAGAATACCGTCCAGCGAGTATTTCGATTATCCTTTAGATCTGAATGACATTTTAGAGAAAAGTCGTATTTCTATGTGAAATTGGAAAAGAGACACGGCTTCAAATGGTCACCTCGTCCTTACAAATTCTCCTGTTCTACAAGGATCACGTACCGTAAACTGGGAGAACATTGGCAGTGCGGGGTAACATTGGCATCTACTTAACATCTATTAAAAAGGAAAAGGAAAAAAATTTTATGCATTTTCACACTTGTAATGTTGCTGATGAGAGAAATTTAAATGTGCATATAAAGCCTTAGGTATGCCACAACACAATACAGTATACATTCATTATAAACCCGTTTCGTCTACGCGATGTGTGCCCGAATTTGAATATTATCCTCTCACTTAAAAGTTAATAAAATTATTTTGTCCTTATTGCAAAAATTTCTATCAATTTATACCAAAATAGTAATATTTGATTTCCATTGAGTGACCTATAATCCTTAATATATTTTAACACAATTTTAGACAAAATTCTCTTAAACAATTTGGAAGCTTCTGAGAGGATAAAAATGAATTTTTAAAAACTTTGATTTTTTACCATACATATAAGGACCACTCTAATATCCAGGATATCGCGCATCGACGCGAAAGGATGAAAGAGGAGGGCCGTCGATGTGGTAACCTGGAGAACACCGGTACAAATTTATCTTTGTTCCGAACTTTCACGCACTGACAGCGCCAGGGCCCCTGGGTGCCCACAAAGTTGCCTGGACCTGACACACCAGTTGTATCCAGATATTTTTCTTACTTTCTTTCTCGCTCTTCCCCTTGTTTCTTACTTTATCCCCGCGTACCAGACGCATCCTAGTCGCGAGGAATCGCGCCGTGTCCAGCTGAGTCGACTCCTCTCTTTTTTCTCGCGTTAATGCCCCTGTTCGGTTTTCGGAGGGCGAAGGGCCGTGAAAAATTACGCGGCTACCTCAGGGATCCGCAGGAAGAATCGACGACGCGGCGGCGTATCGCGAGTGGGGTCTCGAGCGAGTTGACCTTCGATTTATAATTCCTGTCCCCCCTGGTGGCTGGTTCAATTTCTTTTCCTTTGCACTTGGCGCGCGGCAAACGAATCGACCCCGTAACTCGATGTTGCGGGTCCATTATCGTGGCGTTTAAGCCTCTCCGGAGTTGGGGGTGATGCAAGATGGTGGGACCCGAGGATCGTGGGTACGAGAACGAGCACTACGGAGGTGGAAGACTAGAAAAATGGGATGAGAAGATAGTGACGCTATAAAAAGGAGTAGTTACGTGTAATGGCACTTGGGAATAAGAGAAGTAGTACAGATTTAAGGACTTAAGAAAATGGGGCACTTGGGAGATAGGAATATGGGGGAGTAAAGTTAGAAAATGGAAAAGTGATTGTACCAGAAGATTAAAACTATACCAGTTAAAGTTATTGCACTGCGAGAAGAGTGGTTAAATTAAATTCAATTAGAAGATAAGAAGGAAAAGAATGAGACAACAGGAAGCAACGCAGCGAGAATCGTGCCTGTACACCTTCAGCATCCATATAAAGACTATATACGATATTAACGACACCCTGTAGCAGCAAATAGAGGACGATTCGACGACGTGGCGGAACAATGGACGAACAGACAAAAAGATTCCGGCGAGCCGCGTCGTAGCTACGACTTTATGAGGCGAGGTATGTTCACGGGAACGCCAGTTTGCCCGCGCGATTATGTATCGTTTCTCGTATAATGCGATTTGACGCAGGTGGTCCCTTCCTCGTAACTCGTGGCCATTTTGAGCACAAGCGCGTGCGCGTTATATATTGGGCCCCGGTGCGACCCACCGGCGTAGGCGAAAAAGGACTCAGGTGGGGCCCCCCTTTCTCTTTCTCTCCACGCGTTCCCTCTTCCGTTGTTGTTCCGTCAACTTTCCCGTGGCGAAACCGCTCGTCACGAATCGGAAACGCGTATCACTTGGCTCGAAAGTTTTCCCTTTCAATCCCCCATTAGAATTTTATACAGAAAATCTGTAAGTATCTAATTTAACTTGCAAAGGCGCAAATTGTCGCGAAACAAAGACGAGAAGAAAAACGTCCACGTAGGGAAATCCTCAGCGCTGTTTCAACGAGGAGACGCAAACGGTATGGCATCAAGATACTCTAGCAGTCGCGGAGGCAAAAGGACAGCGAGGAGGAGGAAAAGTAATAGCGCTGGGATAAGAAGAAAAAGGAGGGGGGAGAGCAGAAGCCAAGATCAAGGAACAGCGGGAAAGGACGAGGAAGAGAAGGAGCAGCGGCTCGGCGAAGGGAGCCGGAGGAGGGAAAGGGCAGAGAGCGGACAGAGGGATAATAATAAAACGAGATATCTCGTACGTGGGCGGTCGTATTGTTAGCGCAACAAGGCATGCGCGGCGCTTCTGTGTCCCCGCGGTGCGCGCTCGTGCGCTGCGCCCTTAATAAAGGATACGCGTGTGCGTGAGATGCGCGCCCGCTTAATAAGAGGAGGCCACCGAGTGCCAGTGTGAGTGAACGGAACGGGAGAGAGAGAGGGATGGAGCGGGGCCTTATGTAAATCGGACGGGCCCATCTGCGCGAGGGAGCCTCTCTTGCGTCGGCCACGAAGCGGGAACCAGCACAGAGAGAAAGGGAGGAAGAGAAGTAGAAGCGAGCACGAGCTGCTGCCGGCTTCAAAAGCAATGCCGCCACCGCCACCGCCGCGATAAACACGCATTTATTCCGAGGAGCGCTGTGTGCGCGCCCGACCGTAGGCGTGGGCGCATGCGCTAAAGCGGTAGCCTCCCGAGAGCAATAGCGCATGCGCGCGTGCTCTATGGGGCCGCTGTGTCGGCTGCTTCGATTTCGACGCGGCAATTGCTTTTAATCTACAGGTTGCTTCAGAAATGAGTAGATGAACCCTGGGCGATTATTTTACTCACCTTGACTCTTTCGATACTACTGAAGACGGGTTTGAACAGATTTTTTTACTTTGAAACCCATTGTAAGGACGTAGACCAAATTTATAACAGATTTTATTGTTTAATTGTAAGTATTGTGGACGATTAAGCGTCAACAATATTTAACAAATTATAGTATTAGTATTAACACGTTGATTGCCAACTACGAGATATCTCGTAGGTTGTTTACTTCCGCAAAGAGGTTTCGGTTGCATAAGCAAACTACGAGATAATTCGTAACATGTTTTTTAAAAAAAAAAATTTTTTAAGCTTTTTTATTATTACTATGTACTATTATTAAGTTTTTAATAATTTAACATGATTAAATCAAATTGGCTCTTCAGACCGGAATCGTAAAAAATTCCGTGGCAGTCAACGTGTTAAGTAGTATTTTTGTAAATTTCTATTTTCAAAGAATACCGTCCATCTGTGCCTCCTTTTTGAAAGCAGAGGTCACATTGTTTACCCGAGAGATTGATACCGCAATACAAATCGTATCACGAACGCGGGCCCGCTTAACATGCGCGGTCCGAACGCACGTTAAGGAACACGAGACACTAGGACCGCGTAACACGAGCGCTATCGCGACGTTACATTGTGTTTGCACGCATCCTAACCGCTGTAGGAACGCATGCCGATGATTCTTCCACGGTCGGCAGATAAGCAGATAGGCGGATGGGTGTACACGTAGGTGCGCTCAGATAAGGACCCCGCCGAGTCCCCGGATGAAAGTTAAAGCGGGTACACTTGGACCGCCCCGCGGAACGGTACACGGTTTTGATTTCGATCGACCGTATTTCGACCAAGTAGCCAATCTATGCGGCGTACCTTATTCCACTCTGTGTACCATGCCCCGCGCAAGGACTTCAATTTTATCGTCGACTACAGCGTGCAGCAAAACCAAGGCCTCGTCGCGAACAGGACGAAAAATCGTCGCACGCAGCTCGCGACGTAAGAGCGCGCGGGCAAAGTTCAATTGCAAGGTGAATTGCGTGATTGCGTGTCGCGGCGATTTTTGCTTGCGCAACGCCGGCGCACCGCGAGGCAAAGATAATGCGTTATGATACCGCGCTCGAGGTGCAACGATCCGTCCAGGTAATGGTGGAAAAGTTTCTGCGCCGTGCATAATAGGGGACGCGCCGTTTAATGGGAATTTATTGTCCTCGGCTGATCCGCGGGCACCGAGGCACCGGCTTTGCCTCTCTTCTTTCGCAGCCGCCATGCAAATCGAGGACATGCCGCCTGCACTCCAACGTACCGCGAAAGATGAATAGGTCAGTTTCCTTGAGTCCGAGTGTGACTAACGAAAAGCCCGCGGTGACTTCCTTCGATAGTAGGCGCGTGCTGGGAGCCTTGACCCACATGACGACCGCGAAGGGAATTTCGCGAGATTTTGGTAGCCATACTGTATAGGTACCTTCCTTTAATCTTCACTGACATCGATTAGACTCATCCATGTGTCAAAGGTTTATATAGGCAAAGTATGAACGTCCTTAGTGTCAAATTGAGTAAGTTGGGTTCCCCGAAAGAGAAAAATAACTATTTACCTTTGTTGGGATATAATTTGGTGAATGACTTTAAGCATAACTTTGTAAAAAAAAGAGATGAATTTAGGGATGGTAGACGGGAGATTACAAATTTAGTGAACATCTAAAGTGATTGTCGTAAGATCGTTTAAAATTAGTGGACCACGGATTGTTAAAATGTTTCCGCGTGTCCAGCGTGGCGGTTTCGACGCTTCCTGTCGGCAGGATGTTGCGGTCGACGACGGCAGAATCGACCGAGCACCGCGTAATTGACATTACCAGTTTATCGCGTGTCGTACGCAAGGACGGTACTCGTATAAGGAAGTTAACAACAAAGATACCATCTCGCCGCGCGGTTGTTCGGGTGAAAGTGTACAGTTTTGGCGGATTTTTTCCAATATTATTTCGAGAGTGCGGCGATAAATCATCCCCCCTCCCTCGAGGGTAGCCTCCCCGGTACCATAATTAAGTACCGTTGCACGCGTCGATCTTCCTTTGCTTTTTCTCGTCGTGTTTTCACGTCGATATCTTCTGGAAAGCATCTAAAGTATTGTCTCAGAACTCCTCGATGAATTAAACGGGCTTTTTCAACAACTTCCGCCACTCGAAGTGTTAATACGATCCTCGTGGGACACGAAGGAGCCGCGATGGGAGGACAGTTCAATTTTTCGTAATAAGTCGCCGACAATCGGCAGAGGCAGAACGTAAATACAGCAAAAGCGGGGAAAACGCGTAAAACACGTAAGGCGCATTAAGAGCGGCATTAATTTAAATTGTTTACCGCGCGGCCATCGTCCGAGTCGAAGCTGGAGTCTGCGCAACACGGCGCTTCCGAGTTCAGGAATAAACCCTTCGCAATGCTCGATGGCTTCGATGATAAAACGATTTGATGTTTGGAAAGCGAGACCCTTTGCGAAAGAACTGTTGACGCGTCCTCCGAGGTGGTCTTTTTATTATCTATAATTAAGGACAAAATTTGAAAGCGGGTATTTAGAAATAGGTAGGTACCTACTGTAAAGTTAGCTCTTACGCTAACTTTGTGGTGTTCAGTTACGTTTGACGAAGCACATTTCGGTGAGAAGGATATGATACAGCGCGAGTTTCAATTTTTCGTGTAATCTGATGTAGCGCGAGGCGCCCCAACAGACACACCTGATTATCTTGGATCACAAGAAATTTCTGTAATCGGAGTTAACCGAGGATCATGTTACTCATAGCCCGTTCATCTTGATGTCAGCTGCGGCACGGTTTTCACAAAAATATGAAGTTTCGTTTAGAGGAATTCTGTGGCCTCGAGAGCTCGTAAAGAAACTGAGAAGGGTTGTTTGGCAACTCGAAAATTTGGAACAATTTGAAACTTTGCGGAAATGAAATGGTTCTAGAGGTGAATACATTTCCTGAAAGAAGTTGTGAGTTTTTATATTACCGGGAATATTTGGAAAACCCTAAAAGATATAAAAAATATATAGGTAGATAATTCAAAATTTAGACATTCAAGGAAGATATCGGAAAAAATGTAAATCAAAATTTTATAGTTTTGGATATCCTCCAATATGGTGGTAAAGAATTTTCGAGAAAATTTAATTATTTCAAAATTTATCCCACCACAATTTTTTATGGTAAAATGACTAAATAACTTAAAATGGTCACTTTATTACCATCACTCGAATTATATTTCTACAAAGTTCCAAATTTTTTTAAATTTTCGATATACCGAAATGAGTCTTCCGAGTCTGACACAAATCATTTACGTCGCGCTACGTTTGAACAACTCCGAATTCTCGATTTCCACGATGAAACCCTGAGTCGTGGCACGAAACGGGGACAAAAGCCTGTACGACGGCCGTCGCGGCTCGGTTCTCGGATTCGAGAGGCAGATAGGCAGGTTCGAGGAGTTCGACAGCGTATCGCGGGTAGCCGGCGATTGGCAGCTGGCCAATTGCTCCAATGCCAACCGCGCGTTTCGGGAAGTTATCGCGATAGCGTAGAATTTAATGCCGCGGCCAGGGGACCCACGGTAAATAACCTCTTCGTTAACGTCCGCCGACGAACGGAATGAACACGTTTCCTCTTCTTACTCGTTCCCCTTAGCCTCTGCTTCCAGCCAGCGGGTAAAAAAATTCCAGGTATCCGGAGGGATCAATTAGATTCGCGTTCCCGATCCGACGGTACGTCTCGCTGCTCCAACCACGCAGCTTATCGAAATAATTGCCGAATAACGAAGTGACCGATGTGCACGCGCGCACTCGTCGATGCACGATAAGCAGTGTAATTAACGAGTAATTAACGCGGAGTGCTGTGGGGCTGGTGAATAATTCTTGCGATGAAGTTGAGAGGATTTAAAATGTACCTTCTTAAAAGATTCTTGGAAAATTGTTCGGTATATCTTAGAAAATTTTTGTTCCACCTATTTGAGGACTTATAGATATTTTTTAATAAAGAACATCCTAAGGAATTAGAGTAGGGGTACGTTTTTGCTTAGATTCGAATTTTTATGCGCCTTGAGTGATCTTTAATTTGATGTAGGTACCATTTAGTTTTTTTTAATACCTTCGTGTACCAATGGATTCTATGCTGTTTTGATGGCGTTCGCTGTCTAGGCGAAGTTTCTTCCATTATCGGGCAAGGATCGGAGCTGTTTTTCCCCTTGAGTGGCAGGAAATAGTATTCCAGACGTGTCTCCGGGCGAGTATCGTTCGGATCGTAATAGGATCGCGTGTCTAATGAAACGTCATATTCCGCATGCCGCGGCTAACGATCGCGGTAACTCGCGGAATGTCGACCCGGAGGCTTTATTTAATCGTCATCGAGATATCGATCGCGGGCCCCGTTAATGGAATTCTCCCTACCGATGAAGAGATCCTCCGCCTCCCTCCTTCGCCCGGAGAAAAAGGCCGCGAAATTGATGGCAACTCGGCCGCTAATGCCTTTCGGAAGTGTGGACAGAGTCGGGTGCTTTGAGTAACGCGGCCACTTCATTTGCATCGAATAAACGAGCCGAGGCTGGCTGTAATTACCGGACCAGTCGCAAAAATTCACCTCGAACACTTGGTACTTAAGCGCGTCTACTACCACCTCTGCAAAACTTTCGTAATAAGCTTCGGCTTGTAAAATTATTATACGAGCACTTCGCGTTAGCCTTGCTCTCATTCGCGCACGAAATCCAAGAATTTCTTCAAGCACACATAAAACGCAAAATCAGAAGAACTAAAGCTTGGATATTTTTTTCTAAATCCTCAAAGATCCTGAAACTATCAAAAATTCTCAGCTCCGCTTCCACGTAAATCTGAGCCACCCACCTCGACCACAGCCTCTTCGATTAATGCTCCCGAATTAGCCACGAGACAATGTAGCAAAGTGAATTCCACTTCGGTTTCAACAGTCTTCCTTAACGATTGATGAAGGAAAATGCAAGTTTGGTCTGTCCTCTATCACGGTGCAACATCTACCGTGCAGCTGCTAGCCGTTTCACCGGGTAGAACTCGCCTAAACCGCGGAAGGAGGAGCGCAGGGCATTAATAAGACGGCAACGCGGACGGACTTAGAATAGTTCTAGGAATAGTCGTTGGACCGCGGTGGACCGCGTAATCCATCGGGGCCAGATGGTGGAAGAGAGAGCGGAGGCTGAGTTTTGGTCTTTATCCCCGCGGCCGCTGGACGGGGCGACGGTCAACCCAGAATTCGGGGTTGATTTAGAATTCAGACGGCCACGGAATTATCGCGGCCATTGTACGCGCGCGCTTTGATATTCTCGCCGCTACACGCACCGCGGGATGTTTTCACTCGTTACGCCAGCCGAGATATTGCTCCTCGTAATTCAACGTTGTTTGCGTGTCCACCGCTGAGCTCTTCGGGAACGTTTCCTTGACTTTTCACACGAAGACAGTGTATTTTCGTAAATGAAACCATCGAACTTTAAGGTAGTACAAACCCTAAGTGGTAAGTAAGAACACTCCTCCAGTTCTTTTTAAGTTTTTTCTTGGGAAGAGTTTTAACTTGCTTGGTATTGTAAAGAGTATTTTGAAAGAAAGGTCTTCATTTCTTCGCCCTTCTTTTTCTCTCAATTTTTTTCGACGGCCCAGTATGCTCTCCATCGTGATTTCGCGAGCGCCGAGCGGTGCCGAGCCAGCAAAAACCGCGAGGCCGTATCGGCGAACGTTTTCCTTTTTCTTTGGCCCAGAATCCCGGGCGTCTCGTTCGCTCCATTAAATTCGAAAAAATCGGCCTTTCAGCGGGGCCCAGCTCGCCCCTCGGCCCTGCCGCCGCGAGAAAGAGCCGGGATCAGCGTTTCAAAAGGGGATTCGTGAAAAGAATTACTCAACTTTCGCCACGTAGTCGGTGCCTTTGACGCTTACTAATGAGAGGGCAGTGATTAAGGGCACGCACGGGGAGCCGATCGTAACAACCAGCTTAATGATACAATGGACAAATGGATAACACACGTGCAACCGTGTCACGAGGCTTTTCCACGCGGGCTTGCTTCTTCTCTTCTTTTAACATCCTCACCGAGGCTGGTGCACAACAGCATTCTAACCAGAATTGCAAGATGCAACTAGAAGTACACTAGATATTGCTTTAGCTTCAACTAAAGTTTCATTGAATAGAAATTTCTTACTGGTGGCAAAATGGTACTCAATGTAAATGGTAAAAAAGTCTTCTCCTGCTGGACAATTCCACGAATTAACACGTTTTATATACACAGCACAGAGAAAATCGTTTTAGAAATTCGTCGGCACGGTGATTCATTACACCTCGACACCCTATACCTCGGTTGTTTCGAGCAGAAGGGGGTAAATACGCAGCAAGGCGTAAATTAGACGGCCCGTGGCACGATCAATCGCGACAATACGTAGCCCGGGATTCACGATATCTCGGGGGAACGATGTTCGAGCGGGTCGAGCGCGCGACCGCCGGTATGCGGGTAAGTACAGATTCGTGTTCGGCCGTCGGCGTTGCGCGAGCAAGCGCATTTCTCGCGATAGAGACGAGAAAGAAGAAAAGGAGTGGGATTAAGGATCGAGTCGCGGATCGGCCGGACGATCACCGTTCATCCTTTTAATTACGATTTCGCGTCTGGTCGCATTAGCGACTGCTGCGCGACGCGGCACCTTTCACGGCTCCTCTGCTAGATCGCCCTGCTAACCGTGTAACTGGAGTAGCTACACGCTGCAATTTGTAGCCGGAGTCGATCTTAAAGAGAAGAAACAGCTTTGACGGATGTAAGAGATCGCGAAGATAAGGCGGGAGGATAGTAGATATGGCTTTAAGGAATGTGTGGTCACTTCTACACTCTACAACTTTTACTTGATTAGTTTTTTTATAAGTGTTATAGTTTTTGGAAGAATTAAAGTAGTTAGGTATGTATTATATTTCATATTTGGTACTAATTTGAATGCAAATGACTATTGGATATTGTAGCTTGATCTTTTAGGCACCTACTATTATATGTTTGACCTTTTGTCCAGAACATATTAATTTGTTATTATACTTTTTGTCACATACTGTAAAAGGTACGATTTAGGCAACCGGTCTCCTAAATCGTACCTCCACTAAAAATACCATTAATAACAAATAGAATAGAAAATATTCAACACAAAGTAATGATTATTGTATAGTTACATATACATATATATATGGATCACACACAGGCCGTAATAATCTATGAATATAATATACATAGATAACGTATATAACATACGAGTTGTCAAATCCTACTGGTACGATTGTAGTGGTACGATTTAAGAAACGTGATCGATTTATTTATAAATATCAATTTAAACTTTATAATGAATGTAATATGTATTTAAAATGAATGTAAAATATTCTACATTAAACCCGCTTTTAAAAAAATACAAAAATACAGGACAAAATTGCATTGTTTGATTATTATCAACTAAAATAAACTGGTAAAAAGTTACATCAATCATACCTGTTTTTTTTAAATGTTTATAACACGCACAAAATAGGGTGTAAGCTCAATAGGTTTTGTTTCTATTTCTTATTTCGCATTTACTTGATATTTTTATTGTCAGATGTCGTTTACATTCATTAATTACTAAGAAATTTATAAGGGACGATTTAGGTGACCAGTAAGATATTGACAACTCTCCCCTAACTATCCCCTAAGAATCAACACATAGGTGAAGACTTCTTAATAACTTAAAACTTCAGTAGATCTGTCGATCATCAATTTTACACTCCTTTTATCGCGCAATTTTTGCAAATTTAAAGTAATCTGTTGTTAAAGTGTAACCACTTATACCGATACTTGCACGACGCATAATAAACGCCATAAGAGAGTATCATTTCCTGATGGTTGGCTCTGGTTACATCAATTACACGCAGCGAGTCGACCAGCGGCTCTCCAAGCGGAATCATTACGCCGGCGGCTAACTTATGCAAACCGCGTCATTTCCATCGAAGCATGGCGCTCAGCAGTTTTCCACGGCCGCGACGAATCTGTTTTTAAAACGTTCCTCGCCGCCTCGCGGCTGCAGTGTCTTCCTGTTTACATCCTCCATGTTTGCAGCGTATTTAATTCGAGAAACTTCCACGTCGAAGATCCTAGATCACTGCCTAGGAATAGCAAAACAGAAGCCACAGCTCGACGTCGAATGTTCATTCCTCACGATTACCATTGCAACGGAGCGAGAAACGCGTCGGGGGTCGGTAATTACGAATATCCGCGAGACGGAAACGGAATCGGTGGTGATCTCGAGGAAAAGAGAGATCGAAGGGAACGTACGCGGCTCGATGAGGAGGCGGGAGGGGGAGCGAGAGCAAAAGGGAGAAAGAGAAAATCGGCTTTTGTAGCGGCGCGCAAACAAATCCGACGTGGACGGGGCCCGAGAACGAGGCTGCGAGCGAAAAGAAGGAAACGGAGGGAAGGAGAGGGAGCGAGAGACAGCGGGAGAGGGAGGAACGGAGACAAGGGGTAGCCGGTAACAAACGACTCGCAAATCCTTCCTGTCAATTTAATCTCGCCTCGAATCCCGGAGAAATGTTAATAAGGGCCTCACTACCATTCCTTCCCTTTTTCCTCCCCTCCGCGCCCGCCCCCTACGCCGCCTCTCCCCCTTTCCGTTGCCTCTTTCCCGTTTCGCGGACTGCGCGTCGCGCATGCGCGAACGCGAGCGCGCG
This sequence comes from Andrena chrysosceles, assembly GCA_963855975.1. Taxonomy (NCBI): domain Eukaryota; kingdom Metazoa; phylum Arthropoda; class Insecta; order Hymenoptera; family Andrenidae; genus Andrena; species Andrena chrysosceles. The sequence continues at coordinate 8,195,063 of OY979767.1, read as the reverse complement.
AGCCGGCAACGACACTTTATTTTCGCGCAAAGATACCGCCGCGTCGCCGTCGACCACGTGGAAATTGTGTGCAAAGCGAGCTGCACCCGTCGTTTTTCTTTCTCGATCCCCCTTTATCCAACTTCTCGCTCGCTCACCCGCCCCGCTCCCCACACCCTCTCTATCTCAGCGGCCCCTTTCGGCCTTCCACCCTCGTAATTTATCGCGGTTATGCTCGGGGCTTGCAGTGGAATCTGTACCAGCGGATAAAGGAAGCCCGTGTGGAAAAATACTCCCACTACCGGCCGGGCTGTACTCCTGCAATGCTATCGTCGCGATTCGATCACTCGCTCGGCCCAGCCGCGCTTCGCCGCGGAGTCGCTGGCGCAGGAAGCGCTGGCGAGCGACAGAGGGGCCCGAGCAGCCACGACCACGCGGCTGATGCGATGAAGAGATCGCGCCGCCAGATGCAAAGGAGCGCACCGCTTACAACTCCGGGCACGAGGGGACGGGGACGATTTTCGGTCGCCGACGGGACGGAATAGGAGGTGTTTCTCCGAGGGGGGCGGATTCCTCGTGTTGGTAGTTGAACTGGCAGGATTTGGAATTCTGGGACAAGGGATAGTTGATAAGTAGGGGTGGGGAATTGATTTTTTTTCTGTGTGGCTGATTGTGTTTTTAAGGAATGGGGCTTGAACAATATGTTTGTATTTTCGGATTTTAGATTTGAAAGGGTAGTGATTCATTTGAATGATTTTGGATTTTTAGTGGTAGTAAGGTGATTTTGGAGTAAGCTTCTTTTATGTCGAGAACTTTGTGTAATATCAGGCTCTTCAAAGGCAAGATCCTGTTTTTAAAGAAAATGCTATATTTTCATGTTCCTCTGTGGCAATATTCAGATGACTCTGGGTGATTCATGTTCACTTAAAATTGGTTTAAAAATGTTTAAAATCAATCAAGGTTGTTCAATAATATTTAAAACCAAACCAGTGCGCCGAAATCATCTCTTCTAATTAGAACAATTTTTACGGTCGAAATTCAATTCATATTGTTTAATATTCAAGACCATTTAAACTCGTTAAAAATTGGAGGGTCCTTGTAGAAATCACTGTAAGCGTCAGAAATCAAATTCCATACTATAGTATTACCATTAGCACGTAGAACATTTCTCGAGAAATTTTTATTTTTTCAATTTTGGCACTTACAGTGTGTTCTTCAAAACTTCTTCAATTACTTAAAGACATGTGCAGTCCTTCACTATTATTCACTAATCATTGCTATCCTTCGCAACTAAATTGCTTAATTAAAGCATCGCTTAAATCGATAATACGTTCTTCGCGACCCCTGAAATGCAAATCTGTGGGCACGTGGCGCCGCGAGCCTTTTCCAAACAAATTCCACTCCATCTTTTCCTCTAGTTTTCCCTAACGAGCGCGATGAAACGCTTTATAATTCATTGGAAGCGGCTAGGCTCGTTTGGAAGTGACGCGTCTGCCTGGAAATTACACGTTGCCCGGGATCCTCTATCTATCCCTTTTCCTAATAGGTCTGACGGGCTAGACGTTTTAATATCCTCATTTTAATTGGACGCCGATGATGTAATCCCGTCACGCTCAACCACGTGCAAAGTGCACAGACACGTCGAGCAGGTATTCATTTCTTATTTGCTTCTAGAAGCCCGTAACAAATTCGATGTCGTAATGACCCACGCGTACGTGTTTCTACGGAAGCGACGATTAACCTCGTATGTCTTCTTCTTTTTTCTGCCCGAGATGAAATATCTTACCCTTTTAACTCGATCGACGGCGAAAAAGGAAAACGACCAGGCCGCCGATGAATCTAAATTTCGCGCCGCTTCTAGTTCCCTGAGAACGGAAGTCGCTTCGAGTACCATGTAGAGATAGTCTCGTCGAAACGATAATTAAGAAGTCAGTGGAAAAGTTAGCTGTTAGAATACACATTAGGTTAATATTCTATTCACATTTTACTTTCCACTTAATTTATTTACCACGCATTTAATGGATGATGCTATAAATTTACAGGAAAGCAAGTTTTCGGGAAAATAATTTTCTCAGTAAATTTGATTGTAGAAAAAAATAAAAAATCTACATACCTAAGTAAATGTGACATGTGCCTCTTTGCCTCTGAATATGTACCTCAATTATAGAAAAGTGGAAGTTGTATAATATTATCTACAATTTCAGCTCTTTTTTATTTGATTATAATATTCACACCTACATCTTTTTCCTTTTAATAAAAGTTTCACCACAATAAGCATCATGTGCCACCGGCGAACCACATGGCACGGCACGTGTTAACACCCCAAGGCTCTACATTTTACCTCACTCTCTCACACTCACCGTCTGACCCAGCACTGCCCTAATCTACTTACACTAGGAGACTACGAGCGTATTACAATGCAATCCATTTAAAAGCCACATCCACGCGATAGAACCATGAAACCTCCACCCGCCGTAGAAAAATGAAGCTAAAAACTCTCGTCGAGATAGAGCAGCCGAGCAAACGATCAAATTACACGATAGAAAGCGACATGGCGCAGCGATGATCGGTGCACAGCAATCCTGTTCCACGAAAGCGAACGTCGAGAGGAATTCAGGTCTCGAGAGTGGCAGTCGTCGCTGGCAGCCAGTCTGCGAACAGTCTGGAAGTCGGCTGATCTTCTCTCGTTATCGTTGTCGTTCCATCGTCGTTTGGCGAGCCGTATTTCGGCCAGCCGCGGCGACGAGCGTTCGCGCCACTCGCAAATCGCCTTCTGCCAGAGCAAATAAACCGCTGATGTACTGATGCGCAGGCCACTGGCCGCCGCTCGCGTGATTGTCTCTGCCAGTTACTGAGCTACCTTTCCTCTGGTAAACTAGCATCCGTGTACAATTGTAAGGTAACAGGTATTTTCCTGCAGGTTGCACTGTCAAGGGGGAGGGCTCCTTGATTCCACCTGTAGGGTAGGTTGTTTCTTTACAAAACACGCGTGACGTGTTAATCATCCCTTTGCGTGAGATAGGGTAGCGTTGTGAGTCATAAACCCCTTAACTTTTCTTTACTCGCACTGTTGTAAAAATTATTTTTTTTCTGCCTGAGAGCGATCAATCGGTTTCGAACCATTTTATAATCCTCTAGGTATGCCTTCTGCATTTTATGAAAAATCCTCGCCGCTTTTACTCCAGTTTTTAAGTCTGGATTTACAGGCGTTGAAGCGAAAAGTCGTCATATTGTAGAAATTGCAATGGAAGTATTCACTTCCATTGCAAAACAATACGTATTTATAATAGTAGTCCTTTACTTTGTTCTGCCCTTTTTTTTTAAATAATTCTTTATGAAATACTGTTTTCAGAAAAAGACGTTTATTTTTTATTCTATCGAACGTGATATTACGGAGGTGAAATTTCGAGACTGTTCGCAAGAAACGAAATATACTGAGGTGGATCTTAAGGGGTTAAATGACGCGTGATGTCTTTGTACACCTTGTGCATGACGAAGGATGGAGATAAAATTTTGAACGATGAAATTTGTGCTCCTTTCAGGTTCATTCTTGTCAATTCTGAATTCTATATGGACCATGCTTTGTTTCTTGCACAATAAATCATTGATCGTGTAAGGCTACCTTAAATTGGGTTCTGATTGATTTTTTGGAAAATGCGTGATACGAATGAGCGATCCATCTAGTGGGTATATCATGAATGATTGACAGACGTTATGTAGCTTAAAACGGAGAAAAGTTGTTGATTTTCCTTTGCTCTCTAGGATCGCCAAGTTCTGCATAGAAAATGCGCTGGGGAGCTTTCTAGATCAGGAGGTTAACGAGAAGTCGTTTGGGGTTTGTTGGGATGTTGATCACGCACGAGAGAAATTGATCGCAGTTGTGTTTATGTGGATGGTAAATTGGATTGCACGGGACCGTGATGACACAGTTCGCGCGAACTACCTCGTACAGTCGTAGACGATCTATTTTATTGACTTGTTTGTTGCCAAGCTATGTCTGTACCAGTACTCCACTGAAATTTCAAACGGTCGATGGTCTTGGGGTGCACATCGAACAGTCCGATTTTAATATTCCATTTCAAGAAAGGAAAAAAGTGTAATTTGAATCCTACTAAATGATATAAATACCATACCTAATTGCTGTTATTGAAATGAAAAGTGATTGTCTGAAAATAGTAAAACAATATCAAGCTTCTGTAAATAATTGATTTAAATGTAACGACCACTGTGCCCACTCATAAACAAAAGAAATAGAGGTAACTTCTCTCTCACTTCATGTCCTTATTCTACAACAGCAACGTGAACGAGGCTCGAAGAGAGCCACGCACTTGCGTGTACAGTCGAGCTTCTAGCGCGTAAACGCGCCATCGAGAGGATCTATTGTTAGCCTAGCCGAAGCGTAAAGCCAAACATTCTTTCATACCGTATGTGGGTCGCCATCTACGCGATCCACACACGATTCTCTTCCCCTGAGCCGTGAAGAAACGATACTCGAAAGCAACCTTCCCCTATCCTCTGCATCCACGCTAAATAAATGTCCCTTCAAGCTTCCACCGTCTCGTAATTCGAAACATTCATATCTAACCTCACTGGCAATACAAGACACTCATTCTCGAAATCCCATTACGAAACGAAGCTTGAATTTCCACGCCATCCATTTACTCTTTCACAAGTAAGTCAAACCAATTCCCCAACTCGTAGCGCGCAATTTGCACAAATTTCGCTACTATCCTCGATAAATCCTCGATGAATCTTCGATAAATCCTCGGTAAATCCTCGACAAATTCCCTATTCCCTTAACTTTCGTCGAGCCTCGAGAATCTCGTCTTCCACCGCAAATTGAAATCTCAATTTGTCGATGCGTAATTTCCCCGAACGAAGGCGTAATTGGTCCTCGAGCGGCGCCGATAGCGCGCGCAGGCGCGAAGAAAGAGTGGGGAGGGGGCCCGCAGAAATCGGGCCCCGTTTAAACGCGCGGAATTTATGAACTGTCGGCTCGCGACGGCATTGTCGCGGGGAAGTATTCTTTTTCAATAATAAAGAGCTTCATAACGCGGGACACGGGCCGCGTGGGCATAATTGGTACCGCGGAGAACGCAACGCGGTCGGTTTTATGTCGTAACAACTCTTTGAGACGCGCGCGGGTGTGTTACAATATCGCGGCGGGGCCCGTGCAACGCGGCGAACTTTAATTGCCCAATAAAGAAGGAAAAAGAAAAAGGGGGCCGGCAGAGGGGGGAGAGGGGAGAAGATGGAACACACCGACACAGTTTATCGGAGGTCTCGTACGGCAGCTTTTATTGCACTACCGTTGCTCTCTCCGCGCGGTGCATCGAGCGCCCAAATATATTGCCGATAAATACGGTTTTATCATCGGGGAATTTTAAGTGGTGCCACGTACAGCCTGTGCAGGGTGGACCACGCGATTTGATCGTTTACACTGTTAGTCTACAGATTTGCACGTTTTCTTTGATTTTTCACAGGTTGGTACTGTACTTGGGAGAAAGAGGCGCAGATTTCTCAGCATGTAGCTCTTTTAGAATGTTTCTCTACAGGCTTGTAGTGAAGGAAAGTTTTATGGGGTGCTTATTGAATTTGTATCCGTTCTTGTAAAAGATTAGAGATCAAAGAGATTGAAATTGTAACTTTTATTATCCTGCTTCGTGTAACGCTTACGGTACCTATGCATTTATTAGGATTGCAGAAGGGGTTTGTTAAATTATGTGTATTAGATATGCATGGAGGATTGGAATTACACTTCATCTTTCTACTTCCTCATTTCGGCTCTCGAACCTCAAAGCTGGGTACCGTTGAAGAAACACGAGGAATATTAAGAAACGATAGCACAGCCTAATGGCCCTTCGACAAGCGTTTAACGAGTCCCTTCGAGTTCCCCTCGTACGCCTGCATCTCTGGCTACAGGATCACCTATATAGTCTAGGTAGCTCTGTTTACAAGCCACTTGAAACGATCCGCCGAGCCTGCGCGCTTATCGCGATCCTGAAAAAACCTGCCTCGGTGAAATCGGTCAAGTGTTCGCTGGGAAAATTTCTGTTGGCCCACGGATCCGTGAGAAACCTTCCTCTGCGACTCTAATCCATCGATTTCTTCTACGAACCGCGTGATGTTAATATTGCTCAGGGAAAAAGAAAATGGCGTAAAATATGTGCGATCTTTGACAACGTTACGGAATGAAATCGCGCTCTAATTGTTTGGCGAGAGGCGATTAAAAAATTGCGCGTTCGAGGCGAAAAGAGAAGTATCTACGGCGAAGCACGTTCACTCGCGCCGCACTTTTTCTTTCTGCCTTTCAACGGTTGCTGAATTATTGCCCGGTATCGTCGGAAATATCCCAGACGTTCACCGTTTACCGTCCGCGCGGGTTTCTTGAAAAAATCCGTACCAAGCGAATTAAACGCAATTAATCGCGGCCAGTCGCCCCGTATCCGCGATCACTGTCGTTGTTATGACGTGCTGGCGCGTTAAAGATAGCCAACAAATTACGCGGCACAGCCACCGGGCGCTGATACAAATTGCAGTTGATTGGAAGGCCTGTGCAGCGTGCTGATCGATTTCAGGTGGCTTTGGTTTCCTTTTACATTGTTGTCGATTAAAAGCTCGGTGGTTGTTGAAGATTCGAAGAAACTCTCTATCTTCTGACATTCAGCTTGAAATTCCGTTTGCTTGTTTTATTTCCTAGTTATGAAAAGAAATAGACACTTCCTGATCCACCACGTGATTATAGTTCCTTTAAATTAGTATATTTGTCAATTAGGATAATCACTTGGAATTAAATTAAAAGGGCGATGTGAATGGAGAATAATGTAGGTCACTCGCATCCAGCTTCTCAAACCTCTTTAAACCGTGAGGCGCCATCGAACAATTTTGCAGTTACTCAAGGGAAAAGCAAACGCAGCATCAGTTAAATATTATCTCCGCGAGATGGCTGGTTGTCTCGTTAATAAACACCGACGAAAACACGAGTACCATCGGGGATTACCGAGGCTCAAAGCCACCGACTGGAAATCTATCAGGCTCTCGTCCGAAGCGCTAACGACGCCGATAAACGCCGATTAACTCGACTGGAACCGTCTCCCAGCGATCATTTATATCGCTCGTAAACGCGGCTCGATCGTCGATCCAGCATCCGAGCCGTCGCGTCGTCGCGGCGAAAATTGCGCCCAGTCACGGGGCAAAACCTCGTGCGAAACATTCGTTAACATTCCCAACACGCGGTAATGATCGTCGTGTAAGAAACGACGGGGCAGCATTCACCAGAACAACCTCCGATCGTCCCCCACCCCCGCTAAACCCTCGGGCCTCTAATAGAGCGTTAGAAAATTAATAGAACGACCTCGAGCAAACGATCGTGGATGGAGCATGAGTGAACCTACGATCTCAGTAGATCGCTCTTAGACTTCCTCTGTCAATGTAATTTCTTCATTCTGAGTCTTGAGAAGATTTAAGTTTCTGGGAAGGGAAGAATGAGTCTAATTGAACCCTCAAAAGAACCCTGACTTTTATAATACGAGGGTCGTTCAGAAAGTAAGTTTAACGATGCTAGCGCTGCTGTTGGTGAGAAGGTAGCACTACGAAATTTTAGGGACGTGTTCTCCCATCTATTCTGATCAGTTTCGTGAGTCGTACAGTCTGATTGGTCGATTGCTGTGTGTTTTATAACATTTTATCATGGAGATTCCGTTAAAATTTGCGTCCAAATGTGAACCGCGAAGTATAATACGTTTTTATACCGGTAAAAACTTCACTGCCACAGAAATTTATCGAGAATTATGTTCTGTTTACGGCGATAAATGCGTGAGCCTGCAGATGGTTACGCGTTGGCGAACAGCGTTCCTAAATTGCCGCGAAAAGTCTTTTTGATTCACGATAATGCTCGTCCGCATTCGGCTCGTGTAACCCAGGAAAAATTGAAGAAATTTAAATGGGAAATTTTCGGGCATCCCCCTACTCACCTGATCTCGCCCCAAGCGACTATCACCTATTCCCCGTGATGAAGGAAGCGTTTGGGGGCCAGCGATTCGATTCGATGCAAGAGATCTCAGATGCCGTGACTCAGTACTTCCACAAACTGGACGAAAATCATTTCGACTTAGGAATTAAAAAACTTGTTACTCGTTATACGAAATGTATCGAAAGATGTGGCGATTATGTAGAAAAATAAAAGATTGTCTGAAAATTTCGAAAATGACCTTGTTTTTGTGTTTTGGCTACTATTTCACAGCGTAATTAAATCGTTAAACTTACTTTCTGAACGACCCTCGTAATTGGTAAGCTGAATATACGATACGAACAGATTACTTTCAACCTTCACCCTCCGTTGCTTCCACAAAAAGAAACCCCGTTTCTAGAAATAGAATCCTCGCTCGAAGAGCAGATCGAAGCAGCATTGCTTGTTTGATCACGGATGTGTGTAAACCCCCGTGTAGCTTTACTGTGCGCGAGGATTTGGGAGAGCAACGGTGAGATTCAGAGCAGGCCGAGTGTCATCGGATTTTCAACAGGTCGATCTTAGCATTCGATTCGTGGTCGGATTACCACGCGAGGGGGTAGCGGCGCGGAAGGCGCGGCCCGTGGTTAGACGTTAATCGGAGGCGTTGCATCGATCAGTCCCACGGTCCCGAGCCAGTGGAATAAGCGGATAAGAGGAGCGGTACTCGACAATCGGAACGATTTGTCGACGAGACCCTAAGTCCTATTTCCTTAATCCACCGCGACGACGAGTCGGCTGTCAATAGTGTCGGCCGTCCCGTCGACTTACGATTCCGCGAACATCCACTCGATTCCATCCTGCACCGCGTGTATTTCCGTCCCGAAACGTCAAAATACACTTTTTGCAAGCTGTCAAGCCTCTTCTCAGCGTTGACGTGGTCTTCTTTGCCGAGTAAAGTCATTGCAGTCGCTTTTATATTTTCTGCGATTGCAATTCAGGGGGTGTGTTTGCTGTGGCGTGGAATTATCTGGTTTATGCAAGTTTCGTTGTATTATGGGTGAGTTTTCGATATTGGAATCATCGACATTGGATAAAAAGAGGCGATTCTGACCAATACGTGGGTTTTGTTTTCAAGAAGACGAAGAGAGGAGCATTGCGACACGAAAATAACGAGCTCATTTCTCTTCAGAGTTTTAGATGTCAAGGGTGATTCGTATTTTTATCAGTGTTTTCTTTCTTCTTCGCTGGAACAAAACTCTGAGACAGTGCAATGTTTTGATTGTGCTTCTCAATACGTTTAAAGATATATATAATCTTTTGCGTTGGCAGAATTGACATTTTTGACCTGATGATTTTTACATGTCTGCGTTTCCCGGAGATAAAATTACATGACTGACAAAATCTCCGCTTGAATTCGTTGTTTGCTCTCGACAAGGGTACAGTGCGTGGGCGTGACGCAGTGCTAATTAATTTCGACCACCACAGATAGATAGGTGTTTCCCAACCGTGCAACATTGTCTCTGACACGGTTCGAGACTGCCAAATTTATTCACACGCCGACACCTCGTCGGGACTGCAATTCCCTCCGAGTCACGTGATAGACACACCTCTCGCAGTTCGCTCTAATGAAGCTAACTGCAATGGACAACGGCGTGCAAACATTGTTGAGCACCGTTTACTCGCTGGAAGCGGTGATTCTGTCAATACTGGCGACGGTCGCGTAACCCGAGGGTCTTCTGACTTTGTCCTTCGTAAGATCTTCGCACCTCCACGAACAGACGTGATTTTTTCAGTGCTCCCTTAGGTCTTTCGAGCTCTGTGTAGATGGTACCAATGCTGTTCATCGAAATGTTAAAATCCTTGTGTAAATACTTGCAGGTGCTTCCAGCGTAAAATTGCTTTGCGAGGAGTCATCTTTTGTATAAATATCGCGAGATCGGGGTTCCGAAGTCCTCAGAAGTATTAGTGAGTGATGTAAAAGTCTACTGTCGTTCCGTATGCAAAAGATGATCCAAACACAAAAGAAGTTCCGAACACAAAATAATTCTACTTTCGCTCCGAACGCAAAAGAATTTTACTGTCGCTCTGAACGCAAAAAAAGGTCTGAACGCAAAAGAATTGTACTGTCGGTCCGAACGCAAAAAAATTCTATTATACTTGTCGCTCCGAACACAAAAGAATTCTATTGTCATTCCGAACGCAAAATAGGATTCTCAAGAAACAACCATAGGCAACGCAAACGTTTACAAATACCCGAATGCGAAATAACATTATTCCAAAGCATCATCAAAACAAGATACCGTGAGATCAGAGTTCAGAAGCCCGGATGACGCCCTTCTGTCCGAGGGCGAAGCAGAACGTAGGCGAAGCCGGACGTTGTTTCGGCAACCGTCGAAATCTGGCCACGTAGGCGGTAGCGAGCAATTCCGAAATCGACTTTTCGATTTACAAAACACAGCAGTGGGCGGGAGTTGGGCCCGCTCGGCGACGAGCACGCCACGCTTGATCGCCAACACGCGTGTATCTGGGGCCCCCACCCCGCGGCGCCAACTTATCACGGACGAATCGGTCGCGTGGGCGAGCATTTCCGGTCGAACGATCCTGCTCGATCCGATGATCGTATCAGAGGATCCACGACACTAGATTCAGGTGTTTCCACGTAAGCTGGTAACACCTTTGAATCTGTCGTCCGCTACTTTTACTTTTCATCATGTCCCCTTCAAATATTTAACAATCTACCGATTTTCTTCCATTTCCACCGACAACCCATCAAAATTCATAAGATTTGCAATACTCCTCCAATTTAGCCATCATAATTCGAGAAACTTAGAATCACAGTTCACTCGCCAATGTGGATGACCCCAGAATATTCTTCAACACTTTGATAATCGCGATTCCACCGATATGTCGGTGTCTGCGTATCAGATTTTCCGTCGGAACCTGTTCGAAGGACAGCGCAAAGATAAAAAGGGGCACACCTGGTATCGAGAGCTTCTTCGATACAGAATGACTTCGATACATGACAGGTCTCGGCTGTCGAGGATGCAAACGGAACAGATGATCGTTTAAGATTCCGTCGGCGTTTCGCGGAAGTCCGAACTTCCTCGAGGGGCTGTTCGGGGCCCGGGCTTGTTCATCGGGTAATCCTATCACGCGCCGTGTTCTCCTCGCTTTCGTGTACTTTTTACAGGCGGTGTTCAACGCCGGATAATCGTTTCTCCGCGACACTCGCCGGGGCACGTTCAACGAGGCCCCGATTTACGATTCCCCGTTTACGACACGCTTTTAAAAGTCGACTTCGGAATGATAGATAGGAAGAGAGAGAGAGCTTTCCTTCCGGTTAAAAAGTCGCGCGCCAGTGCGATCCACTATTTATACGACCATTAGCTTACGATCTTCTTCGTTCGACTTCTATAAATACCGGTCGCGGTGCAGTAGTCCCGTTTCGTCATCTTCCCGGCGACTCGTAAACCCTGCGCGACGCTAAAGCCTGGCTCTCGTCTCGACGCTGTCTCATCTATTCTAGAGGAAGAGGCCTAGGGTGATATCGTGACCGAATCGAATGCTTCCTTAGAGCATCAGCTATCGCGGCCAACAGCTTTTCTGTGGCGGAATTGTACTGAGTGAAATTCGCTAGAAATTGGAGTAAATTGTGGCTTCTTTTTGAGGACATAATAGGGGAGAGCTTATTGATGAGAGATATCTATTACGGTACTGCAGAGTAACTTCTGTTTTTTGTGAGGTGCAACAATGCATCTGTAAATGCTTCTTCTCTGGATGGCATCATGTAATTTTTTTAGATGAATCGGCTCTCGTTATTCTTCTTGTAGAGGTATCAAGATGCAGGTATTTTGAAAATGTTTTGATTTTTTGGTAGATTTAAGGAAAGAAATAATTTATGTTTGTGAAGGAAACATACCTACGACAGTGTATCTTCTGAAAAAATGTGATTATAGAAGAACAGGTGTTATTAAACCCTGCAACGTGTCCCTCTATCAATTTTCTATATTAATGTTTGGAAAATAGCTACGATCTGACCCAGTTTCTAGATTCCCCCTGTATTTTATCGAACAGAGACTCGTTTCACGTATGTCGGAAAATAGGATACCTCGCCAAATTGACTAGACCGGTGTCACCGACAAGTTGTTACCGATAATTTGTTAAGAATAAGAAGCACCATCAGATCAAGTAGATGGACGTCCCAAATGCATCGTTTGCGAGTGTAAAGTATTTGATACTCAAATAATCGAGACGGGTCGCATCGCAGACGCATATATCGCGTTAGATCGAGCTGTAAATACTGTTTTCCTCTGTGGTGTACGTTCTAGATATTTCTCTCAATTATTAGTCGAGTATACAGGACAAGATAAATGAAAGATACTCTGGTTACTGAACATCACTTCTATTTTCCTACTCGTATTAAAACCTTAATATTCTCAAACCCTTTGTATTGTATACTCCAAGAAGCGCGCGTCCAGATGGCAACTTCTCGCGAGTCGGTCAAGGTTCGAGAATGTTACGTTGTTGGTATGAAGAAACGACCAACAAGCTGAGCAGGCCGCGCAGGAATGAATTAAGAGTCGGGTGATTCGAGCGCCAGGCGAAAAATTTGCGGCAGTAAACCACCGCGGTACGGCCACGGCTCGTTATCAATCGTGGCGCGGGTAGAGCATACGAGCTGACTCGGGGCACGCGCCTGGCGGGGTCGTAGCCCGCCCCACCCCTATTCTTCGCGCTCCCCCCTTCGAAATGGAGGGAGAGAGAGGCCGCGACGGAGAGAGAGAAATCCATCCCCACCACGGTGCACCGTGGAACGGGGCCCGCGGGCCTAGTCCTCCCACTCGACTGGGACCCGTCTCCCCTCCATCCGCTCTAGCCCCCACCACTCGACCTCGCAGTCCTCGACGATTCCCCGCGACCCGCCTCTGCACTCTTCTGCACTCGTTGCACGGGATGCCGCGACAGTGGCTCTCTCCTCTTTCCCCCCTTTTTCTTCGCGAAATCTTGCTCCTTTCTTTTGATTTAAAATTTCTTCTCCTATTGGTGTTTCGTGCACGTATTACAAATCAATATGCAGGATATACATGAAATAGAGTGTACTGAATCCTGCAATAAATGCATTCTACTTATGTAGTAGAACTCTTCTGGACGTAAGTCTTGCAGCGATCATTATTGGGCGATACTCTAGTCTATATTAAACATTGCTAATGAGCGAAGAGTGTTTTCTTGCAACTCCATTGAAAAAGGGGATGACCGTCGGAAGCTGTGGAGCTTAAGACCTCTTGTCATGAACGTTAGTTGATACCACGTTATTGTGTGAGGTATAAGTTGCCAAGAGACTATGTAATCTGTATCTCTGGGATTCTTGACATCCAGTCCCAAAGTTCGCTAGTCTCCTATCTTCCACACACGTGGTATGGCAGCAGACAAGTGTGTCACCACTTACATTGCCCTCTTTAGCTAAAATGTCCTATCTAGCATTTTGAAACAACCGAGAAAACTGAAGTTTTATCATTTGCTTTGTACCGTCCTTATTTTCCTTCATTCAAATTAAAACATGTTGTCATTATTTCGTAACAGTCTAATATAATTTTTTGTAATATGTATACCGGTAGGTACTGTATTATTAACGTACCAATTAATTAATTGTTTTAGATAGGATATATTAACCATCTCGAAAGAAGTTAGTTTAAATACATTAGACTGTTTATAAATCTTTACGAAGCACGTAGAAGTGTTCTAACTTTACTTAAAAGGTAAAAGACAAGTGAAACTTCAAATATTTTAACATATCTAAAAATATGAAAAAATGCTAGATAGGACAGTTTAACTAAGGAGGGCAGTACAGGTCTTCAAAGTCCCCAAACACTCATGCACCCTACTCTGCTCGAATCTTCTGGCCTGCGAACACTGCCGTCTAAAACCTGTGAAGACCACAACCCTAACGCGCATCCTCTCGCTCTAGCACGCCACCGCCTTCATCCCCAGCTGCTCCGCCGACCTCTATACCCGTTCCACCCACGACAAGGCGATGCAGGGGGACCGTTTGCATCCACGGGCGTTTCGTCAGGTCCCCGGCGCGACGGTAATACTCGGCGAAGGTTTTCGCGTTCCCCTCCCCAGGCCCTGTCGGTGCGCGAGCGAGCTAAGCGGCCTGGCCTCTCCCTCCGCCGTGGGCTCGGTGTCACGGGCCAGCGGACGTAATGCGGCCCACACGCGCGCTCCACACTGGCGCGCAAATCGCATAAACACGCGCGCCGACGCATACACGCACGCGGTGGGGCAGGGGGACGCGTAAGCGACGAGAAGCGGTCCTACCTCCTGCAGGGGACCGTGTCACGTGGCCCCCAGGCCGTGTAGCAGCACGCAGCGCGCACGGGCTGTGCTCTCTCGTGAGCGGCGCACACAACACCAGTCAGAGACGAGCCGAGAGACCGGGCGCAGATCGCACTCTCTCTCCCAGCAACCGCGTGTGCTCTCTCCCTCCCTCTATCCGCCACACTATCTCCCTGTCTCTCTTCTTCTCGTCCCTTCTGTTCCTCCCTGTACATCCGTCCGTTCGTCTTTCTCTCGCTCCCCTTTTTTTTTTCTTATTTTTCCCCCTCGTTTTCTATCGTCGCCCGTTCCGCGACGCGAACACAGTTGGGCCGATAGCGCCGCGGTCCGAGTCAAGCCACCCCCGTCGACGTTTTTCGGGGCAGCGCGCGCCAGCGGGAGCGCGCGCGCGTCATTCGGGGCCGCATCCACAGTGCCACGTGCGCCCCCTCCGTGGTCAAGTGTGTATTTATAGTGCGGAACACGGACACCCCCCGCGCGTGCCATCGTGCGAGAGGATCTTGTGGGATTCGGCAAGGGGGAAGAGGAGTTCTGGTGTGCGACTAGCCGGGGTAGAAGGATCTCCTTGGTATCGCGGTGATCGAGCCTCCCCATGGAGCGATAGTGTCCACTCTTCGGTGGATCGAACCGCGCCGGCCTTGGAGCCGATCAAAGTGGTGTCTTCAAACGATTTGTCGACAGTGGAGTGGTGGGCTTGTGAGCCCATGGTGTGTGTCAACGTGTCGATCACGCCAAAGCTGTCGCCGCCGCGTCCTCGGTGAACGAGGAACATGCTCCTGCCAGACCGCCGACGCTCCGGCTGCTCTTCGCGGATGAAACTAAATGGTGTGCTTATCTTGTCGTTATCTTGCCGGGTAGTCTGCTCTTTCACGAGCCCCCTCGAGTGTGCCTCTGCTGGAGCTTGACCGTCACGCGTGCCCGGCCCCGTCGATCGTGTTGTTTTCATCTTGTCATCTGACTTCGGTTCTTAATGATCGTTAGTCGGGCATCTGCGACTTTAGATGGACTTGGAGGCTTCTCAATGGTCACTGATCCAAGCACTGTCCGTCGTCAACGTACATTAGTGATTTCATGAAAATCTGTGCTTTTTTAATAGTGTTGAACCTAGAAATAGGGAGTTGATAATTGCGACTGTTTACACGGTTGGGAATTGGAAATTGTTGAGATAAGTTTCTCCATGTGTTCAGGGTGGTGGTTTGTAATGACGTGTGCCGAAATGTAATCGAAAGTTCGTAATCGTACTCCGAAATTCCGTTTAAACAGTTTCATTGATTTCGAGTACTATGTGCTTCCGAAAATTTCGCGAATCATGCGAGAAACTATCGGGTGCAGTGCCACGGCAAACTTCTCTCAAACATCATCTGCTACTCTCGAGTTTCAAGTGTAAATGACGTATTTGTTAATGAATATTCTGACGTTTCGATAGCACCGCAGCTAGTGTCACCAAAATCCTAACGAAGCAAAGAGCAATACTATCAAAATGTCAATACACTTTCAAAGAAACCCAATTTGCATTTGAAAGCTTCGAGCAGTAGTAACTTCTAGTAGTCATGAAAACATCAACGTTTTAGTGCATTAACTAACATCCACCAGAAAATTTCTTAATCATCACAATTTCGAATAATTTTGCGATGAAAACAAACACTACACTTCACAGTGGTTACAAAACAAAAGCCAAACCAAAATCATCATCAAGCTTTACAAATACGTCCCCCAAAACAGTCACCCATAGTTTTCTCAAATTTGAATCTTACACGTACAATTGTGAAATAGTGATGTTGATAGATAGATCGCGAACCGGCAGTGTCAGTCGAAATACTCGCAACGAATGTGTCAAGACCGCGAAACGCGACGATAAAACCGATCCACGGCGACAACGAGCATCGAGTGTCCGTACACTGGGTAAAGATTTTTACGACGTTGCCTTTGCTGAGTCTGTTCGGCAGTAAAAAACGCGGATTAAAGCCTGGAGCCTGCGTAAATCCGTTAAAAAGCACGAAAGGCCCGCTAGGGGAGCGTGCCCCGTTGCGTTCGAGCTGTCACGTCTCGAGATTCGCGCGTTCCTCCCCTAATGACGGGCTAATGACCCACGGATGGTCAAAGGGTGCGCGTTCGTTATTACTTCCGCATTTTCACGGCGATCTGTTACGCGTTATTCTCTCTGAAAAGCTTCGTTGATTATTGTAGACTCTAATCACGCGATATGATTCTGCATCTCATTGAAATGCCTCCATTTTGTTGCAAGGGGAAAAGTGAAAAGTGAGTAGATTTCACGGGGTTACAGTGTGAGTTAATGGTTCGACGATGACGCCGAGGAAAATGTGTTTATGTAGTGTCTGTGTTGAAAGATGTCTTCCTTCTTGGTACTACTTAGGAGTTACTTTTATCTTTCACGGTTTTCCTAAATTAACTACTCTACTTGACGAAGTTTAGATCAGACATTGGGAGCAAAAACGGACTAAATCACATTGAAAGAAATAATTTGCCCTATATTGTATATTTAGTACAACCTATTGGAAAAAATTATTGCTACTAACCCAATTTCGCGAAAATGTGGGTTAGTCGGTTTTTGCACTCAATGTTTCAAATAGAGTGCAGATCGTGGGATTAGTGTTGGTCTTCAGAAAATATGTTTCGATTCTGAGGGTTCAAGTACGTTAGTGCCTTTAGTTCCTATTACTCCTAACATCTGATTACTTAGATGTCTTTCACTCACCATACTAATCCGTGTCATTCTTCTTAACAAGGATTTCCCTAAAGTATATAGGTATTAAACTCAGCTAATTTTGCTGCAAAATTCCTCCTTCACAACCCACACTCTATCATCGAAAAGTAACTAGAACTCGAATATATTCCATGATCCACAGACAAGATATTAAAATGACCGTCGTGATCCGATATTCCCGAGGAATAGATCGAGGCATTTGCAAACGCGTCCGCGATCATCATCGTTCGAAGTAGATAGTCGACGCCGCTAACGAGTGCTCGGACAGAAATTTATGACACTACACGAGGAAAGGCGGTTCGATAAATAACGCGTACAGAACGACGATGACGAGGAGTGACTGGCTCCGAAGACGAGGATATCGAACACGTGGCCCAGCGTTCCTCCGCGGCATTAATGAAGCGATCCCTATCGGTTGGGCCAGAATCTGATAATTAAATCAGGCACCGGTCCCGCGGCGTGCGGATATTAATTGAATCGCGATCGGGTTCGATCTGCCTCGTTTCGCAAACACGTACCCGCCGCTCGCCCGCGACGGCTTATGACGTCGACGCGCACCACCGTTAACTCTCTGATCGAAGAGGCTTCGATGCACGAGATTACCCCGACCCACAAGCTTTTAGCCCATCCGAGTTTATCCAGCTGCGTTTCGAGAATTACGCGTCCTCGACCGTTTAATTGACCAGACCTTGTTACCAACCGCGCTTCCTCATGGAATCGAGTACTTTCAGCTTATCTCCGACCGTGGCCCGGAAATTTTCAGCGGCGGGGCCCCGAGTCCACGTCAAACTGCTGCTGGGCCCCATCGAGTAACTGTTCCCTTCTGAGACATCACGCGGTCTCGAGAATTTTCTCGGTTATTGTTCAAACATTCGGGCTGCGGAGGGAAGCTGGTTCCGAAATTAACCTTGATCTTTTAATTTTGGGAGAAATTCGATTCGTTACCGAGTCACAATGCTTCTGCTTACACGAATGACTTTTTGCTAAAAGTTACTCAAAGTAGAGTTAATGAGACTTTCGAGTCTGTTCACTTCGTCAAGCTTCATAACGTAACATTGTGTGTCTTTATCTTTATAATCCACTTGCTACCTTCCAAGATTGTTGTTCCGTCTCCCCTCAACCGTCTCTGTTGTATTGAGTCGTAAGAAGTTTCGCGCCCCCTCCCCGCGGGCGTTCGCTGAGTTTCGTGAAATCGTGAATCCTTGATTGTCAGTTGTCCGAGCGATAAGATCGGGGACGTACGTCGCATAGGAATGGGTACGAGGAGCCGCGATACGGCGCGGTGTATCGAGCATAATCGGTGTGTTCCGTTTGGAGCAACGGTCGAGCGACGTGTTCGGGCCGCGAATAAATTCGTACGCGAGAGCCGTAGTGAAAGATCACGGGAAGATCGGCACGATCAGATAAGAATCGACGGTACTCGGGGGCTGATGGGCCCGTGACGACGAAAAGAGCGTTTGGAAATGCGTGTCGAGGCCGTGGCAGCGGCCAGGGAGCCTCGTGGGAGGGGCCAAGCCAATTCCTCTCCAGCGCCGGGACCATCCGGTCCACCGCTGTCCGATTTCTCTTTCGCAACCCTCTTTTACTTTTTCTCGCGAAATCCCACTGTGACGCGGGCCTTTTATCAGTCCCGACCGCGATCTGCCTCGATAGTGCTCTGACTCGTGACGAACACGAACAGTGGTAATTAGGTACCATTGGAATAAAATTCTCTTGCTGTTTCGTTAGAGAAACTCTGTGATATTCTTGTGAATGAGAGTTTCTTGTTTCTTGGAACCTCCATTTTTTGAAACTCTTAGCCAAGGGCAGTACTGGAGTTTCTATTTAGTCAGAAATGTCCCCACTTTTTGCCTAAGCATAACCTTCTGTCGTCAAGGTAAAACAAGAAATTATTTAAGAAGAAAATTATATACAAAGATTAAATTCATTGAGAGTAAATTATGAGATTCAATTCAATCAGTTTAAATTCATAAAGCTCTTTTGTGGCATTTCTTGTTTGTCCCCTCAGGTAGGGCATTCATATAACCTCGTCTATAACTTTAAACACTATTATATGTAAAGCTCCTTCAAGTTAAATAAACGACAATTCGCGCCACCGTTTCGCGAGCCCAACTAAAAACACAGAAACAAAAAAACTCATGTTACCTTCCCCCTTTAGAAGACAGAATAGAGGGATCGTAATGGACCACCTTAGCGCGAGCGATTACGTTCCCCGCGTGCGGTATCGCGTTAATTTCGTAACCCGATAACTCATTAAGGTAACAAATTGCGCCATTAACTCAGCCGCGGTTAATTAAGTGGGGCGTCGTAAACGGCAGAAAACCGTCGCGGATTAATGGACACCGTATCGAATTGCCATGTGGCCGTCGGTTAATAACGACGTTCGCGTTCGTAAGTAGGTTGAAAATCGGGATGGAAACAGTCTCGCCGTGTCGCGAGCGGGTGCAGCGTGTTAACGAACGAGCGCGCCCCTGCCCCCGTCGACGAGTTATAACAGTGATTACCTGAGTAATCGCGTACGGCACGCACGATCCCGGGGTGGAAATAATCCAGCGGAACTGATCGCGTGGTTGCGTAATCGCGCGATAACGCGATAATGCCGGCTAATAACACACGGCGGCCGCGGTAATACGCGCTAAGTGATACTTAAGGGAACGTTAATGGGATCGTTCTCGGCCAGGTGAATTGGGAGAAACGTGGAATCGGGTTTCGCTAAGTATACGTTGGGAAATTGCGTTGATACTGAGACCACCACGGGGATTCATGGGGGAACAAAATCTCGGGTAGTCGATGTTTGTATACCTATACGAAGGGGACGTGACTCGTGGCGCGTGAGTAAGTGGCAGGTGATTTGGTTTGTAAAAATTAGGAGAAAATATGGAGGTTTCGTTTGGAAAAAATTGATTGCGTGTGATTCAAGGGATTTGAGTAACGTGTCTGACTATTGCGTGGTACTTCTACTTGAGGGGTAGTGGCTGTAAGCATTGATGGTGGTGTGGTTTGAATATTATTAGAATGCACTGCAGTACCTATTATATTTTTATAGATTGTTTAATTTTCTTTTGTGAAATGTGCTTCGGAATATTTCAGTCTACGTAGTAGTTATCCTTCATGGAATTATCCTCTATAAATTAAAGAAACTTAAGTAGGCAGGTAGAACATATTTTCATCTGTTTGTACGAATCTTCTTTTCGGTAATACCACATATTACTCTGCAACCCTGTGTCTATTTTTGCAAATGTACAATAGCAACTTGCGAAATTCGTGGATGACTTTCGAAACTATTACCATAGAAATCGCTCGGTGTCTACTCATCGCGTGGGAGCTAAAAACTCTGATCATGTCTGATTAAAAATCCCCAAACGGACAAGCAATAATTCGTAAAACGCGACGAAAGGCCTGGAAGAGCATGAATGTTGACGGACGTGTAAAACGATCGACAGTCTTGCGAAACTATTCAAATCGGATATTCGCATAAAGGCGACAAACGCGGGATCTGCGCGTAAACGCGAAGATATGCGGTTTAGTGGGCGACCCAGCTCTCCATTGGTAATTAAAAATGTACATAATAATCGGACGAGCAGGCAAGAAAATCGCGCGATCGCGTGGGCGTTTATTTAGTGCGCAGAGGCTCGGTCGTCCCGTGAGGTATCGCGGGCTCAATAATTTTCGGTGTTAATTAAACGACCGCGCGTGGGTGCACGCCGAGTGCGTCGCGGACGTTCGAATGGCGTTTTGTCAACTTTCACTGTCGCTTCCAAGTCACCTCGGGCGACGAGTTTTAATGCCCCCTCGATGATGGTTATTAAGCCGCGTTGACGAAAGGCGACATCCGCTGGCGGAGCTTCTGCTTCTTCTCCGTCGCGGTTGTCAGCGCCGCTACTTTTCCGCGCTGAACTGAATATCACTCCTGCCTGGCATCGAAGTCTCCACCAGCAGCGAGGGGTTCGAGTTGCAATCGCTCGAGAAACGCGGCGCTAAATAGTTTCACGCGTCGACTATTAGGAATTTCATGATCTCCAACGTGGTTATCCCTAGCTTATCTCTATATTTATTATTAATATTATCAACACGCAGTGGCGGATTTAAGAAAAAAGGTCTAGGTGGCAATAGTTCTGAGGGCCCATTTTTCGGGAAAATGAAGAGTTTAGTATATAAAAGGGGGTAAGTGTACAGAAAAGTATAGAAAAAAAAATATAGTGCCTGGATAAGATCATAAGTTTTTTTTTAAGACAGGGCCCTAGGGGGCCTTCTGAGCAGGGGCCCATTTTTTGGAAAAATAAAGCGGTAATGTACTAAAAACGGGTTTAGTGTAATAATACAGAAATAAATACTTTGGATATAATCATAATGTTTTTCTTTAAAGATGGGGCCCTGGGGGGCTTTTTGTGCAGGGGCCCAGGTGGCAACTGCTCATCGGCCGCCCTGTTAAATCCGCCACTGTCAACACGAATCAATTTAGAATACAAAATATTTTGACCCAATTGTGCTCTTATTTCTTTGAAAGTTTCTCTGACTTTGAATAGAATATAAGGCAGTTATTAATATGTGTGCTCGTAGGTCGTGGTTAGGTCGATTTGATGAGTTTAGAAATCTACTTAAAAGAGATGATTGAAAGTATTCGACATACGATTAGGGTCCCGCAGAAATAATTACAAGGATTTTTTTTACCACAGTGGAGTATTTTTTCGCCTTGCTTTCACTCCCCACGATTTTTCTGAATGGCCAGCCGGCGTGCAAGTGTGCCTCTCACGTTTTCGAAAGTTCCTCGAAGCCCGTTCGTCCGGCTGTTTCCCGGCTCGTCGATAATTCACCGTAATTTCGAGGCGTGCAGCGACGAACGCCGCCCACGCCTCTGAAAGAAGCGAAACGAACGGCGGAGAGAATGGGAGAAAAAAAGTGTCGAGGGAACAAGAGCACGGGAGAAAGAAACGAGGCGTCCTCGCGACGCTGCCACCCCGAGCTCTATTAATTTGAGACGATTAGGCCGAACGATTCTTACCGCTAATTGCCGGTGGCCCTGCGGGGGCAGAGATCGGGGATTAATTAAATTGAATTAAGCTTAATTAGCCGTGACCACTTGGCCCATGGTACTGGAGGCTCGAGGATCTGCTCACGGCGACGCTCCGCGAGATAGATGAGATGAAAACTGCCACACTCGACTGCTAATAATTAATTACATTACTATCGATATTTTTCCAAGCTTTAGGAAATCATTAATAGGTATATCCACTCTGCGACTCTATTACACCGCGATGCAAATTTTAAAACGTAAATAACTTTATCACAAACGTAAAGAACTCAAATCATGAATCTCACATCTAAAAGTCACGCGTTACAATCTACTTAAGGACACACACTCGCTACTCTCGAGTTACGCTTTCTGGCTCTTTCGCCGAAGGTAAAAAAGTTCCTCCAGGTATCCCTATTTCAGCAGTAATGATTTTTAACTACCTCAGTCATGGGGCAATACACACGACAGCTCTATTATCCAAGGTGGGGTCCGCTCGATAGCATAATTGTATCGTTACTCACTGCCGCGAGCGAGCATCGATACGCAAAAGAGCTCGAGCGCCGAGGATTCGTCATCTTGTCATCCATCGTTCGCAATTATCCCCCCGAATCGTTTAGTCGGCGAATCGACGCGAGACGGGACGGTCGCTGTTAACGAGATAAAGGTGAAATCAATTCCCAAGCGTACGGGCCCCGAGACGAGGAGAAAACGCGCGTGAAATTCAAACGGAACCACCGCGCGGCGCAATTAAGAGAGGGGGGCCACGGTGAAAGTGTTATATCACAACGGGCGATTGTTTAAATGTTGACGATTAATTAAGCGGACCGGTGCTTGGAAATGTGACCGTGTACCGGGCTTCGTAAAAGTGCCGGGGAACAAGCTCGAGCAGAGGCCCTAACGACGAGGAGGATCGAGCAAGCAGACTGCGCAGCTGACCGAGTACTGCAAACTTTCGTCCATTTTGTGCGAAGTTCTTGGGACTCGTGCAACTAAATTTGCCAGAAGTTAATTGCAGTACTTGGGCGTTGACTGTCGATCGTCATTGAGGCGATCGATGGTAAAAATCGTGGACTTACAGGGACCGCTAATCGTTGGAGCGTCATCGAGCAACAGAACGAGGTGTGGAGCGATAGAAGCGAATCCCCGTCGAAGACGTCGTTCGCGAGACAAGAGGATTCTATCTAGTCAGTGGCCGTGGAGAGCGAGACCAGCTGTGATAACGCGCGGATTTCAGCACTCCGCTGAATTCGAATTGAAAAGTTCGCGGGCCGTTCGTTCCGCGACAGTGTTGAAGCTCGAGGAGTCGCGGAGCAACGGTATCGTCGCGATGACTAGGGGCTCTCGGTGAAGGAGCGTGCAGTAACACATTACGAGTGCTTGAATACGAGAAAGAGATTATTTGTTACTCCATTTGTGAACCATGGTTACCTTGGACACCGAGCAGAAGCCCGAGAGGCAGCACTGCGGGCGTCGCATGTGCGCCATTTGCAGACGCATCAAGCGCGATAAAGGTAACGTCAGAACCATTCATCTTTTTTTGTCTTTTGGTTTTAGTTGTAGGTATCTGATCACTGTAAGTGATTAATGAATTATTGAAATATTATTATAAGTTTTCTAATAGCCAGTGTTCTTATTAAGGGGTATACACGTTTGAACCCTTGGAAAATGTGTACATTTTGTGGATGTTTTTACGAGACAACGGCTTGATGAAGATTTCTCGTTTTTTGACTATCTTTACATAGTATTATGAACGACTTAAAAAAAAAGTTTCAATTAAAAAACTATTGTTTTAGGGAAGTTATGGATACATATCCGAAAGTCTCCCGATATTAGACGGCTAAACGGTGGGCCTAAAAACTCGGGCTATGTCAATGAATTCACTTCCAATTTTGCATGCAGAATCGTAATAAGATTCCACATCGTCCTACGAGGGTTTTTTTTTATTCCGATTCCCTGTTTATTACTTATAAAGAAAAAAGGTGGAGGTTTCTCTTAGAAAAATGTAACTTTACTTTTGATCTGTCACCATTTCTTCATTTTTCAACATTTTAAAAATCGGCTCCGTTGGACGATAGCTATTAACATACTTTATAAGAAGATTTTATTGTGTTTGATTTTAGACACGACATACAGCTTATTTCAGGCCCACCATTTAGCCGTCTAAAATCGGGAGACTTTCGGATATGTATCCATAACTTCCGAAAAACAATAGTTTTTTAACTGAAACTTTTTTTTAAGTAGTTCATAATACAATGTAAAGATAGTAAAAAACGGTAAATCTGCATGAAAATGTGCACATTTTCCGAGGGTTCAAACGGGTACCTATACCCCCTTAAGAGAACTGTAAAACAGCGTTTAGAGATTTCCAGACTTATTAATAAACGGTGGAATGAAATTAGTAGAAGGATTACGTTGCGCGTTAAACATCAGAATATAGTTGTACACTTTAATTACTATAGCTACCGTTCCCCAGCCCGCTCAGCAGCGACTCGTGAGAGCGTCGAGTGCTTCCTGAACCATTCGTCGCGTCTACATAATATCACGTGGAAGTTTGACGTTCCACGAACGCTGGCAGCTGGTTTTCACGGGGAATTCTAAGTGGCATCGTTAAAGCAGCTAATTATTTTCCCCGGGCGCGATTATTCCAGGGCGACGTTGCGCGAGGGCAGCATGGAGAACGGGGGAATTAAACGCGTGACAGAACGTCTCGCGCAATTTCCGTAACGAAGGAAGCGAATCGCGCGCTCGCTGCTCTCCCTTTTTTCTCCGGTTTCTGGCCGTGCTCCTTTCGCGTTGAAATCCCATCCACCTGTCAGTGGTTGCGATAATTGCTCGTGATACGCGCATTCCGAGGAGCGCGCTTGTCGACGGGAGCCCAGGCTCTCGCGGGAAACCTGCAGGAAAATCAGCGCAACGTTTAATTACCTGACGGGGTCCTGGTAAAAAATCAGGAGCTGGTTGCGCTCAGCGGTCGTGTTTAGCCCTTCGGTGGGAGGAATGCATCTGTTTATCGTGTAAAAGCGACCACACACGTGAGGTGGTTTGAGGGGGAGTTGCGGAAGCTTCGAGTCCGTGATGTAACTCAAATTATAGGTGTAGTGAGATGTTTCTTACAATTTTAACATATTTCACAAATCAACTTCCTCTTTTGCGTTTAAGGGGTTAGGACACAGTAACGGGCCAAGAAAGCAGACGATTTTTAGACGACGATAGTAAGAAAAGTAAACAATCGATTACTATAAGGTTTTGTGTTTTAGTTCACTATATTATCAACTATAAGAGAAGCATATAATATTTACAGAATAACATTTGCACGCCGTGCACTGTCTCCATTTAAAATGTCCTTTTTTCCGGCTGGCCAACTGGTGGGTCGGATTCCGGGAAATCGGATGAACTATAACAAAAACCCTGAAAATGTCATAAACTATAATATATTTCCTAGGCATTGACGATCCAACATTTCAATTTTTGCGAAAATTGACAAAATGGCCGATGTTTGAAAAATAATGATCAAATTTCGACAAAAGTGTGTGATTTCTGTTTATATTTTGTACAATAATTAAAAAATTGTAGGACTTTTTAAATGGAGACATTGCAGGGCGTACAAATGCCATTTTGTAAATATTATATACTTTTCTTATAGTTCATAATATAGTGAACTAAAACACAAAACCTTACAGTAATCGATTATTTACTTTTCTTATTATCGTCGTCTAAAAATCGTCTACTTTCTTGGCCCTTTTACTGTTTCCTAAACCCTTAAAAAACTCCCTCAGTTATCAAAGAACTGGTGCACAATTTCCCACAATTTCTCCATCCCAAAGCATTCATCACCTTCGACAAGATCTTCTAAAATCTAAAACACCCGAAATCACAAATAAAACCCATCTTCTCCCGCAAAGTTATCTTGCAACCTCCTCACAAACATTTCCACAATCAAGAAGATGATACCTATGCATCGCGTCGATCACTGCAATTACGAGATACCCCTGAACGTTTCAAGCGAATTCTGCATGGAAGCCTTTCAAGGTGGCCGTTCGTAATGCAGCTCGTAACGCAGAAGCCCCTAACCGTAATTAGCGTATTTTCGCCGGGCCGTGTCGGGAATGAGGAACGAGGAGAAAAGGTAGGCGGTCGACCCTCTGTCGGGTTACGCGCGTTAAAGAGTTATGTACGAATGTATCCCCGGGTCGAATCGAAACTGGTTCGCCCTGGTCCACCGTGGCCCTGCCCGTCCTCGTTGTTCCATGCAAATCGCTCGTTAGTCGAAACACCTGAAATTCCTGTGTGGGACGCGTACATTGTCTTGGAGCCCGCGGTCCATGGATTATTCATCCCCGCGGCTCTTCCCTCGCGTCGAGTTGACAGGGCTGACTTGAGCGACGAGGGAAGGACACTGGACGGGATTCCTGCTCCCATCCGCTTGGATTCTCGCTTAATGATCGTCCTTTAAGCGTGTTCCTGTCCAGCCAGTGTTTAGGGGGTTGCCTGAGGAGATCGTTTGGAAAAGAGGAAGCGTTCGCTGAATGCACTTGATCCGGAGTCGGTGTCGCGAGATGGTGCAATCGAACGTCCAGTTGGAAGCGTTCGAACATGACAGCTTGACCTTCGACGCAACGTTAGACTCGTTAGCGTCGAGAGACACCCACGCGGGGCATTCAGATGCACCGGTTGCGGTGCGCTTTCGGATTGGTCGAGCGTGATGCAACTTGTCGCGAAACTGTGTTTATGTTGTTTGTTAGCAGTGATCGTTGCGTTAACGACGGTAGTGATGAGTATTTCTACGTTGTAACTCAGGGATAAATAGTATAAACTATTTAATAACAAAGGATTTGTATATAGACGCAACTGGATTCATTAAAAAGTGGAGTAATATCTATCAGATTTATTCAACAGTATTTTTAAAGACAGGGACAAGTTAAATACGTCTTCTTCTTCCTTGTGTCTAATGATTTATGTTTCCTTCCTCAAGAGACATCCTCACGACTTTGAGGAATCATTAAGAAGCTCCCGCTGCTTTGGCGACACGGCTAGGGCCATTCAGAACGGAGAACCATTGACGATTTCATTCAACCGACACGAATCCCTGGAAACAGTGTCGCCACAGCGGTAGCTTCGGTTTCATCAGCAACCTTCCTCGTAGGTTGTCCCAGCCCACGCGTGCCCTTCGTTCATTCATTCACGCTTCTCTACGCCTATCGTAATCGTTCCTAGCGTCATCGGAATCCAGGAAGCTTCCTCTGCCGATACAGCTCAATAAAAACATCCGACTTTACGTAAGACGGTATCGCTGAACGATCTGCGCGCGATGTCGCGTGGTCTGGGGCCATTAATCCCAAACGACGAAGCTACACGAAATTTCGAATAAATTAAAATAGGAAACGCGCGACGTACCCTCGGAGACGGGAAGGGGTGCTTTCGCAATCGTTATAATCCCGGTGAATGGGCCGTGGTTTCATTCATCCGCGCGTTCGACGAGGGCACGCTTCGCGCGAGCAACCTTGCTCTATGCCTAGGCAGTTATGGCAGGCGTGACTAGGCTGGAGGTCCCGATTATGATAAAACGCGTGGGCGAGCCCACGCTCGCCCTTCGCTCGTTCATTCATAAATTCAACTCTCACCGCGTGCCGCGAGAGCGCGAGCGCGAGCGAGTTCGTGGAGAAAGCCACGCGATCGACGGAGAAGGAAGGATCGCCTGGATCCCGTGCACGACACGCACGCGTCTTTCGTTGCCTCGCGCGTTACACCATCCTGTCGCGATCAAGCGAGTCGTCCGCCGATCCTCAGCGTCTTTCCACGCCTTGCCTCCTGGGGAAGTCCTCCTCCACGCTGTCGGACGGTTCAGCTTGTCACGCGATGGCAAGCTTTGGTGGGGGATGGGGGAAATAGGGTTGGTTAGTTGCATTGGAGAGGAGGGGGATTCTTGTATCTTTTGGAGGTACTTCTTGTATCTAGATGTGGGGTGATTTCCTTTTTCAATAGGATTGTTTAGCGGATAAGAATGTGATATTAGTTTTTAATGGGAAGGTTGCTATTGCTTGATGGTAGATAGTATACACGTCACAGAATTTTACTTTAAGAGAAAACCAAGTAAGGAGTTTGCTTTCTACGCTTTAAGGGGAAACACCACTGTGATGGCCGGAAAAGTAAAATATTTTTAAGAATTTTTTTTCAGGAATAGGGTAAAGGCCCCATACACCGGACGGCCCCCTATTACCGGACACAATATTTATTTTCATGATTTATAAAATCCAGGCTATATAAATTAAATTGTAATATTCTTATAATAACATTTGAAATTATAGTTTTCTAAATAAATGAAGGTTTTTATAATTAATGTAGGTTAAACATGTAAGAAATGTATAGAAATTCTCATTCTCGCAATTATCGGCATTTCACCATTTTCATTATCAAAATGGCTAAGCATCATTCACATTTAAGAGTCTATATAATAATAATTCAATTGGTATAATGTACAAAAATGAATATGCAGTGATAGTGCTAGGTTTAATTGATAATAAAAACTGCATATAGAGGTAATTTAATAATATTTTGAGAAATTAAAGCGAGTCCGGGGATTGGGTCAAATTGTACGACATTTTCAATTACCGGTGATCGATATATGGGTCAATACTCGTGTTGATTCGACAGTTACCGGATGGTCGCGAACGTTTGAAGGATCTAACCTATTTATTCGTGTCCGGTAGCTCGGGCACGGTAAATAGTTCTCAAGCTTTAAGTGTGTCCGGTAATTGCGACAAAATTTTGTTTTACATTTTTACTAATATCTCTTTAATATTTCATTATTTAGTTAAATCAGAAAGTCCTGAATTTACGGAAATGCTTAATAATCAGTTCAATGCAAAATATTCCCAGAATATACAAAAACTTATGTTGAAATTCCTAAATAACTTTCATGTCATCACTAAATGTTCGGTATATGGGTCCTTTATCCTAATTTACGGTTGTCATATAAAATTTTTATTACCTACCTTTAGTATAAGGTTTTAAGAGACTATACAAAAAAATGAGTAGAAAAACATGCATAAATTTTAATATATTAATTAATCTTCTAGACCTCTCGCGCGTGCTGCACTGGTAGACTGTATAACTATGGAACAGCAGGTCTGAAGTAAAATTTTTTTATAAACTATATGAGTGTAGTGTAGTAATAAACTATTGAGTGCACTCAAATAATTTTGTTTAAAATTCTCATAAAGGATAAGACTTTTCAAATCAGTAAAAAAAGTAATTGATTTTCTGAAGCTGAAATGGTCCACTACCCCCTTAAGGGCTATTCATTTACTCTACCCCCATCAGGATACACAAAACGAAAGAAAGACATCACCGTCATTACCAATTTATTTACCATCCCATCTGCCTAACCATATTTCACTCTCAAACATTAACACAGCAGGCAGACAAATAAATTCATGTAAACCATCGACCAGGAAAAGGGTAATTTTCCATAGAGAAGCCTTGCAATCTAAACGTTGCAGATTCTCAATTTGCATCGAGTCTCCCACCCCGTCCCTAACGAGCCATCATTATCAGGGACACGCACTAACAAGCTGTAAGCTCATAAACCAATTATGCAGTAAACATCATCGAGGCGCAAACGACCTGCCTCTATTTGCACCCCCTCTCCATTCACCACCCCGTAATCGCCCCTTATCTCGCGAATTCCCTCGCGTTCGCGTGTCGCGCGCGCACGCGCGCGAAACAGCACACCGACGACAGCGGCGAGCGGTATCACCTTCTCGCAAAGCCGCCGGCAGGTTTCCAAAGCGGTCTCGGAATCGGCGGATGATTATGCGGACCGGTCTATTTCTAGAAGCACCGAGTCGACGGACATACTAATTATTTTTTATCGACTCGTTACCACTCGTCTTTGGCAACAGAGCGACAACGTGGGCGAGGGGGGTGCGAGGGGCGGAGGATAATAGAAGGGGTAAAGGACGTCGAGCGAGCGGGGGAGAGAGAAAGAGGCCAGGGAACACCGGGTTCGCGATATCTGCGGTGTATCGCAACCGTGTCTCCAATGAGAGTCGCGTCGGAACTGATGATAGAGGGAGAAGTGAGTTGTAGGAGAAGAGAAAAAAGGGTTGTTGAGTGTGATGGGCTCGGGATGCTTTGTTCCGTCTTTGTTTCCCCATTGCGACTTCGATATCATTTCAAATTTGGAATTTTTAAGGGGTGAATTCACGAAATATTTTACATGAGAGTTTTCTATCATGAGACAGAAAATCTCAGTAGCAACTAAATATAGATAATGGAACTAGTGAGCTTTTTGAAAATATATCATGAAACTTGTTTCATGAGAGTCTAATAGCGTGAAACTAATCACAAAATAATTAAAAAATAATGAAATAATGAAGATTAAAGATTAAGATTAAAGTGTCATGTGGGACACGATATTTTTGTTTTATTATGGATTTGCACCTTTAAGCTGGGAATCCAACGTGAAGCTAAGCTATGCTATGCGATGCTATGCCATGCTACGTTTTAAAAAATTAGTTTCAATACATTTTTATTCAACCATTTCCACCAAAAGCTAACCTAAGATGTGCAATGCTATGCTATATTTAAAAAAAAAAGAACAGCTTCAATACAACATTTTCCACCAAAAGATACGTTTCTGCGCTATGCCTTGCCGATTCCGAATAATCGTTCACGGGTCAAATGTAGTGCTACGTCGAGGTAACCCGAAAAAACATAACACAGAAACGTAACTTTTGGTGGAAAAGGATGTATTGAAGCTAATTTTTTAAAACGTAGCATAACATAGCATACCATCGCATAGCATAGCTTAGCTTCCCGGTGGATTCCCGGCTTTAGGAAGATTATTTAAACTTGTAGATCAGAGTAGAATGGTCACCCATGCATTGAACTCGCAACGCACCATTCCCCCTCATCAATTGTGGGGCCCAGTAGAAAACAGTCGCATGCCACAATATTATAAATTTACAGGAAATTGGAAGGTCGAACGCTATCTAGCAGGAACTACGTGTTTTCACAAAAAACCCCTTATGTACCCCTTTTCCACCGACCCCCACAATCTTAATACCCACAACTCCAGAATCTCCAAAAATCCTGACTTTCCCATCACTCTTGCGCCCTTCAAGCGCAACACCTTTCCCCCAGCCAAATTACTCGAAAAGCCGAGAAGACGGATCGACGAGCCGTCAGCGCTCGCTCGCAGAGGGGAAAGACAGCGCTGAAAGAAGGGAGGGAAGCGAAGAAAACACGAGGGCTTTCAGGGAGGGAGTGAAAGAGAGAGGGCAGAGAGAAACAATTGACATTCTACGCGCACGTTCGATCGAGTAGTCGACGGGGGACGAGGAGGAAGGGTCTACTCGCAGAGAGGGTGGGCGAAGGGCGGAGCGGGACAGGGGGAGGGTAGATGCACGGTGGCATGCACCTGTGCATTGCCGCCATATACGACTCGAAGTTATGGCGTTTTTCTCGACGCGCCGCGGCCGAGGATGTGTGCCCGTACGTACACGATCGTATCTTAACCGGCGAAACCAACTCCATTTCTGGAGGGCCGCGGCCGCAAACCACGTCTACTGGCTCGCGACTCCGGGCTACGCCGTGAGGTAAATTAATTGTCCGCGAAGGTGTGCTCGCTCGCCCGCGGCGGCTCGGCTGGACGAGGTGGGCACAGGGGTGGCCGAAGGAGGCCGAGCCGTGCGACGCGAGAGCACAGGGAATGGCGGAGGAAAAAGGGTAAAACGAGGGCCTGCCCCCTTTATGTTTATTAGACGCGCTTAGCTTGTCCGAGCAGTGCCGTTTTTCAGCCCCTACTCGCGCAACACCGTGACGGGGTGCCGTTTTCATGCCTACTCGTCGCTCCGTCGCCCGCGCTTTGGGGTGGAGGTTTGGCGTCTGCGAGCGCTACTGATCATTCTGTTTATTGACATAGGAATATGGTTGAAATAGGTGGGTGAGCGTGGATCAGATATATCACGATTGATGATCTTACGGAAGGCTATTTCAGAGGAGCTAGCCGTGACGTGGAACATCCCATTAACTGGTCAACGTTCTTTGACACTTTGCCCAATTTTTTTTTCACACGTGAGGTCTGCGTGTATGTACTCGGAGGAATTCTTGGAAAACTATAAAAGTCGGGGACCAAGCGCTTCTTTAAAGTTTAAACCTATTCCATGGAGGAGCTCGAGTATTCACTCCCTCGCTATGGTTGTTGGTCTAGGAATCTCGAGTCTGGTTAGGATAGAGGAGGAAGGTTGAGATTCCATAAATCGGTAATGGCCTATAAAGTATAAGCTCGTTAAAAGCGGTCACGTGGCGTGTCTGTGGATGCCACGTGTCCCCGTCGAGGGAAGATCGGTCGCGTCATCGGCGATGCTACGCTCGCGCGCGCGCCTACCTGGCGTGTGCCTCTTCCCGACGCGACCTGCGCGCTTGTGGGTGTAACCAGTTTCCGTGGGCTTAGCTGTCAAACCCACGTGGGCCGCCCACGCCGACCAGATATATTACCGCGCCGCGAGAGAAAGAAGACGCCGTGTTTCCAACAGGGGGGTCGCGGGGGAACAGGAGAGACACGTGGAGGGGGCGAGAGAAATCGTTCCTCTGCGCGTGTCGCAAGGGGAAACAGTACCAGCGCGATAAAACGGCGTAATTAACCTTCCTGATGCTTTCGACGCTTTTTGCGTTCCCTCGCGTGCGGAAATCTCGCTGCTCCACTTCATACACGTGTCCGCAGAACGCCCATGGGCGTCAACCGCACGGGTTGATCTTGAAATCATCCACAGCTTATAAAGGGTTAACGTGGTATAAAAAGTCTCCGCTTTAGTGAACAGGAGCATGATGAATGCTTATATATCTCCTCGGATGAGCTAAGATGAGTGAGTCTATCAGTCAAGGAAAAGTGGAAAACACAGGGCGATGCGTGAGGGGAAGGAATAAATGGTTACGCAACGGCGGGAGAAAGGTGGAACCGGAGGCGCAGGGAAAGAGCAACAATTTACTGCAACGCGGCTCAGAACGCCGAGGTAGAATATATGTATAAATTATGTATTCGCCGTGAAGACGAACGAAGATGCCGTCGGACGGCGACGCGAAGGGCGGGGAGAACAAAAACGACGAGAGAGAAAGGGGGAGGGAGCGAGCGGGAAAGTGAGGAGGGACGCTTCTGAGGCGAAAGAGACGCGGCTTACGACACAGGAAACAGTTTCACCTGGAGGGATACCGGCCAGCATCCACGTTGTTGCCCGAGAAGAGAAAGAGCGAGAGCAGGAGGGGGAGGGAGGGGGTTAAGTAGGCACGTGGGTGTACACGATGCATACAAAGGCGCTTTTATGAATCGTGTTTTCCTCGGCCACGGTGGAAGCCTCTCTCGTATAATTAAGGGAACCGCTCGCCTCGAGTTTGACGTAACTGCAAAATATATAAATTCGAGGCTTCTCCTGCGTTTTTTATGGCGATGATTCAGAGGCGTAACGTCACGGTGTCTCGCGCGCGTGCATCGAAGCGATGACCAGATTTTCGGCCGACGGCGACGTGCCACGGAGTAAACAACACCGTCCCAGTTCTTTTCGCGGGGATGATTCACTCATTTAGGGCGACCGATGAAATCGCGAAACTGGATTTCAGTTTGGGGGCGTAGGGAAAATGTGGATATTTTTAAACGTTAGCTTTGCGTCTTTCTCGGTATAAAAATAAATTATTCTGCATTTGTCGTTGACAATCGTTGCGGGTCTGACGCAAGTTGTCATCGGAACTCTTGCAAAACTGATATTACGTAGTTTCAAAATTCCAAACGCAACTTGCATTCAATCAGTACTTCTCTAAAGATGACACTGACATAAACCAATATGATAGTTCAGAGTATCGTCTCTTTTCCCCCAATAATTCACACCTGATACACTCATCGACTCGTTAAGGGGGGGAGACCACTCTAAAAGATCAGAAAAATCGATTTTATCCCTTTTAACATTTTCCAAATAACATACGTTTCAAGAATGCTCCCCCAAAATTTGACGAAGCAATTCGTAAAATTGACGGATATATAGTATTTTCCGTAAAGCGGTGTCAAGCGCGCTACTGAACCGAACTTTGAACGCGTTTTTCTCAGAATCACATTTTTATGCGAAAATCCCGTCTCTATTGCGATCAGTTTTTTTTTTAATTAACAGCCTTCTTCTATTCGTTTTTATCAACATTTTTACCACAAAAAATGATTTTTTTCAGTGTTCCGGCATTTTATTATCTTTTGCGATATTTACTTTTTTTAATAGTCGTAGGTTTCCAGTTCCTAAATATTTTTGTCTTTTTAAATTCAAATTACCCACATGGCTAAGGAGCTATCAACGCCACAAGAACGATTTTGCCGCAGCGCACATTTTGACAAAGAATATACAGAAAACGGATTTACGAATTTCATTGGAAACTTTTTTTACCCTTCAATATGTACATATTAACTATACCAAGTAATACATCGATTTACCTGCGTTGTTTGCTTGAAAGAAATTCCCGAAAACACCCTTACTTTTTAGATCATTACAGTAGTCTCCCCCTTAACATCTCAAGTAGCATCAACCTGTTTTCACGCCGAGGAATTTGCCTTCTGTACACGAATTTTTCCATATTCTCACCTCTGTATTTTCTGGAGAGCATCAAAAGTGTTGACCCAGAGTCCCGGAATATTTACTTCGACCACAAACAGGCCTCAGTGTTCACTTTGCACAAAGCCTTGCACCAGTGATGGGCCAAAAATTATTTGAAATA
This sequence comes from Andrena chrysosceles, assembly GCA_963855975.1. Taxonomy (NCBI): domain Eukaryota; kingdom Metazoa; phylum Arthropoda; class Insecta; order Hymenoptera; family Andrenidae; genus Andrena; species Andrena chrysosceles. Next base: position 8,160,308 of record OY979767.1, on the reverse strand, counting down.
AAAATTTCGTACATTAATTTTTATTTCAAATCATTTTTGCCCATTTCTGCCTTGCACCACTCAGTGTTAATGCCTGCGGAAAATGGCCATACGTATCCACGGGTTCCTGAAACGACTCGCGACAGTGTTCGCACTCTCGCATCGATTGCAATCTTCGGAAGCATGCTCCATCCTCCGCTAGCTAATGAACCCGATTAAAATCAACGATTCGGCGATTACCGAAAAATGGTACGCGGAAGCGTGTTGAAAAGGGGTCGCGAGCTATAATCGGCTAATTGCTGAAGCGAAAACGGCTGGCGAGCTCTCGCGCGCCACCATTTGTTCGCGTCCCGTTAGCGTGTAGATACACACGCTGCTTTCCGTCGATTCGTTTCGCGTGACTCGCCGATTAATATGCGTTCGGGCCAACTTTCGCCGGTGAGGAGCGCGCGGCGAATAATGGCAGGTGCGCACCGCGTAAAAACGTTGATTTACCGGCGCGATAGTCGAAACGACAATACCGTTTTGAAACAATGCCAATGGGAGCCGGACCGAACGACGTCGAGAGCAGCTTACACGTGTAGCAATTACCATAACACAGGTAACCGAAGTTAGGCCTGACTACCGACGATTATTCCACTCCGTTTAGACGACCCTCGATATCTTCCGCGTGAATATTGGGCGATTCAAGCTCGTAATCGCGTTTAGACACTTCAGCCATAGCAAATTCAACATTGGAAGGCCGTGAAGATTTCTGAAAGAGCAATTGCTTCGTTTTTGGTAATAATACAGATATAAATTCTTGATTATTAGTGTGCAATATGTATTCAAGATCGACTAAGTATTCATTCTCTAAAATAATCTCTTCTCGCGAAAGATATGAAGGGGAAAAATGTTCCAAACTCTTTCCAAGCAAAATTTTTTCACTAAATAACAGTAATCATCCCCCACCCCTGAAATAATTAAACACACTTAACCCAGCGTTATCATAGATCAAATAAGAAGACGACACGAAAATAATGAACCATGATTGCGATACATCGTGATTATCTGACGCAACAGCGGATCGAAATCTCGTGTCCCCAGGGTCTGCTATTTCGGCTGAAGTGTACCTATATACCAGCTCTACGGGGGAGCTATCGTTAAGACACTCGCTGCGTGTATTAGAAAAATATCGTGATCGCACGTCGCACATAAACATGTGCCCCATCAGACGAGTGGCTTTATTGCCCGAGCCACGTCGATCATTTTATGATACATCCGCAGCGTGCATACTGTTACAATCCGTTAGACTTAATTTACAAAAGCTTACGGTCCGTAAGATAGAGTTTGTAGTAACAGTAGGTGCACAGGGAATCCGATAAAAGACAGCATCCTCCAAATAGAACGTTTTAAGTTAAAACGTTAACCTACTTCGACAACGATTGTACCTCTCCGCCTGCCGGTAGCAATAAACCCCATGAGAGCTGCAGAGCAACCAATGACCGCCGATCATTTGTAAACAAACGCATAAACGTCAGCCCGTGGTCCGGCGGGGGCGAAGCTCGCAGCTCCGGCGAGGGTCTCGAAAAAGCTGCGACTTAATCTGTTGTTCCTCCGCGGGGCAATTAAGGCTGTGAAATGGCAGAGGGGTCCCGTGATCCCGATGGCAGAGTGGCGCGGCACCGTTCCTGAGGATCCGCGTCGTAAGAGTCATCGCCGTGGCGTTTGCCGCTCGTAAATTCTCCCCGAAATTCTCAAATATCACGATCCGCCCGTGTCGACTTTTTTTCTCCCCGTCCCTTCACGCTTCTTCTTCCTCTACGCTGTTTCGCCTCGCCCCGCGCGTGGGTTCGCTAGCGTCGCACTCGCAGCCTCTATCCTCGCGCAGGCGAGAGCGAACGTTGGCAGCGTTCTCTGTTTCCTTTCCAGTATTTTTAATCCCACGACGGTTTCTTTCCGCTCCTCCTACGACCCACAGGACGTTGCACCACACGCGTGCGTGCACGCACGTATCGAGCGGTGCGCACGCGGTGGCTGCACGCCGCGGAGGGAAACGCACGCGTGTCCGTCGTCCCCTGCCGCCCTGAGCCTCTCGAACCCCCCTGCCTCTCGAAACGGGGTTAACAACACCGAAATCTATTTATTTACCGGGATAAATCACCGGGAGCTTTACGAGTGAGCGTGCATTACGCAAATCGTAGCGTTATATCAATCGGCGGGTGTCCTCTCCCTCTCTCGAAGACTCTTATGCCAGACCACTCGTTGCTTTCCACTCCACTGATGCCACACGGAGACTTCTTTCTCTTCTTCTTCTTCTACTCTTCGGCTCCCTTCGTTACGTTTCTCTACTTTTGTAACTCTTCTGTAGGGGAAGTCGAAACTTTCGCGATCGGTTGCTACTTTCTTTGGACCACTCTTTTGGGGGGTGGAGTGGTTCGTTTAATTAACCTTTCGATGATCGAAGTGGAGACTTAGGTGATTGAAGTTTATAGTACAGTAGAACTCCATTTGTTCAAACGAATTTTGTTCTGTTTACCTTAAGTACTATCTAACTGATTTACCGAACACGATACTGAGCTCCTATTATATGAATCCGTCGACGTACTTATATGAAAATATCTGAATAGCGCATTCGAAGATATTAAGGGGTTATACCCACCTGTGATATCTAAAAAAACATGTTTATTCGGTAATTTTGGGGGGGAAAAGTTGAAGGCTTTTTTAATAAAAACCTTTATGTATTCGAAAGTGTACATCTTATACTGCTTGTAGTAATTATTCCAATGAAAAATATATCAGTGATCTCTCGGCAGCGATTTTTTTTCAGTAGTTTGCGATGACCACTCTAATTTTGACCTGACTTATGTAAAATAAAAATTTCGAAGGAATTTAGTTAGTATATTAAATTATCTTGTCCTTAACCGTTCATTATCCCGAAAAATTAATTTGCTACAAAATGACGGCTGTTCAAATTAAAATATCAATTTTCGCCACAAAAATCGCTAATTGTTCATGTGTAAAATAAAAACTACGAAACGGAAATGAAAACGCCACGATCAAGGACAATATTTTTATATACAGAATAAGCCTACAAAACTTAAATTAATTCGATGCAGCGGTTGTCATGATATTCTGGCCACCGATTCTGAAAATATAGTTTCGACAAAAACGCGTTTAAAGTTTTAAGTTAGATTTACATCCTGCAGGACATACCTACACTAAAACTCGCACAGTTCCGCCAATTTTGGTCGGATCAGATTGAAACTTCCACACAATACATTTGAGATGTTGTACTATAAGAAAATCTCAAAACCCCAAAATCCATTTCTCCGGATTTTGCAGGTGGGCATAACCCCTTACAGAAGCTAGAATCAGTGGACTCCTATTACCCAAACAATCCAGTTACCTGAACGAATAAACAGATCCCCACTGTACCTCTATAACCCCTCTTCAACCTCACAACAAATCAGTGAGAAACCCCCACCGCTCCAGTCTATCCAAAGATTCCAGACAAACTTCCAAGAACTCCCTCGCTAAAAAAAAGACCCAGCCAGCGAATCTCCCCTTAACAATAAAAGCCCCTGATTGGCGCTCCGTTTGCATAAACGCTCCCCGTTTACCATTCCGCGCCGGTTGTGTGGTAGGGGTGGAACCTCGCGAAAAAAGCGTGGCGGAACGGCGCAACTTTCCCGCGGCGCGGGTGAGAGCGCAGAACCCGCCGGTGGCCCGGCAGCCGAGCAGAAGGAGAAGCGTTACGAAAGACAAGTGCGTACATCGATTAGAAGGCGTAGCCGGTAGGCGGAGCGTGCTAACGCCGCGTTAAAGCTCGCGTACCACGCTTAATGTACACAAAGGTGCACACAGCCGCGGCGGGCCGCGTATAAAAGCGATCCGCGCGCGAGCACCTATCGCGGGATCGCTTATAAACGCTCGTCACGGCTCCCTCCGCCGCTGAGCAGGGCCGTGATTCCACGTGGGCGATCCAACTCGCCCTTAACAATAAGATTAATTGCCACTTGTTCGCTCCCTTATCGCGGAACGCAGGGCACAGTGATAAGGGGAGGCCGGAGAATCTGTAGAGCGCTAATGCTTGCGATAGAGGACATTTGTCCTCGGGGAGCTCGATTCAGCCACCACGTGGCCCTTGAAGGAACGAGTCTCGGGATAAGATCTTCCTTTGACGGAAGATGATTTATTGTTTTATGGGGATTAGCTTGGGTAGTTTGTTCCGCTGATTTTTTAGCCTGGGAACGTGTTTTTCCGAGATTGCAAGTGGCTGTGCGGATCTTCGACATGTGGTTAGGGGTTTTGTTGGTTTTTGGTGGAGAGCTTGGGTTTGTAGTTACGGAGATTCGCGTTAGGGGTGGGAGTTATCTTGTGCCGCGGGGTTTCAGGTAGTCGGACGGCTCGTGTTTGGAGGGCCATCAATCCTCGCGTCTTTGGGATTAGATAGGGCATGTAAACGGGGCCTGGGGATGTTATTTATTCTGGATTGTGAAGGATGGACCTTTGTTTCTTGAATTCGTTTTGTCGTGAAGGGTGGAAGTTGTTAGTGACAGGGAAATGGAATCAAATTGGATAAGGTGGAATGGGAGATATGTAGGTGACAGAGGTGAAACAGATAATAATTATTGATCTTCTCTCTAAACGAGGGGAAAATGCTCGACATAGTGTTTAAAACTGTTGGAGCAGAAGTGATCACAAGTAGAGCTGCTGTTTTGCTCCATTAAGGGTATTAAGTACTAGCAGGGAGTCGTTCCTGTCTAAAATGAAGCATTTCTGTTTCAATTAGTTACAAAGAAACAAATTAAAACGGAGACTTGTTCTTTGTCACGAAGTTTATTAACATCATAAGCTTTAAAAACATGTTTGTTTAGTCAAAAATATGCATTATGTATATACGACGCTATAGATGGATCATTAAAGAGCCTTTTAAAAATGTTTCTTTTGTTTTGCAGTGATAACTTAAAAACGGAGGTTCCAATCGATACAAATCAAATTCGAGCATGCTCACAAAATGTGTAATTTCGGACCGGACCTAAATTGAAATTAATGAAAAACTCTTATTCTTTATGCAAATATACTAAGACCTCATTTTTTAGACTTGAGAGGGGGTAAAACCTCATCAGTGGGGTTTCAATTTGTTTCTTTGTAATTAATTCGAACAAAAATGCTTCATTTCAGACAGGGGCGACTGCCTAATAGTACTCTTAATATAGTTACAACTTCTCACAAAAGCAACTATATTGGCTATCCAGTTTCCATGCCAAACATTTGACAATTAACACATGTGTAACGAAGTCCTTCAACTGGACAATAAACTTCGTCCACCACTTTGAATGCCATTTTCAATCCTCCAGCGAAGTTAACTTGAAAACTTTAACTTCATCCTACTCCAACTTCAAGTACAACCTATCATACAGTCTCATACTCTTCAAAAATATTCCTATCGTGCAAAAAAACGAGCAAAGTAATAGATCGAAATACGTATCAACGGTTTCGCGATAGGGGTTCACTCTCGATGTTTGACGCAAGTGCGTGCGCGCGTTCCCCGACCAGCTGTGCGCGCAACAGCCCCGAACAATGGCGGGAAATGCGTCTCTAAAAGATTCAGCTGACCAGCTATCAATTCGCCACACGCCGCCACGAATTCCAATTAACTCATTCGTGACGTCGAACCATCGACAGCTTCGATTTTCGCCGCTAGCAGTGACGATTCGTGGAACCCTGGCATTGAACCACGAATTTGTGAATTTCAAATTCGTGAAGCAAAAGTAACAAACTCCCTTGACTTATTAAAGAAACTCTGTATCTACGATTAATTTGCTTTCCCAATTGCACGTATGTATGAAATTACCACGAATTAAATGAAATTTGTTAAGAATATTTCTGTTCTAAGGACGCGTCGATATTTAAGCGCAGCAATATTGCTTTTCCGCGTTACCGATTACCGTCTATTAGGAAGACATGTTGCCAGCGTCGGCGGCGGTCGCGATTAATCGCAGCTTAGAAAAACAGGGGTTGCTTGAATGGCTTTGAAAGCGTTCACCTGCTCCGACACGCGTCTGGGATTCCATTGAGGCCCGAAACGGGCGGATTATTTTCTAAACAAACGCCGACTCTTCTTCTCATTTTTCATTGGCGCGTAAATCATATTCCGTCTACGACGAACGGAGGGAGGAGCAGCTTCTTCGAGGGCAGTCAATTTTCTCGGGGCCTCGGGAACGTCGTTCCAGGAGCTCGTAACTCTTCCAAGACTCTTCAAAGACGGTGCACGTGCGCCGAGCTTATGTCGTGCTTTACTTTTCTGTTCTTTTGGATCCTAGGATCTGTCGATTCAGGTAAATATCCATATTAAAGGCTGTGTTGCCTTTACCGATCAATTGCCTCTGTCGTGGACGAACGTGTGCTATGGTTCGCTCAAAGAACTGAAATTTAGGAGAGTCTCCTGGGAATTTACTCGTAATTTCATGCATCGTCAAATTTATTGACAGTTCTAACAGCATATGCAAAGTAATTAGGAAAATACAATTATGAAGCTAAATGATGGGGACGTAGCATAATCGACAGTCAATGTGGATAGATGTATTTTGTGTCCTACAGAACAGTTACTCCAAATTAATTAAAATATTTTCACTGAAATTTAATACATACTAACAATAAGTAAATTTATGAAATTTAATTAACTTTAAATACATGTATAAAATTCAATTACTCCAAATTAATCTAAATGTTTTCAATGAAATTAAATACTAAATAAATTTACACAACCCTCAAATTTCTGAAATTTAATTAACCCTCTGTAGTGTCCGTCTTATCATAGTTTATTCTACTTGGTACCCCTGTATCTGCTTCGTTGATATTTCCAAAAGAGTGGATGCCCTTCTCACTGTCTTAAATAAAATTAATTTAGAGTCCAGAATCGTACTCAGGTATTACGCGTCAACTTTTCTTGCGTATCGATGAAAAATATTGCTCTCGACTGTTCCTCCCGTTGTGTAAGAAAACAGACGATTCGTTACATCAAAAAACGTTGAGTTATAAGTATCCCCGTGACACGCCTATGCCATAAGTCACGAAATTACGGGCGTTTCGTGAATTCTTCTGGCGAATTGTTTTCATTCTCCCAGCCGCATCGAGTTATGGCTGATTCTGACGGATCCTCAAACAGGAACGCAGTTCCATGGATTTATCTCTTGGACCAACAGAATACTCGGTTTAAAACAACCTTTCCCACCGGTGTTCTCTCTTTCTTTTCACCGAAATCATATTTAGAGACGCGACCGGATTGTTTTGCCTGACTTATTTATGGCTCGAAAACAGTTCGACGGAAAATATGTTACGAGGACGTCCCATCGCGAGACAATGCGCGTCCCTACTGTCCCGCGATGATAAATTGGATTGCTAGTTAAGGTAACGACGTTCTTTGGCACGTTCTTTCCGCGGCAGTTTTCCGTGAGTGTTTTTCAAATGCGGCGAAACGACGGTGACGCTTCTATTTTGAAAAAGGTCACGTCTCATATTAGAGGAAAGTGGATGCCGAAGCTGACAAATCTCGTGGATATTTCAATTTCTATCGCGAACCTTTCGTCGCGAGAGTTTGGTATCTACCAACTCGTGAAATTAGGAGAAATTGGGAAATTGGGAAAGCGCTGTTGTTTCTGAAGGTTCGTCCTCGAACGAGGACGGTTTATTTCGCGACCAGCAGCCGCCGAAACGCGTGAATAACTAGAAGCGGAGAAGGAAGGACCGCGAAGCGTGAAACGACGGAAGGCGGTAAATAGAAGAAACTATGACGAGGGAAGGGACAAGACTTCTCCCGTGATCTCCGGGGCCTAGAGGCTTTATTTATACCCAAAGCTGCCGTATTATTGGATCACCCCCGCGATTCTGGCCGACTTAAGTGTGTCTAGTGCCGGCTCGCGTGCTCCTCTTTTCTGTTCCACGCGGCTGCTCGATTTCCGTCACGCTGTCCAGGAAACGCGTGGCCTCTTTCGATC